>OU015438.1:1520732-2770732 GCA_907164795.1 Hemaris fuciformis | reverse complement strand
TAGCTCGTCTGGACTTATGTGTTTTGGTGGGGAATGGTATGTTGAGCGACGCGCGGTATAGTGTGAGCTGCTGATGTAGATACAGGATGTGTTTGTACCGCTTCTTGATGGTCCACGTGAAGTCGCCATGCTGGAGGGATATGGTGTATCTGGAAGGAATGGAAAATCGCACTTTAGAGTAGTTTTTTTATAGGCGTGAGGAAACACTACATCATCAGCCCATATACGTCCCACTGCTGGGCACGGGCTTCCTCTACAACTGCGAGGGTTTAGGCCTTAGTCCACCACGCAAGCCTAGTGCGGGTAGGCGGACTACACATCTAAGACATTCTTAAGATTTTTTAGGTGTGCAGGTTTCATCACTATGTTTTCCTTCACCGGTAAATTATGTGAGTTTTCATTGTGAATACACACATAACTTCGGCAAGTCAGAGATGTGTGCTTGGGGTTTGAATCCACACCGCCGAGATTCTCGACCGCTCGCCTAATTCACGAGGCCATCACTACAATACTACTACTAGTTAAGATATACTTTTCAAACTGACCACATTACTTAAGGTTTAAACTCTTCATAGTGACCCATGGGAGTGTGTCGGATTAATCTCACACGCCTGAGAGATATGGCCTCGTCTCGTACTCCTAAACATGAGTTTTTATACCCATCATTTGCCAGTTGTTAAGTCCCAACATACAAATTTATTGCCTGTTCGATTGTTAACCAATAACATTTCCGAGACTTTAAGCAACTTTTAAGAACTTTGTCGACACATTCCCTGACTCGTGAGTTGAAACTCCGATCTTTTGAAAATAATGCAATTTAATCTCAATTTCTTATGACATATTAGGTTGTTTTACAACTTGATAGTATTTAAATAAAACCGAAATGATAGATGATTTATACGAGTAAAAATGAAGATATTGTTTAGGTACTAATGCTATATCGGCCGAATACTGAAACGCTACTTAATCTGAGGGCGACTTATATTTAGGTGCTGTTATAATTTAAGCGGTATCTTGAAACATCATTTATCGGTTTTAAGACTGTGATTAACTAATGCCCACTTAAATTACCATAAATGGCAACATTAACACAAAAAGTTATTTTACATGACATTTTTTAAGTATATACCGCTTAAATTATAACAGCCACTTAAATATAAGTCGCCCTTAGATTAAGTAGCGTTTCAGTATTCGGCCATATAAGACTTGAATTTTAGTGTGGGGTCAGTGGCATATACTTATATGTCAGACGGTTGGGTTTATTCATGATTGTATATTATATGATAAGCTACTATTATTATTTTAATGAATCAGCTTTGGGGAAAACGTTTGGCACAAGTGACGTCGTGACCGAGTTTACGTCACCTCATCATCTTTTTTAATAATTCCTTTTATCTTTTGAAGATCTGTAACACATCTTAGATAGGACACTACGATAGATTTGGGTGTTTAAAAGACGCTATGGGTGTTTTGGAACCTCTGTAATTTTTGATAGAGATGACAAAAGTCACGTATTGCTGTGTGGTCATAAAAAGTACTAAGTATATGTACTATTTATCGATGTACATATTTAGTAATAATTTCGTCAAAGCGAATTGTAGAATCCGTATACCGTTATTTCTATAGAAGAAGAAAAGCCTATACGGGAAATTATTATTTGAAGTCTATATTTTAATGTTTTTAAGTTTTTACAACTATTTTGTGAATGTGCCAATACAATCAGTGAAAAAAATATGAATTTCTCGCATCAAATAAAAGTAGAAATATTTAATAGGACCAAAAATATTTTCTTTTTGTTTATACTATAATTCTAGAAATGCCTGTTAAATTGTTATTTAACATTTATGCTATGCCATAGGATTATGAAATTGGTAAAGCAAATGGAAAACCTTATCAGAAAGTTGAGTCATAGTTTACTATCAATTTCCAAAGCTGACTCCTTAGTTCTAAATTGACCAATCGCCTAGATAGAAACAGAACCGTCCTACGATAATTTTCAAACAGCAGCGATAAATTTTACAACTGTAAAATATGACGTAAAACTGATAAGTGATATTTTACAAAAACAATACCGAAGTGGAGTTATTATTCATATTATTTTTAATTGGCAAAAAATTGTCCGTGATATAAAGAGACCGCAGTTTCCATTGCCGGTTAGGCATTCATTCCGTAAGGATATTCTTCACACTGCCATGGAGTCAGACATACCAATGAAGAGTATAATGGCTTGCCGTTTATTATGTAGAAAATAATGACAATCGAAATTTGGATGAAGAAATACACCACACCTATTAAGGAATAACGCCTTAACCCTTAAGTATATCTGACACGTAGGTAAGTACTATTGGTATATATTCCTTGTAAAATGTTGTATGGTAGCTTGACGTCAACATTCATCATCAGCCCATATACGTCCCACTGCTGGGCACGGGCCTCCTCCACGAACTGAGAGGGTTTAGGCCTTAGTCCACCACGCTGGCCTAGTGCGGGTTGGCGGACTACACACCTAAGAAATTCCTAAGAAGTTTTAGATGTGCAGGTTTCATCACGATGTTTTCCTTCGTCGTTAAAGTACTGGATAATGCTTTGTGAATACACACATAACTTCGAAAAGCCAGTGGTGTGTGCCTGGGGTTTGAACCCGCGACCGTCGAGATTCTCGACCGCGTGCCTAAACCTCGAGGCCATCACGACTTTTTAATTTAATTTTACCCACCCTTCGACGCCACAGACATGACAGGCATCATGTATGACGCAGTTAAATTAGTTTGTGCTATTTATGGAAAAATTACTTCTACCCAATACTGACTAATTTAGTGAGTGTAGAATAAATAAAATATTTACAGGAATTAATTACATTGGCGTTTACTAAGGACAGGAAAATTCCCTTTTTTGGTAATTTGTTTGGTACCTACTCACCATTTATGTACAAAAAATTTCCGTTTACTGAGACAAATAATACTAATACATATTTGTATACCCTAAAAATATTGCTGCATGTGTAAGAACGCTTCTATACTTCTATATAACTATATTATCCCCTAAGCCATATTATCCTGTGAAATTATTAAACAAGGTCGTTCATTCACTCGAATTTATTATACAAGAGAGCCAGGCTTGTTGGTTTCGTGGTTTAAGCGTACGGCGTACAATCAAAATGTTCTTGTTTTGATTATTAGGTGGGGCAAAGTGTTATTAATTTTTCTAGACAGGGTGTATTCAGACCGTGATCGGAAACTAAGGCAGGTAATAGCTAAGGTCTACAAACCCCTTGGCATTTAAGAAAATCCCGACAAACAATATTTTTTTTACGTTTTCCTAACAACCACATACATTTTATACCTATGATTGTTAGGAAAACTTTAAAATTTTTATTTTTTGTCGGGATTTTCTTTAACGCCAGGGGGTTTGTAATCACCTAAGCTATTACCTGCCCTCGTTTCCGATTACGGTCTGAATACACCCTGTATAAGAAGAATAGTGCCTACCCTTCGGGATATTACAGGCTAGGGTGTATTAATGTAATGTAGGGTATATCTGTGATGTGTGGCGATAGAAAATTCCACTGAAACACGAATAATAGTAAACTATATACGGCCGAGGAAAACGATCAAGGGGAATAACTTTCAGTACTCAGTAATAAATAACTCATTCCACACGTAAGGCCATTTAAACTGACGGCATTTCGCCTAGCTTTGAAGTGAGAAAAAATACCTAGTAAGTATATTTGTTTATATAGGATCATAAGTATGACTAACTCCCAATATCTTCAAAAGTTTGATAAGATAAATATAAAGTACTGTTCCATATGACATCTTATAAAACACTGTGTCGTACGCGATAATTAATCACGAACATTAGTCAGAGCATTCGCCTCTCAACAACACGATGTTTGATTAGTTGGAAAACAAAGGGTTCAGTGTGTGAACACGCCGCAATGCGAGTAAAATACACGTTTCTTTATAGTAAGGTCAATACAATTGAGAGTAACAACCAGACTTATTAATGTAGTAGACTTGGTTTGTTTAGAGTTGTTACACAATGTAATTCATGCGTCAAGTGTTGAGATATAGGCTTGTGGGTTTTCCTTTAATAATATTAATAACTCGTAACAAAGAAAAATTATTCCAGAAAGTTGAATGGGAATGGAATATTTATACATATATCTTGTATATTTACGCGTATTTTTTTTCAATAACTTTAATCAAATGTTTTATATGTTAAACGTAATAGGGGACGAGCTTTATTGACGCTTACTGGACATATTTCTAGCAGTGGCAGTACTTCCATAGAAGCCCAAAAGCGTTACACGTTAATTGTGTAATGTCTAGTTTATAATTGTTTATTGTGGGGTCAGGATATTCTCATTTATATGTAAAATTGCTTTTGTTATATAAATATTTAAGCTTTAAGCTTTAAAGATTATTATTCGCAATTTTGTAAGGCAAGCTGGGCTTTCAGGCTTCTATGGAAGTATCGCCACTGATTTCTAGACTCCCAGACTTTTCTACTTTCTTTCTTTTTTTATTGCTATGAAAATTCCAATAAAACGTTTCCCGATCGAACCCGGTACCTCTCGATTTCACGATGCAATTAATGCCGTGACAAAGAGGCAATCAAAAATAAGAAAAAAAAATCATTACTTTTTCACAAAATATCGTTTTGTCAAGCCAGAAAAAAAAGTATATTAACTGTCTAAGGCCTAAAACTGCCTAACTTGTAGAGGAGGCCCGTGCTCATCAGTGGGACGTACATGGGCCGATGATGATATTACCTGTCGGTTTGTATTTACAGATAAGGAGTCCGCAATGAATGGCTTACACCCACGATACAGACAACGTTAATGTCGCTAATTCGGTTAAGTAGTTGTTGCATTTATCTTATTTATTTTTTGTAGCACGTAATTTACAACTGTTGGCAAATCTAATAAATAAAATAAAAAAAATGTTTACTACTGAATGTTCTATACAGTCTATATGAATTGTGATAGTGACTTTGCGAATGCATACACATACATATGTGTATATCTTCAAAGCGCATTGTAGAATCCGTATACCGTTATGTCCATAGACGAAGAAAAGCCTATACGGGAAATTAATATTTGAAGTCTATATTTTAATGTCTTTAAGTTTTTACAACTATTTTGTGAATGTGCTAATACAATCAGTGAAAAAAATATGAATTTCTCGCAACAAATAAAATTAGAAATATGTAATAGGACCAAACATATTTTTTTTTGTTTATAATTCTAAATAAATTATAAATATAAATATTCTAATAAATACATATTTATTAAAATATTTCACAAACAATTAAATTAAATTTATCAAAAGTAATAATTAAGCAGTAGCATTTGGCGGTTTAGTCTCTGCCTACCCCAACAGGAGACAGGCCTGAGTTTATGTACGTTTTTATGTATGCCAAAAATAACTCCTCAGAAATTAACGCTTCACTTTGACAGCGCTGGTTTTAGCACTCGATGCCATTATGCTGACTAATATGCAAAAAATCTTTAATAAAATTATATGGTCTTGGTTAAATATGCGTGGGCGACAAATATGTATTTCTCAGTACTTTGCCGCTCCCGCATTTTACGCATTCAATGTGCATATCCTGCTTACGTAAGGTCCATTGTTGTGTGCAAACAAATAATATTAACATCTCTCGTAATACAACTAGTAAAGTGAACTAAATTATCAGTAAAATGCAGTTTTTCCGATTCTTACCTCGTTTCTGAACTTATTTTTTCAAATTAGGTCCACAAAGTACTATGACTTGATCTCACGCTAAAATGAAAATCTCAGGTCATGGTAGTAAGAAAGAGAAGAGAATTCTCCATTTAACCAAATCGGACCAATAAGATATTAATTTTCAACATTGAAAAAATAATCATAGTGGAATGGAATTAGCTTATTGTGCAAGCATTGAATAATAGGAACAAAAAATACTTATTTATTTCTTGTATACTTCTTAAAAGAAACGTCCAAAGAATATATCTCTTTCTAGATTCAAGGCCTGAACCAAGACAAGATGAGGCAAAGCCAGTTACATTGTGAGTCACAGTTTTTCCATGTTTAATACCAAGCCAAACTGCGACAAATCGATAAGCTATGATTTCATTTACATACACCTGGTTTTGCAAAGCAGGCCATATATTCACATGCTGTTATCTATGTAGAACTGGGACAACAGATGCAACATTCATATCAATACTTACAAATTTGGGTTTAGCAAATGCGTTGTTACACTCCTCTCGTTCTCCACCAATCTGACCTTTATTTCAACGCCAGGAATGAACACTTTTCTGTGCACTGAGTTGAACTTGATTGGAGGCTCATGGATTGTTCTGAACGGGACTGACGTGGCAAACGTTCCTGTAATTAATCAATTGATTAATTGAAGCTAAAAGAATCTGTGGTGGATAGAATATAACTCGTGTACTATCTGTACTTGTAGAATTTGCTTTCGGTTTTGTAATTCTTTTTAAGTGCATCGACGGTTTCCCCTTGGACAAGACAGTGTCATTGGATGTTTTCATTAGGAAATATCGGTAGCAGCACGGAGTCTGGAAATGGGTTCGAAAAACGGCAATACGCTTTCCCCTTATTATATGAGACTAACGTAGGTACTGAAATGAATGGAATGAAAATGAATAGAATTAAATTCGAATTACAAAAGTAGCATATTCTGGTCACTATATTCGGCACCGAAATCTCCACGACGACATGCGTAACATTAAAACACCGTTCAGTAATCTTATATCCGTACTACGAGTAAAATGATAAATGCAAAAGTGATTTTGTTTGTTTGTTACGCTTACATCCAAAAATCATTACACTAACTTTAATAAATTTTTATATAAACATCAAAAAATAGACTCGTATTTATAACTGATACATTTTTCTAAAGTCTCCACGTAGGAAAAGCTGTGCTGCAATTTGTTCTGTTTTGCAGTAATCCGCTTTATTGATATCATATCTGTTGCATTAACAATTTCATTCCAATTTAATAACATTATCACACACCCATAAACAAAGCATTGTTGTCGGGCTTAGAGTAGTGATCGAGATTCCCGGTGGCCCGATAATTATTACCATGAACGAGTTCACTACTTCCGTTATATATGAAAGCACTGCGATGATTACACGGTATTGAAGTTAATATGAGATTCTCTCGAGTGTCCATAATAAAGTGGTTATAAACTTATAAATGAGCAGAGCGGAAAGACGAAAATCGAAAGACGAAAGAAAGTACGGAAGGCCTATGCCCAGCAGTAGGTAAAGGTTATCTAAGAAAGAAGGAGAAATCTATGAAACGTAAAACCAACAATTGTTTGTGGAGTTATCATGGACATCACATGAAATAAAGGGTGCAAGTCTTTTATATGTGCTATTTACAGAGCGATAGTCTATTCTTTTTTGCACTTAACGTTATATTATTATAAGCCCATTTCCCTTTTGGACGAAAAAATCCCCGTGTAATGAATAGTACTATAAGTTGTTATCTATTGAAAGCATTAAGCACTTAGTCAGTACAAGCGATAAAACACAATTAATATTTTATCTGATTATTTATGTATTTGTTTTATTACGAACAAAACAAACAACACGACATCACCTTTAAAACTGTCGTAAAAGATAATTTTCTTTTGACAACGATCGATCCCCGCACCGAGACAAATGTTGGTATGGTCCACAAATATTTGTTTCTGGTCTGAGTGTTTGTGGGACCGAAAAGTCTTTAGTAGTTTCTGATACCCACAACACAGGACTTGTATCCTAGTGTGGGGTCATGTATGTGACTGTTGGGTGTATGTATGTATTTATTTATTTAAAAAATATGCCGACTTAGCTTAGGTGATATATTCACGGTTGCAAACGAAAGTTATTTAATTTTTATTTATTTTTTATTAATAAAATTATTGCTTTCTTTAATTCACCACTGTGATTGTAATTCAGATTGATAAAAAGACTCAACGAAAAGAAACAAAATTTCAAAATTTTGAAATTATCAAGCCCGGATTAGGGTCACAATTAAAAAGAGGAAGATCAGTCTACGTTGTGGCTGCGTAATGACATCTATCACAAAATTAGACCTTCCTGACTTGCAAGTTCCATCCCCAGGTCTGACGAGAGGAGCGCCATAATCATCTTTACCCTTGATAAAAGGCCTAATTCTACTTCAATTTGCAATATTAGTAAGCGCATGTTGTTTCACACTTAAATAGCGATAATTAACTACAAATTGCCTCTTCTTCCTACGAATGTATTCAGACTCCTCAGGCAGTTGTTGATAACCGATTCTTAGTAGAGCTGAACGAATACTTGTTTCCAAAGCTAATTTAAGTCACATACCACTGGCTTCATTGTCCTCTTTGTTGTCGATTTTGTCGGCGTCAATGACAGAGAGCGACTCCGGCACTGCTAGACTCTCATCGAAGTCGGAGTCCAGGCCGGTCGTCAGGGAATCCATGTTCTGGAAGAACCCGGGCAGGCAGTCGCCGGGGGTGACTGGCGTGGGCGTGTCCATGCCGTAGTTTGTGTAGCTGTACAGTTCTTCATCTAGATAAAAAAAAAACATTCTACATTTAATACTCATAGGATTAGACGAGGATGATAATTTTTTTTTGTTAAGTCGTGATGGCCTCGAGGTTTAGGCACGCGGCCGAGAATCTCGACGGTCGCGGGTTGGAACCCCAGGAACACACCTTTGACTTTTAAGAGGTATATGAGCTGATGATGATTATTTTTGTTGCTGGACAACGAGCTATCTCGTCGAGAAACTGAGCTTTGTGTCACGTTCTTAGTCTATCCTGGTTTAACCGAGTTGCAGCGGCAGGTTTGTGAAGTTGTATTAAAAAAACATCCTCCTTGAAGGAGACGAGAACTTGAGTTATTTCTAATTCAATATATCTATAAGAATGCCATGATAATTTCAGATAGGTGTAATAGAATTGCATTAACTATAGACACTGGATAAACGTAACTAGAAAGTGGAAAATATTGAGTTTTTATACATCTATAAAATCTAACTAGTCTATTATTCAACTAAGTATCATGTAATAAGCTTCAAACCTGAATTGTATGTTACATACATAACATAGTCTCAGTAACTGTACAGTTACCCACATTTCGCCACGTCTGTATCAGTCCCAAGTACTTGTAATAGGGGGCGAGCCTATTGCCGTTTAACCTGAATTAAGTTAGTGGAAATAACATTGAAAGGCAACTGTTTTGCTATGGTCAAGATAATAAAATGCGACATCTAGTGTGGATCATGCAACGTGTGCCATACCATAAAATCGAGATACTTTAGACTAGAAGTGACTGCGGTTATAGCGATAGTTCATTAATGTACAATTTTTTTTCATTTATTCATTAATCAATAGGAAATACAAAATCTATACTTATATCATAAAGCTTAGTTTGTTTGTTTGCTTGAACGCACTAATCTCAGGAACTACTGGTCCAATTTGAAAATTTCTTTCAGGGTTAGATAGCCCATTCATCAAGGAAGGCTAGAAGCTAAATATCTTCACATTACGACCCATAGCAGCGGAGCAGCTATGGAAAATATGGCAAAAACAGGTTAAGAATATTTCTTTTGAAGTTGAAATGTTTCGCGTAACAATTAGTCTTAAATATTTGGAAAATATTATCACCAAAAATGATATAATCTGAAATATAAATCAATGTTTTTACATTGATGATAATTTCTACTGACTTTGTATGTACAAATTATTTATTATTTAGTACTATTTTTAGTGTCCATGTAGGTCTCTTACAGGGAAACTGATTTATAGAAGAGAGCTAGATGGGATTGTTGGCTATTTCTTTTAACTGAAAAATATTATGTTCCTGAGTTATCATCACAAAAAAATGGTATACCGGATATACCTGATGGCAAGCATGGTGCTGTCCAAGAGCATCTATAACAAAGCAAAGAAACCTGCTGGCAAAGGCTATGGCGTTTTGACATGAATTTTAAATATCAAGTAGCATCTTTCATATAAACTGTAACACATAACAATGACAATCAGATAATGTGAGATAACTAACAAATATTTAATTATATTTTCTTTGTATGGAATAAGTAAGTAAAACTTGTTGGTTTTCAGAGATTATTATCAATAAGAAAAATAGGAATTTCAATAAAGGTCTGTGATGTAAAATGTGTTGAAATGTAGAATATTACTGGAAAAAAATAACTATGAAGCTCATTATATCATTTGGTCATAGTGATTGAAATGAAAACAAATTATCAAATATAAACTATGGACTCAAGTATATCTAAAATTATTATGTTGGTTGTAGTTTAATATTCCACTTGGAGTTAATGGTTTTGCAATCCATTTCATATTAGCGTTGCAATCAACATGACTCCTGATAAGTTACAACTGTAAAGGAAATTTCAATGATAAAAACCATTTGTGCAATACACCATACTTGGTAACAATACAGTTAATCTATACAAATAAATAATTTTGGAGTGTCTGTTTGTAATATTGAAATACCGCTTTTTAATAAATGCATATGGATGTATACTCCGTCCATATACCAACATAACACTTTTTACAATTTTTGTCTGTCTGTCTGTTTGTTCTGGCTAATCTCTGAAATGGGTGGACCAATTTATCAATATATTAAAGATATATATCTGTAATGTTTACTCCTGTCATAATATCTATACATTTAAATAATTATTTAAGTTATAAAGTTTCAAATACTGGCATATTGCTAAAATATTCTCAGTTCTAATGTGATGCAGTGACCCCATTTTCACATAGGGTATATAAAATAAAACAAGCCGAATCAAACATAATAATCTGAGCATAGCAACATTTCTCAGTTTGGTTGAGATAACATTACAACAACTAAGTTACTTTCTATATTAATGTCAGAAGAAGGGCTATACAATTAGTTAAAATAACATTTGAATTTATTGAATATTGTTTTATTCATAAATGGATTAATAAGATGTTTTTCTTTAAATCAATATTTACTTCTAAAAATATTAATGTTATTTTTTATTAAATATGTCAATGTATATAATAATAAAGGGTGTTTGCAATAAAGGTGTTTGATGAGAAATTAGTAGAAAAAGGCTAAACAGAAGGCATAGAAGTGAATCAAAAATGACATGCTAGTAAACATTTATAATAAGAAACTACCTCATGCTCATGTAATCAAAGAAATTGCTTCACTTAGTATTTAAATGAAATTGTTTCAAAGTTTGGTTGTCTTGTGGTCTTTAATATCAGAAATGTGACTAAACTATGCCAAGTCAGGTACATTGCCAATTGGAAATCCCATTATTCAATATATAGGCCTGCCATATGTTAAAACGTAAAATCATTAACTTTGTCTTTAAATTTACACTATTGAAACTTCCATATTATAAAATATTGATCTTAGTTTTAGGTTCAATAAACAGAATTGTCTTTTAGGTCCACAATATCTATAATAAGCATGATTTATTTTGTATAAAAGAGCAATATTATTAATACTTAATTTAGGAAATTTTAGTAATAACCAAGCAAAGTGATTATATAGTTGTTGATATACAGAATAAATCTGATAAAACAGAAATTCATTTGGCTTATTAAAATGCATTCTTTAAAAGTCATACTGCTTGGTAAGTCATATCTTGAACTAACCAAATTCATAAATTTTATGAAAGAAATTATCACAGATAACTTAAAGTGGGGATTTGGAAACATAAGTGACTGGCACAAAAGAACATATGTTATGGATTATTATTGTTTTGAAGCCATATAAACAAATACAGTTGTTGTTATTAATGTAACCAACTGCAAGTAAATTAGGAAAAACATCATCATATGTTACCGTTCCATTAATACTTCCATTATTAAAAACACAATACACTCACTGACATGACACTAAACAAAGCCACTTGTTTGAATTTAGAACACATATGTTTTTAATTAAAACATTAGATAGGTACCTCGTTTGATTAAGTTATGAAAACTTAATGTTAATTCGCTCCGTTCCATACGTTTTTCGAGATCAATGTCTTCGTTTATTGCAATATTAATGATACGGTACCCATCTGGGTGTTGATACGTAATGTGCTGTCCATCGCATACGGGGACACTTGTGTACATAATCTACGTTTGATAAGATAGTGAGATTATCAGTTAACAGCACAGTAGGAAACAGACGCGCGCGAAAAGCGGCTGTATAACAAAATCACGAGTTGTTTCATCGTTGCAGACGTTACCACGGTTCGCCGAGCAAGGCCTTAAAACTTTTTTCACATTTTGAATGGAGTGAAATCACTTACTAGCTAGCGGAAATCTCGTCCATTACTCTTGACATGTTCCTGATGTTTGTTATAGTTTTCGGCGACGCTCAATAGCGCTCTATTCGACCAGTTCAAGGATCTTTGCGTGTGAATAAGTACTCTATAAGAATGACGTAATTATCGTATGTGGTGTCAGAGGTTAACAACATTTAAGATTTGTTTGTGGCGGCTGGCGAAACAAAAACATTAGTGCCGCACAACTATTTCATGTGCAAAATAATTAATAAATGTTTAAATTGTACCTTATTTTTGTTAAGGCACATTATTGTATGCATCTAATAAATAGTAATAAAGAATGTAGTAATGCTAAAAGAATTCATACTAACGCGTTAAGTACGCGTTCATATCTTTTATATTTCATAATTTATTTAAAACATTACATTCTAAGATAAAAATATTTTACTTATCAAAATTTAAATTACAATATACATTTTTTGCAGTAGACAAATCACAAATTGTTTGTGATACCATATATTTTTTTTACTATTGTGTACTTAATGACGTCACCATTTTAGAGTACGTCACTGAGTATAGCCAACTGACAGTTGAGAGTATTGACACATACGTTAAGTTCAGAAACTATTTTTTTTGACTATTAATGAAATATTATTGAATTCTTTATCTCTTAAATTAAATTATATTTTGCTTGTATTTATATGCATTGACTTTATTTTATGTTGAATATAATTAATTAGTGAAAGCGCCTGAGTACCTTTAGATTTTCGCATTAGTTTCTTTGTAACGTTTTGACGTGTTTATTGGAGTAGGCGTTATTTGTAAATTTACTTTAATCTTTAGTATGAGTAAAAGTGGATGATATGTGCTATTATTGGGATTATTATCTTTATAACGTAATCCAAACATAATATATTCTTACTTTGCAGTGTACTATATATCTTTCAATCTGCAACTAGCGATGCAGACGGATATTCTTTAATGGATTCCTCTTGACAAGCTGTTTGCTTCATCAGAGATTGTCTATTGTGTGCACAGAACAATAAAGAATGTGTGGTCTGCCAATTACCACTTTAGTTAGTCTTATTAACCAGAAAATTTACTATCATAATTCATACTCGTACGTACAATCAGTATTGAACTTCTAATAAAGTCGATTAGTTATAAACTATGACACAAGATGTCGTTAGCAGTAATATGTTCAATCAGGAAATCTTTGTAGCTTATTGATTGTAACACTTTGGTCGTATGTCGTAGTTTACGAACGATTTAACAAATATGATGATGATGATGCCCATATACGTCCCACTGCTGGGCACGGGCCTCCTCTACCATTGAGAGGGTGTAGGCCTTAGTCCACCACGCTGGCCTAATGCGGGTTGGCGGACACAAACAAATTAAAGTTAAAGTTTAACAAATATATTTTTTGTTAATTAGAATACTTCGTAACTACGTTTCATGTGCTTTCGAGCGACAATATACTTCTAAAGAATAAGAAGCACAATTAACGCTTACTAGCGCCATCTAGTAATACAATACATTAACATTTTAAGATGTTAATTTGAATGCTCATTATTTCCAATGCTGAATGCAATTAATATTTCTTAGATTTTCAGAAAACGAGTAACATTTGTTATTTTTCTGATATACTTATAGTATTTGTGTAAGAGATGGCACTATACATTTTTTTAACATTTTTTAACACATGCTTGTGTCGTGAGACCACGACTAGAGGAAACTTACTAAGACGTTATGTCCGTAGAAAGCATTATAATATCTTTTGTTCAACAAACGTCATATTAATTAGGTGAAAATGACCTATGTGATTCCATTGATAGAAAATATGTTTTATTCCAGTAGATTTCCATTGCACTTAGAACCCTGATGATGGAAATTGTAAGTGGTAATGTGGGTTTTTACCGAATTGGTAGCATGTGCGTTGCTGACTTAAAAAAAATACACCCAGCAGTCATATACATAGTTTTGACCCCACACTAGGCTAAAAGTCCTGTGTCGTGGGTATCAGAAACTATGAGAGACTTTTCGGTCTCACAAACACCCAGATCCAAAACAAATATTTGTAGATGACACAAACATTTGTTCTTGGTGCGGGGATCGAACCCGCAGCCTCTCGTTTCGCAAGCTGGTGTCTAGCGAACTGCGCCACGTGACTGTGAGGTGTATTTATTAAAAAAAGATTATTACGGGAGTTACCTAGTTATATCGGCGCCGCCTTACCAATATGACTGCCTTGTTGGTATTGCGGCATAAATGCCATCTAAATGTCCCGGGTAGAGCAGTGTTATTAGGTTCTTCCATTAGGAAATTTTTAGTTGTAGCTCGGAGTTTGGAAATTTGCAATAGGGTCGTACCCTATGTATGCAGGAATGCGCCTCTGCCTAGGTCTTTAGGAATACAGACGAAACTGTACCTTAATATTACCTTATATATTTATGTATTAAAAAAAAATGCAAGTCTATCTCCCTTTTGTCCGTTACTATGACTTGGAAATGAATTTTATTTACTACCTATACTAGCATAATTAGTGAAATTGAAGAATCTCCACAACATTAATTTTCTGGTCATTTTTGTATTATATGTATGTACGAGGGCAGTCCGATAAGTACTTAGCCTCACCGCCCGATGGCACCACTATCGTAAGATAAATTTACCATCATGTAGCACATCTTCGTAGACGGCTATTGTCAAAATTTCAGCCGAATTGGATTTGTAGTTTTGTTTTGACCGCGTGTGTAAGCGGACGTGTCCGCGGATTTTCGAAAAATGGAAAAAGAGCAATATCGGCCGGTGATTTGATTCTTGTTTTTGGAAGGGAAATCGCGCAGCGATATCAAAAAGCGCTTGGATGCTGTTTACGGTGACTCTTCTCCTTCAATGGCGACCGTCAAAAATTGGTTTAACGAGTTTCAACGTGGTCGCACGTCAGTTTTTGATGAGCCACGCCCAGGTGCCCCAAAAACGGCTACCACGGAGGATAACGTGAGAAAAGTCCCGATCTTGTATTGGCAGACCGCCGATTGAAGGTGCGCGAGATAGCTGAGACAGTAGGCATCTTAAAAGACCGCGTGGGTCATATCCTGCATGAAATATTGGGCATGAGAAAGCTGTCGGCTCGATGGCTGCCGCGTTTGCTCACTTCGGACGACAAGCGCATCAGTGACACAACTTCAGAGCAGTGTTTGACACTGTTTAGGTGCAATCCGAAGGGGTTTCTGCGTCGTTTCGTGACCGTCGACGAAACATGGATTCACTGGTACACACCAGAGACCAATAAACAGTCGAAACAGTGGACTTTACCCGGCGAATGTGCTCCGAAGAAGGCGAACACTGTCCCATCGGCCGAAAAGGTGATGGCCACCGTTTTCTAGGTTTCACAAGGTGTGATTTACATCGACTACCTGGAGAAGGGCAAAACGGTCACAGGGCTCTACTATGCCGAACTATTGGGCCGATTCAACGCTGAATTGTAGAAAAAACGGCTCCATTTGGCGAAGAAAAAAGTGCTCTTCCACCATGACAACGCACCGGCTCACACCTCCGCCGTCGCAACGGCCAAATTGGTCACATTAGGCTACGAACAGCTGCTCCATCTACCGTATTCTCCAGATTAGGCCCCGTGTGACTTCTTTTTGTTTCCAAACTTGAAAAAGTCCGTCGCCGGACAGAAATTTGAGTCGAATGAGGAGGTTATCGCCGCCACGGAGGCCTACTTTGTAGACCTCCAGAAAACGTTCTTTTCAGACAGCTTAAAGAAGTTGGAGCATCGCTGGGTCAAGTGAATCGAGTTGAAAGAAGACTGTGATGAGAAATAAATCGCCACTTTTCCAAAATTTTCGTTTTTCTTTTGTAGGCTAAGTACTTATCGGACTGCCCTCGTATGTATGTAAACTAGGAAATTCTCAATAGCAGCACGGAGTCTGGAAATGTGCCCGAAAAACGGCAATAGGCTCGCTCCCTATTACGTGGGACTGATACATACCTGGCGAAATGTGGGTGCAGAAATGCACCTCTGCCTACCCCATCGGGGAATACAGGCGTGAGTTTATGTATGTGTATGTATGTATGTATGTAATTTGTTGTTTAGAGAATGCCTTAGGCATTGAGTCCACCTATACAAACTTTGTATAAAGTGTAAATAAATAAATAGATTTGAAAGGAGAATACCTTTGGATTTTGGTTAGGAGCGTGTCGCAGGAATGTTGCAATCAAACTTGTAAGGTCGCTTGGCGGGTTTTGATTCTGGCGCTGACGTTCATGTCGCTTCTTGTATCCAATATGACTATCAAATGGGCTCGATAGTGCGAATAAACCTGCCCTACTCCAAGGCATTTCTTGCCCTGTAGTATCCTTCTACCATCGTCAATAAGAGTGACAGTACCATTTGGGGGTCAGGTTGGACTCGAAAACATACTATGTACTACTGGTTGAGTCCATTCAATGTTTTCTGCAGACACAGGAAGGGTATTTAGTACAATAGTTAAAATCTCATACCATAAAATACAGTAGTTTTTCATTTATAATAATTATTGCTAGTGTTTTAAGCTTTCATAAATTTAATATTGATTTAATTTTAACTGTAATCTGCACATTACATTATTTATCTAGTATTCATGTCCTATGGATCTCAGCGGTTTGAATTTTTAGGTTTTTTGATACCAAAATTTTCTCTACATTATTGTAGTATTGAGTTTAGTAAAGTTTTTTTTTTTTTTTTTATTTTTTTTTTATTCTGGCACGGCAAAGTGACTCCACTGTACCTGATGGTAAGCACAGTGGAGTCCAAAAAATCTTCCATCTTCGCTATGAACATAAGCTGTTATCTTCAAATCAAGTTGTGTCATTTTAGTTATCATAATTTGAGAAAGTAGGTGGTCTGTATTATACGATATTTAACGGGGACTATGTTAATGAAAGTGCCCTTTATGTAATCGGTATGAAGAACGCCCTGTGCAACCTTTGGTCCCATTGTTACATAATCGTTACCGATCTTGTGGTCTCTTGACCAAGTTACGCACTCGAGAATTATGTTGTGACAAGTATGCTATCCCTCCACAACACACGAACCACAGAATGGTGTATTTTAAAAACCGACACGTTTTAGTAATCTCTTTGCGTCCGACGGATGTTGCCTTACTTTACATAAACCTTTGTTTACGTATTACCTAAAATGCTTGCACATTGTATTTATGTAACTGGGGATGGTACCGTACCAAATCTGGTGTCAGAAAATGTTCGTGTCAACAGGGCTTTCGTTTTCGCAATGAGACTGAAAAATCGCCACTGAAAGCATCCACTGTACGTGCGCGAACGCAACTAGTCCGACCACTTATCGTGGCAGCCAGAACAACGAGAACTGCCTCCAATTGCCGCCGTATCGCACGGCCAGCGGTAAACGGCACGGCGAGCCAGTTGCAGCGGCTCAATTAGAATTGGTTAAACTAAATAATATCGCGGATTAACATTCACACATGCGGCCAGGCGGTGGGCAGAGAGTGTCGCGAGAGCCGCGGTGACCGCAGTCGCATTTCGCGCACCGAACGGCCCGAGCGCACGAGCCCCAACGCACGTTCACAACGTAACACACGTTTCCCGCCACAAATTCAAACTTAGAACACTCCATTTTTTTTCTTTTTAAATCGAATGGAGTGCATTCGCGCGTAAAAAGTCCGTATCGACGGTGACACTGCCTGCCAGTGTCCGGATTGCGTCGAGGACGTTGACATCGCAATCAGTGATACGGAACTCGAATTCGTCGATTCCGAATTTTCAACTATGTAGAATTTTGGCGGGAAGTGTGTGTTACTGAAAAAAGTTTCTCTTGAACTTCTAGTGAAGGTGGTAATCGGTGTTTTCAAGTGAACAACTGGAATGATGGTGGATTCCACTTAAGAATTTTTAGTGATTTTTTTATGTAACACAAGTTAAAAATAGACAGTTATTATTGAAGGTGAGTGCTTAATGTTTAATCTGATTTTGTTATAATTAATTTTTGTTACACAATGGTAGATCTTGCGCTTTCTAAAGTGTCGACCATGAGTGTACCCGCAGTCACGACTGGTAACATTTAGCGCTAAGAAATAATTTTAAAGTTTTAATTATATCAGGTAGTTGCATTTCGTTGTGTCAAACAACGTTGTCGAAAACACGTTTTATGAAAGTAAAATGGTAGGTATATCAAAGCTGCGGCGACGTTGCGACATTTCACTCCGGTGAAAATTAAATAATTTTTGTTATAATCGCCACGAATGACTTAATTTACATCTTATTTAGTCGTTGATAACGTTGCGAGAGTCTGTTGAATCAGCCAGACTGGCTAACTCAGATCACTGGGAACTTAGTTTTTCTATAAAACAACTCCCTTAATCATTACTTTATTAGTGTTACAATAGCACTCGACGCCAACAAAGCAAATAGACTGTTTCTCAGAGCTAGACACAGTGAAATAATCTATTACTGCAAACACATAAAAGTTTATGCATTAAATTTTTAGCTCCCGCAATGCAGTGGATGAAAAACCCAAAAACGTAAATATTTTGGACAAACATTAACCATTTGCCTTTGTTACATTAATCATCGATTCTTTTTTTCATAATATTTTTGATACCAGTAATCATGTTAGTCCATCTTTATAAAGAAAAACTAAAATTTAAAAGATTTCAAAATTAAGAAGAAAATACGTTTCGGTAAATGAATAATTTGCAGCGTGCTGTTAATACCAGTACGCATTATGATGTTTCTAAATAAACAAAATTATAAAAAACGAAATTCATAACTACATAACTAGTGCAGTAAATAAACAACTTTTAGCTAATGAAAAATTAGTATTGAATTTAATCGACAAAAAATCATAAGCTCAAACAGCAATTGAATGGCCACAAGAAAAAATCAGCAGTTTCATAATCAGCGGATTTATTGGCTGTGTTAGGTAAATGTCGCAGTTGCAGTACCGCCCAGCGCAATAACATTTCGACTGTTCTCATTTAAACTGGTTCATATTTACAAATTCATAGATATATACCTATATATATTTGTTTCGTACTAAATTATACACAATTTCTTTAATATTTTTTACCATAAACTTTTTTTCAATAATTAATCTAACAATTTATTTTTAAATAGTTTCTATATTTAGGCCACAGGTTTATCAACGCACTATATCTGTCAGGTTGAGTTTAGGCAATACCAGTTTATGTAGAGCTCAATTTTATCTCGTATCTCTGTCGAATGGTACAAGTACCGGACTTAACAACTGGTCAATAAGGACCTTGTGTGGACAATGAGTAATGCTGTGTTTTCCAATCGCCTTTCTTAAATTGACCACTGTTTATAGCTGTAATATCCAAAATTGTAATTTATTATGACGTCAGTAATTTTTGAGGAGTGATTTGTGCTGTATCTTCATTCTGAATGAAATGTGAAGAAATATTTTAAAGATTATTTTAATATGTGTGTGTTTGCTATTCTTTTTTCCGACTAATCCTTATGCCAATATCGAAGGAGGTTGTATTTCTACGACCATGTTTGTGTTCAGTTGTGTTAAGTTAGTAGGGGACGGTCCTTTTTCAATTTTCAGGATACATATTAAAAACCATGCTGCTATTGAGAATGTTCAAAGCAATAAAATTGGGTACGAACAGAAAAGACTACCTAAACCGGGTACGAACTCGGGACCTCTCGATCGTAGGCATACAGTTATACCGCGAAACAAACGAATCACAAACGAGCCTGCTTTATTAACATAGAATTATTTGGAAATTAGGTTTTATAACTTCTATTAAACTTATAGTAGGCAAATTGCTTCAATTAGGTTTTTTAATAGATAAGTGTCGTGTTTTTATAGCGGATATACAGCCGACACAGCACATGCGACATTCCCGCCGCATCGTGTATAATTCGATCGATATAGAAAGTGAACGCGCGGCTACCGGTGTCCACGCATTTCACTTAAATGTATTACGCTTGTTTTGTATTTATATTGAAATCGTTTTTGTTCGTGATTCGCCATGGAAGTAAACTTAACATTTATACATGTTCTGTCCACTTATTTAGTTTTTTTGTAGTCGTTATCAGGAAATATGAGAGACCTTTCTGTCTTAGCTATATTTAGTGCAGCTGCGTAATGAAGTCGTCTATTTATAGTAAAATTGCTAATTTTACATACACAATCTCTCCTGCGAAGCTGAGCCGGAAATCGCACCTGGGACCTCATGATCGCACGTGCCAACTAATGTCTAGAGACCGACGAACTAATGTGACTTTTAAGACTTCAGTTAAGTGTAAAATATAATTTTATTAAACTGTCTTCGTACCTATTGTACACCTGAAGCCATTTATCAATTTATGCGTGAAGGTCATGTGAAAAACCTGTCTACTTATTACTTTCACTTTGCGCATGCGCATAAGTCTTTGCCAATAATTAAATATTGCCTGTATAAATACAGCTAGGGTTACACAGCTTCGTGGTCACCACTACTTCGGGGTATTGTAGTAGCGATGTCTGAGACTTAAGCTTGAATCATTTTGAGTTGTAAAATAGTTTGTGAGGCGACGTGTTTCTTCCACAGCAATCGCCTTGGACTCTGTAAGCGTAGCATGCGAAGTAGTTGATAATTTGTATTGATGAAGTATGTATGTTCTTGCTAGATGATTGATGTTGATTGATTCTTGATCTTCAAGATGGTCCGATGACCTGGTAAGGGTCGCGGGTCGTCGCTGGATACAGGCTGCCTCCAACAGGCCACTGTGGAGATCATTGGGGGAGGCCTATGTTCAGTAGTGCACGTCTTTGGGTTGATGATGATGATGATGTTCTTGCTAATGGACTCCATCTGACTTAGGTTGCAAAAACCGTCAGGTAGGTTTTCAGTCCGTTCTATTATAATCATTATAATGATACAGTTACTTTAGTGGTCACAAGGCATGATATTTTAACAATTTGTCAATATTGCTTCGATTTTGTTTAGAGATAATTTTAGTAAGACTTTTGTTTAGGGAGAGTTTTTTTGACGAAAAGCACGAAAAAGCAAGCCAAGATCGTAACTTCGAAATCAGTTAAATGAAATCAGACCTAGCATATCTTATCTTAACGGTGAAGGAAAACATCGTGATGAAACCTGCACACCTAAAAGTTCTTAGAAATTTATTAGGTGTGTAGTCTGCCAACCCGCACTAGGCCAGCGTGGTGGACTAAGGCATAAACCCTCTCAATGGTAGAGGAGGCCCGTGCCCAGCAGTGGGACGTATATGGGCTGATGATGATGATGATATCTTATCTATGCAAGTAACGTGTACAAATTTGTGTACCTTCTGGTTATAAGTTTATAAGGCTAATAATTTAAACCTATGCGGTAAAAATAAATAAATAAATTAGCGAGGCGGAGAGTTAATGACAATAATGTTCGTAGAAGAAGCCTTAGCCAAAAGATTAAAATCAATATGTGGTAGAAAACGCCTATTTTAGAGTTTTTATTTGCGAATTGAAGGTATAGAGCAAAGTGTTTATTTACGGATAGTACGTTAAGTCGTAGTCGGTGTCAACGAACGGGTTGCCAAATAGCAGTTGAGTCAAGCCGGAAGCCTACGGCTTACTTGAAAGTTTTGATACTAGATTAGCCAATATTCACACGGAATAAATTTATAAACACTCGCATTAATTGTGTTGATAGAAAGGGATATAATGGAAACTTTGAAGTATTGATTTTTTTTGTTTAAAATTAGCAACCAACTAGCACAGTTTCTGCAGTACTTTTTTGCAGCACATGTGATCCTAACTTTACTGACTTGTCTACGATCCAATACAATTATTTTTCAAAAAACCAGTTGAGAACAGCCTGTATCTAGTGATTTCTTATGACCCTTAAGTATTATTATGCTTTTTTGGATGTCCGACGCTGATAAATATTTTACTCACAATATTAAATCTATCTAAACCTAAAACTCTTATTACTCTTCAATCATAAACTCACAAAGTTGTCTGTTCTGAGAACCGAAGCTTTGACCTTACAGTTAACAGTCAATGTATGCAAGCGATAGAAGTCGTTTTGATGTAGGCACACAAGCTTATCTGTAATGCAAGAAAACGCAAATTATGGAAAGATTATCGTTGCGTTAACGAGCAAAATTGCAAGTCGATAGCAGAGATTAACGATTGTGGACGGCATTATGCAAAATTATTGGCAGCTTACTTATTCGAGGTTAGAACAGAATCACAGGAACTGCCTGTGATGGCGACCTTTGCACCAAGGAGGTGGATCGACTGAACTTCAAACCAAATCATATGGTTGCCACAGTAATTTTCAATCAAGATGGTAGAAGTACATATTGGCCTTGCGCGTAATGATACAAATTTATTATTAGAGCAACATATATATTTAGGGGTATGTTGGCTTCAATATAATATGAATTATTAAGCCAATGAGGCGTATTTTATTTTTCATTAATAAATAATCGGTTGAGAAACAAAACTCTCAGAGTTTCGTAATCGGATTGGTATACATTTTATTTGGAATGGAATTATTTTTTAAAATTTACTTGGCAACAACTTCTGAATGATGGCTATAAAAAAATAAAATCTGACCAAGTTAATGACTACGTTGCTGATTTCAATAGCAACTTCATCCAAATATGAAATCGAATATAGAACAAATAGTCAGGAAGTCGAAGTGTAGGAGGGCACATGACCATGACAACTGATAATATCATAAAGGTCACCAAGCAGTTCGTATCTTAGTGGGCGGTATAAAAGTAAAGATTGTGGAAAAATATACAACAACTTCTATTAGTGGACTTTGCCCGATGAAGGTATCATTTGTACTGTTACGTCAAAAATAAAAATAAAATTATTGTAAATATTAATATACACATAGTCTACGATCTGTCGTCTTATTATGCCTAAAGAAATGTATACCAAGTCCTATTCAAAATCTAAACAATGCTAAAATGCATTTTTAAATACACATTCAAACTACATTTTAATACGCGAGAAAATACATTTCTTTAAAGAGAACATTTGGGGCTTTCGAAAATTCAATGGGATCTCATAACGTAATTATGTAACGAGGTGGAATTATGTGGCTCTCTGTTGCCGAACCAATTTCGAGTAAATCACCGAGTAGTGCACTCCGGTTTTAACAATGGACGCACATTTATGATATACGACAGTCTGTAAAGACTATTGTTTGATCGTCGCATGTCTTCATTGTGTGCTGTCACGACTTTTTTACAAAAACCTTTCCATATTTGTAGTCTGTAAAAAGTTACATCTGAATTATCAAGGGCATGATGTTTTTGATTAGATTTATAGCCAAGTAATAATAAAATAAAAAGATTTAAAATTAATTTAGAAAAAGAGACACTATAAGTAGTCTTGTTTCGATTATAATCTCTGTTTGCTAAAATGACTAATTGATAATTAACTATCCTTTGTCTACTTCTTTCCCAATCTTTTTAAATTTGTTAATTCATTGTCCAGTAAGATAGCAAGCAGACTAGAATACTTGACATCGATATTGCGTTATGGCTGACAGATATTAATTGTCATTCGATGGTTCAAATACTTGGTTCTTAGATATATGTATGTATAACCTAAAACTTACATTTGTAGCTAAATAACATAGTTTAAATATATCATATATATAGCAGTGATGGCCTCGAGGTTTAGGCGTGCGGTCGAGAATTTCGGCGGTCGCAGGTTCAAACCCAGGCACACACCTCTGACTTTTCGAAGTTATGTGTGTATTCATAATGAATTATCACTTGCTTTAACGGTGAAGGAAAACATCGTGATAAAACCTGCACACCTAAAAGTTCTTAGGAATTTCTTAGGTGTGTAGTTCGCCAACCCGCACTAGACCAGCGTGGTGGACTAAGGCCTAAACCCTCTCAGTTGTAGAGGAGGCCCGTGCCCAGCAGTGGGACGTATTTGGGCTGATATTGAAATATATCTCGTACTAAGGCAATAAAAAAAAAAAACTGGAAGAAAATAGGAAATAATAATGTTTGGAAAATGGGTGCTGTCAAACAATTTGCTGTTACAGTAATTAAAAATCAGAAATTGAAAGGCCATTAAACGCCAACATACACATTGTTGTACAAATATTTAAAACTGCAATAATTGATTTTAAGAGTAGCAATACTGACATCAAAGTAGAAATCATAATAGTCTAGATTATTAATAATCTTCTTGATGTTATTCAAGGCCACTATTAATGTCTCAAACACCTACAAATCAATGTGACCGCGCGTCATACACCTTACAGAATTGGCAGTGAGATGTGGCGGTGAAAGTGTTACGGAATCCTTATGCAGAGCCGGATGGAAATCGTATCAAGTAGCAATGGTACATTTTATTTATGTAATAATTTAAAAGTATTTTAATAGAGACTAAGGACATCAGAATTGATAGGACGTAGTAATATATAATGTAAGCTGTGATGGCCTCGGGGTTTAGGCGCGCGGTCAAGAATTTCGGCGGTCGCAGGTTCAAACCCCAGGCACACACCTCTGACTTTTCGAAGTTATGTGTGTATTCACAATGAATTATCACTTGCTTTAATGGTGAAGGAAAACATCGTGATACAACCTGCACACCTAAAAGTTCTTAGGAATTTCTTAGGTGTGTAGTCCGCCAACCCGCACTAGGCCAGCGTGGTGGACTAAGGCCTAAGCCCTCTCAGTTGTAGAGGAGGCCCGTACCCAGCAGTGGGACGTATTTGGGCTGATAATGATGATGATGAGTAATATATATAAGGCTTTCTTTATTGTGTTCCGGATTTTTTATTTATTTCTGTATTATTATCAATAATATTGTATAAGTTAACGACAGATATGTACACAAATATAGTTTTACTCAACTTATATTTACTTGTACAATCAACTATAAATACATATTATATCTAATTAAAAAAAATAGCAATCACTTTATACATTACTGTCTACTTAAACTATTATAGTATTGTCAGTGACAATTTATAAAATTAATATCTCTAGTCACTACCAACAGACATTTGAAAGCACATTGAAGTAATACAAATAGTACGCCTGTATAAGAAAGTAATAGAAATGTATTATACACTGTCTGTGCCTTTATATTTGAAATAATGCGCTAATGATAAAGTATGCAAATCATAAGAGCATAATTACAGTTGCCCATAGAAAAGACATCAACGCGCTCCGTTGATTTTCCGTCCGGTGAGTCACTGCATTCGAGTCAAGGACACTTGTGGCGAGTTTCACTACTTTCTTATGCTATATTAATTGTAAATTTGTGAACGAATTGATAAGGTCATACTGCACACACCCTGGCCGGAGACATTAATCTCAATTATTTATCATATCATCTCTACATTGATAAAATTTGTCATGTTATCGGTATACTAAAGTTTGTGGTAGTCGAAATAATCAGCTCCATTAATAATGCAGACCTTGAAACATTGTTAGATTGTAGCAGGGATGTTATGGAGCTCCGTAACCGTAACCGAAACTATCGGATATCCGAAATAAAAATATATCCGTAACCGTAACCGTATCCGTTTCAGAAGTTTCGGATAGTTTAAGAAAGTCTAGTGTTAAGTATTAAATTGTTTTTTATATAAAAAAACGACCAATATTGACTTTAATTTGGACTTTTTTTAATCAAGGTAATGTAGATTGTGCAAAATGTAAACAGTGTGATAAAAACTTTAGCCGAAAAGAAGGCATAGTGCCTCCACTAAAAGTTCATATAAAATCTAAACACAGTGATTAGTACAAATATCTTTTATTGATGCAACAAAATAAGCAACAAAAACCAAAAACATCCAAACAGCTGATACCTTTACAAGGGTGTCGAAAACAGTTATATTTTACTTCAATCTGATATCCGTAACCGAAATTATCCGAAACTAACGGATAATCCGAAATAATTACATATCCGTAACCGTATCCGAAACCGATATAATTTTTTTCCTATATCCGTATCCGTATCCAGATCCGAAATATTATATCCATAACATCCCTAGATTGTAGAATTTGTAAATAAAATTGTTAGTGAATACCGACAATTGTTCCACTTGGCGGAGAGGTGCTAATTTGTAAAGTTAGCACGGTGCTTGTGATTTAACATTGTTATCGAGTGTTACAGCTTTTGAATGTTTATTCAAAGAGGACTCTCTTTATTACGTTCAATTTATTTCTTGCGTTAAAAATAACAATCTAAATAAATGCTTTGTATATTTTTTTTCTCATATAAGTATTAATAATTTTGATGAGAATATTCGGTTAACCTAATTATTTATTTGTACACTTTATTAGTACACGACAAAAATTAACCAAAACATGTCTTAAACTAAATACAACATAAAATAATTAGTGCAGTAAGTAAAAATTCAGATGCATTTTTCAAATTGATATAACCAGATAAATATTCAGAGATGATTATTAATTTGTTCAGGTCTATAGTGAAAACCTGTTCAGAAAGTTTTATATCGTTAAAAAAAAATAAAGGAATTTTAAATTAACTTGTATATTACAATTTCTTCTCCATATTTAGTGATAAAAAGCTCTACCGAATATACCAGCTGAGATAATTATGGTTGAGATTGACTTCTTATAAGACTGTAACTTGACCTACAATTGTGAATTATCATAATGCGATTCATCATACTAGTATATTTTTAGGTAGTCCTATGCACCTGATCTTATTTTTATGTAGCAGTTTTCGCGTGGGTTGAAACTCGTTTCGCATTTAAACTATTCATTTGGCACGGGTTTGGTAACTTAGGTATTCCAAGCTCGATATCAGATTTAGCTCGAGTACGTTGTGAATTGTGCAGTTTCGAGACACTAATATTATCAAGTCTTTCTTAAGACAGGCGGTTTGTGAAGGCTATATTCGTTCTACAAAGCTATTCTAAGACATCTGTAGATTTGTGTTGAAGAGTAATTTGAAAGTTTTACGCGATATCTTATACGCAAATTATGCATCGAATAGCTGTCTCTGAGTAGTGTTTTAGATACGATTCTTGACTGAGTTATTAAACAATACAAGAGATTTTTCAGTTCCTTAACACCCTAATAATTGTAGGACAAAAAACATTGATCTCAGTGGTCGAACCGGGTACCAAAAAACCAGGTCAAGTCTACTTTTTTTATCGTCTTTCAATCAACCAACACAGAGCCTATTAAGCATCAATCCACAAATTAAATTGAGTATGGTGTGCCCCAAGGCAGCATTTTAGGTCCTACCCTGTTCTTGGTATATATCAATGATTTATGCAACATTAATTTACGTAATGGTAAAATTATAGCTTTTGCGGATGATACAGCGCTTGTTTTTACTGCTTCCACGTGGACTCAAGCATTTCAGTATGCACAAACAGGATTTTACACAGTATCTAGTTGGCTCTCAAACAATTTGTTATCTCTCAATATTGATAAAACTAAATACTTAAGTTTTTCTATAAGAAATCATAACGAACCATTTCCAACCCAATTAAAAATATATGCCCATAACCATCCCCCTCATATTCAGTTTAGTTGCAATTGTCGTGAGTTAATAAAGTCAACCACAATCAGATATCTAGGAGTTATTATTGATGACAAGTTATGTTTTAAACAACATATAGATAACTTAGCAGGTAAAACACGTAAACTCATTTTTGTCTTTAAACATCTCAGGAATGTTGCGGAATTTAAAGTTATAAAAATGGTTTATTACGCATTGTGTCAATCGGTTTTGAGTTACTGTATAACCGCATGGGGTGGTTCTGTAAAGACGTCACTACTAAAATTGGAAAGAGCCCAGAGAGCAGTACTGAAGGTCTGTACATTCAAACCTTTCCGTTTCCCCACCAAGGAACTGTATGAAAATTGCAAGGTATTGACAGTGAGACAATTATTTATTCTGCAAGTTATTTTAAGACAGCATAGTACCGCCCTCAGCTCTATTTGCTCCTCTTCCACCCAAAGTAGTAGACGCTTAAACTTAGTTCCTCGTAGTCATATATGCAGAACCCAGTTTTCACAACGTTTTTATTATTTTTTTGGGACAATATTTATACAATAAAGTTAATAATGTTTTACGAATAATTTTTCTTAATAAAGTTTTATGTAAAAACACAGTTTTAAATTGGCTCTTAAAACTTAGTTACGATGAAACGGAAAAACAATTAGTAGTAATACACTAAGATATTATAATTGCACCCTCATTCACATACGCTCACACTTACACAAACACAAACTCACATACGATTCATACATTCACACACTTTTATATTTAATTAGATCAAATTTTAGAAATTAGTTTGTTACTAGATTTTTATTTTAACTCTTTTTATTGTTTGCAAACTTAATTTTCTTTATTATTGTTTTTCACTTTTAGTATACCTATTTTATATTTTTTACCTATACTCAACTTGTACAAATGGAAGGTTGCTGGTGCTTAAAGTTCAGGGTTACCTTTTTTAAGTACCGGCGCTCAATTTTTAGTCTTTAAGTTAGTTCATAAGATAGCTCATAGTTCATTGTTTTTGTCAGAAATTTTGCTTAAATAAATAAATAAATAAATAAATAAATAAATAAATAAACAGCATAAAATAATAAATATTCCTATAAAGTATGTAATAATTCTGTTTATGGTAGTAAAGTATTTTTATTTATCAATTAAAACATACATATAAGTAGTAGCGTCAAAAGTTAATTTCTAATGCTGTCATCCGTCTGGTGGTCAGCGATACTGATGTAACTCAGTTACGTCCGCCAGCGAAAGTGTCATTGATATGTTAAAGCGGTAACACTAAGTAGATCGTAAACACAGTTGATGCGCTCGTCAGTACAACAGGTATGATATATTTTTATTTTGGAAGTAAGTGTCTTTTTTAGAATCACGAGTGTGTTTCTAGGATCTGTTTACGAGAACTTTAAACATGAGACCATTGAAAAATAAAGTTATAGGCAAATACATATATGTGTGATAAAATTAATAATGTGCTTTAATTGCTCTATAATATCTAAATTATAATTTAAAATACAGTTATTATCGTGTTTGCATAACACAAAATGAAATATAAATTTAATACAATTATTGAAGATGGCCTTCATTCATCTTCATGTCATTATGTGGACACACTGTGTTTTAATTTCACGTGCAGTTATTTGTATGAGCGCGGTAGAGTTGCGCGCGGTCCGCGGCGGCGGCGCGGCGCTCGCTTCTGGTTTAGAAAGTGAACTTTTTTAATGTAAACTCACTAGTAGTTGCGTTGTGAATGTTACTGAACTAGTTCGGCACCGTCACTGTCTGTTCATTGATCGATTGGACCAAGTTACATATATTTTTCGCAGATTTTTAATATGCTTCGTGGTCTTGCGGCTCATGTATGTGCCGTGCGATCTAGAGGTCCAGGTTTCGATTCTCGCGTCAGGCAGTGTTATTAGATTTTTCCAATAGGAAATTCTCACTAGCTGCATGGAATAGTAAACGAACGAAACAAAGTTTTAACAAACAAAATTGAGATAAATTTGATCAAATATTTGAGACACAAACTTATATTTTTCCAATTCAAAATCGTTTTAAATTCATTCTTAGATTGCATAATATTCTCAATAAAATGCTAGCTGTCGACAGCAAATATTTATATAATTTGTGATTATTACGACCCATATTATTTCTTGCCATGCAGGAATGATGATTACATTGCCATCACTTTGCATGTCGCGTCTCATTCTGTGATATGCAATTATCATAACACCCACACACGTGAGAACTTAACATTAACAAAATTTATTGTGATATGCGACAACGGCTCTATTTGATTCAAAATAATAGTACTTAATACAAATAATAAATACGTATAAGTCTATTTTCTTTTTGATCTGTTTTAACAGCATCATTTTGCATTGAATTGAATATAAAGAAAAACGTTTTATTTCTAATAGTAATTAGACTGAGCTATAAATAAGTATGCATTGAGTAAAATATCACATCATCATACATCATCAGCCCATATACGTCCCACTGCTGGGCACGGGCCTCCTCTACAACTGTGATATGAGTAAAATATATTTTTTATTATTTCTAATAACAATTAAACAAAGAGCTATAAATAAATATAAATTAAGGCAGAAATATTTTACCAGAAAAGGACCTGATATTATAACAAGTCTAAATGTGAGAATCTTGTAAGCAATACATCCTCTATTTTTTTTTACAAAAACATTCCTAAAATGTTTCCATACAAGGCTTTTAATAAAACATCCTTAAAACATACTTATGTGCGTGTTAATGATAATGTGTCCTATAAGAAGGCTGTTTATTTGTTTCAGCTTTAAGCTACATTTATTACATAGGTTTACATAGGTTTTATGGTTTAATCGATTAGTGTAAATGGTGCAATCGTGCTAATTGAATAAATAAATAATAATAATATAAAAAACACTCGATTGTAACGGTGTTTATATGAAGTGACACTAAAACGATGCGATCACTTATTCCGAGGATAAAAAAATACAGAAACAACACAAATAAAATGAAGCTCATCTACTAGTGTTTTCTCGTTGTTCAACTTGACTTTACTTCCCGTAACATTGTTATTATCGGATTAGCATACAAAGCGTTTCGCCTTGTCGTGTCCCATTGTATAATTCAGGTGTCAAACTTGTCCCTACCTAGTATTGAATTTTCTTATCATGCGTTTGTGGAACGTGTACCTTTAATTGGATGTAACAATGGCATGAGAATAAAATTGCAATCGTTCTTGGCAAAGGTCCAATAGGAACATTGTTCTACTTTGGAAACTCAATTAAAGCATCCAAATATATATCACTGTCTCATTTGTATGTGTGCTAAGGTTTGGGTGACCTACATCTCGGTATATTATTGTTTTAAACTAATAGCTTACGGCTGCTGATGACGGACCTTCTTTACGGTTAAGAGATCTTTCTGGTATGAATGTATGCTTTCTATTTTAACGTTTATTATTTGAATTATAAATGTAGATACATATAAAATGTCCAAAACTTAAAATGAAAGAATATTTTATTCTCTTATTATAATAGAACGTCAGATATTATGTAATTAAATAAATAAATATGTATTGTACTCAAAAAAGTATTTTTCTGAAAATGCTTATCCTAACTTTGCTTTGAAATTAAAATACCGTCATAAACTTTTATTCTATGAACTATATTGCGTCCGAGTTTCGACATATAAAAGCAACGTGGAGCAACTTTTTGTACGGTACTCAAAACCCCGACATTTTCCGCTCATTAGGCCAGATGCAGTTGATACGCGAGATCTAAATAGAGCTGCCGAGATCGGGGAGTAAGAGGTCGATCGTATCGAGATCTGTTCACGGCGATTAGTCCCAAGGTCCCAGGATGCAGCGGGTGTGCGGGTGCTTATATTTCATTGTTCGGACAGTGTTGGGAGCTAACGAGCGACGATTTCGGCCAAGGCGTTTGATGTACGAGCGAACTAATACTAGGGCTGCTGGATGTATTCGTCTGCTCTTATTTAAATTTGTTTTATACATCGAGATATTTGCAGATGCAATAATATTGGTGGAGAATGTATATAAATATTAAATCAAATAAAATTTTGAACATAATTTGCACTAATTAGAATAAACTAATTTGCATAACAATCATGAATAAAAAAGTTTTGGTACTTTCAGCAAAAAAACAATGTATAATGGTAAATGATTGTAAAAATATAAACAAGTTAAGAGCTGTTGACTGAATCTCATTAGCAACATTTGAAGAGTTGAAATACTGTTATATATTATATTTATGCGCAAATTTTTACTACAATCCAACAAATAAAACTAAAATGTGAGTCACTAGCCCGAAGAGGCTTTCTACGCGAACTATTTACGTAACCCGCGCATTATTATACGAAGTTAATAAAAGTAGACGTTTTGAATAATGTATTCGCGTTTTCACGTATAATATCTCATGACTGATGCCAAAATCTTGCATTTATATACTGGTGTGATGTGTGGAGATTATATAGTATTTATATCAAACATACATTTAAATGTACGTCTCCATTTTAAAAATAAATGTCTATCTTTATATTAAACTTGTTATTTATTACTAGTTTGTCTTAACTGGGCTCCAAAGACATGAATGAAACTTATAAAGCCAATCACAATCATGTGGAAAATAATCGATATGAAGAGTGTGTTGTCTTAGGCCGTTGTATATAAAGCCTAAGTTTATGTTAGTAGATTTCACATAGTCTTGTAATTATTAAAGATAATTCTTAAACATGCACATTGCACGTACATATATTTTATTTGCCTGCGTAGTTTTGTAAATGCAGAAGTAAGTTTTGTTATTTATTTATTACACTTTCACACTTAATCCGTTGAAGCGATTTCTTTCCTTTCTTCCTTTTTATTTAAATGTGACATTGACTGACAAAAATGTAAATTATTTTGCTTGTTTTTATGTATGCAATAATTTAGATAATTTATATTCTCAATTTAAAATTATTAACTGTGAATATGTCATAGATGAGACAGCCCTAAGGCAGTGCTGACAAACATTCAAAGGTGCGTGCACATCTATCAAATATCCATAATTAATTGCAACACGTCTAGATGTCACGCAGCGGGTATAATTGCGTAATTAATGGAGTTAATGACCGCGGACTCGCGGTGTTTGACGTAGTATGCGTACTCTTGGATAAGTGCGTTGGTATTTGATACTGGGATTTGACTTTACATATATATTTTTTGTAACTGTTATAACAAAGTGAATGGCACTGGCAACTGATTTTTATATCGGTGCGGCATTTAATATGTACTATAACTTCTGAAGAGTCGATATTGCTATGCCTTTCTGTCGATCTGCTGGACCTGAGTATGTTGGATCATTTAACATTTGCACCAAGTTATAGTAGTTACTTGTATGTTATCTTGAAAATCGAATGCAATTAAATTAAATTTGTTCCTGCACTGTTTTTTTTTATCTGTGATAACAAGTTTAATAATGTTAGAAACTTTCTTTCTGACCTGAATACATGTTGATTTGTAAAATTTTAAGGAAATTTTAAATTCTAAATTATGCTAATTCTTCATTATCATTTCTTTGCACATTTACCAAAGTAAATGAACATCATAGGAGTTTTATGATTTTATTCTGACACACACTCAAATATAAATCTTTGTGTTATTTACAATTTAGTAACGGTAAATACGAGTGTCATATTTAACCTTATCAATGCAAAATTGATGTGATTAGACCATGTTGAAGATGGTACATAAAGTGTTATTATCCAATATAATAGCTTATTTCAATACAAAACAGCGTGCTATATGATTGGCGAAGACATTATTGAAGGGTTTTGATTTGACTGATAAGGTCATGGGAGACCATATATTTCGATATTTTTCTATGCGTTCATCCATTTAAAAAATTAACATAAAAAATAATTCACTCGTAAATATTTTTAACCCAGCATTAATAAGTCTTATGTCGTATTAGAAATTCGACGAATTCTTTGATCTTACTTTTATCAATATTGGAAAGAAATATTTGTCGTCACATTTCTTACAGTGCGTGGATCGAATGCGCTACTTATAGAATCACTGCCTGTTTTCTAACCAACTTTGCCACGGAGACTGTAATTATGTGTGACTCAGTCAAATCGAGAATTTTTCAAACTATAGCAGTCGAATATCGGATCACAGCGTAGCTGTTACCTTTCTAAACATTTGCGGTGTTTAGAGCACAGCTTTCCCTCACCGCACGACCTCCACTCTGCTTTATACATATTATTTATCCTAGACTGCCTCGTGGCCTTGTGGCATAAGTGTATACCGTGGGACCTAGAGCGTCCAGGTTCGATTCCCGGTTTAGGTAAAGAGTTATGAGTTTTTTCTATCAGGAATTTGCTGTAGCACTGCTAACTGTAACTATCCATTTGTCATTGGTATAACACATGCTTTTTGGATAATAAGAAACATTAAATATTGATAACGATTATTAGTTGTACAAGGAGTTATTTTAATCAAACAAAATGTATTTAATATGGAAAGTAAGATAATTTATTTCAAAGGAAAAAACAGTTGTAGCACGGTCAAGTCTATTTTTTACGCGTATTCGTGTAATGAAGGAATTAGATAGACAGTGGTTCTATATCGTAGTAGGTACTAGGTAATTACCATACTGACACTACTGAATCATATACGAAAATTTATCAATCCTTTAAAAATACATTCTAATTTTAAATATGTCAACTGTGGCCCGATAAACCACTCGTGCTTTATCTTATTGCGTGAGAACCTCGCTCATTTCGCTTTAGTTTTATAGATTTGTGCCAGTTTTTGAGCACAGACTCGGACAAACATTATCATAAGCAAAACAATACGCGCGTGCTTAAAATTCTTGTAAGACCTGTATTTAGTATTATTTTAAAACACTAACTAATATGCATTACGCAGTGAGGATAGAGTTATTTATTTAAATTTCATCAAGGCGCTGAAGTCTGATTGTCGACAAATGTTTGTACGATTTTGGGTCTGGATTTTGTGGGAGTTGAAGGAGCTTTGGAGAGGTCATTGTAAGGCGATATTCTTGTCTTGATTTTACATAGTCCCCATTAACACTTACTTATAGTTATAATAAAACAATAGAAATTTCAAATTTTAAATGTTACTGCAGTTCTTTTACCAACAATATGAAAAAAAAATACTCAGTTTTGATATGATACTCTAGATTTTCACTGTTTATATTATTACTAGCTTTTGCACGCGACTCCGTCCGCGTAGACTACAGGGTTGGGTTCAGAAAGAAAATAAGTTGTAGTCTATTTTACTCCACAGAGTTCCATTTATGTTCATATCAAAAATCGTTTATATCGGTCAAATGATTTAGGCGTGAAAGCATAACCGACATATAGTTACATATAAATAGTTTTAGTCGTCTACACAACATACAACCTTTCATCCCCCCTTTCAATCTCTTAACACCCCTTTTCCGGGATAAAAAGTAGCCTATGTCCTTACGCAGGGTCTAAACTATCTGTGTACCAAATTTCATTTAAATCGGTTCAGTAGTTTTAGCAGGAAAGCGAGACAGACAGACAGACATGTTTTTTTCACGATGTCAGGATTAACTCAGCAGAAACTAAAGCTTTAGTGATTTTAATCAGCAACAAGACTGTCACTGCTGAACTTGAAGGTCTTTACATTCAAATGAGTTTAGTATATACCCTTGTAAAATAAACAAGAAAACTGCTAAATAAAAAGTTCTCATAACACGCGTCGCCAAACTATGCCGCAATTACTTTATATGTAACATACGTTTTATTGCGACATAAAACATAGTTTATCATAGCTGTGTGATTAAATTTTTATGTCCGTGACATTTCTTTAATCCGGTTCTCAATTCTGGACTATTAAATAAAGCATGTAACTTATACGTTATAATGTCAATTGTCCAATTACTTGTTAATGTCATTCAGATGGAATAGTCATTGTGTATTGATAAAAAAATAATGTTTTGAATGCAGCGTAGCATTCTTGCGCCCTCTGGGAGTATCCTTGCCGTTTTTGCTAGTATTTGATTGGTTCATAAAGGTTAATCACGTTTGATATGAGATTATTGTCTTTTACTAATGGGAATAGGTATTCAAACAAGTTAAGCTTACCGCTGATTTGTCACGGATTTAGTGAGACCTAAATGTATCAGGGATTTGAGGCAGTCGATTAACGTTTTTATAATATTATAACATTACATTATACAAGGAGGAATAATATTAGTCAGCGTATACATCGCTTTGATATTTTTCAACTGCCTCGTGGTCTCGCGGTACAAGTATGTGCCGTGCGATCTAGAGGTCCTGGGTTCGATTCCCGGGTCGTGCAAAGTGTTATTGGGTTTTTCCATTAGGAAATTCTCAGTAGCAGCACGGAGTCTGGAATTGTGCCCGAAAAACGGCAATAGGCTCGCCCCCTATTACGTGGGACTGATACATACCTGGCGAAACGTGGCTGCAGAAATGCATCTCTGCCTACCCCTTCGGGGAATATAGGCGTGAGTTTATGTATGTATGTATGTAGAGTGATAAAATAAAACACAAAAAATTATAAAATGTATATAAATTGTAAAATAATTAACAAAGTTCACTAAAGTATTTGAGAATTTCTATAAGAAAATTAAACTGAAACTAGCGATATGTCCGACAACAGTTAATGTATTTCTATTTTATACATCTTGTGAAATGTATGAATAAACTCGATAAGGAATTATCATATCATATATGCCGACGGACGGACATTTGGAGCAGACAAGTGTTGGAGTGGAGACCGCGCTTAGGTAGACGTAGTGTAGGACGTCCTGCAGCACGACGACTTGAGAAAGGTGGCGGGTAGCGGATGGATAAGGGCTGCTCAAGACCGGGATGATTGGCGCCTATTTGGGGAGGCCTTTGTTCAGCAGTGGACGGCGATAGGCTGACAATAATAATATGGAAATATAAAGATCATTCTTCTATTTCACCCCTATAAACTTCCCTCAATATTTTCCCTTAGTTCCAAAGTGTGAACAGACATGGAAAATCGGTATATAAGTTTCAGTAACCGGCGGTTGACCGAATCGACTCAAAGCGTGTGCAAGTGGGCCACAATTACTGGTGCAACTTTACACAATGCTCTTATGTAACTTATTGCCGATTAATTTGTTATACTTCTGCGGTGCGTGATCCGCGAGCGTTTGGCGGAAGCATTACAGTTTTGGACTCCGGTGCGGTCGGTGTGTGTTTGTACGAGTATCTGTTGGGACTTTGCATATCGTTGTATTTAGGAAATGTATCCACAATACGTACCGGAAAGCGCAGCGTGGGACGTCCTCTGACAAGATGGTCGGACGACCTAGTAAAGGTCGCGGGACGTCACTGGATGCAAGCTGCTTCCAACAGGTCCATGTGGAAGTCATTAGGAGAGGCCTATGTCTAGCAGTAGACTTCCATTGGCTGATGGATGGATGATTTACAATGAATTATGATGTACTTCAACGGTGAAGGAAAACATCATGAGGAATCCTACACACATAAAAAGTTCTTAGGAAATGCTTAGGTGTGTAATCCGTCAACCCGCACTGGGCTAGCGTGGTGGACTAATGCCTTAACGTTCTCAGTTGAAGAGGAGGCCCGTGCCCAGCAGTGGGACGTATGGCTTACAATGATATCTTTATTTTTAATGACGAAAGAAAAGGTCTCTATGAGATGTAAGAACAACGGAAAATATATGTTATTTAATTAGTAACTTAAGGCTTAAGGGGTTCGCTGTCACCTAGAAATTTATAACAGGGGTTCGTGAAACCAAAAGTTTGAGACACCCTGCTATAACGTATTAAGATGCGAAACTTTCAGCTAAAATCCCAGTTTCAATAGTCATACTTCGTTGCAAACATTGTAACTTCATGCAGGATTTTTTTAAACAGACACAAATCCTCAACATTTTTATTTATTAGTAAACGATCATTTTAAATACATCCTCTCATTATACTGTATTGCCTCGTGGTCTCGCGGTATAAGTATGTGCCGTGCGATCTAGAGGTCCTGGGTTCGATTCCCGGGTCGGGCAAAGTGTTATTGGGTTTTTCCATTAGGAAATTCTCGGTAACAGCACGGAGTCTGGAAATGTGCCCGAGAAACGGCAATAGGCTTGCCCCCTATTACGTGGGACTGATACATACTTGGCGAAATGTGGGTGCAGAAATGCACCTCTGCCTACCCCTTCGGGGAATACAGGCGTGAGTTTATGTATGTATGTGTCTCTCATTATAAACAATCAAAACTGATGTTAATAGTTGCATTTATTGATCCGATTGCAAATTAAGCCTCATTCATTTTAGCGCAGAATACTAATTACTAGGTCTTGGATCTATTCCATATACATAGTTGCGCTATTGTTATTGTTGTCTTCAGGTGAAGCCGAGTTACTAGTGTTTTAAAATTTTATTCGATTTTTATCGATTTACCTGCTTTGTCTTAGTGTTGCCACACACCGCATGTTGCAATTTGTTGGCACGCTTCTGCAAAGCGGGCAAACACACCAGTCGACCAGAAAACATGTTTTGTTCCGGACTAATAGTGTATGATTATTTTGCATACTTTATACCGAAATAACTCAGGTGAAATGAGAAAATAGTACATTTAAATTTCGTCAGTAATTCTGTATCTAATTTGAAAACTTAATAATTAATGCATACTCACTTACTCACTTGTATTCCCCGAAGTGGTAGTGCATTTCTGTATCCAAAATTCGCCAGGTATATATATCATTCCCACGTAATAAGAGTCTATTGCCACTTTTCAGGCACATTTCTAATGAAAAAAACTCAATAATAATTAAATGACCCGGCAATCAAACCCGGAAGCTCAAAAACCTAACAATGTTACCCTTTATTCGCTGAAGTATGTATTCGGGTAATGAATGTCATACAATTATTGATTACAATATTCTATTAAGTTTGCTGATTTGTTTTTCAAATCACAAGCGTTACATAAAAATGAAAAAGCGAAGAGGTTTACAAATAATTTTGTAAGGGCTCCACTTATACCGGAAAAGTAAAGTTTATAATCGATCATTACACAATGTTAGAAACGCTGTAATATTTTAATATTTTGTATTGTGAAAACGTACATAATCAGTGAAATTATTGCTTTATGACGTTGAATTATATTTTGTTCATTATAATCATGCTTTAATCATATACAAAAAAAGTACCGAATTGGATACGCGGGTCGGGCAAAGGATTGTTGGATATTTTCTTCTATGAAATGAAAACTGGGGTAAAGACATTTCTGACAAACATCACCGCCTACAAACTGGCAGCTTTGTAGAAATAACAAGCTCTATTTTTAGTTAATTAGTATTAATGACATCTCAAAAGCCAGTGTCATCGTCTGTCGACTAACAAAGCTCTCTGATTGACGTGTAAATGGTTCTATGAGTGTTTCGGTCATTAGTTCGAGCCTTTAAACAATTGTGTTACATGCAGTTGTTTATTTGCACTGTGTTACACCTATTTAGTTGTATGTGGTTGTTAGTTAAATTAACAATATTACTCTTTTGTTTGCTGGTTTAATTGGTTACAATAACCTTTTATAAAATGTATTGAATAATTAATGTAACTACTGTGTTTTATTGCTAAGAGTTATTTAATAACATATTACCATTTAAGGATATTTTATTATAGATTCTTTATGTTTTACAAAGTCATGCGTTGTACGAGTAAGTAGTGATGGCCTCGAGGTTTAGGCGCGCGGTCGAGAATTTCGGCGGTCGCGTGTTCAAACCCCAGGCACACACCTCTGACTTTTAGAAGTTATTCACAATGAATTATCACGTATGTGAAGGAAAACATCGTGAGGAAACCTGCACACCTAAAAGTTCTTAGAAATTTCTTAGGCGTGTGGTCCGCCAACCCGCACTAGGCCATTGTGGTAGACTAAAGCCTAAACCCTCTCATTTGTAGAGGTCCGTGCCCAACTGCGGGTCGTACTATATGGGCTGATGATGATGATCGGCGTTGTATTAATTTCAACATACATACATACATAAACTCACGCCTGTATTCCCCGAAGGGGTAGGCAGAGGTGCATTTCTGCACCCACATTTCGCCAAGTATGTATCGGTCCCACGTAATAGGGGGCGAGCCTATTGCCGTTTTTCGGGCACATTTCCAGACTCCGTGCTGTTACCGAGAATTTCCTAATGGAAAAACCCAATAACACTTTGCCCGACCCGGGAATCGAACCCAAGACCTCTAGATCGCACGGCACATACTTGTACCGCGAGACTACGAGGCAGTCATGTTAATTTCAAATATTTTAGAAATATGAAAAATAAAAGATAAATATTTTTTCACGACTCCATCTGCGAACAGTTTACAGCTTACAAAGTTTAGCTATTAGCGAATGAAAAAATCACTTCTTTCTGAAATGAAATGAAATGAAATGAAATTGCTTTGAAATGAAATTGCTTTATTTAGTCACGTAGGCAATCAAATAGCACTTATGACAAGTCAATACAGAAAAGAAAAATCTTTTATTATTACATTATAATTTAACTATGGTTCATTTTATATAATTTATTTTTAGTTTTCTGTTTTCTGTCTGTCAGTTTTCTGACTATTTGCTTTTATTAAAAATTTAACGTTTGTAAAACCCAGGAACTCTTAATCGCTCGCGTGAATTCTTAAAAGTTACTACTTTATATATAATTTCACTGCTTAATGACTTAATGCAATGTTTTGAATGTTATTTATTACTGTATTATCAAATTTATTACCGTGGAACATTTCTTCCTTTGTCATTTTTATTGGAGGTTTTTAAATTGCAGTGACAACGTAGAAATGAAAGTTATTTATGCGTTTGTTAATTACATCCCACATAGTCATATTTCAAACAATTTATCACAGCTTGTTTTTATTTCCTACTTTGTTGTCAACAACAAAATAACATGCGAAGACAATTCGTGAAAATTACTACATAATACTTTACAGTCAATGTCCCTATAAATTTTGTAAAATATAGACGACGTGTTAAAAGAAAATAGAACAAAACACTTTAAAGATGATTAAAACAAACTTGAGCAAATTTCAAAGGCGGGAAAACGTCATAACTTGATTTTTAATTATGACAAATAACTAATTAAACCAATTTTGTTCATATTTCTTATGGGAATGACTGCCCCGTGGTCTTGCGGCACAATGTATTAGGAAATTCTAACTAGTATAGTAGCATGGAGTCTGGAAATGTGCCCGAAACAGGGCAGTAGGTTTATCCCTTATTACGTATCTGGCGAAATGTTGGTGCCGAAGTGAGGTTATATACCTATGTATATAATTTTCAAAAGTATTTTATGCATCATATCCGTACCTTCTATTAAGACTCTAACTATGTTAATGGTACAGTGAAAGTTTATATTCTTCGAATTAATATACTATCATAGAAAATGTTGCATTTTATCATTATCTTCAGAGTTTATAGGACGTGAACAAGACAATCAGAACAGTTAAATATAATTATTTTATGTGCTTAAAGTGTAAATCGAAGTTATGTCAAACCTTTCTACCGTCTTGGGAAAACATAACTCATAGATCTATGGCACGATGGTTTTGATCTACATGTTGTATTTTTTTCTATAAAATTCCTTTTAATGAGCGGAATTTGCAAAAAACTTTGTGGTATTTGGTTATTGGTTGGAATTGTGTTTGCGGTCCCCAGCGCTTCGGTCCTAACGTTGTTTCAATCTTAGTCGGATCACGTTGCTTTGCCAGCCCTTATGGTACTTTCAACTGACAATCCTAGGTTCTTTAACCGTAGTACAAAGTTGTATCAGAATATGCATTATAAATGTTGTAAACAGACCGTAATCAAAAACTAAAACAGATAATAGTTATGGTGACTACATACACATTGGCGATAAAAAAAAAACTCGAAAAAGAAATAAAGATTTTGACGTTTTTCTAATCACCATAAGAATTGTGTGTCGCAGTTTTCAATCACTGTGTACTTTTTTTTTTTCATTACAAAAGACTAAGAATATTTCAATACTTTTAATTCTTACAGGCGTTCGACTACATACTAGTTTCCTAGAGCTATACCACAAAAACTGTTACGGCCAGCTTGTTAACGCTTCAATATTTTGATTCCTAGATTGTTAAAACTCATCACAGCTCATAAAAAATCACCTAGTTACATCAGCCGTGTCGTCGGTCTATAAAGCATCTAGGCGGCGCGGTCAGTGATCAAAGAAAGTGCAAGTTGCAATATGTTCCATCGGCGCATGCGCAGACGCAACGTCTTGTGTGACGGCGAGTGGTGGCTAGTGGCGCGTGCTCTCTTTTTCTATGATAATGGGTTGATTTTCTCTTAGATGATGCAGTCATTATGGTTGAATGGACTGTTGGGTTGTTTAATCACACGGGGCTGAGTAATTAGCCATTCTGATGCAAAGTAGTCATTGCAGCGCATGTACACTTGCAAAATTTCCGCCATTTTCAAATTAAGGATGTGAATGGGGATTTTACAATTCATGGTAATTTTCTCGTTAGTTTTAACAGTTGGTTCTATCACTAATTCGATGTTAAATTTTGGTTTATATTTCATTTTTCGCATTGTTTCCTTAGTTTAATAGTTGGGAGGCTGTAAAAACTATCAGAATGTGGTATTTACATCAAACAAACAGATCTCTAACAAACCTTTACAAAATTGCGGCTAGCAAAATGTAAAATTATCACGTAGTTACAGTGTGTCGATGCCAACAATAAGATTGCTCCGAACAATCAACTAAAACTAATTGCAGTCTGTGAACAAATAACTGACATTACGAATACCTTTCAAATAAAATTTACTTGGCTGATTCATTGTTCAGACAAATAACTACATGTAAACAATGAAGTTAACGACAAAGCATTGGTAAATAGGATTTAGAATTATTAAGTATATAACGATATAATGCTCACTGATCTAGGTAAGAATATTAGATATTTTATTATTATGTAATTTTTAGGATGTTACGATTCAGTTTAGGAAAACGACATTTTTTTTTATTAAACTTTCGAAATTCTCAAAAACAGCTAACAAACGAAATACATACATTGTTTTCAGAGTTAACAATAGAGAATAAAGCGTCAGGGAAAATTCAATAAACACAAATATTAATTACAAATATTTAAGTGTTTGAAACGAAAGTGCTGAGGAGAAAGTACCGATGCGACAGACAATTTATAGGCTTGCCTATTGGTAAAGAATAAGAAATAACTTCGGAGATGTTCAATGGAATTTGCGGTTGAAGCATGATATTGCAAAATATTTGAATCGTTTCAATGGTCCTTATGTTCGATTCTTTGATCAGATGATACTTTGCATAAGATTTTTATGGAAGTTGATAATGCTGATTCGTAAAATATCCAATATTGTCATGCACCAATTCCTTCTAGTATTCTTCTCTCTCTCTAAGATTGTTAGGTCTTAAATTATGATGTCTTAAATAAGGTAAAGGTATCGTTGGAAATTACGCAATGCGATTAAATTTTGCGATAGGTTTTGTATATATTTTGTTGTGTTTTTTTTTGCTGTTGAGCTTTTACATACTCAGACCTTTGGGTCCCTACAAAAAATAAGTAGGCTCTTTCATTTAAAAAAATAACGCAAGCAGTTGCGACCAATCAAAAGACCTCACACAGTGTTATAGTATGAATATCAAAATTTAGATTTAGATGTGCCGTGCGATCTAGCGGTCCTGGGTTCGATTCCCGGGTCGGGCAAAGTGTTATTGGGTTTTCAATTAGGAAATTCTCAGTAGCAGCATGTAGTTTGGAATTGTGCCCGAAAAACGGCAATAGACTCGCCCCCTATTACGTGGGACTGATACAATACCTGGCGACATGTGGGTGCAGAAATGCACCTCTGCCTACCCTTTCGGGGAATACAGGCGTGAGTTTATGTATGTGTATGTAGATTATTCTTCTGCCATACCACAGAGGTTACTGTTTGTGTTTACTAAGCTCCTATCAACCTTCATATTAAGGATCGTTTACTATCGAGCAAATTGAGTTTTGACGACAGTTTTGTGTGCATTCTTGATTTGATCAGCATCAAGGAACACATCGTATAAAGTAATCAAATGAAACCTGTTACTGCATAATTTAGTAAATATTTTATAATCATTTCATATAAGGCCTTGTAACTAAATTATTAGCATTATGATGTATCATAACATAACGATGAGTTTGAAGTTACATATTTTTAGGTTTTAAGTAAAATCGCTTATTTATTTTATTTCTTATTGGTTATCTTTTTTGTTTGGAATCTAAGTAGTCAGTAATTTGTAAAGGGAAGATTATGTTCAGCCTTTCATTATACGTAAAATTACACACGGTTGAATCATGATTGCCTGAAGGTTATTATAAGATTTTTGTAGAATTCAAAATTGTAAAACAAGACATAAAGTTATACTTCCATTGATAGCCCCCTGGCGCAGTTGGCTAGATACCTTGCGAAACGAGAGGCTGCGTGTTCGATCCCCGCTCCGAGACAAATGTTTGTGTGATCCACAAATATTGGTTTTATGATACCCACGACACAGGACTTGTATCCTCGTGTGGGGTCAGAACTATGTATGTTATTGTCGGGTGTATTTATTTGTTCATTTAAAACATCACCAACAAACGAACACAAATTTTCAGGATAAAAACTTTTACTTCTGAGACATCAGTATCTAACCATATAATTTTTTTTCAGTGTAAGGATGCGAGCCGGCCTGTGGTGGAGCGCGGCTGCTCTGGCCCTGCTTGCTTTCACCGGTGCCCTTCGGACCGCACAGGTATGTTCCACTTTTGGATTTCTACACGACATTCAAGTATTGGCAAAAAATTCGCGACGTTATGTAATGGTGCTGATTCCGTGAATTTTCGAACGCTCGAAAGTTGTTAAGCAAAAAATATTAAATTTTGAATGAAATGCAATACAGAGATAACAGTTTATAGCTAAATGATTTGTGTATATGTCTTCTAATGTAGCATTATGTAAATGAATAATGCCAATATTTTTATGTTTTTTTTTTTTGATGGACTTGTAAATTATAGGCAATTTTATTAAATCTAATATTACTATTATCAACCATATTGATTTGTTGGGAAATAAATGTTTGCTCTTCAATAACGTATTTAGTTCGATGCAACTAAATTATTAAAAAAATTAATAACTTTATTCATTACGAAATTGCACAGTCAAATTACAAAGTCATGAGCATTTTCTCACCGTGAATCTCCGAAGCCTATAATCTAGTTGGCGTGACACAGCCGAATAATCTTTACGTCTATTTCATACTTATAATTAAATACAAAACAGCCTTCATTAAAAATTGTACAGATAAAAGACTATTTAAAATAAACCAACATTTAAATCCCATTAGAACAGTTAATATAGAGATAAATCAGATCAGTTTAATTGTCCACAATACATTAATTGTGAAACTTGGTTGACAAGCGATCTAGTGTCGACTCAGTTCGGTCAACAGCCAAGGTTGCATGGATACAATGACAACATGATCGATTTCATGCCGACATTGCTTTGCACTCGTTTAGCTGGCAATTTGGCTGCCTAAATAACGCTTGTATCAAATTATTGAAATTCAACACTATGCATGCGGAAAATGCCTTCCGACGTTTTGATTGTGCCTCTAATTAAGATCGGTGTAGAAGTTGATCCGCGTAAAATATTTGTGCAGTGGGGAATTTTATCTTGTTTATATTATTATTTATGTATTATAGATTTTTATGGCAACACATTAAGGTCACTTTGTTGGATGTGTGGTTAGGCTTGCCAGATGGCCGTGAAATCCGAGATTTTCCCGGAATTTTGCATCGTGTCCCGTGTTCAGTAAATAGACATTAGTGTCCCGGATTACTACCAAAGTTTTAAGTGTAAGATTCATTTTAAGATTATAACTGGCGTAAACTACCTACTAAGTATGCACATACCTATGTAATTAAAGTATGTATTTGAAAATAAATTGCATTTTCCTTTTCAAATAAATCTTTTGAAAATAAATAAAAAAAAAATTTTTTTATTATGGCCGCGTCAGTGTGTCGGTGTCGGGATATCGTTGTCCTAGAATTGTCCCGGATTTGATGAGGTTCTATCTGGCAACCCTATGTGTGGTATAGGAGGTTTGTTCATTATGTTGCCCTCGACAAGTTTGCTATAATCCTATATTTAATATATCACAGAAACACCTTTTGAAAAACTCTTACCTTCTCTATTCTGAACCAACACTCCACATTGTTCCTATCATCTATTATAATGTACGTAGGTACCTCATTAATAATTGATTAACAGAACTCTTCCAAGTCGAAACTAGTTGCTATCTTTTCTCGTACCTTTAAACTGATCATTGAAAGCCATTATATTACGTTTCTGAATTAAACTCCTGCTGCACATGCAAAAATTGCTTGTTAATTCAGCAAAATTTCTAAATCAAAAAGTCCTTGAATACGTTATCACACTATCGAAGTCAGTTTTATCACTTCTGTAAAAGGATTTTAATAGGCAATACTTATTACCAGCGCCCCATATACCGTACAGTACTAGTTGAAACTCGTTATCCTAGTAAATTATTACTTGTTACACTTTGCAGTAGTCGTACAGGTTGATAGTTCATTCGACATATAATTTATTTGTTTTGAATTTGTTCGGAAAAATGACATGATTGCACTTAGGCTTATTAAAATAAATGAAGCAAATTAGGCGCCTTATAATTAGAAGCGCCCTGTGTTAAAATCTTAGAATAGTTTTTTGATAGACTATTTTTGATTAATGGTGCAGACATATTGATACTAAGTATTCTTCATGATAATTATACAACCTTCCAATAGTCGTTTACGTAGCCTCACAAACACCGCGACCCCAAATAATTGGATCATACAAACTAGTGTTTCGGTTGGATGGTTGAACCCGTGGTCTCTCGTTTCACAGGCTGACCTTTACCTAATTAAGTTACGATGTTATATGTTATATTCATAATAACATACGTGCATTATTTTTGAGATAGTAGGACTAGTAGATTTTAAAAGGAAGGACTGTAGTGACTCGTTGAGTTTATTGAGCTAATTTATAAGACATTGGAGTACAAAGAAAAAACTGACACTTTTCAGTTGTACGTAAATACAGAGTACGAGTATATTATTTATATAAAGTTTAATTATAGATACATATGAGTTTTTCTTATAACTTGTTGACCACACAAGTGTTTAACAAATCTTAAAGAAGCTATTCAATTTTATAGGAGAGGCGACTCAAGCACCGTAACGAAGCATTGTTGAACCAATTAAAATATTTACCATTTAAGAAAGTGCGAATGACATAATGTCGGGTAATATCGCGGGCGTAATAATCGCGAATGAATTTGTCTCCTCAGATCGCTCACCTCGACTTTCTAAGAAGCACTGACCGCTAACATCAGGCTCGTTTGAGGAATTTATTTTTTCTCCACACGCAATTTTATACATGAAGTGGCTTATTTAAATGCTAATTAACGGTACGCAAGTGATTATGTGTGTGTACAATAGGTGTTTAGGAATGCAGTATTAAGTGTCTTGAAGACAGCCTGCGTTGTATCTCAATTAATATAGGTACTTATTTGGTAATCCTCTCAACAGTAGAGGAGGCCCGTGCCCAGCAGTGGGACGTATATAGGCTGATGATGATGATGACTTATTTGATGCGAGCTTTAGTAAGTGGTATTCAATCCCCTTTCATTGTTAGTGAACGACCATATGAATATCATTTCAGCGTAGATATTTTTAAACATTTACACGCATAATTTCGACTACGATAAGATATTAGCTCTATGTCGTAGGTATGTAAACTATGAGAGACTTTATGCAGCTTTAAACATTTAGAAGGGTCACCGCAGTCTCTTGTCATAGGTATTAAGCAAAGCGATGAAGACAGTTTTGTGGTTCGCGTAACTTTAATTAGTCGGGACAGACTAATTTTAAGTACATTAAATACACTGCAATATTTACTGTCATTATTATTAATTCAATTATTTGTTTTTATTTTTATTTTATTTTTTCATTTGTTTAATAATTTGACTTCTTTCTTTTTGTATTCCTTTTTTTTTATCTTTATTAATTGTGTATGATTCATTTACTTATTTTGTATAAATATTAAATTTAATAAAAATGTAACACCAGCACTCACTCACGAGCACAAATACTCACACCACACCTTATACACTAAAAGCTCGCGAAGGAAGGTGAAACCGTATCAAATAGCGAATTTACCTTCCTCTCGCGGGCACGTCTTAACACTTTAGCATCTAAACAACACCACATATGATTTCAGTATAATAATAAATAAATAAAAAATAAAAAAATATTTACTGTATAATTAGGGTCAACGCAATCACAATAAAACGTCATATGAAATCAGGGATGTCAAGACAGGTAGCTAATCATTTCGGAATCATGACGGGTGGCTAGAAGATTCCGATGGTTGAACAAATTCACTATGTCGATATAATTAGCCATTTCGCAGCCCTTGTCGTTTGTCACTAATCGGAATCGATGCATTAAAGTGCTTCCTCAAGCATGGCTTATGTTTACTTTGCCTAATTGAGGGTTAACTGGGTTGGTGTTGCAAAATCTGTCGCCGTTTCCAACAACCGTATTGATTTTTACCTGTCTATTTTGTAATAAGTTGTAGGTACACAGTTAAGAGTTCTTTTGTGCAACGAAGATAGATTCTATAGAAATTTTGAACAGCACATTACGCTATATTGGTTGTTTCACTTTTAGCCCACATTGATAGGTAACTAAACCAACAGTCAGTAGTTAGAGTTTTATAGATTGAAATTAAAATCGTAAGGTAATAATATTGACAACACCATATTATTTCACAATGAATTATCACTTGCTTTAACGGTGAAGGAAAACATCGTGATAAAACCTGCACACCTAAAAGTTCTTAGGAATTTCTTAGGTGTGTAGTCCGCCAACCCGCACTAGGCCAGCGTGGTGGACTAAGGCCTAAACCCTCTCAGTTGTAGAGGAGGCCCGTGCTCAGCAGTGGGACGTATATGCGCTGAATGATAATGATGATGATGAATAATGTACATGTATGGTAATTTATATCATCATCATTCTCAGCCCACACGTACCCACTGCTGGGCATAGGCCTCCCCCAATGCTCGCCATTTTTCTAGGTCCTGGGCTGCTCGCATCCATAACTTTCCGCCTACTTGCACCATTACTGTCATCCTACCAACTAGCTGGTGGTCTGCTCCGTTTTCTTTCATCTTCCCGAAGCCACCATTCAATTACGGCCTTTGTCCATCGACCATCGTTCCTCTTTGCCAAATGTTCTGCCCATTGTCATTTCAGCTGTGTGACGCCTACATCAACTAATATTGTTCTTTAATTGATATGCAGTAATAAGTAATTTATATGCAGCATATTTTCAGACTGTACCGTTACTAATAACGTAACTTATTGAATAATCCAATAACACGTGGCCAGATCTACATCACCCAACGGGGCATTCAGTTACGCAATCCTTAATAATATTGTTGAATATAAACAGATTTATGTAATCCAATTTCATAATTGGCAATTTAAATTTTATATAAATTTTAAATTTTTTGCCGTCAATAATGCTAGACCAAGGCCGTCGTATGACCTAGGACAAGCTAAATATCTTGATCTTGACCTAGCAGCCAACAAAGAGCGATACAATAATACTGCAATAAATTGGCTAACATCTTTAGCATTATTATTTCGCTTTTAGATAATCTAAATTGATTTTACAAACGCTTTACTTTTTAGTACTTTGTTCTTTACGAGACCAAGCGTGGAGGCAGACGGGGACATAGTCTATAAATTTACTACTCGAGGGAAGCCCAAACTGACAGAAAGCAAATACCTAAGATGAAGTGATTTAAAACTGCCCTGCTGTCTCGCGTCAGAAGTGTGTGCCATTCGATCTCGAGGTCCCGGGTTCGATTCCCTGGTCGGGCAGTGTTATTGGGTTTTTCTGTTAGGAAATTCTCAACAGCAGCACGGAGTCCGGAAAATAGCCTGAAAAACTAGGCTCGACCTCTATTATGGTTATTGGTGTAATGTGGGTGCAGAAATGCATTTCTGCCTACCCCTACGGGGAGTACTGGCATAAGTGCTTTGTATATACATATGTATGTAATTTAAAAATATCCTACTTTATACCATGCAGAAAAAACTTTGCAGTAGTGATTATTTGGTTTGGAGATTTCCGAACATTGAAATGAGCGTATCAATAAACTTGAATTGAAAAGTGAAAGACATTATAAATAACATTTGCGAGACTTTTAACTTTCACTATTAAGTAAATGATACTTACGTTCGCGGCTTATATTCAAAACATATGTTATTGGGAAGATAAATATTTAATACTTCCATCTATTATGATATCAGTAATCTACACTACGACTGCCTCGTGGTGTCGCAGTACAGGTATGTGCCGTGCGATCTAGAGGTCCTGGGTTCGATTCCCGGGTCGGGCAAAGTGTTATTGGGTTTTTCCATTAGGGAATTCTCAGTAACAGCACGGAGTCTGGAAGTGTGCCCGAAAAGCGGCAATAGGCTCGCCCCCTATTACGTGGGACTGATACATACCTGGCGAAATGAGGGTGCAGAAATGCACCTCTGCCTACCCCTTCGGGGAATACAGTCGTGAGTTTATGTATGTGTGTAATCTACACTAAAATAGGGGTAGAGCTTGTATTAAGGCCGTGGTCTGGGGAAATGTTAAATGGTTACGAGTACTTGCGATGGTTTTTTTTTCAATGCGACATTGGTACGGAACTTTGGTATTATGTTGCTATAAGTATTGAGTCGTGGTGGCCTCGAGGTTTAGGCACGCATTCGAGAATCTCAACGGTCGCGGGTTCATACCCAGGCACAATAACCTATGACTTTTCGAAGTTATATGTGTATTTACAATGAATTATTACGTACTTTATTGGTGAAGGAAAACATCGTGAGGAAACCTGCACACTTAAAAGTAGGAATATCTTATGTGTGTATTTCACCAACCCGCAATAGGCCAGCGTGACGGACTAAGGCCTAAAACCCTCTCTATAGAGGAGGCCCGTGCCCAGCAGTGGGACTTATATGGGCTGACGATAAATAAGTATTTTGTGGTAAATACAATTTTCAAACCTTAAACATTCATTCTCATAGCATTCTCATTTTCTGCTATTTTTCCCCATACACTTACTTATATAAGGGAAAATATAAAATACACAACTCTCAATGGGAATCTACTCCTTATTAATAGTATTATATTGCGATATAAGCGTATTAACACTATATGTACAATGTAAAGTTCCCAAGTTAAAAGTAATAAAGCCATATATCGAGCTAATACGCCATGCCAATAATAGTTGTCAATGTTCAAAAATGGTCGCAATCGGAGTCGCAGATGGCGTGTTTTAATTTTTATTGGTATTAATTATTACTAACTGTAATCTACCTGATGTTAAGAGCAGTTCTTACAAAATCTTGAGTGATGAACAACGATTACACTGCGTTACAAATGAAAAAAAATTTAGTACCCGATTTGAAATGTCATGTTTTTTGTATTTATACCTATCTTTTATTAAAACTACATACAATTTTTCTTTTCATCACGTCTCATTTTTCTTCTATAAGAATGTGCCAAATTATATGAAAAATGAAAAGGCCAACACATATTTTAAAGAAATAAAAAAAATCAACCAGAATTTTTTACATTTATTTTTATTATGTTTGGAACATTTAATCTATGACTCATTACCCATTCATTCCAGCTAACAGTTAAGAGGGTACCAAAATCGTGTAACGCAGTGTTATCCATATAATTTAAACCGTCCATAATGATAGTCCGCCAACCCGCACTAGGCCAGCGTGGTGGACTAAGGCCTAAACCCTCTCAATTGCAGGGGAGGCCCGTGCCCAGCAGTGGGACGTATATGGGCTGATGATGATGATGATGATGATAATGATTGCTACGAAGCTGCGAAGTCGACAAAATAAACCCTAAATACGGTAATCACTGTTTTACTACGAATAACCAGCCGAACCGCTTTGGTTATTTTATTATGTAATAAGTAGTGGTTTAATTGTATTCCTGATTGTAATTGTGGTTTAACTTCGTAAATCCTTCCTCCTTTCTTTGTTAATAACTGACCTTAATGCGCTACATCAAGCTGACGATAATTATATAACATGGACCGCTTACTTGTCATAATAAAAATCAAAAGTGCACCAACTTTTAAAGATACCATCTATACTAAGATATGCAAATTATAAATATGTACGCGTACACATTGCGGAACGAGGGTTATTGCTGTAATATAATAACCGGTCAGAAAGGATGCTTTGCGTGTTTTAACAGCCATTAGCGAAGGAATTTGACTCAGTTTTGTCGTTCTAATTGGTGTTAGACGCTTAAATTATGTTTTTGAAAGCATTTTATGTATAAATTAATTATTACAGGATATTAAATGGCATTTAAATATTTGAAAACAAAATAGGAAGGTGTGAAGTGATTTTGAACCAATTTACCTGGTCTTTTTAAAACGAAATGCAATATTGTGTGTTACAGAACTATAGTCATTAAATATATCTATCTTATCGCAATTAAAAAGTATATCCAGCTGTCACACATAGAGTTATAGCCCAATAGTAAATATTTGTTGTTTACGCAATAATCGAGTGGTGAATCTGATTGGTTATCTTCTTCGTAATCTCAACTGAGTTTACACTGTAAGATCACATTGTTGAACAAACATTGCAAGTTACATCAAACAATTAAACTAGACCAGAATGCTATACAATTACGAATCAGCATGAATTACCGTAAACAAGCGATTGATACAATGTTCGTGAAAAAAGTTGCATCGGCAAAAATGCCATCTAAACGCAGGGCTGCGCGGGCCATCCATATCATCTTATACGTGATTAACGGTTGGATTGTGCAACAAATAATTTGGTTCTTTTGGCCTGTAAACGTTAAGTATGAAATTATATAGTTTTGTAATGCAGCGGTGTCGGTTAGCGTCCTCGATCTATGCGCGTGCTGAGCAGTTTTATGCTTTACCTATTATATGTAATTTATCTTCACGAAATTGATACCTTCGGTGTATGACTTCGCTAAGGTTTTATTTAAATGGTTGTGTAAACTGGATTTACTGCTTTGTTCAATCTATAGATTGTTATTTATCCACAGTAGATCGCTGGGTGTGACAATCGATTTGTTGAAAACGATGCTATGTAATATGATTGTAACGGTTGAATCATATTTTGTTACAAAATTATGGAACTGGTATTTGTTAATATTAATATTTATATATACATACCAGTTAATATCCAACCCGCACTAGGCCAGCGTGGTGGACTAAGGCCTGCACCCTCTCAGTTGTAGAGGAGGCCCGTGCCCAGCAGTGGGACGTATTTGGGCTGTTGATGAATGAATGACGGACCAGTTAATATTAGTATTAATTAATATTGTCTCCCGCTTGGCTGTGGAGGGAAGTGGACAACTCGTTATTTTTCAACTCCTTTCTGTTTAAATTCGTTGCAGGATCATGACAAATTAGGTCCTATTAGCTTCGCTGAGCTTCAGTGCTCGGCGTCAATATTGTGCGTGCCGCTGTTGGCCCTGGAGCATAGGAGTTACAGTGGCGGGTATATGGTGGGATAGGGCCATTTTTTTTGTATATATTAAAAATATATACATTGTTTTCATTTATGTTAATGAAAAAACTGACGAGACCAAATATCAGTTCCTCTTTACAGCACTCATCGTATACTTATGTTAAAAATTCAGAGTTACATTTTCTCTCATTAGATTAATAAGAAATTAAATATTTGTTTAGACATCATTTTTGCTTCACTACACTCACATCAATTTCATTGATATATTAGAACGTACTTTTAAAGTTGGTTATAACCAAACTATAGTTTCAGTTAGTTCAACCAAAATCCATCCCAATAATTCATAAAAAGTTATTCATTTGCATCTCGTAGACGGAAAAACAAACGTTATATCAAGTATGTAATCTCATTGTGGTGTATTGGTGTCAACGGCTTTTCCGTTTGTTCTACCACCAACAGTTTCCCACGCTTCTTCAAGGCCCGGTCGGAGTAATTCCCGCCTATTGTGTCGCTTGTCACCCTGACCTTTGGGGTCATTACTTGTTTCTCGGACGTTAGAGCGAAATTTTGTGACCTACGTTAGAACTTTCTTATATAAAAAAATGATATTTTAGAGATATCAAAATTGACTTGCAAGCAGTGACGGCCTCGAGGTTTAGGCACGCGGTCGAGAATTTCGGCTGTCGCAGGTTCAAACCCCAGGCACACACCTCTGACTTTTCGAAGTTTTTCGAACTTATGAATTATCACTTGCTATAACGGTGAAGGAAAACATCGTGATAAAACCTGCACACCTAAAAGTTCTTAGGAATTTCTAAGGTGTGTAGTCCGCCAACCCGCACTCGGCCAGCGTGGTGGACTTAGGCCTAAACCCTCTCAGTTGTAGACGAGGCCTGTGCCCAGCAGTGGGACGTATTTGGGCTGATGATGATGAAAATTGACTTTCGTGATGCAGGCGGCTGTCACCAGAATGTGAAACAAGAGGCTACGGGTTCGATCCTCACATTGAGACACATGTCTGGTTCATTCATAAATATGTATTTGTTTCGGATCGAGGTATTTGTAAGCTCGAAAAGTCTCTTGTAGTTTCTAATACGCACGAAACAAACATTTGTTTAGAACTGTGTATGTACGTGTTGGTATATTTATTCATTAAACAAGTATAAGATGATAAGAAATATACTAATGTTGAATGAAGATTTAGTTGTTAATGATAAAATGCGACTTGGCAACAAATAATCTAAAGCGCAAAATAATTCTAATTATCCTATTTCTCAGAGTTAAGTAATGGCACTCACGCTTAAGCAATGTCATATGCATGTATCAGAACACATTAAGTAAGCTCATTATTAAGATTAGTAAAACAGATATCATAATATCATCATGTCTACATTAGATTCATTTTCACTGGCGCATACAGAAATTACTATTTAATGGCACATCTTCGCTCGAATTGCGAGATGTTGTGACATGGCAATTAACACAATGTACAAGAGTGTGCTTCAAAGAGACATACTTTTTATATGAACGTACATTTATGATTCTTCAAATCTCTATACGACTTTTTTTACAGTACGAGAATAACAACATTGTGTGTCATGGCTTTCTTTGGATTCGACTGGGTACACTTTGTTGTTGACCGCATTATAATTTGAGCTTTAACAACAATTTCGATCAAGTGCCCCTTTTTTTTTATAGAATAAAAAAAAAAAACGATTTCGATCCTCTACGGCTCTACGCCATTCAATCTATATCCATCAGCTGTCGGAATATTGATGAAGTTTTTCAGAGTTTGACTTGACAACCCAGAATGATGATATGGTTTACACTACTTTCCCTACGTTTGGACACTAGAATAATAAGCAATCGAATCACTTTAGATACAATATATGTACATCGTGATACCAATAACAAAATCTGTGATAAAACACTGTAAGTTTAACAACTTTACTAACCCAATAGGGCTAGCTCGGCTAATCGCCGTCATAAACAAAACATCTGCGAACCACATAGCCGATATTACTATTTAAATAAGATATTCCCACGGCATTTTGACTTAAGGTCAAAATGTAAAGTCAAATACTATATGTACTTTCCCTAATGCCATTTATTTCTTGATACGTGCCAAGGTCTCCGAAAAAAGCGTTTGTCACTGCACGTGAGAAAAAAAACCACAGGTCTTTAAAATGATTATTAAACTGATAATTTGTTGGTGAACGCATGCGTTTGTCATAAAAGGCAGCCTATAAACGGACACTACGCAATGTACGAGTTAAACGAGATCGGCTCCTGTCGATATTGCCAAGCGATTTCTTCATAACGACTAAAATTTATATAATTTTCGTGGAACAGATAATTTAGTGGCGTAGTGGCTGCAAGCGCCGTGAACCGTGTAGACCTGGGTTTGGATACTGGGCTACGTAATCTGACTTTTTCATTAGGACAACTGTATTGAATAAATTGAAAATGAAAACATCAAGTAAATTAAAGTTAAATATTTTTAGGATTGACATTCCCGCGATGACCCGTCATTAAATGTAATGTCCATTAGAGTGTTAAGTTTATTAAGATATTTCAAATGGAATATGTTAAATCTCCCATTAGTTTATTGGAAATACTGAAAATCGATGGTAGGTTGACATGGGCACTTTATTTAATATACGTTCAATTTATTACTCTGTGTATGGGCATAAATGTTTTCAACAAAATTATCAATGTACCGAATATTTATAAATGTATAATTTTGCTTTGCCTATACAGTTTTTCGTCTCGTTATAATTTATGATTATGATAAGATGAGAGACAACGAAATAATATTATCTATGGCCCCGTAGACACATAGGACGCTATTTGAAAATATCGATCATTGTAGACAGTAGAAGTTCTATGTTTTTTTTATTACATTAAGAACAAATTTGGTTAGCATAGAAAAGGTTTTAGTAAGCCAACATTAAAAGAAAGACATATGCTGTCGCGGACTTTTTTTTAGAACTTTTAAAGGGGAACAATTCTGACATACATTATTTTAGCGAAACTTTAACCGTTTCCGCAGCGCACGCAGGAAAAGGAAAGGGATAAAAAAACCTATTTTGAAACATTCTTTATTGGTGCTCCGCTCGTATTGGTCTTAGCGTGATATCTTCCTCAATAAATGGGCTAATACTAAATAATACAAATTTTTGAAATCGGACCAGTAGTTCATAAGACAAACAAACAAACTCTTCCGCTTTATAATATTATAGTATAGATTTACTGTATGCTATGCAAAATATGTATGTAAGTAGTGATGGCCTCGAGGTTAAAGCGCGTGGTCGAGAATCTCGGCGGTCGCGGGTTCAAATCCGAGGCACACACCTCTGACTTTTCGAAGTTATGTGTGTATTCATAATGAATTATCACTTACTTTAACGGTAAAGGAAAACATCGTGATGAAACCTGCACACCTAAAAGTTCTTAGGAATTTATTAGGTGTGTAGTCCGCCAACCCGCACTAGGCCAGCGTTGTGGACTAAGGCCTAAACCCTCTCAAGTAGAGGAGGCCCGTGCCCAGCAGTGGGACGAAAATGGGCTGATGATAATGCAAAATATTACCAGCTATTTTAAATGGCAGCCAAATTACCCCAGCACTTGTACTTTTCGATTAATTCTACTGACATATTACAGATTAAATCATATAGGCAGCATTGCGTTCGTTTGAAGTACTTTAATTGTGCGTAATTGGATATTAGTTCACAAAACGTTAAATATTTGTGTTAAGTTACACTCATATTTGAACTCTGGTTGAATCGGATTCTATCCGAAACTACGCTTGTCAGATTAAGGAATGCCTATTTTTTAAAATCGTGTTCAAACAGTCAATTTCAGTACCGTACTTACGTGTTTTAACCTAACAAACAAATTATTGTATTTATATAGAAAAAATTGCATACACATTAAAAGCAACATAAATAACAGTATGCTTATTTTTTTTAATTACAAAGTAAAAAAAGATATAAAGTAATATTTAGAGGTCAAGCGAGGATGAAGAATATTAGATTGAGAAGTAATGGAATCAGTATTTCTTTCCGTATAGTTGGAAAACCTGTCTCTGCTTCCAAATATGTTTAATACATCACAGGCTACCTTTTTCTAAATATTATAAGAAAAATAAAGAAACTCGCCCAAAGCTACCGCAATGGTTTCAAGGATTGAGCGTCGAACCCACGGCAAAAACCCTTTAATGGTTAAATTCGCTTCTTATGAAACACGACCGGTAAACTTATTTTTATTAACCAATATTTCTACAGCATAATGAGCAAAAACCGGTCTCTTTCCGGGCTTTAATAGAGTTAGGTACTAGGAAGCTATTTTGGGTCTTAAATTTACATACGATACAATTTAATTTGTTATTCTTTTTATTAATACATACTTAATTAATTTCCGTACCCAGGTGCCCAGATCAAATATGTAGGTTTAGGCTATTTTAATCCCCAAGCGAAACAGTGGTGGTACTTTATTCATGAATTTAGATTTCTTCTAATCTATCAATGAGTCAGTCCATCAAGACCGTCAATAAAAAAACCATTAAAATTTCTCAATCAAAGAAGATATAAAAATTAATATTAGTTACAAAAATTTCGTTCGGTTCGATTCGGTCGGTCCTTTCTAATCAAACAGAGTTACACAAACCCGCATTTTGGATTACGGGTTTATGTCTCAATCTAGCCAATTTAGACCTAGATGTATTTGATTGACATTGTCTGTCTGTGTCAATGTTAACGATAATTATGATTGGATTAGATACAGTGTTGCAACTCATTATCCATTTTTTGTTTCCTTATTTTAATTGCGCGTTAAATAAAGCCGTCACGGCATTAAACTCGTAAACAGTAATGAATATAAATATTATAAAGCGAAAGTAATTGTTGTTTTTGTTACGACAAAGTCACTGCACTGGTACAGTGTTTTTGTAAGTGAGTGTTGATTGGCCAGCAACGAACACTGTCTCCTACTAGTATACTGAATTATGTCGGTCTATTTGTAGCAGATTTTATAAAGGCTGATCTTGTAACTTAACATATATAAGTCACTATTGCGGGTTGAGGGTCTAGTGTGTGGTGGTCAATACGGATATTCTATTAGACGTAGCGTAAAAATATAATATGATTGTGTTTTAACGGGCTGTCACAACTGTTCTAACTAATGAGAATTTGCAGTAATTGTTTTTTATTGTGGTGTGGTGTGGAGTCGTGATGGCCTCGAGGTTTAGGCACGCGATCGAGAATTCGACGGTCGCGGGTTCAAACCCCAGGCACACACCTCTGACTTTCGAAGTTATGTGTTTATTAATCATCACGTACTTTAACGGTGAAGGAAAACATCGTGATGAAACCTGCACACCTAAAAATTCTTAGGAATTTCTTAGGTTAGCGTGGTTGACTTAGGCCTAAACCCTCTCAGTTGTAGAGGAGGCCCGTGCCCAGCAGTGGGACGTGTATGGGCTGATGATGATTGTGGTATTTTGCCTAGCTATTATAACAATGATAGATTGCACGGAACATACTCGTGCAGCCTGACCACAAAGCAGTCTGGGTTCGAATCTCGGGTTGGGCAAAGTGATATGTGGGTGCAGAAATGTACGTCTGCCTAAGCTTTCGGGTATATGGGCGTGAGGGTAGGTAAAATAATAGTTTAGTATGAAATAGCTTAAAATTGACGATTCAAAAGAACTTGTAAAAGTCTATTTGAATAAAGATAATTTGACTTTGACTTTGAATAATGACTGTAATAATCAATATCTAATTAAAAACGTACAATCAATAAACGTAACTGATGTAGAAAGCAATTTCACTACACGACAATTACAAAATAATGTTTCGATGACACATCGTATAAATGATGAGATAGAACTATTAAAGATCTTTCTTCTATTCCATGCCCAACATTTCCTAAATTTGTCTTTAGTCAATTCTCTGTTTGTGATGTTAAAAAGAGTATATTGTCCATTTCATCCAATGCAGTTGGGACCGATGGCATTAGTCGCAATATGGTACTTCCTATTCTTAATGAAATTATCTTTGTCCTCTGCCATATCCTTAATTATTCTGTCTCCTATTCCATTTTTCCGTCTTCGTGGAAGGATGCTGAAGTTATTCCTCTCCCCAAAAAAGTGAATCCAGCATCTTTTTCCGATTATCGTCCAATATCGATCCTTCCTTTCCTTTCAAAAGTTCTCGAAAATCTTATCCATTCACAAATTAGTTCCTTTCTTGCTAGTAATAAACTCCTAAATCCTTTCCAATCCGGCTTTCGTCCTGGGCATAGTACCACTACTGCGCTGGTGCATATTACGGATGATATCAGAGCTGCAATGGAGAACGGCAAACTAACTGTATTAACGTTATTAGATTTTAGTAACGCGTTCAATACAGTTGACTATGATATCCTACTGCAAACTTTATGCTCTAATAACATATCTCCAAAGGCAATTGACTGGTTTCGTAGTTACTTGACGGGGCGTCGACAGCGAATACGTATCGATGATGTTCTCTCCTCTTGGCGTAACTCGTCTGCTGGCGTCCCTCAAGGCGGCGTTTTATCTCCTTTGCTTTTTGCGTTGTTTATTAACAAGATATCCAAACAACTCATTTCTTCCTACCACCTATACGCAGATGATCTGCAAATTTATTACCAAGCGCCGGTAGACAGATTGGCGGAAGCTGTAGCTGCAGTCAACAAAGATCTTGCTTGTATTAGTGAATGGAGCAGGAATCACGGCCTAATTGTTAACCCTACGAAAACCCAGGTTATTGTTGTTGGCAGCTCTAGGATGGTTTCGAAAATAGATGCTACCATTCCTCAAATCTCATTCAATGGATGTGTAATTCCATATAGTGAGACAATTAAGAACTTAGGTGTCATCTTGGATCGAAACCTATCCTGGGGTCCCCAATTGCAAGAAATTAGTAGAAAGTTGTTTGCTGCAGTGGGGTCCTTAAGAAGATTACGGAATTTTTTACCTATTCCAACGAAAATAGCGCTGGTCCAATCTCTTTTGTTTCCTCTCCTTGATTATGCCGATGCTAGCTACCTTGATCTCACCGAAGCCCAATTTGAAAAGCTTGAGCGACTTCAGAATCTTTGTATACGGTTTATATTTGGACTTCGTAAATATGACCACATTTCCGAATTTCGTGCTAAACTCAAGTGGCTATCTATGCGTTCTCGCCGTAATACTCGAATCCTGTCTCTCCTCTATTGTATCTTGTTCCATCCCTCTGCCCCCCATTATCTTAAAAAGCGATTTAATTTTCTATGTAGCACACATGAACGATCTCTTAGGTCATCAGAGAACTTGGTACTAGAAATCCCCAAGCACGGCACTTCATTCCTTAGCAGGTCTTTTACTATTCACGCTGCTCGCTTATGGAATGAACTGCCAGTGACAATAAGAGAAGCCAAATCAATTTATATCTTTAAAAGACTTGTCAAGGAACATTTTTTGTCACTCACGTAGTATATATATATATATATATATTGTATATATTTATTTTTCATTTACTCGTACTTATATTTTTATTATATTTTTCTTATATTTGTTGAGTTAATTATTAGTTCTAATTACATTTATTTATTGTTATTATTTTGAAATTTTTGCGTACATCAATTTTTTACAATTCTAAATTTACTAAAATTATGACCACCCACTCTATGTTTCTGATCTCTCCAGTCCATCTAACGGTTGCCTGGAAGAAATCGCCGAGAGCGATAAGGCCGCCATTTGTGACACTACCTTATTGAGTTGTGACCAGTTAACAATGTTCTTTCTATTGTAATGGTGTACAATAAAGCATATTAAATAAAAAATAAATGATATAACTTTGTAATCGGTTGAAAGTGACAAACACTTGGTGTCATTGCGAATGTTATCGAGTAGTTGAATTCAAAGATAATAACTTCACGCCGTGTGTTGTGAGAAACGAGTACAATAATATGAACTTTGTAAGTGGTTGAGTCACACTGATAAAGTAGATTGACGTACCTACTAGTGAAGACTTGATCATTTGTGACAACATTATTTGAAGTTTCGTTTTATGAGTGAAATTTAAGAGACTCAGTTAGTCTACAGTTCTCGTGGCGTAGATGTTATGAAAGTTATTATTAAATGAGTTACCGAGAGTTCGATATCCCGCTATAAAACAATGTTTATGAGATAAATACCTATTTTGATTAACCAGAGATTACAAATCGGGGTATTCCGAGATAAAATAGTTGTGAAAGTTAATAATAAAAGATTTGTCGAAATGAGAAAGAAATTCATCTGCAATAATTGAGGTAGGTTTGATTTACTCTTGGTTTATAAGATAGTATGATGGTATGTGATGGCGTCGATTTATCTTAACAGTGATTTCTTCTTCTTTCTTCTATCTGTCATAGTAAGTAAATGAATTAAAGGACAATAACATATGAATCGCGTTGTTTAAGCTGTTAGTATACGTTGGCTTACAAATGCTTTTTATAACTGAAATATATTGAAAAACATTGCAATATACGAAGCATTCCCTTTATATTAATCGTATTTAGCTCCAGCAATTGTATAATATTGATACAAAATAATAAATGAGGCGGGCTATTTAATTTAAGGCGACAAACAAAAATATTAAACCTTAAACAAAATGTATTGTAGAGAAGTTTTAAGAAGCAGTGTACTGTTCATTCTCTCAGTGCACTTCTTTTTACTGATCTGAAGGAACAAACTATTTAACAGCGCTGATTTATTACCATGTACAAAATGTGATTATGTGAACCAAATACTGACGAATACAAGATAAGTAAGAATTGAAAGTAAAAGTATGCGAACAAAGAGGATTCCCGTCACGTTCACACAATGTTACGGCTCTGTCAAAATACTTGGAAACGTTTGAACACTTTGATGCCAACAAATTTAGGGTCAGATGTTAATGATTGGGCAACAGTAACATGATCGAGCACCTTATTTTGTTTTACTTTTAGTACTTACTCGTACTTCAAAGAAGCGTACCAGACCATTTGTTTGTAATTTCGTTACTGAGAAGAGTTAACTAGTTTACAATAATTCACCTTCACATTAAAATTGCAAAATTAAACATCTTGAGTGAATTCTGTACACTTTACTAGACCTGGGAACCGAATCCTTCGATCACACGTCGCCGCAAGCTGCGATAGCAACGAGGCAGTTTATGTAAATATAGCAATTGAAAGGCGGAAATGCATTATACAGAAGCCGGTGACTTAAATTCAAAACACAAGTAATCATTAGATTTCTATCGGTGAAGTATCCTCCAAGGTCCTATCTATCCGCTCTACTTCTTTCAAATTATTTTAAACTGCATTTTCTAGCGATAAAACGCGCTGTTTAATACACTAGATGAAATCGTTGGTCTGTGAAAACTTGACCTACTTGATAGTTGCAAATTTTCAATGTGACATGCACATGTTTTCGTGACTAACAATATTACGTTATAATTTTATAGTTTTAAATTTTATTTGCGTTGGAGCTAGGATAGCGAATTAGTTTTAGTGATAATAGCTAGTTAAAGGTCAATATTTTGGTCTTACTATTAAAAAAAAAACTTGACATAAGAGGTATTTTATTACAGGATAAGTATATGTGGTGATATAGCTCATCATTTATTTTCATTGTGGACTTGAGATCAGCAAAGGTTTTGGAACCACTTTATTAGCTATCTCTTGTATCCCCTTATCTTCTTCAGTATTGATAAGCCCATTTAACTAAAAAAAAAAGTAGTCATTTATTTGGCAAATGGGTTTTTAAAAAACACTTTTACACGTCACAATTTTTCTGTTTATTTTTCGTTCAAAATCTTGAAAGACCATATCAATAATAAATATATTATATGGATATATGTATGAATAATTTTACTAAAGAACGAGGGTATGTAAAGGTTTTAAAAAGCCATTGAATTTTAGTCCTATGTTTGTCCGAGTATTACTTCAGCGATACAATGATAAATGATAATGATATTTTATGTCTTAAGACAAAGAAGGTACCTATAATAATCTCATAGTTAAGTGTGCATTACCTTTTTCTGTTATTTATTGCTGTAAGTTGTCATTTAAAACATTATTGAAATGAATGAAGTAATAAAGCTATATATTAATTTCAGTATTACCTAGATTTCAGAATAGTCATTACAATCGAAAACAAAGTGTTAGATGGTATTAATTTGATTACGCCTCGGAGGGCAGAACGGATAATTAGGGTCAGAAGTCAATGGTCTACTCTGTGTGGTGTCGTGTCGTGACTTCAAAAGGTCGCTGCATCTTTTAATGAAATACTTTAGCATCCAGATTACATTGGACTGTTATGTTAATGTGAGCGTTTGAAGGCGTTTTATAATTGAGATTACAGTAATTACGCAATATGTTACACCACTATGTTCTTGAAGGTAGCCTAATATTTTAAAGTTTTCTATTAAAGTATGCTCCTTAATTTTTTACCTAGAACTATAATTTACTTACACCTGTATTTCCGAAAGATAACGCATAGTTGTGATTTCTTCTTTTTTATTTTAGCCGTTTTTTTAAATTATTTAGCCCTTATACGGGGGTCTGTTATAGAGTTTCCCATGAGAATATTCTCAGTAATGGAGACTGAAAATTTGTCCGGCAAATGACAACATGCCACGCTACCAATTGCGTGGAATAAAATATAGCTTGCGAATCGTGTAGAGGTACAATATGCCTATACCTTCGCGGATACTGATGAGGGTGTATGTATGTAAATTCAAAAAGTCAGAGGTATGTATGCCCTTTCAACTGCCAACCGTCCGGTTCATTTGACATTTTACTAGACTTATCTTAATTAAATTAAATTTATTATAGGCAAAATATTAGTCCGTATTAAATTAAGTTTTATTTATATACAAATTAATTTAATACACAAATTTAAATGGCATAGTCATTTCTATTATAATTTAAAAAATGCCTTAACATTAGTTGCGTTGTTTGAGTGACGTCCGCGATCGAAAAAATAAACAAAATAAATATAGATAGTACTATATTTTCTTATCCTAGTCTTCTTTGCGCAGTTGTTTTGAGATTAGATTCTCGCACTGTTCCTGTCATGATCCACAAATATTTTTAGCCAGCCGAAGTTTCTGTGAAACATTTCACCCAACCTAAGATTCGAACCCGGAACCTCGCGATCGTGCAAGCCATTTTGCCAATTCATTCATCGGAATCTACCGAGACAGTTAAACAATTTTGTTTGATACCGTTATGCCAATGTGATGACTATGCTAAGTGAAAGTAAAATGTTCGCACATTCTGATGAGTTTTAATTAAGCATCTTCTTATACACCAGGTCGTTGTAAATGAGACCTTGTTGCAAAACAAATAAGGGGCATAATTGTGTTTGCATATATTTTCGCACGTTTTTTTGGTTATTACGTGTAACGTGGTCTAACTTTCTTTTGAATATTTGGAGTGCGGTAGCCGGACCATAAATTATCTAGTAAATGGTGGGGTCCCGCTGCTTGTTATGGCGATCATTAGTACATTTTGTTGGTCGAAATAACGCCAATATTATCTATATATTACAATAATTAAAATAATAATACGTTCCGTCATTACAATAACAACTGAGTGTATGAGTTCAGTGGCTTGAGGAGGTAAATTCTTGGGACAAACTACGTAAGAAATAGTAATATTATAAGTACAGAGTATATAAGTTTTTTTTTTATACTGGCACAGTAAAGTGACTCCACTGTAGGTACCTAATGGTAAGCACAGTGGAGTCCAAAAAAGTAATACCGACCAGCGAGAAACGATATGGTCACCCGCTGGTCGACACAATCATGCCGGCCTGCACAAATGCTTCTTCACGCTTCGCTTAAATGATCCAGGATCATAGGAAGGAGGGAACACGTGAGCCGGCAAACTATTCCACAGCTTGATGGTGCGGCAAAGTTAAGAGTTGGCGAACTTTTTGGTTCGAGCCGCGGATGTTGTGACCATAAAGCTGTGGCTTCGCATGCCAGCACGCGTGGTTCTGGTGAGGAAAGGAGATGTCGATTGACCAGCCTATACTGGAGTCATCCCTCAAAATACTCACTGTTGTTGTTTCGTTATTACGTGTCTCATTGTAGCTACTATTGCGCCTATCTGACCGAATAAATACATATATCTTACCACTCTTATTAAGTAAGTGAGTAGTAGCCTCGAGGTATAGGCGCGCGGCCTATATCTCAGTGGTCGCAAGTTCAAACCCCAGGCATGTGCCTAAGAGGTATGCACCTCTGACTATTCGAAGTTGTGTGTAATTGTGTATTGTGAAGGAAAACCTACACTTCTAAAAGTTATTAGGAATTTCTTAGGTGTGTAGTCCGCTAACCCGCAGTAGGCCAGAGTGGTGGACTAAAGCCTAAACTCTCACGTATACGGACTGATGATGATGACTCTAAATAAAATAAACCCACATACTAATTTTACGTCTATCCGGGTGGATACAAATATCCTTCTAGTCTACATTAATCCGTATAATAGAGCAAATTAGTGTTTTGTATGCAGGTGGGAGGCGCGGTAAGGTCGCGGCAGATCGAGTCGATATGAAAGTTTGACATTATAATTTATGTCGTGCATTCTGCATAACACGCCACGCCTCTGTCCTTAGGCATTATTCTAGTTTGCATACTGATCTCGCGTGTTTTCACTTTTGATTATGTTGATAACATACCTTGGACATTATATTTATGGTCACGGCTATGTTAGAAACACTCGCTAGCGTAAAAGTACGGCGTTGTCAAAAAAATAATGAAATAGAGTTGATCTATCAAGACATTAGATTTAATGATGCTGTTTTTAAGATACTTCTCTGATGTTTGGTAAATAATTCTAACTAAACTACTTATTGCCAACCCGTACAATGCCAGCGTGGTGGACTAAGGCCAAAACCCTTTTAGTTGTAGATGAGGCCCGTGCTCAGCAGTAGGACATATGTGGGCTGATGATGCCGATGATGAAACTACTTATTGCAGTTTTACTAGCGCCTTTATGTAAAGTTCAGATTTAAGGTATAGACCCTCGCTTTAGAAGCTAAACGTCGTGATCTGTATACTAGGCAAGAGTTTCTGGATTTTGAGAAGTTCCCCAACCCATACAAAGTATGCTAAGACTAAGGCTTGACTGCTGTCAGGGAAGAAAAGCATTTGTCCAGCAGTGTGATATACATAACTGACGTATAAACATTCCTATTATTGATATATAACCGTGACTATTTTTGATATAGATTTTGGGTTCAAATATGTGTAGTTCCATGGAACGCTATTTTGAAAGTGCCAAGTCTTTCTAACATAAAAACAATGAGTTTATATACAAATAGTAGCATGCATTCTACTTCTTATAATAGCCATAGGAGAACAAGTTACACACGTATCATGCGTTTCAATCGCGTTGCGCACGCGCCACGACGTGTCACTTAAACAATTGTTATAGTTACCACTGTAACGTGTTAATACTATCAGAGCATGGTAAGTGGCATTGTCGAGTGAACTGCCGCAAGTAAAAGTGACAATATGGCTATTCTGGTTGCTTTCATTTTTTAGCAATTTTTTTTACATGGGTGTTATTATATTTTTTGTGTAGTTTGCTAGAGCACACTCCTATAAGTTTCAATGGCAATGTAAATACTTAAACCGTCTACTCTTTTACTAAGACTTGCCGTAACATCGTATTAGTAACGCGGCACGATCGATCAGGAGGATCCGAGTTCGAGTCATGACTCGTGAGTCATGACTAAAATGTCGGATAAACTGTTACTAGGTTTTCAGGAAAGTCTCGCATGAAAATTTTCAAGCCAAAATTATATTTATGATGATGCAATCATTTACCCGGCATAAATCCCAGCCGATGGAATTTTAACTAGATCCACGCCTATCGCCTTCTATAACTGTCAATACAATATTAATTCCAATAGCACTGTGGCCTGCATTTAACCTACATAATCAGCACCACTTATCGCATGTATACATACTTCAGTTTGTATTAATATACATTATGATTGTTGCATAGATATGTGAACGTCTCGGCAGTGCATTCATAGAGTTTTTGCGTAACAGATGATCTAATATAACAGTTGTACTTAACAGATATCGTATTTGACATATTTCGTAACATTTTAAGACAGCCCCGTGGGGCAGTTGGCTAGACAACACCTTGTAAAACGACAGGGTTCGATTCCCGAACCGAGACAAATGTTTGCGTGGTCCCCAAATATCTGTTTAGGATCTGGGTGTTTGTGAGACCGAAATATCTCGTAGTATCTGATACCCACGACACAAGACTTATCTTAGTGTGGGGTCAGAACTACGTATGTGACTGTTGGGTGTATTTATTTATTTTTTGGGAGTGTAATTATTAATATTAACCAAACGATTGTGACTACGGAACCCATGTATCTATTGATAAAAACGATAAGTATAAAAGTAAATGTCGCGCCAAATGAGCTTGTATATTCGATTTCGATTAAATAGTAAAGCTTTATTTAATTCCACAATAGTTAGAATACATTACATTTCGATTAGCTGGCATTAATTCTACTAATAAGTAGTTAAAACTACATATAATCAGTCTAAGGAAAAGGGAGACCCTATGGTGTTATTAAGAATTATTTCCATAAAGCTCTGTAACACTGCCTGTCCTAGTAATCGAAACTCACACCTCAGCGGCAAATATTAGAAAACATATAAACATGGCAGTGGCGGTACTTCCATAGAAGCCCAAAAGCGTTTTATGTTAATTGTGTAATGTCTAGTTTATAATTGTTTATTGTGGGGTCAGGATATTCTCATTTATATGTCAAATTGCTTTTGTTAAATAAAGATTTAAAGCTTAAAGATTATTATTGGGAATTTTGTAAGGCAAAGTGGGCTTTTGGGCTTCTATGGAAGTACCGCCACTGAAACATGGCTGTACATTATTTTCACTAAAGTCAAGTTGCAGTCTCTCAAGAATAAAAATAAACCATTACATTAAATAATTTATGCAGATAGACAGTGTTTGTGTAACATCTGAAGTAGCTCTTGCTTAAAACAAACTTATGACAAATATTACAGTTAAAATGTGACGCATCATTAGGCCAGCATGACACAGACGAGTAGTTAAAAATGTGACGCATCATTACGCGAACAGTTTGTTTTGATTACTCTCACTGTATATGCTACGATTAAACGCACATTTTCTTTTCTTTGTGCTCTTTTAAGCATGTGCCAAGTGTGTTGTTCGTGACACTACAGAAAATCTTGCCGTAATAGTAAAGTATTTAATTCAAACACAACGAAATACATGTACATACTTCTCTAAAAGAGAGTATTTTTAAATTATGTTTGTAAATTTGAAATAAGATTGAGAAATAGAAATAATGTAACTAAATGAAATATGTTAATTTCTAATCTGCTGCAAAGTAATGCCCCAAGTTCCATTAAACATTCCCAATTTAGATTACTTTATTACTTTGAAATATCAGACGTGTGAAGGATCGAACCTAGTACCTACGACCTTTTACAAATCAGTGTTGCTAGAATCCATTGATCACTATATATGTATTTTGAAACATAATTATTGTAAAATGCATCGAGATAAATTAAATTTTAAAATATATTTTTTAAAGTCAATAACACATACATACATACGCTCTCACGCCTTTATTCCCTGAAGGGGTAGGCAGGGTGCATTTCTGCACACACATTTCGCCAGATACGTGTCAGTCCCATGTAATACGGGGCTACTGAGAATTTTCTAAAGGAAAAACTAATTAAACTTTGTCCGACCCGAGAATCGAACCCCGGCCCTCTAGATCGCACTGCACATACTTGTAAAATTAATCTGAGTATTTACTAAGATATATCAATCAGATACGAGATGATTGTACAATCTGTAGTGAGATCGGAGTGGTCCTTTGACCTGACCATCGCTTCGCTTTTGTTGCGACAGAACACCTGTCGAGGCAGACACCGATTGAGTTGATAAATATTTCTGTTGTTTAATACAATTACATCAATGTCTGTTCGTTCGAGATTAATGTATTTACTTGAAGTAATAAAAACATATTATGCCAATTTCCTACCATATTACATACGCTGACATAATATCTGTTTTAATCTATACAAATAAATAAAATTGGAGTATCTGTTTGTAATATTGAAAAAAACGCTTTTTAATAAATGCATATGGATGTATGCACGCTACATATACCAAAATAACGTCTTTTAACATTTTTGTCTATCTGGCTGGCTGTCTGTTTGTTCCGGCTAATCTCTGAAACGGGTGGACCAATTTTAACGGGATTTTCACTAGCAGATAGCTGATGTAATAAGGAGTAACTTAGGCAAAAAAAATATAATAATTAAAGAATCGACTGTTCGCCGGGTCAGCTATTCATTATAAAAGTTGCATTAATGTTATATTGAGATCTATTAGACTTTAACAGATAGGGAACCATTGCCGCATTAACTCAGTCGGAATATAGTTTACGCTTAGGCTTAATAGTGAAGGATTTTTTTTGATACGGATCAATGATTCTAAAGATTACTTTTTAAATTCAAATATGTATATGAATATGTGGATATAATATTGCATTATAGTACTTTTTGTTTACTAAATAAAACAACATAGTCACTAACCTTAAAGTTACGTGTTATGACAATGGATGTGACTAATATTTCATCGTTAATTGTTCATTGGGCTCTAAAAACGTTTGAGTTGTGAAAGCGACAATATTATAAATAAAAAATAGAAATAAATTTTCTTAGAATTTCAATTCCGTAAATGATATCGATAGTAGATGACAATTCGAATATTTTTTGTGCCCATGGACTGACCCTGTCGACCCTTGTCTCGCTGAGAATCAATTATATAATAATCGCTTCAATCGTTTAAAATATCACCTTAATATCATCTTATCATTTACTCTTTTAAGCCTCCTCGAAAAATGCTGTAAGAAGTGTACTTTATTACACTTTTAACCGATATCCTCGTTCGTGATCCGGTGAAAGTAGGTACACTTTACACTTGAGAAGAAAGTAAAATAAACTTAATATTATCTCACAGAACAATGGCAGACTAATTGTTGCGTAAACCTGCATAATTTCTGTGGGCGAATTAATTAAAAATGTTGTTAGATTTAATTGTGCATTTTATAAGTGAATGTTAGTTTGCATTCTGAAGAATTTTATACGAAACCTGTTTGAAAACGCAGATGTGTCGCGTCCAGACAGCAATGAAGGGTCTATCATAATCAGTGGCGGAATTTCCATAGAAGCCCAAAAGAGTTACACGTTTGTTCGTAATGTCTAATTTATAACTGTTTTTTGTGAGATGAGTTTATTCTCATTTATATGTGAAATTGCTTTTGTTAAATAAAGATTTAAAGCTTAATGATTATTATTATTCGGAATTTCGTAAAGCAATCTGGGTTTTGGGCTTCTATGGAAGTACCGCCACTGATCATAATTATGTCGAAGAGAGAGAGATCCTAATAGTCCTAAAGTTAAACTAAATAAGCACAAAATATTGAAGGGTTTCCTACGAAAACCGTTATTAAAAATAGTACAATATTTTCATATTGTGTTACTTGAGGATTTTTTGATTAGATCGTAGTAGTTGTAAGATTAAATAAAGTAATTACATCGACATTATAAAGTTATATTTTAAATTTAAAGGTATACATCCTCTAGATAGTAGTTTAGTGTGAATTTAATTACGCTATAAAAATGTTTGACATTTACCGTGAGATGTTTTATGTTTGGTTTGGACATTGCGTAGTAACATTTAAAGACAAGATTCGTATATTCAAAAATTCCTATTTTATGAAAGGTTTTGCTTGTCAGGTTGGGTTAAGTTAATTGACATTTACCTCTGTCTACTGATTATGATCTGTCCAGGCGTGACAGCATCTATAAATATCATGACAGTCCCATGGCGCAGTTGGCTAGACATCAGCTCGCGAAACGAGAGGCCACGGGTTCAATTGCACCGAGACAAATGTTTGTGTGATACATATTTGTTTCGGGTCTGGGTGTTTGTGAGGCCGCAAAGTCTCTCGTAGTTTCTAATACCTATGACACAAGACTTGTCTCTTAGTGTGGGGTCAAGACTATGTATGTGACTGTTGGGTGTAGTTATTTATTTACCTTTATGAAAAAATAAGATTTTCATTTGGTTGCAAAATAGTACCTCAACAAACAAATAATAAAATTAATCACGGTTCGTTTTATCTTCCAAAAAAAATTGTTCCGTCCATTCGCAACATCGCAGCAAACTTTCGTAAAATCTATAAGAGAATTGCAAAAGCAATTGAAATTCCAAAATCCACGCGTTTACGCGAGATTATTTCGGTTGCAATAAATAGTTTATCAGCACCATCGTTCGGTCAATGATGGTAATAACGACTTTTGTGCAACCGTCATGAGAATTTTAAACGGGTCTATTAAACTAGACACTTTTCTCGCCCATCTAAAGTGTGTGTGGCATATTATTACATTCATTAGAAAATTAAGCAATCATTTGATAGATCTTTTTGTGACTTACTCGTATGTTAGTTAAGTCTATCTTTACATTTGTAAGTTCTTATTTCTAGGCGTTTGGTAATATAGCGCCTTTTTTAAATCAATTATGGCAAAGGGTATACCGCTTATTGAAGTAGACTGCCCGATATAATACGTAATTTCGAGTGTTTTCGACCTGAGGTATATCGCATCGCTCATTATAACAAAATTTATACCATGATTTTTAGTCATTATTTCTTATATCTCTAATATACGAAAAGATGCAAGTTATTAATTACTACCTCAAAATTGTCTACTATCAATTTGATGGTCCTAGTCCAACCTATATTGCGGCTCGTTTGAGTATCTTATTAGATATTATAATCCTAATAATATTACATAAATGCATTATCCTTCAGCATCGGATCGTCGGTGAAAGGGAGCACAAAAATTGTGCTAGATCTATCCGAGATAAGAACTTAATAAGTGTTTACGAAACTTTATTACAACGAATCACTCAATTACTTACCTATTGTTATATTAACTGAGAGGTTTAGCGAAGTTTTAAGTCTATAAAATCTGGCCAATTATTTTGATTGAGAGTTAAGAGAATAATTGCTATGGATAAAATTTGTAGCAATTCTAGCTTTATTACTTTTTAGAAATTAAGGTTTATGGTTTTAAAATGAACTAAATCTTCCACGATTTATTGTGAATATTTTTGAACCTTGGTCAATATTATTATGATCCAGAAAAGTGTATCAAAGTTGAGTGTTAGTGAGACTGAAGATTCTTCCGTAATCTAGTCCTTAACGCTATTATAGGTTAAAACGCTATTATACTCGTATATTATTTAACGTTAAATATTTTAGTTATTTTAGGAAAAATATATACTACTTTTACTCAGTAATGGTAAAATCAAAATACATCACTTTACGTTATTTTTCATGCATATTCTTTTAAGTGTTTAAGTAGCTCATATATTTTCTGGCAATATTTGCGTTCTTGTTATCCCTTTTTAGGCCACTACTTAAAGGCCAAAATGCCAAAAACATGGAGCTCATGAGTACCTAATTAATGGTCTAATGATCAAAACATTTCCAGCGACTGCAGCTTGACTGGCTTGGACATGACAACTTCATTATAAAATTATTATAAGTAACAACAGAAATGATATTTCGAACACTGAAAGAGTCACGATTACTCATCATACCTTTATTGAATATTTACTTGATAATATTTATTCAATCTTACCTCATCTTAACTTTTAATAAGGCGGCTGCAATAAGATCTAGACCCAAATGAAGTCGTGTTACAAAACCAAGCAAGATTGAATTGGAAGACGCGACGAAATAACCTATAAGTTATTAATTTGGATAACATGAAAAAGAAACTAAAAGCCCACAAGTGTGTTACGAAAATTGCGAAAATCAACGAAATATTTTTGTATCAATGTTTATGAAAAACTGCCTCGTGGTCTCGCGATACTAGTATGTGATGTGCGAATGGTCCCGGGTTCGATTCCCGGGACGGGTAAATGTACGAATGGACTATCTCGACTTTGTTTTTTAAATACACCCAACAGTCACATACATAGTTTTGACCCCACAAGATTCGAGTCTTGTATCGTGGGTATCAGAAATTACGAGAGATTTCGGTCTTACAAACAATCAGACCCGAAACAAATATTTGTGGATCACACAAACATTTGTCTCGGTGCGGGTATCGAACCCGCGGCCTCTCGTTTCGCAAGCTGGTGTCTAGCCACCTGCGCCACGGGGCTGTCAATTTGTGTGGTAGTAAATACCGCCATGAAGCCCTACTGAAGAACTGGGTTAAGAAATAAGTTTCAGAGTTAGTCAAAAGACATATTTCCAAAAAAAAAACAGAGCGGTTTGTTGCGCTTTTTTGGGCTCTTCAGTCCACCTTGCGGGTAAACATCCAACGCTGCACCCGGATTTGGTAACGGGCCTCCACCCAAAAAACCTTTTAACTCATTGGCCATTAACTTGAAAAATATACTACCGAATAAGATTGACAAAGGTTTTTTTAATTTTTAACAATGTCGCAATAACAAGCTGGTAGGGACGGAAGTGACGTGTCCTTTGTGGTCAGGCAGAATTATATCTCTAATTGTTTTCGGTAGGATATCCACGCCCACGTTTTCCATTGGTTGGGTTTACGACGTCCGTTTAAGGATACTAATAATTCGGAAAACGAAATACGTTTTAAGATTATTTGTAATGTTCAATTTCAATATAAAAATATGTAAAACAGCCCGACAGTTATATAATATTGAATTCAAACACATCATCAGCCCAATAAGTCTTACAGCTGGGCACGGATCTCCTCTAAGACTGAGAAGATTTAGGCCTTATTCCGCTCCTGTGGCCTAATGAGGATTGGCGGATTACACACCTAAGAAATTCTTAAGAACTTTGAACATGATAATTCATTGTGAAGACACACATAACTGGGAATAGTCAGAGGTTGCCTGGGGTTTGAAGCTACGACCACCGAGATTCTCGACCGCGCGCCTATACCTCGAGACTGTTATTACTTCTATGTACACACTTATATAAAAATATTGGTTGTTACGTAAATTATGCTCTCATTATTCTCCGGAACTAATGTTTGTAGATCATACAAATATTGAGGATTTGTCGCCTTTCTTTTTACAATCTCTAATCAACAGCGCCACAGAACAGAAAGGCTATGAGAATTTGTAAATGGTAGAAACACGATGTTGTCTATATTAATAAATTGCAACATAAAGAAGGAAGATTCGTATTTTTGTAGGTTTGTAAGTTGTAACAGACTCAAAATCGATTTGAATGTTTTTATAAGGACTTCGACAAGAACATTTCTTTATAAAATTGCGTCCGGGTGAAGGGGAGACCAACCCCCTAATCAGTTTTAAGGCTACTAGACCATCTTCACCGTTCTTCGATCTTTTATCTTCCTTATACTTCGTTATTTCCCAATACATGGATGTAATTTAGCTGAACCTATAATAAAAACATTTAAAAATAGAAGCTTTCACATATTTCATCTAATGCCAATTACATAATCTTACATTCCTTTTCAATAACAAAAAAGGCGTAAGTAAAAAGAAAAAAATAGGCAAAACAACTATTTTAAAGACACGTAATTGAAAAGGAATGTAATACATGTGCAGAGAGTGAAACTTACAATTGGCCGATTATTCAAAAATGTTAAGATTCTTCAGTATTGGCACGTCATCATCTTCAATAATGTGAGCAGGTATTTTTTGCTGTGGCTTCGGTTGAATGCTCATTTAATGTGCAACGTCATTAGTACAAGCGAGTTTGGAAGCATTTTATACTATTCAGTAAAATAATCCATACTATATTATACCTACTGTTCATACTAATATTAAAGTCAATGTTAAAATTATCTTTATTCAAATATATTTTTACAAGCTCTTTTGAATCGTAAATTTGAAACTATTGCCACTTCGAAACGTGTTATCGTTGTGGGGAAGAAACGGCAAGAAACTCCCTCTCCAACACGAAATGTCATTTTTTTAAAATACATCACATCCATATACATAAACTAACGCCTGTATTCCCCGAAGGGGTAGGCAGAGGTGCATTTCTGCACCCACATTTCGCCAAGTATGTATCAGTCCCACGTAATAGGGGGCGAGCCTATTGCCGTTTTTTTAAATAATAAATTAAAAATATAATTACATTTTTAAATTGTCATTATTTAAATTTTACCTTATATACAAACTGTAGCAACGAAAAAAAATTCGTTCTTATTACTTACTTTATTAAAAATGAAGAAGCAAGTCTGTCTGTTACGATTTCACGCTTAAACCGATGGATCGATTAGAATGGTCTTGGTATGGAGATAGATAGGACCATGGGAAAGGAAATGAGGTACCTACTTTTTATTTATTTATTTAATATGCTTTATTGTACACCACATAAACAAAAAAAAAGTAAAAAAATAAGGCTAATTTATAAACTGTTGTGCCACAAGGGGTGGTCTTATCGCTATAAGCGATCTCTTCCAGACAACTCAGAAAATAAAAGTTTTTATCCATTTTCATGCAGTGTTCCCCGGAATGAGCACGGAATTCAAATTGCGCTTGTACGGAGCCGGGCTTCACACCATATTATACAGGGTGTAAAAAGACTGTGATCGAAAACTAAGACAGATAATAATTACGGTGATTACAAACACATTGACGTTAAAAAAATCCCGACAAAAAAAAAAATACGTTTCCTAACTTCCTCGTAACCTCTTTTTACAGGGTGTATAATTAAACGTATGTTTCGTATCGTTGTTGAGAGTGGTTGTGAATCAGAACAAAACTGGCTTGGATTGCAAGTGATAGTACTGAGCCGTCTTGTTGACCTAATGGTTAATATACAAGGCATTAAATTTTAACGTTCTAGACTGGAACTCAATAATAGCAAATCGTGCTGTGTACAGTCTAGAAAATTGGGTGATTTACGTCGTCAAAGATATTTTGCAGTATATCTACAATGTTTACTCTAAGTATCATTACTTCGATATATTTAATGACATAGGTATTTTAGAAAAGGCTATAAAAGAATAGGATGGAATTTGTTGGTTTGCTAATAAAAAAGGATATCCTTGGCAGTAATCTGGTACACATTGGCTATAATGTTAACATATATATGTTTTGACTGAGCAGGCTTTTAAAAATATAAGTTAAGTTATATTTTGTGCCCGAAAAACGGCAATAGGCTCACCCCCTATTACGTGGGACTGATACATACCTACCTGGCGAAATGTGGGTGCAGAAATGCACCTCTGCCTACCCCTTCGGGGAATACAGGCGTGAGTTTATGTATGTATGTAAGTCATATTTAAATAGTTAATAAGAAATGTTTTTCAATGCTGTGAGGTACACCGCTTTTTTAATGTTTTACTGAAAGTTTATTATTTTTTACATTTTAGTTGAAATTACATGCACGTTGTTACCCGTTGAAAATCACTCAGGTCAATTAAATAGGAAAAAAGGTAAAAAAGCATTCGTCCCTAACAGTACTTCATAAAGCGCGCAAAGCCGCAACTAAACGTCAGGTCGGGTTGTGCAAAACGTAGTAAAAACAACTGAGCTATGACGTAGTCTGTGACGTGGCCATTGAAACTAAACAAATAAACATCGCGATAACGAAACATAGCATTGACTGACATTTACATAAAAATATTGCATTTTACAAGTGTCTCATTGTTTTCTTTTGAATTAGATCTACCTAAAGCAATATCAATTGCGGAATGCAATTGATTGAAAATATATTCAAATTACGAATTCGATTTTGCTTAAGTTATTATATTCAGTCAGTGTAAAAAATATTACTGCGCCAACTCTTGTCAATCAGTGTCTTTTATTTTATCCACATTAAAGTTATGTCGTACTAGTAGAAAAAACCCTCCCAGTTGTAGAGTAGGTCCGTGCCCAGCAGTGGGACGTATAAGGGCTGATGATGATGATGATGAGTAGAAAAAATATGTGAGGCACGGAAATTCATTGTCACTATTATTGTCAATTATTGTTACTATTATTCCAGCAGACAGCCCCGTGGCGTAGATGGCTAGATACCGGCTTGCGAAACGAGGGACCGCGGGTTCGATCCCCGCACCGAGACAAATGTTTGTGTGATCCACAAATATTTGTTTCGGGTTTGGGTGTTTGTGAGACCGAAAAGTCTCTCGTAGTTTCTGATATCCACGACACAGGATTTGTATCCTAGTGTGGGGTCAGAACTATGTATGTGACTGTTGGGTGTATTTATTTTTTATTTATTTATTCCACTATTAATCGTGGTTCAAAAAAAAACAGTAGTATCTGATGAAACAAGAGTATCTCATGACACACCCGTTACTGCTACCCCCATACTCTAAGATCGACAACGCTACAAAAGACGAATCTAAGCATTATCACCTGCTTATAATCTAGAGTGAAAAGGCTATATGACGTCAGTATTTTGAAAATATAAAACAAAACGCACTTTCCAAATCTGGTGGTAAGAAGTCCGCCTGCTCACCGACGCGTGACAATGCCGTTATGTTTGATCCAACAGCTGATTGTTTCTTGCGTAACCAAATGTAATACAATTCCACGGTTTCGCGTTCGAATCTTGCTAATTTACACTAATGACACGCAGTTTTACTTTGTATTGTTTTGATTTCTATTCTGTTTTTAATGGAGAAAACCATAAGTATGTTTTAGCAAGACCGGATATATAATTTCAAGACTTCACAGAAATTTTGATAGTAAAAAAAACTATGATTTTAATGGTTGGGTTTAAATCAAGCGAGGATTACGGTAATTTGAAAGCTAAATACTATTGATGCTAAGAAATCATATTTCCTCCGGGCACACCTTCGGGGACGAAGGCATTATTAAAAAATGTATGAATAGTTAGGTAATGAATAAATTTTCCATAGACTCTGTAATCTTTTAGAAATAAACATTTTTGTGTAAAGATAAACGTTTCCACCTAGTCACACAATTTCGTGGCATATTGGCATCCATTATCCTCTAGTTTGTATCCGATTTATATGAGTATCAGGCCACTTTGATTTAATATATCAACAGTACTGCATTTCGACCAGGTTGTGGGTGTTTCTGAACTATATTGTAGCATGTGACGCTGCGTATTCGTTATTACTGTTTAAGATAGTCTAAAGTAAATATTTAAGTAGAAATAATAGTGATTTTACAGCCTCTTCTCTATCTAGTTCTGATTTTATAATAATTCGATAAATACGTTACTCTGCCATACATACATAAACTCACGCCTGTATTCCCCGAAGGGGTAGGCAGAGGTGCATTTCTGCACCCACATTTAGCCAAGTATGTATCAGTCCCACGTAATAGGGGGGGAGCCTATTGCCGTTTTTCGGGCACATTTCCAGACTCCGCGCTGTTACTGAGAATTTCCTAATGGAAAAACCCAATTACACTTTGCCCGAACCGGGAATCGAACCCAGGACCTCTAGATCGCACGGCACATACTTGTACCGCGAGATCACGAGGCAGTCAAACTAAATAACTCTGAACTCTGCCATACTAAAACAGTATATTATAAACAGAAAATTCGACATCACGAGGACATACCAAATGACACTTTTTTATCCTCAATACCAAGATTAACGTACACACCGACCTTTCGGTGTAATTAAATAGAAAAAGTCACATAAAAACATACATATACGATTATGTTTATTATTAGATAAGCGACAGGCCGGCCAGTTTGCCTTGTCCTTTACAGGTGGCGGAATTGTACGCGCTTTGTGTACGATATTAAATGCTACAGTTTGTGATACGAATTATATACTTGACAAATTGTGCCAATCGTTATTTATACTCTTTGGTTATTTCTTTGCCTTTATCATACCCTTCCTTGATTTTGTCGTGATATCATGATCACTTTTTCCCCTTACTCATGTCCATGCCTGCATGCATGCCACTGGGCTCGATCTTCGGACCTCTTCATCCAACCGTTGCCAGTCCTTGTGGATATCGTCACCCCACCAGGCCAGAGGGCGTCCTTCACTACGTTTGTTTGTTTGTCGTGATAAAGCTTTGCTTAATGTAATAAAAGAGATTTTCTTTTGTCTCGTTTGATAATCTCTCCGTTTATTATGCTAGGTGCTTTTTGGTAATTTAAATATTGGCTTTAACTTTTTTTTTATTTCTATTATTTATGATGATTTGGTAATCAACAAATGCTATTAAAAATAAATGTATAACGCTTGCCTGATGGGCGAAGATTTTGGATATAAACACTAAGATATTTGCTTTGTAACTAAACCCGTCTATGATCAGGTCTCATAAAAAAAGATTCTCTTTTTAACTAAAAACGAGGAAATCCTTTTATTAATACATCCTATCCCTACTATAATTTTAATAAATCGTTAATTTTTTTCTGCAAAATAGAGTTTAAAATTATATTATACAAAAATAAGATACATGTACCTAATAAGTTTTTCCTTCACTAACAAATGTCAAATGTCACTCGCTTTTTATATGACGTATTTCGAACGGTTAAAAAATACCTACGGCGCTGTTTTTAGCTTTGTTTTTATTGCCTAACATGTCGATAACAAGCAGCAGTATGTAATTATGTAGATTTTAACTACAGATTGCTTGTGGAGTAATGTTATAATTAAGCCAAGTGAAGTGACAGGAGCTGATAATTATTCTATGGTGTCCATAGAAGATTAAATATTTTATTTACATTCAACTGAGCAGGGCTTTTTATTTTCTCCTCCAAGTAAATTGGGATGAGAACACAACAAACACCATTTAATCATCAAATCTACTTAAATTCCTAAGGTACGATCATAGTAGCACTTTGCCACACCCAGGACCTATCGACAACCGCAGGCGACAATTTTAGACCAATGATATCGAGGCTGTAATAGCAATAAATGATAATATAAATAGAAGGATGACAAGAAAACAGTCCTTGTTATTTATGTTAGGCATTCAAAATACATTTCTTTGAGTTGATGGTAATTATTTAGAAGGGATTTGGTTGTATTTCATCAATATGAACTAAATGTTAATACACATATCGTCTTTAGACCACCATCAGTTTCAGTACATTACTCCGTCTTTATCGCTTCATCCCATATTCATCTACTTATTATCAGCCCTTATTGTTTAAGCTTGTCCCATCCTCTCCTTTCCTCACCAGAACCACGCGTTCTGGCATGCGAAGCCACAGCTTTGTGGTCACAACATCCGCGGCTTGAACCAAAAAGTTCGCCAACTCTTACCTTTGCCGCACCATCAAGCTGTGGAATAGTTTGCCGGCTCACGTGTTCCCTCCTTCCTATCCTGGATCCTTTAAGCGAAGCGTGAAGAAGCATTTGTGCGGGCCGGCATGATTGTGTCGTCCAGCGGGTGACCATATCGTTTCTCGCTGGTCGGTATTATTTTTTTGGACTCCATTGTGCTTACCATCAGGTACAGTGGAGTCACTTTGCCGTGCCAGTATAAAAAAAAGCCCATATACGACCTATTGCAGGGTCCATGCCTCCTCTGCAGATGCGAGGGGTTAGGCCTTAGTCCAACACGTTGTGGCCTGATCCATCCACTATTTCATGTCAATGTAAAAGTTTATGCTAGGCCATGACAACGTTTTATTAGTTCTTCAGTAGTGTATTATAGGGTTAATATATAATTTAGTTGTTAATGTAATATTTTGTTTTGTTGCAGGTGAGCGTTTCATCCTCAATATGTTTTCTTACGATGGGTAAAGTATATTTTATTATTCTATTTTATGATGTTTTATTGTATTCGGGACGAAATAATATTAGGAACGTCTGATAGAGACGGTTATTGTGACATAATATATTTTTTATTCCATAAAATAGCAAAATGTATTCATATAAATATTATGATAATCACAAATGAAAGATAAAATTGGCTACAGTAATGTATTGGATAATTTCAATCTCATGGCACATTATTGTATCGTATGTCGAATTTTGTCATTCACATATTTTTGAGGTATAAATGTAAAAATGTATAGTTTGGATTTGCACAAAGATTGTTTCCTTCTTATAATTGGTATTACGAGTACCTATGTATGAGAAAAATGACATATGACTGCCTGATTCATACCTGATTCCTTTACAGGAGTTACAGTGGCGGGTGTGTGGTGGGATAGGGCCATAATGCCTGATTCATATTTAAAAAAAAAAACATGTTTCACAAACGTGTCTCCTGGAATGTGATTTCCATGTTCTTTGTCCCTGTTGCAATTACGTCTCGCATCACTAATCTTGGTTTTTGTGTTAATTTGAAGGCTCGGGTGTGTGATTTGCTAGTATTGCGTGCGGTCGCCTCGCTCTGCATATCCACAGCCATTAATCAGTGGTAAATACACCAGGTGGCGCAGGAAGTGCACCAATAGGTAGTTTTATTTGTTATCGACTTAATGATATTGTACGTTATAGCTAGTTAATTTAACTGATTTACATAATTTATAGTGTTAAACCTATTTTATGTTAGAAAAATCTAGTGTTGAGTTATTTGTGGCAGTTGACTAAGAGAAACAGGTGTGTTAAGGATATTTGTAAGACCAAAAATGTTTTAAGTCCGCCAATCCGCACTAGGCCAGCGTGTTGGACTAAGGCCTAAGTGAGACATATGAGACACTAATGATGATCATAAAGTTACAAAGTCTCTTGTAATTTAATATTACAAAACACTCGTAATATGGGGTCAGAATTTCTACATATTAAATTAATTGATACACTTAATACAACAGTACTCACGCATAATTTTAATTATCAAAGAATTAGTCCTGTCTTTTGAGTATCAGAGAATAATAGTTACTTTACGGATAAAAATACAATTTGTGGATTTAACATCACAATCATTTTGATTCACAGGGCGATCTCAAACCAGCTCCGCCACATGCATGTAACTTGGTTGTATATTTTGTTACACTAACTTCTGTAGTTGTTGGCCTCACACAGTAGTATAGGGGCGTGTCGTTAGCAACTCGACCACTTCCTCATTCAGAACACATTTAATTTCCACTCTTATCGAGTAGATGGCACCACACGACAGCCAACCGACCGTGGAATAAATATTTTCAGTGTTGCAATGGGATTAAATAGATATCTCTTTTGCATTAAAAACGGTCACCCACACTATTATCCTTTATCGTAGGTGTTTGTTATTGACATCAACCTTTGCTAGCGTTATCAGTTCCGCGTATTACAAATTGCCATGAATTACTTGGGATTTAAAAGTGAATATTTGCAGAATTCAATATTTACTACAGGTACTGACCTAGTTAGATTTAAGGGCGTGTTGAAGATTAACTTCTGTGGTCAACTGTGCCGCGTGATCTACAACCCATTTTTTTAAATCATATTATTACGAAGTAGTTGATAAAAAGTTTTTTTTAAGTTATTCATTAAAAAAAATAGTGATTATTTAATAAAAAACAAGTATACGTCAATTAAATTACGCTCGGAAAAAACTTAATTATGATTTTATGCATTTTAGATCTTTAATTATTTTACATTTCATGCTGTATATATCAGAATCTAGCTCCTAACAACTGAAGCTATGTCACATAAAAAGAGTTCATCAACATTGACCTCTGTTTATAAATATGTACGTATATTATCATTGACCATTAAACATTTTAAGATAATGTAAACTTTAAAAGATTTCCTGACATATTCAGAGAATACAACGCTTTTGATGCGGCAGGTCACGTAATTCACTTCTTCAAGATATTAAAACAACTATCACTTTAATAAACTGGTTGAAATTTACTCGCTTAAAGAATAATTCGAGAATACTTCGCTCACATATCCCTTCACTGGCATATGTTTCTGATTTAGCATCCGTCGATGCGAGAAAAATATACGACGTCACAGATACTCGTGCGTCAATAAAAGATCTCTCGTAATTGTTTTTGCATAGAAATGTCACATGTAAAACTAGATTCGTAACCTTTAAATTTTTTTGTAATTGCAAATCAGTTGAATTTATGGCCTATTTACCCGTGGATTTAATTTATGTACCAGTAGACTTTGAATATGTGTTGCCTGCCTTGTAGCAATTACCATGAGAATTGTAATATTTCAATTATTTTTGTTCTTACATCCGTGAAGCAGAATTATTTGAAGACTGACGTTATATTTCATTCGTTTTATAAGTTTGGACGCTATAGTTAGCGTTAAAAAGTGTTTTACCAAAAAAGGCATGTAATATAATCAATATCAATGTTAATAACGGTTACATCTTCCCCAATAATGTATCATTTAATTTTTAAATTCTTGTGTTGAAAACATAGTTATAAAATTTTATTAATTAGACTCCGTTCTTCTCGACCTCCATGATATATTAATCATAATAAAAGAATAAAGAAGCACTTCAATAATAATAAATGAAAGAAAAAAATGTAAAACCTACAGCTTCAATAAAATGTGTCTAGTTGATAAAGAAAGTTCATTAGACTGGATGAGTGCATCTTTATTTGCAAATTCACATGTTTTTTCATAGATCAATACTCGTGATTTATATTTATAATAACAAGGCACCCTTTTGTACCAAGTTTCCGCATTTATAATTAAATCGAGACATGTTTTCTTGCTCTGTACTGGTTTAGTTGCTAGTCACATAGCATTCTCGACGACATATAAAAAGTCGGTTCATGCACACCTAAAAATTCCCTCAATATTATTTTCAACGGCGCGGTCGTCACAAGGACATTTTTTATATGTTTTAATGGCATAGTGCCAATATAAATAGTCTATTACTTTTGATAAGTTATTGCCGTCAACAACCACCTTATATTCTATTAGAAGAGAACCGTCTCTCCTCTAACGCCATAATCAATTCAACAAATCGAAAAAAATATTACAATTGAGAATGACTTTTCTACGCTTAATCTTAAATATCACTTCGGGGATTAAGAGGTCTTATACACTACATCTAGATTTATAATATTAAACATAACTATGCGAACTCCGCATGCGAAGTTTTAGACTTTATTTCTTACCCAACTTTGCCAAATTTTTATTTAGCCTTCCTCGATAATAGGCTCTATTACACTGAAATATTTTTTTTAAATCAGACCAGAAGATCCTTAGATAAGCGCGTTCAAGCAAACAAACAAACTCTTCAGCTTTATAATATTATGTGTATAATGTTAATTTTAAATACTAATTCAAAAATATTCGATTGCATCTTAGAAAGGAGGCATGCAGTGACACCTACTTACATTTACGGAAGGCCGGATATATTTGTTTTCAATCATGCTCTCGATTATATTCGGATAAACCGATTTCCTACCAACATTAGAAATCGACCTTGGTAGAGCGGAAATTAAAATAATCTATAACATTTGGTATCCATTAAAACTTTTTATCTCTCATCAGCTTACGTTCTAATTAAGGACTAAAAGGGTAGAATAGTGTTTAAAGTAATTGCGGTTGTTTGTTGTTCAACACTGAGTTTTTAATTGTAGTTTAAACAAGGTCGTTTAATTGTAAAATAGTATAACAGCACTTCTGTGAGAGAACATGCATACATGGACTTAGGTATAATCCGAATTAAAATTAAATCAAAACTATTATTACTCATATAATTCCTGGTTAAATATTATCAAAATTCGTTCGAAAATATGTAACTACTACTGGGGGTATGGTGAGGAGTACATCTAGGTATTTTGCTTTCATTTCGGTAATTTAATACCTTTGACATCACTATTTGCATTAAATAGTCTTATTTTGGCTGCTTTAGAGGTATGTTGCAATTTTTTTCCATAATAAGGCACTATGAGATAAATTTTAGTTCAGTTTTAGAAAGATTTTTAAGATTTCTATTCGATGACGTGACAAACATACGGTTGGGCTCAGCTTTGATCTACGGGATCAAATTTAAAGAAAATATTATACCCTTCCCCCGTTTCTCCTTACCAAACATCGTATGACTAAGTCTAGAGCGAGAGATTAACGGACGGTTACTTTTGCCTTTACAATGTTGGTATACATACATACATACGTTTAAAAAAAAAAACACAAACGTGAATAGTTTTGTTGGTGCGTTCTGTTTGATAATGTCAGAGGAAATTATTTCTGGTTCAAGTTTACTAGAAACGAAGGGCAAACACATCAAGGTATATAAAATAACTTAAATAAAATAGCTTTTTCATTTTACTTTAAATTATTAAAAAAAAAAAATACACCCAACAGTCACATACATAGCTCTGACCCCACACTAGGATACAAGTCCTGTGTCGTGGGTATCAGAAACTACGAGAGACTTTTCGGTCTCACAAACACCCAGACCCGAAACAAATATTTGTGGATCACATAAACATTTGTCTCGGTGCGGGGATCGAACCCGCAGCCTCTCGTTTCGCAAGCTGGTGTCTAGCCAACTGCGCCACAGGGCTGTCAAATAAATTTGTGATAAAATACGTTTGTGAAAACCTTAAGTGCATTATGTCAGCATTCCCAATGCGAATGGGGGTCGGACCCCCGGAACATTTCCTCAATTACGAGTACGTTCAGAGACTGTAACAGGTACTGTATACAAAAAAGAAGAGCAGTTGTCCTCGCGTAAAGAGCACTTGTTCAGTATTTCCCGAGGCAATAATATGGAGAGTAATTTGACTGTCTTTTATTTTTATTGCGCACGTAAGGTCGGCCTCGGTTGCAAGATGAGCCGTAATAGTTATATAAGCAATTATACCATCTTTGTTTATGAAGCTTTGCTATGATAAACTGGATTATGTTAAAAAAAAATATGGTACACATTATTACATTAACGGTGAAGGAAAACAACGTGATGAAACCTGCACACCTAAAAGTCCTTATGAATTTCTTAGGTGTATAGTCCCCCGATCTGCACTAGGCCAGCGTGGTGGACTAAGGCCTAAACCCTCTCAGTTGTAGAGGAGGCTCGTGCCCAGTAGTGGAACGTATATGGGCTGATGATTACACATTATTACATGGATTTTAAATTGCAAAAAGGAAAGATAAAAAACGAGATTTAAAAACAAAATTGTTGATTGCATTGAATTACAATAATATTTTTGTTTGTTACAGTTCTATAAATAAATTTAAAGGAAACATGACTATGCTAAGACAACTGCAGTGTTTCATCAGATTTTATAAAAATAAAATAAAATTTATATTCAGTATTGCAACGCCATCTGTTGACCTATTTAAGTAGGTATCAACAAAATTCTGAGGCAAAAAATATTAAATTCAATTTTAAAACCCGGATATACATAAGCACGTATGCAGTAACCAGCAAGTAATAATTTGGCAGTATTATACGATCTGCTAATTACTGAACGGTAGCAGTTAATACTTAAAAAAACTAATATTTCTTGTAAAGGTCGACTACTTTTTAGAATTGAACTGGATTACTGCCCTCCATATTGATTGGATCTATAAAAAATATATAGATATCTAATTGATTCATATCTTTAATGATCATGAAATGTCATTATGATTTATCATAGGAATAATAAGGCTTCCTTAGGGAGTTGCTGAATATATAACAATACCATACAAACTTGTTTTTAATCAAAGTGAAAATAATTATAGAATTGTGAAAATATCCCTCATCTAGTTTTGACCAAATTGTATTGACCGACAAAAATCCATCTTTTTTCGATCTTTATTTTATAGATCAACCATGAAAACACCATCAGGTTTTATTATCATTCAGATATGGCAATAAAAACATCTAGAAGTTTTGATCAGTTCGAATATACCCACTTATATTAATGCAGGCTATAATTAATATAAAGTTGCTGTGCCATTTCTTCCTGATATTTTTCTTCTTATTTTTCTTTACGATGTGGTGACATTTCGTAAACGATTTAATGGAGAACATTAATAGTTTTCCTCATTCATAGGCATTCATATTTCATTTAAGATCTGTGTTACTTCTGGTTGATAATATTTAAGCTATTGTTAGTCTCGAGACTTAAACAACATTATGATTGCGAGGTTCCATATAAAATTCCCGGGTCAACAATTTTTGTTCGGTTCTACATTAAAACAAATACTATCAGGTGAAGTGTCAGAATAACAGTAATAGGCTCATTGCCTGTTATTGTGGACTTGAAAATGAAGCTGATAAAAAATTGGCATACATATGTACGTATGATATTTCAACAAAATTTAAGTAAACGGATTGCTGAAATACGCCCCTTCGCGTTGTTGTCGCTCGTCATTAAATAACAACGAAAATATTCCACATGTGGTTTGACCTTTCGGATTCACATTAAAAGACTTTCTCAGACCTGATCCTTTATGCGTGAATCATATTAAAGTTCACTTGCATTTTCTAGGTTGAAAGAATCGTTGTTGACTTTTGATGATCAGTTTCGATTCTGTAATGGCTATGTACTTTTTCTTTTTTAATTGTATAAGTTTTATGGATTCGCTGTTGCTATGGCATTAATACTGCAGTCAATGAATTTTTAACATCCTTGCTTAAAATCTTTTACAAGGGTAGTCATACTTATAGCTTGACTAAAGATTACTTTAATATCTGAAGAAATTAAGCAAATCAGGATTCTTTATTGTCAATTGTGTTTTACTTTAACTACAATTTTTAACCTATAGAGCACAATATACGATCCCTTATGATTCTATCACTTGTATCAATAAATTTGTTTACGCGGCAAACAGACAGACAAATGGAGTCATATCTCAAATAATTACATCGTTTTTATGTACCTAAACATTTTCTTACAGGTTTTGCTCGATAAACAAACAACCAAATGAATCGTTTTTGAACGATGTCTCCGTCGTCTTATCGACCTCCGCCTTGTCACATGTTTCACATTTCATTCAGTGTCGACTGCTGACAAAGGTTTCTTGCGCTATTTATTCGAGAATCGTGATACGACCTCCATTTGTAGTTTCAAGTGTGGATTAAAAGGAGATCAATAATTATTTTAAAAGCTTGTTTAATGTAAATTTCGAATCGAAGTGAACAATTTACAATAATTATCGTTTTACAATTCATATAGACAAAAATACAGGAAGACAAAAACTACTTTGACGTAACAGCTTTTCTGACGCAGTTGGCAAGACATTACTTCGTGGAACGAGAGGCCGTGGATTCGATTCCCGCACCGCAACAGATGTGTGTGTGATCCACAAATATTTTTGGGCCTTGATCTCTGTCAGGCTAAAAAGTCTAGTTACTCAGTGTGGATTCAGATCTATGTATGCTGGGTGTAGGTATTTAATTATTAAGAAACTTTGGCTAACAATTTTTACAGTATTTAGTCTGCTTGAAATATTTTCCTGGACGAGTAATTTTAGCGGAAATTTAAAATATTAAGCGGGTTTTTCAACACTGAATCATATATTTACTGTACCTACTACTTGTAAATAAATTATCATACGCCAACCTAGCCATATTTGGAGGTTACGTTTTAAAAAACACTGTTTTATTCCATTGAATTTTAACATAAAATCTTTTACGTATTGATGTTTGTCGCTAAAGCGTAATTTTTCATTTGGGCTATCAATATTAAAATGAGAAGAATAGTTTTATAAATAAACATTATTGAGTGTTAAACGACTTTTTTAATAGATATTCCAATTTTATGTTGCATAAAACGCAAATTATTCTTTTAACAATAATTATACAACACAAGGAAGATATAAGCCGCAAACTATGAACGTTAGGTAAGTTGTGAACAAATTATATTCTAAGCAATTCACACGATAACCGAGATAATGTTTAGATCATCTCTTTGCAATGCGTTTCTGAATCTAATGAAAGCTCGGATGCTGTAATGAGTGCATTTTGAGCAACTTACATTAGTAATTATGTTTGGGAGTTAACATTCTGGGTTTCGAAAAATTATATTGTGCTATTACAAGTCGTTGAACTCATTGGCTAGAAAAATGTTTATAACTTTTATATCACCACGAATTATTCAAACATACGTTCTAGATAGAAAAATCTTAGTTATTTTGTTACTCCATTTTACACATTTTACACACGCACAAATAAGACGCCAATTGTCAAAGCTCGGCGAATTCTGTAGGTACATGGTATCTTTGGTCGATTGTTTAAAAGAACATTGATATAATTTAACAACAGCATTTTTGCGGTTTGAAGGATCATCAAGTTTGATCTGCAGGATATTTTATTGCATGACACCCAATTATGGTCTATCTTGAAATATTGATTATAGATAGCAATCTAGCTAAGTTAGCTATGTTAAACTTCACATGAAACTTCTCATCATTTGCAATGAAATAACCTTCAAGAAGAATAATAAGGATCATTCGTCCATGACTGAAATATCAGTGCAAAACATAGAACAAGTTAATCAGAGTAATAATATTATCAATGAAAAAACAAAAGCAACGCTTCTTTTAATACCAAAAGATTAAAATAACCCGGACGTAGTAAACATGAACAACTTGACCTGTTTTAAGTCTGTAGATCATTTAATTATGACACCAGACATAAACGTAATTACCAAATAAATTGGAAAGATAAATAATACTTTTGTACCATCTAAATATCAATTTATTAAGGTCACTTTTGATGAACGCGTTCGTGACTGGATCAATCGTGTTTACTTTTAAAAACACTTCACTTTAATTACACAGACTTTGTTGAGACGATTTACACTTTTAAACACATTACTTTAATGCCCATTGCAACCTTGGTCGTTCAATTTTGTAAACTTTAAGTTTAATGCCATAGTGCTTAGTGGAATGCATCATTAGCTAAAGTGTTATAATTTTCATGCGATTACATGAGGATCTAAGTTTTTTGGATCAAATAGCTTTTTATCTTCTGCTCCTAAGGCTAGTAACATTTTTGATTTGAAAATTAATTTTAAAGGTGGATTATAGTTAAATACACCCAACAATTAACATACATAGTTCTGACCCCACACTAGTTTTGTGTCATAGGTATCAGAAACTATGAAAGACTTTTCGGTCTTTCTGTTGTCAAGCCAACTGCGCCATGGAACTGTCAAATGTCTAAGACGTTATTTGCCAGTCGGACCTTATTTGTACTTAGATGCAATACACTCACATAAGTGCAGACTGTCAATCTATACACTTGCGACCGCAACACAATGATCGACAGAAATAATTGACCTAACAGACTACCCGTAGAGTCGAGGCTTATCTTAGACCATTTTCAGTGACCTCAATACAACGATTTATAAGGTTAATCAATCCTTATAAATCTTTCGTATTCCAACTAATCAACGTGTCAAAAATCTATTGGTAATTATAAAGAAGTATTAAAAATATCGTGCACTGTACCGTACATAGTCCTTGCTCTCGTGACGTTGCTGAAGATGACCATTCGCCTTTCTATTTCGACAAGGTTAAATGGCATCTTGTAATTATAGTTCTAAATGTTCTTAAGCTATTTTGGTACATGAGCTTTTAATATAGGAAGAAATATTTAATTCCTTTACATCTTTGAATGGGTTTGATGCTAAAAATATTATTTAAAGTAGGTACTTAGTATAAGTAACATGAATTGATGTTGGGTTTTCCAATATAATTCTGAGTAGCAGCACGGGGCTTGGAAATGGTCGAGAGTGTTACATGTTATACATTGTACGTAACGTGTGTACTATAACATCGACTAACAACTCATAGAGTTCTCAGAAGGTCTTCAAGTGCACAATTTAGATTGCTTCAATTATGCTAATGTCAAACATGGATAAGGACATTTGGATGAAGAAGTGACTTCCAGCATTTACCATCTAGCATCTCTGAATGGTGATGTGGATCTTTGAAATAGCATTGCTTAACTTCAAACACGAACGTTCTACTTCCAAGCCCTTCATCATCATCATCATCAGCCCATATACGTCCCACTGCTGGGCACGGGCCTCCTCTACATCTGAGAGGGTTTAGGCCTTAGTCCACCACGCTGGCCTAGTGCGGGTTGGCGGACTACACGTTGTTTTATCACGATGTTTTCCTTCACCGTTAAAGCAAGTGATAATTCATTGTGAATGCACACATAACATGGAATAGTCAGAGGTGTGTGCCTGAGGTTTGAACCTGCGACCGCCGAAATTCTCGACCGCGCGCCTAAACCTCGAGGCCATCACTGCTTACCAACTCCTTCGGTAATTTTTATTACCTTATTACATAAAACTTTTACTACCAGTCTCTTTAATTATTATATAAGTTTATGTAAAAATAACTCATATTTTATTTTGTGTCAAATTATTCATTTAAAATAATTTATGCAAATGACGAAAGTAATTAAAACAAACATAGTAAGCATGAAACATCGATCATCTTGGTCAGTTTATTGAAGATAAGTTCAAGAGCTTTGATTTACGAACTTTTGCTCAGGTTTTTTAATTGGGTGAAGGAGATCTCGAAGTATTCAACGCTACATACATTACAAGTAATAATATATTAACATTGTGGCTAGGTTGATGAGCTCATGTTGATATGGACGCATTAAAGACGTCTGTGTTGATTAATTATAATGCTCGGCGTTGGGTAAGTTATATAGGTATATATAGATAGGGTTTTGGTTATGTACAGACTTGTAAATTTATAATTATAGAAATTATCAGTTGTAGTTAACAAAATGGTAAAGTGTATTTTATTTTTAGTTAGTATGGGCTCGCCTTAAATTATTTCGAGTAATCTTGAAGAGTATAATATGTTAAATACTAATTATTCTTCTTATTGGTAAGCGTCATTTTAGAGTGATATTCTTGTTTATTTTAATACTCATGGAAGTAGATAGTTACAGAATCTAGTATCTAGAGTTAGAGTTAAAAGCGTTTAATCACATCCGATGATATTAACAATAACAATAAGTGATTAAAACTGATGTTATAACAGCCCATAATAATGATGACTAATTTCAATATTAAAAAATATTAACCCAGATACAAAGCGTTCATAATGTCCGACAGTTCCGCGTGTATGTAACACCTGAGACTTCCTCGGGCGTTGTCCAGACGATACTTTCAGATAGCATCGTGTTACGAAATTGTGATTTATATTGTTGGTGAATGTTTGGCGATTGTGCGATTAGGGAGTGGTTGCGAAATGGAACATCGACCGCTTAATGTTCGAAATTCAATTCTCTTATTGACAGAGTAGGAGAACAATAGCGATTAAAAACTCTTTAGTTGATTTATTTCTTATTAGTAGTGTCATCATCATCATCATCATCAGCCCATATACGTCCCACTGCTGGGCACGGGCCTCCTCTACAACTGAGAGGGTTTAGGCCTTAGTCCACCACGCTGTCCTAGTTCGGGTTGGCGGACTACACACCTAAGGAAATTCCTAAGAACTTTTAGGTTAGTTTTAGTAGTGTATAGGAGGACAATAGCGACTAAAAACTCTTTGGCTGATTTATTTTACTGGGAATAAGTAAAGTGTGGTGAGAGTATCAGCTGGCGACAAATGATTATCTTATACTAGGCGACTCAATCACTGGTCAGTTTAAAGCCTAGTATACATCGTGTATACAAATATATACACGACTGACATATGTACATGACATGACAATTGTACATCTTGAATATGGACTTCTTTATCTGTCTTGCGCGTGGGCATCACACACTTCAACAGACTTCAAAATCCATTAAACCACACAACAAACATGTATTTGTGATTTGCTCAAAGTGCAGGTCGAGTATTTACAAATTATTTAACACAGTGGTCGGCAACCTTTGGGCAGGCAAGGGCCGCAATGTGGCAAAATAAACTAAAGGCGGGCCGCACTTGTGATATTTACCCTAGATTCTACGTAATACAATAATTATAATTGGTCATATCCCATGGAAAAAATAAAAATGCTAACATTCACGGGCCGCGCGTTGCCGACCGCTGATTTAACAGACTGTGACATATCGTTCAGAGTATTGCCGGGTCAGACATCTAGGGTTATTAGCAACGCCCAATCATTAGAACGTGTCGGGACATAAAGGAACTACTTTTTAATTCGTGACCGGAATCTAATCGCCTCGTTCAGGTCGGCCCGCCGGTGAACGCAAGCTTCTGTTATATCATACTTTGTATCGTGAACGTTTAGTACATAAATATGTATATGATAATCACGGAGTTTCCGGTAGGATCTACATTTCAAATGATGAGTTTGTTACGATAAGTAGATGATGATTTATGTAACTCATTGTGGAATGTTTGTTGCGTGTTCATAAGAATTTATTCGAAATTAGATTTTTTAATTCGGCTTTTATTTATAGCTGGCGAGGTTTAATTGGTAGTTGATTGGACTACCGAGAAGCGGGTTGCGGATTCAACTCCTGGTTTTCTTTGATTTCGTGAATTTCTTATAAGAGAATTAAGGCTTAAATATTTAGCGAGGATACTTGCATATCTTTTCTCCGTGATGTTTTCTTCTCCAGAATATGAAGCTACATCGAAACAGGACATACAGGACAACTTGGCTCTTGACCATCGTGGTGGACTAAATACTCCCCTCAATCATGGAACAAACTTGAGTCTTGCAATTTGACGGTGACGAACAGAAGTAAATATTAATGCAAATATATATATATATATATATATATAAAAATCATTGATATGTTTCACATAATTCAACACCAAGCCATTATGAAGTACTGAAAGCAAAAAAATAGAAGTTTAGATTACAACACTTGAGTAGCTATGGCACAGAATGTTGACGAGAAAATTACATGTTTGACTCTTCTGTTACATCACGTTACGTTATGGTTAGGGTAAATGTATTTCGGTCCATTTGTGTGCTTATTAAACGTAAAAACCGTATGCAGGTCTGCTATTTGTGTTTATGATAATATTGTGCTCGTCATAAGTTGCAATGCGTTTTTATGTTGACAGCTCCGTGGCGCAGTTGGCTAAACACCAGCTTGTAAAACGAGTGGCCGCCGGTCGATCCCCGCACGGAGGCAAATGTTTGTGCGATCCACAAATATTTGTTTCGGGTTTGAGTGTTTGTGAGACGGTGAAGTCTCTCGTACTGTTTGATACTCGCGACACACGACTCGTTTGGGATCAGAACTATTTTTGTGACTCGTGTATATGCTTATTTATTATATTTCCGGATAAAAATACGCCAAATTGCTGGCCACTGGCCGTTTACGACGCAAGAAGACCTCGCATATACTCGTGAATAGCGTGTGCTTTAAATACTAGTCTACAATTATCTAAACTTGAGTTTCGACATTAAAGAAGTAAATAAATCTAGCAATAAGGATAATGTTATAGCGACACAAATTGTCGAGTCAACGTAGCAAATGGTTATAACTGAACTTAGTTCTAATGCTGTTTTACTGGTCGAGTTACGTCATTACACCGCACTATTAAGCGTTCTGAGTAAACCGTCGATACCGGCGTGTCGAAATTATTTTCAACTAATTCATAAATATTTTAAGACCAATCAAAACTCACGTCAACTTAATTTTACGTGTTCATAATGTGATAGATTTGTATGCATTGTTAGTAAACTCAGTAAACCCCTAGTTGGTGTTGAAATCTTCTCAGTGTTTTTTATGAACATATATTTTTTTATTTTTAAAAGATAAATTGACCTCTATTACTACAGCCATATAAATGATAAATGACTTAAATCATCGTAATTTAGCAAAAATTTACCAAATCCATGTCACGTAGAAGTAGTAGGTGTAGGACCAGTTGTTCTTCTCACAACAACACGCTCCGAACCGAGCAATTCCAGACTCCGTGCTCTTACTAAGAATTTTATAATGAAAGAACTCAATAGCATTTGATTTGATCCGGCGATTGAACAAGAATCGATCGATCGCACGGCACATACAGTGACAGTGTTATCTTTTCTCAATTAATCCATCTTTGTAAAAAGAAAATAGTTTTTTTTTAGAATACGTGTATGGCATAACATACATAGTATCTTCTAAAATAGGTGTGATGAAAGAAAGATCATTGACACTTCGTTGAAATTGCTATCAAACTTCATGAATATCTATTGCAAACTAAAAATACTTCATATCGTAATATCCTCGTAAGGTTTCCGTGAAACATGTCGTAAACTCTATCAGCATCCTTTCTGAACGAGGGAGGTTAAACACTTAGCAGATAATTTGTGTTTGCGTGTTCCGATAGGATTTGGCATTTGGAATGATTCTTTATTTTAAAAAGCAGTAATAATGAAATTGATCCTCGATGGCTTTATTTAACTAAAGTGTGGTGAGCAAATAATGAAATTTTCCGTGGCAGCATGAAGTATCTAAATCGTGAACAGCAATCAGCTGCATATTACATATGAACATAGGAAATCAACAAAAACAAGGTGACAGGAACAAAAGAAAGGTGACAGAACTTTAGTTTATAAATACACCACTCTTTCAGTCTCCGTCAGACCGATAATAGTGCATACGTAATAAATTAAGACATGTAGTTACAACAGAATTGAATGTATGTCATTCACATCAGTACATCTGCGTTAATAGTTAACATCAATATCTCTGTGAATCACATGTTAACGTTTCACAATTTTCTATTGTGTTAAATTCTCAAATCTTGTAGATCTGTTCCGAATACCCGGATGCGTGGCGAAATAAACAAGAGCGCGTTTTAATTTCGACACGATTTAACGGCTTATTAATTCCACTGATATTATCGAAGCAATTGAAAGGTTTCTGAAGGTCTAGAGTACTGGAGATGAAGGTTTAAACTTGTATTACCCATTAAGAAAAAAAAACAAACTAATTTAGCATGCTCATAGTATTAAAGTCTAAGATTAGGTACGGATAAAATAGATGCTTAAGAAGATAATGTGATAATATTCGAACAAAAAAAATGTAAGAAAATGACAAGACCATGTCGGTCAACGTATCAATTGTAGCATTTTTTGCTTATAATATTTTATGACTTTTATTAGCTCATTAACTCGCACCGCCCTAAATGTTCTACGTAAACTTCTGTCATATATTATGTAGGGAGTTGCCACGTCTAATAATTATACCTACAAGTTGATCAACAAGCGAGGTTAAATCTTTTGATTATAATTAATTTTGGAGCTCGTAATCTGTAACATTAAAATTTCATTTAAAATGACATTAAACCCTGAATTTTTGTTCATGTATATTTTGTATAAATGGCTTACTGCAAAGCTGTTTATGATAATTAACATAATAATGTTTATATTAACGATACAAACTTTAGCATAATAGTAATGGAAACTATTAAAAACGAAATATGTTTTTCCAAAAAGTGAGTCACATATGTTTGTATGCCCAAATAAAAATTATAATTAACTTTGTCACCATTATTTTGACTGGACACTGTCCAATATGGATGGATGTGGGAGGGCTCGTTTTTCCCCAAATGTCATGAATGAAGGTCGGATGGTCATCCTCAGATCCTATTATAGGCAGGTCACCTTGTTCCAGTATAGAATAAACGCAATACTTTCACTAATCAATGAGTAATATACGTGAAAATAAACTTGTTCTTAGCGATTTTTATACAATTGTATGACAATGCTGAAGAAATGTTTTAGCTATAGCATAGACTGGCTCAATAGGAATTGTACCGCTGTCTAATTCTGATGTTAAGTCACAGCTTTTTGTCTGGTTCTGGTGGATTAATAATCACAAGTCATGCTCAATCTTCCTGATATCTTTCATCATTAATGTCGGTACCGTAACTGCTGATAAAATTGAAGCTATATCGTTATCGATAAATAAAAATATTAAAAAAATAAAAATCGGAATTGGTACCATCTAAAATCATATTTAAGTGGCATTAAAATGTTTGAGGACGATTCGCCCTATCTCGCAAACTGTGTACACTTTGACTTATAGTTTAAGTAACTTTATACATACATACATATTTACGTAATCTCACGCATGTATTCCCCAAAGGGGTAGGCAGAGGTCCATTTCTGCACCCGAATTTTGCCAGGTATGTATCAGTTCCCCGAGAGAGGTAGAGGCTATAAAAGCCTCCCTCCGTACGGCCGCCGTGGAGGAATGGCGTACCAGGCTGGAGGATCCCAGTGCTGGTGCTAGGACCGTCGAGGCAGTGCGTCCTGTCCTCGACCAGTGGGTGGACAGGCGCCACGGTGCGGCGACGTTCCGCCTGACGCAGGTGTTGTCGGGGCACGGATGCTTCGGCCACTACCTGTGTCGGGTGGCTCAGAAGGAGGAGTCGGCCGTGTGTCACCACTGTGACAACTGCCCGGACGACACAGCCCAGCACACACTACAAGAGTGTCCAGCCTGGGAGATGGAGCGCAGCGCTCTCCGCGCTATTGTTGGTGGTGACCTCTCGCTCCCGGCCGTCGTCTCTTCGATGGTCGAGAGTCCGAGGTCGTGGCGAGCGGTGCTCTCCTTCTGCGAGCACGTCATGTCGCAGAAGGAGAGCGCGGAGCGGGATCGAGAGAGAAACGATCCCGCCCGCCAAAGACGTCAGAGAAGGAGGCGCCGGGTCAACAGAGATAATTAGACCCGGCGCCTTGCCCTGTGGCAAGGGGGCGTTAGAATCCCACCACGGTATCCCCTGCCTGTCGTAAAAGACGACTCAAAGGGGCCCTTGGGGTCGCTGGGCGCGCTGCGGGGGCGGCGCGTCCTCACTGAAAGTGACCCCGAGAGGGGCGGCGGCACTGTGGCCTGTGTACGTCGCGGGCGCCCATCCACAACCGGGGCGCCCGAACCAAGCTAGTGGGGGTGCAACTGCGCCCCCTACACACTCCGAGACGGCCGAGACAAATACGTCTCGGAGGCGCACCGGGCGGCTGCGGCATTACGGTTGGCGCTTCTCGCTAACGTACCGTGGTCGCCCCACTCGGCGCGGAGATGGCCACCGGGGGGTTTTGGTCGGTATGCCGGTTTAGGGATATTGTTAGGGACCCAGCCCGGCACTAACACCTGCGCGGACATGACGTCGCCGCGCGCCGGGCTGGAAGACCGGTGACCCCGACATACGCTTCCCGCCCCCCCTCCCCCGGGGTTGGCGCGGGAAGTAGAGCCATAAACAGCTTTCCCCTCGAGAACAAAAAAAAAAAAAAAAAAAAAAGGTATGTATCAGTTCCACGTAATATGGGGCGAGACTATTGCCGTTTTTCGGGCACATTTCCAGACTCCGTGCTGTTACTGAGAATTTCCTAATGGAAAAACCCAATAACACTTTGCCTGACCCGGGAATCGAACCCAGGACCTCTAGATCGCACGACACATACTTGTACCGCGAGACCACGAGGCAGTCTACGGCACGAGGCACGTATATGTCTTGTCTATTATAATCTGTTGTATTTGCGCAATATGATTAAAAAGAAGATTGTTATTACACAAATCATCATCTAACATACTTTTCATGATGAAGACACTCACGCTTTCCTAAACACGTAAACAATTTTCTGTTTATATAATCTGTAATGTTTCACGTGAGATTAAATTTTCCGGTGTTCGCGTATCGTCCGTCATGACTGAGCATTATGTGCACGCTTCGCCATATTGTGAAATGACTGGGGAACAACCACTTATTGACATAATATTTTTCTCGTGTAGCCTCTTTTACAGACTTTTAGCCGAGTTTCTGTGTTGATCGTTATTCTACAAGTCGGTTTATTTATTGTTCTCGCTGGGAAGAAATAGCAGAAATAAAATTGTAAACTTTTTGATTGCTGTATTTCTTTAATTAATATCTAGAAAGAGATTATTCTTTTTCCGTAGCGAAATCGGTGGGTCACCTTACGCCTCTAAGATTGTTTACAGAAAACACATATCTTTAGAAAGTAATAATTTCTGTCACCTGGATCTCTGCTTGTTTAAATTTGATAATAATACGAAAATAACTAGTTTATAAGCAATATTTTTGCTTTATTTTTTTTAAGAATCGTATTGTATATCGACGCGTAGACATATTAAGAGCATATCTTCGTTTTCACATGAAATTTATTTTATTATTAAACCAATTTATGTAATAAAAACAATTATCATAATTTGCGCAAAAGTAATGTGTAATATAACCTCACGATTCTTGATTTCTTTTTTTAACTCACTATTATTTCTAAATTAAGCTAACCGCAAACAACAATTTGTTTGAACAATACCGCTTTGTGACCTCTCTTAATATCTTAAGCGTGCACTTTTAATATTCAATAAATTCTATAATGTTTATTTTTAAATTGTCTAATTGGCCTTGTGATAGTGTTAATAGCTTTTGTATTTCGAAATTATAAATTATACTCTTCAGATGTAAGTAGATGTATTTCCTTCCCTTTTTCTTTTACTGATGTTTGATGTTATTAAATTTTTCGGTTTACTGATATTTTGGGCCAATATATACACATTTATACATACATATATAGGTATAGCGACATTCTAGATTGATAATTAATTAAACAGGAGCACGATTGGTTCTTGGTTTAATCGCTGATCCCAAAAGAAACGGTAAATGTAAGCAGAATTAGAAGTTCATCATAGTAAGACATTTAAAATGATTCTCATTTATTTATTAAGCAATCTCCTCCGATATTTCTAGACGGAGTAGTTACAAGCAGGTTACATTTATCGATGTTTGACAGGCTGTCTGTGTACTGTGGGTGGACTTCTAAGACCGCATAGTTCATAAAACCTTTCTATTAATTATAGCACGTGCAAGACGAGGTACACTTAATTAATTCATAAACAATATTAATTAAAATAGCTTAGTTTCGAAATATACTTAGTGCGCTTGTAAATATGATAACAAGTGAGTAGTGGATAACCCTATCCAAAGGATTAAAATCATTAATAGTCGATACAAAAAATTGTGTTTATTTAAATAGATGACGCTATATTAATAATTTATTTCAACTTCAATTTTTAATTCAATTTTCTTTAATTTTTAAGACATTTTAGATTGCCTCGCTCGTTTCGTTTCGATTTTCGCCAGCTGTGGCTAAGTTCCATGAAAATGAACCTACATATTGGCCTGATGGCGTCGAGGTTTAGGCGGGCGGTCATACGGCTCTGACTTTTCGAACATACATAAATAAACTCACGCCTGTATTCCCTGATGGGGTAGGCAGAGGTGCATTTTTGCACCCACATTTCGCCAGGTATGCATCAGTCCCACGTAATAGGGGGCGAGCCTATTGTCGCTTTTCGGGTACATTATCCTGACTACGGGCTGTGCCTAAGAATTTCCTTATGGAAAACCCAATAACACTCTGCCTGGCCCGGGAATCGAACTCGGGACCTATAGATTGCAAGGCACATACATGTGCCGCGAGCCCACGAGGCAGTTTATTCATTGCTGATTACAAATACCTAATAACACTTTGACTGATCTGGGATCTCTCGATTACACGCGGCACACTTATGCCGCTGTACAAAAAAATCCATGTAATGGGACGATGAATATATAAATGAAACTAAATATTCATTTATTTAAATTTCAGTGAAACATTCGTAGCATCCTGGATATAAGACAATTCTCAAACTGACACCGACAATGTCGCGAGTTTTCGTTCATTTAAGACACTGAACAATAATTTGAGAAACAACTCGTTTTTTGTTTGTCGTTGTATTTTTAGTCTAAATACCTGGTTATTTCTAACAATTCAACATGTATTCAGAAACAGGGTTGATACTATTATTGACTTCTCCGCCTTGATGCTAATAAGGTTATGGAAAATTTAGTTTTAGTATATCCAGTTCTATATCTTACCTTCTATTCTCGTTCCTAAGCTGTCATTAATAAAGGTCACTTTATTTTAGAATTAAAATCAAACTATTATTAGAAGTCGTGTTATGCAGGTGTTTATTTCTCTTTCGTTACTTATAAAGGGCTGTTGCTGCATAATTTATGATTCAATTACAATATTATTGATTTAAATTAGCGTCAGTTGCGATTGAGCCAGTAAAATACAAAACTACGGGCGGATGGAGGAAGTTATTGACGAAATCTAGATTTTTTTATTCAACGTATAATGATTTATTCTGGTGAATAAAATTTAATCCTATAATTTGGACAAACATTTTTATCACCGATTACATTTCTTGTCCCTGGCGCTTTTTCTATTGCCAAACGCATTTTATTTAGGTTTAAGTAATTATTCTCGATATAATATAATCTGATTCTAAAGGCAATGTCTCCCATATAACAAGTTTTATGTCTGTAGCCTACCGAAGAGGAAATGTCAAGGAGATTCTTTAAAATTGTAGATCTGAGATGAATCTAATTTATATGTAGGATGCCCCTACGACCTTCTAAACTGTAAAAGTGTATTGTTTTAAATGGCAAAGTTTAATGAGTTGCTTAGATGTTTGCTATTTATATTTGCATAAATAATTTCGGTTTTTTGTTGTTTCGTTTATTGACAGCGTACCTGAAGTTATCCGCAAATTTCCAAATATTATAGTCAAATTAATTAGTTATTAGTTAGTACTGCAGATTATAGTAGAATCAATAGTTGAAACGTCATATGAATTAATTAATCAGATTTAATATAGTAACAATTCTAAATACATAACAAAAGGCCACGGCATTTTACGCACGTCGGTGCATTTTCTTACTTGTGTTTCGCCAGCATTCCGAGTAGGAGGCGAATTTATTGTTCTTTTTCAAAGACATTTCTAGACACCTGTAGTATAATGTCAATTCTTATTGTTCTCTTTTACGACCCCTTACGAAAGACTTAGTATAACTGAAGTGTATGGTCGTTAACAGTCAAATAAAAAGTAGAGAGCATAACAATGTGCAGCGTTTAAATGTGAAATGTGGGCGGAACGAGACAATTTCGAAAGGTCGTGCACTTTTTTTAATGACACGTTAGTGGGTTTGGAGACGTCTCGGTCGGGTGGGATAGTACCCATTTTTTTTGTGAACGCAATTTATTTTTGGGATAATTAATTGATACTATTTTAAAAGGTGTGCTCCATGGATATCGTGGCAGGCCACCGCCAAGATGACATCCTTCTTCTTTCATAACAAAATCATCAGCAAAAATTAATAGAGCATAAAAACTTACGCTTGTTGCAAATTTACCAACCGCAACCTTTAGGTAATTAGGAATACAAAAAAGTTAAGTGCCCAACTTCCTGTACCTTTCAAGGTTATAAAACAGATTTTGTAGTAGCACTAGACCATAACCATATCGTCATTGCGCTAACCCAATTTTCAAGTTATAGTTTTTTATTTATTGGCAACTGTAATATGTCAAAAAAAATTGTGAAGCTTTATAAATATATAAAAACGAGACGTAATGAAAGAGAGAGGTATTACAGGATATTGAAAAAAAATAAAAATAACTATCACACTGATATGTATATAAACGCCACATTGATAAACGAGTCTTGTAAAATAAACACGTCTGGAAAAATAAAAAAGGTTGTGAATGGCTAAATAGTGGAGGTGCTGGGATTTGAACCCAGGACTTTCAGCATGCGAAGCAGACACTCTACCACTGAGTTACACCCCCAGTAGTCGTTGTGTCAAAATTGTCCATCCTATATTTTCTAATGAATAACTTGTTGGCGAATGAGTCGGTTTAAATTTGCCACTAGAGGCGCTGGTGTAGAGGGAGATATTCGAAATATTCCATTTTACACTTTGTATCCGCGAGCTTAATTATCAAATATTGACCGGTGTAGTGCAAACCGAATGCAATTATGTCACTCGCCAGTGGCGCCAACTGGTGGACATAAACACGGTAGCCCCCATTGTTTTGGAAAATTGAACTATTACTTCTTTTGGTTCCAGTTTTTCTTTCGCAAAACTTAAGAATTTTTTAAACAGTGATAGCTAATGGGATTGAAACATAATTTCTTAAACATTAAATAATAAAAAATGACTCGACAAATGTGGAAAAAGTGCAATCGGCCTTTATGATTGTTCCTGGTCATAATAAAAAAAGTTAAAACAATATATTTCGTACCATTGTATAGAAAAATAGAACGTCAAATTACTTTTTGTAGTAAACCTCTCAACGCACGCTTGACTTGGGGAGAGTAGACTGGTGAATAAGTTACGAAAAGTGTGATCGGAAGTTGAGACGGAGATATAAGTTAAGATAGTAAGGGAGAGAGTTTATTATAAAAAAAAAAAACAATAAATGTTTAAACCCATAATAAATTTAAATATTTGTAGAAAATTAAAATACGTTTATGAATGGAGCTAAAGAAGTTTTACTTCTGTCGTGTGGTATAGATTTTTTGACATACCGTGAAGAATCATTTAAGATATCAGGCATAATTGTTTCAAGTGATGTTTGATAGACGCCTTTCGCTTCTTGATGCTCTGTCTGGACAGTGACCTTACCATCAGGTGCTGTTGCATTGTTTTTAAAATAATATTCCAAAACAATAACTGCCATTACTTTTAGACGGTTACTACATGCATTATGAGAGTACAAAAGGTTTTTGACCTACATTTCATCGTGTATGTGATAGCATTTAAAAATATCGTTTGAAGTGTGAGTGGTCACAGTAAATTGCATTGCAGTACATTAAGTAATAAGTCGTGAGTCAATAGGATGTTACATGGAGCCGTGCTGTAATTTAATTATGTGCGGGCACACAAAACCTCAACAGACAGCGGGGGTGAAACGGAGACGCGGCGGCAGCCGACGAAAACCGAGCGGCGGTCGAGAGGACCCGAGCGGCAGCCGGCGATCGACGACGGGGTTCATTATTCATTGCAAACCGGGAGGCGCGGACGCATTATTGTAACCGAATACTTAATATATTGATTCTATTAAATTTATAGTTTTAATCCACTGCTTGAACATGCCCGTGCCCGCACAAATTATGTTTTAAAAATTGTTTAATATTAAATAAGCTACTTTTTAATTAAGTATTGCATTTTTTTTACGGTCAATAAATTAATACATGTTATATCAGAAATTACTAAATTCTATGTTATTATTCCTTCCCCTAACGTTGAAAAATTCTTGTTACAAGCAATTTTACTCACGATGCTCTATAAATTATGTTGCGTGATGGTTTATCGTGAATGAAATTTTCAGACAACTTCTTGGGTTTATGTACTTTGAGTTTAAATCCTTTACTACGTTGGCAGATATATTACCAAGATAATCGACGGCGGATTTCGTAGCATGTGGATTATTAAGTATGTATATTATAATTATATTCAATTTCCAAGTTCAACTTTTAATTGGCTAACAGCGTTAAGTCAGGGCGGTTTGTACTAAAATCAGTACATCTATTATGTGGAGTTGTTTTTCTTCATTTCTTAAATATGCTAATAATAATTGCTATATTAATCGGTTATTTTTTACAAAATAATTTATTTACACATAATTTAAATTTAAATTTCGTAACATACAATAGAATTGCTCTATAAAATCATGATTAATCATACGAATGATACTTCGAATGATACTACGTTGCGGAGATGATTTACTGATACTATTACTGTGGCATTGCTTTAGACGGGGTTATGTAACCGGAGATAATCGGCATTTTGCACTTCCAATTCCAAGGTGAGGTATGTAACAACATATTGCTCTGTCAAAAAGTATTCAAATGCAGCTTCAGGAGGGACTTCGTGTAGTCTAGATTATCAACGGGTAACTAAAACCGGCACGTATGAAAGACAGCATTGTAAATCTCATAAATTGTCATTATAATAGTGAAATATTTGAGTTTTTAACAGCATACAATTTTTATTTTACTAACGACAAATATTTTTGAAACTTTAACACTTTTATTTTCACTCTCTGCCAAAAACGAAGTATATTACGAAATACTTGAATTCTAAAAGAGCACTTTTATGAGCCATATGTCACACGCTGTAATTGTCAAAGCAATTATCTCATATTTATCTGAGAAACACATCTTTAACACATTTACAATGTGATAATGGGAACTGATACGACAGTCGTGAACTAAGACTAACTTTCCAAAGAGATTCCTATCGGAGCTCGTTTTTGAGTTCGCGTGACGGTAATCGCCGTCATCATTGCAAGATGAGTAACATTAAAATTTCAATTATCACCTCCTTTTTCGTGGGATGTGGAATGCTTGCTGAGGCAGTTTTATATCTATCATGAGATGTGTTTTTGTATGCGAACAGTACTGAGAGATACCAGTGAAGGAACTTTAATCATCATCATTTACGCCCCACTGCTGGGCACAGCCCTCCTCTACAACTGAGAGGGTTTAGGCCTCAGTCCACCACGCTGGCCTAGTCGGACTACACGAAGAAATTTCCAATATTTTTTATGTGTGAAGGTTTCCTTATGGTGTTTTTATTCACCGCTGAAGTATGTATGTATGTGAATAATATGAATTCATTATGAGTATCCACATAACTTCGATAAACCTTAAGGCCCTCACAACTTTTTTAAAGTAAGGGACTTTCACTTGATGTTAAATGCGGGGTAAAAATAGCATGGTCGAATATAGTAAAAGTCAATTACTTGTTTATTTATAATGTGTTTATGTTATTGTTGTATAATTGTATGTGTTATTGGGTTTTTCCATTAGGAAATTCTCAGTAGCAGCACGGAGTCTGGAATCGTGCCCGAAAAACGGCAATAGGCTCGCCCCCTATTACGTGGGACTGATACATACCTGGCGAAATGTGGGTGCAGAAATGCATCTCTGCCTACCCCTTCGGGGAATATAGGCGTGGGGTTATGTATGTATGTATGTATGTTTATGTTTTGTAAAATAATTATTTTTTAAAGAGATGTCTCTAACAGACTCGTTAGATCTATTCTTGGTCACATGTTTTATTTTTACATTAAAATACTATTAAATTACATAATATATTAAATTTATCTAAGTCTCTCAACTCCGACTTTGAAATCGAGTTGCAGTTGCGACTAACAATATGTTATGTTAATATAATAATAGTAGGCGACTCTTTTGGAATTTTAAAAGTTGCATGTAAAAGAAACCTTGAATACTAAATTCGTCTGTTGCATAAGAACAATATATCGGAATTAATATCGATGCGAACAAAAGCTTTTGAACTCGGTCGACCCACATAATTGTATGGTAATTTACGAAATCTGCATAATATAAATGATGTGTTATCCAATAATTTATATTATTATAGAAGCTTTAAGAATACATAAGCAAAGGTGGCATAAGTATTGACTTACTTGTGAATATTGATTAACACCTTTTCGTGCTATTAATTTTTGCCAGTTTCCTCAGTAGACTCCAGTTTATTTTATTTTTACGCTTTTTCCTTTTTACCCTTTTGTTAATACACGTGAGGAATGTTCCTAAACGTCTCTTGGATTTTGGGAGCGATGGAAGTTTACTTTATAAAGATCAAGTTCTCCCGCCTTTCAACTCTGTGCGCCGGGACTTCTGATCAATATCTAACGCCGACATGCCCTTGTTCTAAAGCTACGCAGTCTGTCTCTTAGAAATTATTGGTCTCTTTAACGTAAAAGTGCTACAAATAAAATAAAAAATAGCGCTTTAAGTTGCGTTGAGATTTCAGTATCGCTCTGGAGGGTCAGTAAGCTTCTATTATATATATATCGAAATAACGTTAAAAAATAAATACAAAAAGCTTTTTCGAAGTTATGTGTGTATTCACAATTAATTATCACGTACTTTAACGATGAAGGAAAGCATCGTGAGGAAACCTGCACACCTAAAAGTTCTTAGGAATTTCTAAGGTCCGCCAACCCGCACTAGACGAGCGTGGTTGACTAAGTCCTAAACCCTCTCAGTTCTAGAGGAGGCCCGCTATATGGGCCGTGGCTATATGGGCTGATGATGAAGCATTGTTTAAAGATTTGATTTCAGACAAAGCCATTAATACCAAAGTTATTTGTAAATTCATAATGTACAGTGATAAATGATCTGTTATTAACAAGCAGTTATTACTCATAAGTAAGGGACAGCGCTGCAACACATTTACCGACCTTGCAGCGTATCCTCGATGTAACGAATGGCTATAGATAATAATTATTGAAATTAGACCTTTCCGATATCTAAAAGATACTATCTTGTATGCATGTTAGGTAATGTTAAGCCGTTTTGGAACAAAGGAGTGAGTGGCAGTTCTGATGAGGAGTGATGCGATATGCCAATTCTAAATGTTGTATTCAATTTGAATCATATTACATGGCCACTTTTATATTTTGTATTAGTGATTTTATAAATGATTCAATTTTATTGCAGTTGATTGTGTGATACGAGTAGCTGGTGCCGTATTGAAGCAATCGATAGGTCTTTGGAGGTCCTTTCAGATGAATTTAGTATAATGCAATGTATACCTCGGCTTATTGCTCCATGAATGAAAAATAAATGCATTATTAGATGCGCTTCAATATTTTTTCTATTAATTACCTACGCATGCAAGCAGTGATGGCCTTTGGTTTAGGCGCGCGGTCGAGAATTTTGGTGGTCGCAAGTTCAAACCCCAGGCACACACCTCTGACTTTTCGAAGTTATGTGTGTATTCACAATGAATTAGCACTTGCTTTAACGGTGAAGGAAAACATCGTGATAAAACTTGCACACCTAAAAAGTTCTTAGGAATTTCTTAGGTGTGAAGTCCGCCAACCCGCACTAGGCCAGCGTGGTGGACTAAGGCCTCTCACTTGTAGAGGAGGCCCGTGCCCAGCAGTGGGACGTATTTGGGCTGACGACGACCTACGCATGGTTTGAGCAACGATTAATATCATCAAGAATTAAAGGAAAGTAACAAGAAAGCATTTAAGAAATTTTTAATCTACGGTGCCTATGTTATTTCTGCAACTGACTGTCGATTACTGGTCACTAAATAAGCGTACTTGTCTATTCTGATATATACGGGACAGGATAAGTACGGATCACACTTGTGTGGATCATTATGATGGATTTGCATATTATACACGGTAGTCGCTATCCGAAAGGATACAAATATGACACCAATAGCAAATCAGTTTTATATAATGCAGTGTGTAATAATATAGCCTGTACATTTTTATATACAAAAAGTTACTTATATGAAATTAAAGCGTTTTTTGTTTTAAAAAATGTACTTATATAATGATTTGGGCGGTTGTCAGCGGAAAGGCAGCGGCTGCGCGACAAGGTTTTATCACTTTCGGTGCACGACGCAACCTTGAACGGCTTTATTCCTGTGTGGACTGTGTGATGGCATAGAGCGATTGGTTTTTGGACAAAAGATTTAATTTAATTTTTTAAAGTTAGTATTTATTAACATACCTACCTACTGGTAGGGAAGGTGGGCATGAAAGAGACATGTTTTGAAAGAGCCACTTGGATTTTTACCCGACCTTTTGAAATTATCATCATTTGAATTTTATTTTCGTGTGAAAACATCGACTATCTGTGGCCCACAAAGATTTGATAGTTCGCGGAAGTGTAGTGACGGAGTAGGAGGCTATCGAAAAAAGAGGCATTAAAAAGTAAGTTTTTATGCTGTTATTCCAACCATTTTTTTATATTATGGTTTGATTTGACATCAAAATTACATTACAACTAGAGTCTGCACTCATTTTACCTTCTAATTGTAATATTCAATGGACAGTATTCGTAATTTGATCATATACTTTTAAGGTTTTTGCATTTAGTGGCTACTCGTTTTGAAAGAGCTAACTAAATATGTGATGAAACAGCCGGCTCTTTCATGCCTAGCTCTTTCATAACAACCTGTTTTGAACCGTTGCTATTTTGTTACAGACATTAAAATATCATCAGAAACAGCATAGCCTAAAAAAAACACGCAAGGGGCCTAAAAATTAAATCGTATGGCGAACAGACCTACAAACATTGTCCAAATACAAGCAATAAACGTATTTTCATTTTGGATCAGGAACAAAAGACTGATTACCTAAAAACTGCATCTAAAAAATTAACATACGATTATACAGTAGCTATTAGTAGTAGTGAAAATTGTTTCAGAGGATTTATGCACCGAAATAAATATGAGCCATTAGAAAAACTAGAAAACACATCACTTTCAAGAGCTACGAGTTTTGAAATGAGTGTTATTAATTAACTAATGTTGGTTAGTTTTTGTTACGGTATTCTAATAAAAAAATGTCATTTCTTGTTAATGTTGTTTAACTTTTGGAGAAATTTATTGAAATAGTTGGTAATATCGTGCATGGCTCTTTCATAACAAGTGGCGGCTCTTTCAACAACCATGAATGCTATGAATGAGCCGTTTTCCCTCTTTTTAAAAAAGGTAGAATTTTATAATGAAACATATCTCTTAGGAGTAATTGTTGATTGAATATCATAAAGTAATAAATGAGCTTCGGATTAACATATAAAAAATGTGGTTTTATTATGTTTTAGATATTAAAACGAGTCCTTTTCTAAAACTGGCTCTTTCATGCCCACCTTCCCCTACCTACTGGTGTTTCTTGATACGCGTAACAATGATAAAATTTTCATGTTTTGTCTTCATTTATAATGAATACATTTATACACTTTATTATTATTATTATTATCTCAGCCTATCGCCGTCCACTGCTTAACGAAGGCCTCCCCAAGTAGGCGCCAACCATCCCGGTCTAGAGCAGCCCTTATGCATCCGCTATCCTTATCTATTTATACACTTACACCAGTGTCATTGAAAGCTCAGGCAAGTTTTTTCACGTGTCTATGAGACCCATAGAATAAGGCACAAGCCTTTTGAGCACATTGAGTGATCTCGTGTTGCTCCTAAGATTATCCTTATGGAAAAATCCAACGGCCATATTTTTTCAATTTATTTATCATGTAGGCAAAAAAATTGCACTAATACAAGTTTATAAAAAAAATGAAATAAATCATTGAAATATAATTGGCGTGTAATGCACTGGTCAATATGTTGAATTTTTATAAAACTATATTTATTACCCTCTCAATTGTAGAAGAAGCCCGTGCCCAGCAGTGGGACGTATATGAGCTGATGATGATGATGATGACATTTCTTAAATTGGGTAAATGAAATAATGATGATTTATAATTATTTCGCAATGAAATCTGAAACTTGTGCCATAAAACAGCTGCAATATTATTACGCATTATGGAAGAAAGCAAACTGGTTTCCAACACGAAAGCGAACTGTCTGTTTTACTTTCGCTCAAATTCTTTTGATAATGTCATTTATTTGATAAAAATATATAATTGTATATATAGGTACACGCTTTAAGCTTATAGTAAAAACAATGTTATGTAAAGCATAAAACATATATATATATATACACGACAATACGTTCGTTCTCTTGTTTAAAACTCAAAACTTTAACCCTTAAAGTGGATTTTGTGATTTTTAATTTATCTTAGATTTTGTCCTAAGCCAAGTGGGAGGGAGTGTTGAGGGAAGTCCCTCAACATTATAGCACAGATTTTGCGTGAAACTTGTATAGAATATCGACAATAACAAGATAACTTATAGCTCTAGTTCCAACTTTTGTAAATAAGTAATGTAACAGACTGATATTTTTGTATCAAGTTCTTGACAAGTCTCGTGTCAGTATAAATAAAAGAAATTTTAAGATATAATTTGAGACCATCATTTTCTGATGTTATAATAACTCATTAATAAGTTATTGCATTTAATTAAAACAGATGGTCAACTGGATTCGATTCAAAGTGAAATTTTCTTGATTACGTCGTGGGATCATATTTTTCCCCGCGAAGAAGAAATGTGAGGTTTGCTTATCAACAACGTGCAAACCTTTGCGGTAATTCCCTTAATTAAAGGCCGATAAGGCACTTCAAGTGCGATAAGGTCGCAGGTTCAAACCCCAGGCACACACCTTTGACTTTTCGAAGCTATGTGTGTATTCACAATGAATTATCACTTGCTTTAACGACTTTTAGGTGTGCAGGTTTTATCACGATGTTTTCCTTCACCGTTAATGCAAGTGATAATTCATTGTGAATACACACATAACTTCGAAAAGTCAGAGGTGTGTGCCTGGGGTTTGAACCTGCGACCGCCGAAATTCTCGACCGCGCGCCTAAACCTCGAGGCCATCACTGCTTTTTTACAATCAATAATGTAATTTAGCAACCTTTATATGAGGTATAGAACCAAGAAATTGCGTGTCATTAGACTCATATAGCCATAATTTCAGTAATATACCAAAGTACGTGGTGCGTGCTGACCTAAAAAGCTCTGATATAAAACATTGCAATTTCGACCTGTTAACCTTCCAATCAACACTTGATGTAACCGACCTCGGTCATCTTTGGTATTTTTATACGTGCCATAAGTTTGCCAGGCATGGAATAATATTGCCAGATTTAAAGCATTATTGCCAGATATCTCGGTGAGAGCCATTAGTGGGAAATGTCAGGGGCGTTTTAATGAGACTGATCAACAGTTATCTTTTTTCTGGCAGCCAATAAACATGTTAAGGTTATGTAAAAAACACATTAGTATTCAATTGAGGAAATGAGCATATAAATCAAATGACGTGAGTTGATTTGATAGTAAAATAAGATATAGAGTGCTGATGTTTATATATACCTACATAATGTTGAATTATTATTAATAAAGTTTAATTTGTTCCAAATTAACAGTAAACTCATGTCATTAAAAAAACAGTATTCTTGCGATAATACTTGAAACTTGTTGTTATATGTACATATGTATGTATATTTACCAGTAAGTATAGTTATAAAATGAACAGGATATACCGTATACTAATATAGTTTGTCCTGCCTCAAGGGTACATCTCCTAACAAGTTTTATCCGAATCATTATTATAATTAAAGAGTTTCGCATTTATTAATTATTTTTTTATACAAATATAATAATATTACGCCTGTATTCAGGCAGTAGGCAGAGGTGCATTTCTTTACCCACATTTCGCCAGGTATGAGTCCCAGTTTTGCGTTTACACTTTATAAGTATGAAAGTATGGATTTAATACAGATACCAGATATGACCATTGATCAATGAATGCAAAATGGAAGTTTCATTTGTTTGTGACCATTTTATTATGGAATCGAACCGTAAAATTTACACTTGTATTACGGAAATCCTGGTAATTGTCTAATTAAGCACTTTCCAATGACATAACTGGTATTGTTGTTGTTAGGTCTAGTTATGGTTACTTAAAAGATTTTTTCTATGAAAACGTCATAATGTGTTATAAGTGGCAACTGTTTTGTGATGTATGAATTTATTTTAAAACTTACAATATAAGAAAATATTGTATTGTATGTTTCCCAAAAAATAATATAATCACTCTTTAAGTGTCTCTGTATGACTCGACTCGGTTTATTTAGTTAATATAAGATCATGAGATAGTATTTTTCGCCAAAAAAAAAACTCATAAAACAAAGATTTTTAGAGAGGGTCATTTAACAACCAGTTCTCGCCTATAACTGCCTCATTCTCAGCCTATCGCCGTCCACTGCTGAACGAAGGCCTCCCCAAGTAGGCGCCAACCATCCCGGTCTTGAGCAGCCCTTATCCATCCGCTACCCGCCACCTTTCTCAAGTCGTCGGACCATCGTGCTGCAGGACGTCCTACACTACGTCTACACTATAACTGCCTATTGAAAATTAAATAAGATGAAAGAAAATTAAAAGTATATTTTACAGAAATAAAACCATAGATTCCTTCGATTCAACTTGCTTTTGTTATTTTTTTATAAACAAGAGCAGCTTTAATAAAATCAAAACCCACTTTTACTTCAAAATTGCAACTCAGATATTCAAAAGAAAGACATCTTGTTAGAGTACATACGAGTATATAGCACGTAGTTAATAATAGTACTTAAATTTTAATACGAGACCTTTATTTTTTATAGAAATTAGATTGTTAATGCACTTTTTATCAAATTATTATACGTCTTGCTTAACTATAACAGTATTGCGGAAATCGTTCGTATTGACACTGACGTACTTAGGGTTAGAAGGTATCTACTTGTGTTTACTGTCACTGCTAAAACTTGTTTTTTGAATTGAGGAAGTAAGTATTAACCTAAAATTAAGTTGCTTACTTTAATGCACCTAATAATTAAATATAACGTTATATTTTTGCAGTAAGTATATACATGACTAGTTTATAAAATTGTTTCTAATGTTTAATTTTATCTGTTTAAATTGTTGGAACAGTTATTATTAGGTTTGCCTTCTGTATCTAAATAATATTCTGTATCTTAATTAAAACTCTAATTGGATACTATCACGCGAGCCGTAAAGGTAGCTAAAACTCAATAAATATCATAAGAAAAGGTATTTTTGTGTTGAATAGTTTATTTATCGAGAAAGGTTATAATGGCTGTCATCACATCACCACAATACGATTATTAAGAACGGAGCAGTAATAAAAAATGCGGCAAAAATGGACAGCAAATATTATTTTTGAAGTTTAATGTTTATTGTTTGAGTTTTGGTAACAGCTGTATAAAATATCCCTTCTTATGTTTTGTAAGATAAATAGTTTGAAAACGGCTTATAGTTTGAAGGTAATTCGGTAGTTACATTACATTTAGTTCCGCGCGAATTTTACACCGTCTAGTTCCGGCTGTGGAATAATATAATTATTAGTATAAATATTAAAATTAGTTTGCGTGGGGTTAATTTCAACCTTCAGGTTTTATATTATGTTGTAAAAAAATCGAAGGAGCGTTCTTTACAGGGAATATTATCATGCTAAAAATAGTATCAAATCCGAAAATTTGCAAGTTTATATGAAACATGGATTTGATTACCTATATCGTGCTTTTTAATTTGAATAAATACGTTGTGTATTTTTTTTAAAGAGCTGCTTGCTCGTTTCAGTAAATTTTATTTATAACTTAGCCTTACATTGATAAATCTCTTTAAGCTTCCAGGTAATAAGACAAACGAAAGGCTTACGCTCGCCTCTCTCTATATTGAAAGTAAAACCTGTTAGCTAACCTAGAACTACACAAATTACAAGACAGACATCGAGACTCAAAAAGCATTGTTGCAAATACTATCAAGTCCGTTCCTCTCAAGGTTTTCTCTGCAGATAAAATCGTCGAAAATTAAAAACAATAAACAGTAAAACGGCCGTCGGTGCTATTAGGCAAAATGAGTATTGTAACAATTATGAATCAGTTTAACGAGCCGTGAGTTCGGTAGTATTGTGGGACCGTATCGCTGCCCGATAAAGTTCGATCAGTTACATAAAACACTGTCACGCCACGCAGCTGCCGCCCGCGGCGCAAGCCACAGGCTGCCCACGCCGCCGTGACCTTGATAAGCTGAATTGTATTTTTTGGTTTATCTTCTATTAATCTACATCAACTTGTATAAGTTCCACTGCAAGTCAACAAGCTTCCTTTACAACTTAGAGGGGTTAGTTTTGTAGAATACACACATAATATCACAAAATCAAATATGTTCCTGGGATTTGAATCCACAGACGATGTGCTTTATTGTAGCCACGCTCTATAACTAAATTGTCTTGGAAATTTATCTGATATAGTAGACTTACAGAGTTTCTTGACATGAACGTATTTTCTCCATAAAATTATACGACAAGTATTGTCATGGATAATTTCGTTCGTTCATCATCATCACACGACAAAGCTCAATGGTCCCACATAAAGTTTTTTATTTAGATTATAATATTTGAAAACCGTAAAATTTTACTCCAAAAACGTTTAGGGGAATATGACTGTTTATTATGATCTATAATTATCTATGACGGCGTACATATTCCATCACAGACTCCGTACTTTAACTCAATAAATAAAACGTATGTAAATTCAATAAATATAAAATAAAATTTGAGTATTGTTACATTAACAATTGAAATAACACGCTGTTAGCTTATGTATTGTACCGCATGCTCAATTCACTGCATTTGCAATCGCTTACTCAACTTAGTCCACTTGCCAACACATATCTGAAACTCGAATAAGTCGAGCTTTAAATAAGCTTTGCCCGCTCTGCCTTGCTTCACGTGAACGTGGCTATGTGTGGGACAGTCGATGCCACGCCTACTTCTAGCAAATTACTAATGTGACCTAAAAGGAAAATCTATACTAATAAATGTGTTCAGGTATAGTTTGTTTTTGGAATTATTACCTCTTTAATACAAAAGTGGTCGAAATAAAACTTATAATCAATATAATGCAACCTTTTTTCCTACTATTCTAGGCTTTAGTCCAATGATAGGCGTTATCTTTGAGATTTGGTGGACTTTAAGATCTATGAAATACTTCTTTGGAGAACCTTCAATGTTATTAAGTTTATTCTAATATAATAATATCTAATATATAATATATTATAATAACTTAAGGTAACATGACGATGCAGGTTGGTAGGTGTGCTTTTGAAAGGATTTTCATGTGTGTTAATAACGAATTGTTACACTCTCACTTTGGATGCAAGTAGACATGAAGTCTAAGTTTTCCATCTTACTATAAGGTGACTGCCACGTGGTCTTGCGGCACAAGTATGTGCCGTACGATCTGAAGTTTCCGGGTTCGATTCTCGAGTCAGGCATAGTGTTAATGGGTTATTCCGTTAGGAAATTCTCAGTAGCAGCACGTTGTCTGGAAATGTGCAACAAAGCCGATAATTTGCGGGACGGTACGGACGGTAAGTGCAGAAATATACCCCTGCCTACCCCTACAGGGAATATAGGCGTGAGTAAATAGTATGTATGAATAATCTACTTATTAAGCGTTTGATATCTAAATAAGTGAAAATCAGTACTTAAATAAAAACGCAAGATAAACGTTGTAAGCGGTTATTAATGATAAATAAGCGGACGTGAGCGAGCCTAGCGCAGTGGAAAGCTGTCATAATTCTAACGCTTGCGATTTTCTGCTCCAATTATACAGTGTGTTGCTTTTTCCATTGGCAACGGATCCAGGGAGGGAATTATGCAATAAAGTACTGGAAATGGAGCAGTAGGTTGCATATTATTCCTTTAACAAATAATGTTTTTGAGTACTTTAACATTTTCGCAGTGAGAAAGCGTTAGTGTCTTATCGCGGGTCACATAAAACAGATTCCTAATGACAATGATGACCAAAGACATGATGACCAAAGACATGATGACCAAAGACATGATGAACATATAATAATTTATACTAAGATGTAACAAAATATCTGGAAAGTTTAATAAATTTAGTATTTTGTACTAATCAATTATTTAGTTTATTTTTGCCTCCCTTTAGCCTATGAAACTAAGATTTTTCTACAAACTATTAATAAAACCCTGGATTGTTGTACCTCGTTGGATAGCTTTTAAAACGTAGATATTTTTAGACACATCTGCAAAGCAGGTGCAATAATAATATTTTTTGATATCCTTTCGAGAAAAATAAACTTTCAAAATGTTTGTTAATGTTTTTAAGTTTTAATCGTCTATTGCGACTTAATTACTACTACTATACTATTATTACGACTTACTTAACTATTTATTAATTTTATGTACAATTTTGGTCATTGAGGTCATAAATCATCTTATTTTACATGTAAAAATCAAATAATAGTAATAATAAGACTTACACATTTCAAAATATCTAAGCTGATAGCCGAAAATCAGGGTTTTTTTTGGAAAAACTATTAAATTCAAATGTCTCGAAAACGGTTAGATTTAGGATAAGGTGTCTCATAGTGAAATCTGTCAGAAACGATGTAAACTACACGCCCTTAACGGATATAGGCCGACTTAACCTGTAACCCTGTATATTAATTAATGTGTTCATTTCACAATCTATTATAATATCCTTCAACGCCGGTTCATTTACTCAAAACTTTCCACTGACTCATATGTATCAATTCGTCATAATGTGCATTATGAAATTAAGAGCGGTATACAGAAGGTCAACTAATTTTGTTTGGTTTTACTTAAGTCGTTATAAAGTCCAATTAACTATGTGCTGGTTAATTTCCGCATTAATAATAGTATAAAAGCTACTTTCTGGCTCGACTAGTACTTACTTTATTGTTGAAGTAAAGAACAACTTTTATAAGGTAGAAAGATACTAAGGGATACTTTTGGTTACAAAGATTTGGCAATTGGTGAATATATTTCTCGACCGATAACTTTCCATTTGGACAACGTTACCAGCATACCGACCAAAAGCCGTGGGTATGGGATAAGTATGACTCTTCAACTCATTAGATGCAACGGGCATAAAGTAAGAAAGGCTGGTGAAGTATCGTATAAGGCGGGCTAACCCTAGCCCAACTAGCCAGAGATTGAGCGGTGACATCCCAAAAATTAATCAACATAATATAATTTTGCATAATATTTTAAACAATTTTGTATACGTATAAAAGAATTCGGGCGAGTCTTTTGGCCATCAATTCCGTTCAGAACTACTCTCTTTCGCTGCTCGGCGATATCGTAATGAAATAAACATTATCTCGCAACATTCCAATTCGGTTGCATCGCATTCTATTCAAGTGCCTAATTGCGTAATTCTTCTGTCTACATTACTCAATGCACATCACTGGGGCCGATCCTTATTACACCGTTAATTACACCTTAATTATTGCAAATTACGGGGAATCATGCATTGTGCGTCAAAAAGATTTTTGACATTCGCGGATATGTCATCAAGGTATTTACATCATTGCCTATTATAGCATGATTGGTTAAGTGCCTGTCTTGTCGTTTTTAATTATAGAGAAAAAACATTGTCTCAAAAATTCTACTTTTTAAGATTGAGTACTGGCATGTTTTAATAACCTCATTGGTAACTGATGGTAAAGCAGTATGGTTCCATTAATAATTAAAAAAAAAACAATTAAAACATAATTATTGCGAGCGACACCGAACATACACAGATTGTTCTATGGATTTGCGGCACTACTTCGGTCGAGCCAGACCATTCTTACCATAGCCTAGTCAAGCTATTATTTGGCTTCACCATTTGTAAGATGAAGAGTAGTTTTTAAGACATGGAAATTTTCCGAACTTCTTGTTTTTTCCTATTAGTATTGAAGCAAACCTTGTGGTCGTGTCTGACTTTATGATATAATGGTGCACACATCGTCGGGTTTTATTCTTTAATATTTGATATGGTGCAGTAAATCCTATTCAATTGAATACAAATGAATAGCTTGAGGTATCCTTTGGTTCTATTAATCTATGCGTCGTTTCTATAAATCCTGATAAAGTACGTGAACGCAGCGAGCTAGCAGGCCCCGTTCCACCCCACTTTCATAGGTGGGTTTGCCTTGACCGACGTGGCTGTAGGCACAGCAGAACTTTCAGGTCGCCACTCTCGTTTTCGCACGCTTATCTTACGTAACTAATCTAAGCTATCAATGACAGTGATTATGAATAAAATATGATTTAAATTTGCAAACAGAGGTTTTCAATTGTAGAAAAAAAATGTTTTTGTTACAATCCTTGGCCAAATCTTGGTTATTTAGAATAATAATTTACGAATATAATAAACATAGTTATATTTCTCTATGTAATCTTTGTCTCTGTGTTAAATATCGGAAGATTTATTATTATAATAATAAATATATTATGATATTGACAGCCCCGTGGTACAGTTGGCGAGACACCAGCTTGTAAAACGAGAACCGCGGGTTCGATCCCCGCACCGCGACAAATGTTGTTGTGATCCACAAATATTTGTATCTGGGTGTTTGTGAGACCGAAAAGTCTCTCAAAGTTTCTGATACCCACAACACAAGACTTGATCTTAGTGTGGGGTCAGAACTATGTATGTGACTGTTCAGTTAATTTATTTATTTTTGATGTTAATTTTTCTGAATAGAAAAAAAAAATATCTATAAATTTATCTACATGTGTTCTAATCTATATAATGTAATCTACCGTTGAGAGGTGAGATCATTTTCAATGATTACTTTAAGTATACCTGTGTTATAATGTGTATTTCTCACATAAGAGATTGTCTAATCATCATAAAGCATTTGTGTTGAATATTACGCAAATAAATGTTTCATCAAAATTCAATCACACATACGAGTATATTTGTGATTTTGTAAGCATATTAACTGTATAATTTGATTTAGCTTGGAGATCATTAGCGTTTTTACTAGTATCTATACTTACATGTACACCTACCTGTATAATACCTCATTAATCAATCTATGTAATGAATATATTATTTAAAGCTAATACAGAAACCCCAGACTTCTGACTTTTCAAAGTTATAACGGTGAAGGAAAACATCGTGAGGAATCTTGCACACCTATACGTTCTTAGGAATTTCTTTGGTGTGTAGTCCGGCAACCCGCACTAGGTGGTGGAGCACCCGCAAGCATGATGGACTATGACCTCAACCCTCTCAGTTGTAGAGGAGGCCGTGCCCGGCAGTGAGACGTATATGGGCTGATGATGATGAATTCTCGGTAGAACATAGAACAAATTTTGGAAATATATCTCAGTATTGCAGTTAGATCCCCATCTGAATATTACATGGGACTTAAACGATAATGGCGGGATGTCAGTGCACCTCAGCCCACCCTTTCTCAAATACTGGAATGTCCTGAACAAATTTTGTTCTTAGTTTAGAGTTGTACTTATCTCCTGGCTTTTGTAAGTCGAATGAAAGTACACAGGACTAGCTCGAGTGGTAATTGATCGGTTATTGTAAAACTGCTGTTTTAAAATTGTAATAGATAGTTTTAACTGAAACAGTGATTTATGCAGTATGCGCATAAATTAAACTGTTTCCATTATTATATGATGATTTAACCGAGGATATAGGCGTAAACCTCATAATTTTCAAATAACGTATGTTTTTTTCAAGAAATATTACGTGAGTAAAAAAAACATATTTGCATTTGCATGTCTGAAAGTTCTCCAGAACGATTTCTTTAAATATGTCAAGTTTCCCAACCAACAGTAAGCCAGAGTGATGGACTCACCCTGGACTATTAATATGATACCGTCAACAATAAATAGCTACAATACAGTGAAAACTTTAATCACACATTAGCAGTCTGTTCCGTCCTAAGAAGAAGTGGAGAAATAGGAGTGCCTTTCATTAATAAAGGAAAGACACCAAAACTCCGAGCAGTATTAAAGTATTAGAACCAATATCAGTGCACAGTTATTTAATTTTATCATTTTACTAATACCTTTGTTAACGAACGTGGCATTCTTAAATGGTCTTATAAGAATTTTTGTTTTCATATTTGTTGTCTACGTAAGCATAAACTATTAAGCACACAAACTTTTATTCAATTTACTATTGTGGTATATTTTTTTGTGTCATAAATCAATAACTTTAGTGTTATTATTTTTTTATAATGGACGACACGAGTCAATCGTCACGATACAGACATAATGATAAATTCTGTATAAGATTAATAGATGGCGCTTCTAGGTGTACAAGCAAAAACATAATGCCTTATACATGAAAATGAGTCATTGAATTAATTATCTTTGCAGGCCGCAAACAGCTTTGTTCATTTTATTCAAGGTCCTTTGGACCAATAATGTGCTGTAAAACTACATTTGATAAGACTAGAACAAAATGTGGTTCCGTTGGCTAAATGTTTAAAAATACTGACGCTACTGTATCTCTTTGAAAATGTCCCATTGCTGGGCATGTTTCTTCCTCCATTGTATGAGAAATTTAAGATAGTATTCAAGTTTAGTTTATTAGTAGAATCAGACGCAAAATAATCGAAGAAACACTAAAGTTTCAAAGTCTTTGCACTATCTGTAGTCATTGGATCCTGGAATTGAACTTGAGACTATAAGGTTATTCCGCATTGAGATGTTTAGGTGGAAATTTAAAATACGTTGGATTTAACCATAATTTATTTAATTCGATGTAAACTAAGTCAACTTTAATGGGCTTCTGGCATTCGGATCTTAAACTACTGCCCATATGTGGATTGCACGAGAATTTCAGCCAGCGTTAGCAGAATGTGTACAAAAAAAGTATTTTAATATGTTTTTTAATGTCGATATTCAGTGAATTCCAATAGAACACACCGTCTGACTTTCCTTTCACTTATCTCCAAACGTTTTCAAAAGCAGACGATGCTATTGAAAACATAAATTTAATGTGCCTCCGTTTTCGCTAATTATTAGGTAGGGTTTGGTCGACGAAAGGCAAAAAGCAGTGCAAAGCCAGTACGTGTTGATATTAGAAAGGCGAGCCTGTGTTTTATTGAAATGATTACCGAGAAGATTATGTTTATATCACCAATAGAGAATGCATAGACGCCGGTTTTACCCAAGGCGTTTTAACTGGAACAAGTTGCGATACTTCGCACACGCAGTAAATTGAATCATTTGGTATATTCCCAAGCATGCAAATTATTAATAAACAATACAGGGTTTTTGTGGAGTAAGCGACTAATGATAGACCCAGATTAAGTTTGTTGCATCTCAAAGAACTTAATTTTACAAATGAGCTAGCAAATACTTATGAAAAGAATTGAAATTGTAGAATTTTTAATCTTCTTTACGTTTTGCAAGTTTAAACTTACTTAATGTTGATTGGTTGATTGATAAATATTAGATTTAATTTGGGATCATCATCGGCCCATATACGTCCCACTGCTGGGCACGGGCCTCCTCTACAGCTGAGAGGGTTTAGGCCTTAGTCCACCACGCTGGCCCAGTGCGGGTTGGCGGACTACATACCTAAAAAAATCCTAAGAACTTTTAGGTGTGCAGGTTTTATCACGATGTTTTCCTTCACCGTTATAGCAAGTGATAATTCATAAGTTCGAAAAACTTCGAAAAGTCAGAGGTGTGTGCCTGGGGTTTGAACCTGCGACAGCCGAAATTCTCGACCGCGTGCCTAAACCTCGAGGCCGTCACTGCTTGCAAGTCAATTTTGATATCTCTAAAATATATTTTTTTTATATAAGAAAGTTCTAACGTAGGTCACAAAATTTCGCTCTAACGTGTGCAGGTGTGCAGGTTTCATCACGATGTTATCCTTCACCGTTAAAGTAAGTGATATATAATTCATTGTGAATACACACATAACTTCGAAAAGTCAGAGGTGTGTGCCTGGGGTTTGAACCCGCGACCCGCGAATTTGGGATCACTTACCGCGATTTAATTGAAAATAAATTCATTATTGTCAGTTAATTTGTATTCAACACGAATACGCATTATAATAAATGAATTAGGCTTGTGCCGCACTTTAGATTTTATTAAAATTATTAGAAACCAAATTAAGTATATTTCCGAAGGAAGCAAATAAAAAGCAAGGTGTCCATTTATGGTGTGTAATAAAGTTTTAAATAGTAAAAATAGTAAATAACAGCTGTTTAAAATCACCTGCATGCGATATAAGAAAAACACGGGCAGTGTCGCGAGTAAATCTTGCAAATTTACAACTTCATTGATTTGGGCTATCGCGTTCGACCCAGTAAGTGTGCCAATGAAGACACCGGTGCGGCCAGCCGGTAAGACATTATAATTTCGTAGTATATTTAGAATTTATATTTAGTTTTTACATCTTTTCAATGTTAATACGAGTAGTGTACTGCGGGTAAATGCCTGGTCAACTATAGATCATAAAATCGAAATTTTCGGAAGGGTGACGGGCATTAAAAATACGCCTGTTTAAAGGATCATCGGGGTTGTTGGGCTAATTTCAACATGCAGTCTATTTTTAAGGCAAGTAATTTAATGACTTTTGTGGACCGTCCTATTAAGAGGTTTTTTGAGTCGTATCTTTTAGATTTGGAATAGACGCGAAATAATATAACGGCGTAAAACCATATACTGAGAGCTATGTCATCGCTCTTGCGTAAACAAGAATGACTCACGGGCGGCCGCCCCTCTACGGTGTCGATTGCCCCCACTATTCTGTCTAACTGTCTGTGTAAACTCGCCCGCTGCAGTGGAGCGAAGCATTCATCGGTCTACGCGCGGACAGCAAACATCCGATTTATTGGGAAATAAAAGGAACTTTGATTGAAGTTGGTTGTTAAAATTACTTCTCAAGATGGATCCTCCAGTAATAACGATGTCACTGCTGTTCATAACGATACAGGGCTATCTGCCTCGTCAGTAATTGTGAAAGTTTACTAAAGAAAACTCAAAGTATGAGTTATCACCATAAACCAACAGTTGTGACGTCGGCAATGTGACGTCACACATCTTAAAGACACTTCGAAGCCTCACCTGCTCCGACAAATATTATAATCGTTTATATCATGTTGGGTGGATGTAAGCATATGCATAGAATGTGACGGCCAGTGGCCGGGTGATAACTACATTTGGATGATCAAGCAGTTTGTGCAATTGGCACACGGCCCTTCCGTAGGTTCCAGTAATAAAGCTTAACTTTTGTCTAGTAATAATACCAAATGTAATTTTATACAGCACCAATGATATAGAGCGATTTCATGTTCAGTCAAATATTAGTGAAATCCAAGAGCCAAAAATCTATATCAACTTACATTGGCGCTGTCGATGTTTAATTTCACGCTTCATTATCATTTTGAACATAATTTAATTTTATATGCACCAGTGAATTTGATTCTGTTTGTATTGTATCATGATATTAAGAAGTAGTAAAACCTTTGGCTTGCTAGGTTAGATTACAGGGAAATGGCCTTAGCGATTCAATATATTTAAGGCCTTATAAGAGTTCGCTACTAAAAGCATGCATAAGGTCTAAATTCGTCCAGCAAATGCCTTTTAAAATTACTTGTTGATAATAGATTACGATAAGGCCAACAAGTAACGCTATATTTTACTAGGATGCCTGTAACAATTAAGCACGTTCCAAATTATTATTTCTTAATTCTTTATTAAGAATTGGACAGTTGTAAGTGCAATTTGACCAAAAGGACAAAAAAGAGAGACAGAAACAAGAAGAGGAATAAACTATCTAACAGTAGCAACACTTAAATTATGTTAAAAAAGAACAAAAGAAGGTTTCAATACCTCAAAAAATATTACTAATAAATTGATTTGCATCTAGATGTTTGTAATGAACTAATCGCTTTGAATCAACTTGCGGACCAATTGTTGACCTTGCTAGATGTAAAGCTTAGTGTTCACTTATTTAGCTTTATGTTTTATGGCATCGAGTCGAGCTGTGTACAATGACAGTTGCTATTAATTTATGAGAATTATTTTCCAATGTCTTTTGGTCTTTTGGCCGAGTTGAATGATTTACAAACCCTTTGCATTCTATAGATTTTATATTGGCTGTATAGTAACGCTTTGCGTAAGATGTTTGAATAAGGTGTCGGAAATACGTGAACTACGCATATAGGTCGTTCTAGGATTAGCCCGTAGATATTCCACAACAAAAGACCGGAATAATTTTGGAATATCAATTACCAATTTTCACAAATAAACGCTTCATTTGGGCCTTATCAGTCTATGTACGTCTTATTGAAGGCTTCTTCAAGACTTCATGAGATTGCGCCTCAGGTCAGTTACATTAGCATAGTGAACTTTATTTACCTAGTCACAAACTTTTTACACTTCTTTAAAAATCTTTATAGAATACCCTTAGGTATACAGAATAATCCATAACTTTTTAAAACCAGACTTATGTCGAAGGTTCGCCAACTGTCAACTACTGACATGATCTCGAAAGACCGTGCACCTAATCCTCAATCTTACCAACTTGCCTATAAAAATACATCTAATGTTTATTTAATACCATGGCATTAAATAATTGTTTTGAGCGGAGATGGAGAACTTATGAAGGAAATAATTCTATTGTTCTATTTAGAGGTCAAGTTTAAAAACGGATTCGACCCCGGGAATCAATCATCATGAGCTTCCATTACACATGATAACATCAGACGTTTCTGTATCCTATTATAGACACTATATATCATATGAAATCAGGTGGCTTCCTGACAGCTTCTTTTTTATTACGCCCTACAGGGCGTAACAATAACAATACATTGTTAACTGTTTTTGTCCACGATTTTATTAGTATAGGATTTGGTTTAGAGGGAAATTAAAGGAGTGTTAATTGTTATAATTACTAAATCATAACATCTCACTTCTATCGGCTTATGATGAATATTAACATACTATTGATATAATATCAAATTATTAATCCAAGTCAGTTTACCGAGATATTATATGCTAAGGTCCTTGTGTGCTCAAATCCATTCAGCTGATTTTTGCTGGCGTGAAAAAATAGCAATATGGTAATTTTTAGCGTATGTGTATATTTTTAACTACAAAGTGGAATGACAAAGTTTACGTACTGGCTCTTGTCTGACTTATCCCTCACAAAATCACCCTATAATACCATCATCATCGTCAGCCCAAATACGTCCCACTGCTGGGCACGGGCCTCCTCTACAACTGACAGGGTTTAGGCCTTAGTCCACTACGCTGGCCTAGTGCGGGTTGGCGGACTACACACCTAAGAAATTTCTAAGAACTTTTTAGGTGTGCAGGTTTTATCACGATGTTTTCTTTCACCGTTAAAGCAAGTGATAATTCATTGCGAATACACACATAACTTCGAAAAGCCAGAGGTGTGTGCCTGGGGTTTGAACCTGCGACCGCCGAAATTCTCGCGCCTTAACCTTGAGGCCATCACTGCTCACCAATAACTCACTGCTCACTTATAATACCATACTGTTCTGATATAAAAATTGATTTCCGAAAGTCCCACATTCGATCTTTAATCGTTAATCGGTTATTGGTTCCAACCCGGTCTTGTTAATTCGTACCGCAGTCACCTCTTTCTAGGCCGTGGCATTACCACTTGAAAATAACGAATACATATTTTGATAATTATCCTAGCAGCCTAAAGGGCATATAGACCACTAGTAATATAAATAGGTACACTTATTTGCATGTTATTTAACGCATTGTCGTATTTATGTTGTATAATTTCAAGGCAGACGCCTGACTCCAACACACGGCAACATTGTATGTAAGATGTTGGATATGCTTTTATTGTTGGCAAGTTTTTACTCTCGAGTTCTTTCGCCTTAACATAGATCTTATTAATCTTTGCTATAAGAAAGTACTTACTTATTTACTACTTAGGTACTTATTTACTTACTTAAATGGTGCAAAGACCCAAAGTAAAGTGGGAGGCAGCGGCTGGGTTGTGCCCCTGGCATTACTTGGTAGGCAGCGGCTGGGTCGTGCCCCTGGCATTACTTTAGTCCATGGGCGGCGGTAACCGCTTACCATCAGGCGGGCCGCTTGCTCGTCTGCCTACAGAGGCAATAAAAAATAAAATAATAAAAAAGTGATTCTTGGCTCCTGCAATAAAACTCTCCACTTCGAACTGTCCTGCGCCATCTCCTATAAGAAAGTAACCCATCAAAATTCTTCACATTTTTCCAGTTATATGTACCTAATTTTATAAGACGCCTTCCAATCACATAAATATCAGTTGTAACAAACAAACATACATTTTCATTTAACAATATTTGTAAGGATACTTAGGATTCAATGTTTTCTACTAGGATCAAGTCGTTAAGTTTACCTGTCAATTATTTGGTTCCATTTAATACCAAATATGTAGGGTATTCATATTTATTATTCAGCGCCAATGGTTTGAATTCTCGGGCTTGTTTATTTGCAGTGTTTTTGTCTAGGTATCTTTCAATTACCTCTGATGGGCTATTGCTCCTAAGTCCTAACTTAGTTATATTTAATTATAGAAGTCATATTGGAGTGGTCGTCTTTGATTGAAAGGGTTTAGGCCTTAGTCATCATCATTATCATAATTATCTACATACGAATTGATCGCTACTACTACCAGATTCTAGATTAGAGTCCAGTGAATGTCAACTGCCATGATTCGACTATGACCGACAGTTCGGTAGGTAAATCAAGTCAAATTATCATTATTCAAATAGACTTTTACAAGTTCTTTTGAATCGTTAATTTTACACTTCTTAATTATTTAAACTATTGTAATTAGTCATCAATAATGAAGAATGGACAGAAAACTTTTGTGTTGCGATTTTTAAACAAGAAATAGTTTACAACAATGGTACAAAGATTAAAATTTTAAAATCAGAGCAGGTATTTAATTCAATCACAAATTATAGTAATCACTGGGTGAATATCATAAACTCGTCCAGAATGGACATACTGACTATCCAGGCGGCTTCAAATATCTCGCCTCCAGCCTTCTGGAATATTCTTTCGCATAGTTTGTTCATGAAATATTCCTATACTATAACCTCTTTATTTTTATTAAAATCTGCAGTAGTTTTAATATTCGTCGCATAAAAACTTTGCTATATAGTGTACCACAGGCGTATTATTAAGAACACATGTAAAATGTAAATATGCACGGATAGATCTTAAAATGCTACTGACAGTTAAGACTGGGTCAGTAAGTGTAACCACTTTCGAGATATAAAATATAAATTGTTCATTTTATTAAAACTTAAAAAATTCTCCCAAATTAGGGTTTAAGTTTAGGCTTGGCGATCTGTTTTGAAGTATGTAATTCTTACAATACCTTAAGTAGTAGTATATTTTGATATTATAAATAAATATGTTCTTACTACCGCATCGTTATGAATACCTATTTTTAGTAAACACTGAATCCTCTTGTAACTCCTAGAGCCTAAAGACGTTATTTGCTCATTTAGTCAATTGTTTTTTAGTCTACAATCTTTTTAGTTTTATAATATGTTGTTATAATTTATTAAATTTATCCATAGTTTATAACCATTCGGTCGCTTCGGTGTCGTTTTAGCTTTAATAAAGATTCAAGTTTTTTCTCAACTAAATAGAAATGATTTAAGTAAGCTTTTTTTTTCATTTAAAGCCATCAAGCTGACCTGACATTGTTATCCTATAAGTACATTTATGGTGCATTTATTTATGATGGAATGACGTGTAACAATATACGGCTATATTTTAATCGCAACAATACCAGACATCGACAGGCCTGTGGCACAGACAGATCGGTACCAGCTTGTGAAACGAGAGGCCGCGGGTTCAATCTCCGCACCAACACAAATGGTTGTGTGATTCACAAATATTTGTTTCTACCCACGACACTAGACTCCTATCTTAACCAGTGGCGGTACTTCCATAGAAGCCCAAAAGCGTTACACGTTAATTGTGTAATGTCTAGTTTATAATTGGTTATTGTGAGGTCTTAATTTTTCAAATTTCTTTTGTTAAATAAAGATTTAAAGCTTAAAGATTATTATTCTGAACTATGAAAGCCAAGCTGGGCTTTTGGGCTTCTATGGAAGTACCGCCACTGATCTTAACGTGGGGTCAGAACTATGTATGAAACTGTTGGGTGCATTAATTTTAGATACGAATATTTTTTTACCAAAACAATTAAATGATATTGTAAACACAGCTCAAAATCAAATGGATTGTCATACAAGTGTTGTGTTCGTGCGCAGCTTGGTTGAGATTTGGTCGTGACAATAGCGGGCCAAGCCCAGTAGCGCGGCGCAAGGTCGCCAAACGTAAGAATTTGTGAAATGTTGCGAAATGCACCACAGACTCGAAAAATAGCATAAAATAAGTCACGCTGACACCTGTAACATGGTAATGTTTAACAAAGTTGATTGCGTTAAGTCATAGGATACAACTCAAAAGATTTTAAAACTAATTAGTTGTTTGGGAAATGAGTGAATATACTACCTCTATTGTTCACATTTCCTTTCTTCCAACATGCGTTGTCGTTCAATTTCCATGTTTGACATTCATTAATTTTGTTTGAAATTAGACGGTGTTGGTTGGTAATATAAGCACGTGTTAACTTGTTCATTCATCGAGTAAAGTGTAACAAAAACTAATTTCGTAAATCATGCTTGTACTCTACCACTTTAAACTATCATAAAATGTGGTGTATATATCCATTAGTATTTTAAAATATTTGATCTAAAATAGGTAGTCTTGAGTACCAAAGAGGCATTGTAAGTAATATTTAAATGTAGAAACATACCTAACATCCTATTTCTGTACTAATATGATAAAGCTGAAGAGTTTGTTTTTTTCGTTGAACGCGCTCCTACGAGTTACTTGTACCCAGTGGCGGTACTTCCATAGAAGCCCAAAAGCGTTGCACGTTAATTGTGCAATGTCTAGTTTATAATTATTTATTGTGGGGTCAGGATATTTTCATATTTATACCATATTGCTTTTGTTAAATAAAGATTTAAAGCTTAAAGATTATTATTCGGAATTCTGAAAGGCAAACTGGGCTTTTGGGCTTCTATGGAAGTACCGCCACTGCTAGTACCAATTGAATTATTTTTGTATTAATAGTCCATTTAGCGAGGAAGTACATAGATATAAATAAATAAATACACCCAATAGTCACATACATAGTTCTGACCCCACATTAAGATACGAGTCTTGTGTCGTGGGTATCATAAACTACGAGAGACTTTTCGGTCTCACAAACACCTACACCCGAAACAAATATTTGTGGATCACACAAACATTTGTCTCGGTGCGGGGATCGAACCCGCGGCCTCTCGTTTCGCAAGCTGGTGTCTACCCAACTGCACGACGGGGCTGGCATGCACTATATATGTATATATGCGCTATATACCTATAGGAGCGGAGCAGCTATAAAAAAGTGACAAAAACGGAGAAAAAAAAAGCTAACATAGTTGCGGGTAGCAACTAGTTTTATAATATCGGTCATAAAATAAAGAATTCAGTACTTACTTAGTTATCTGTGATATTTTTTAATAATAAAATTGAAATGGAACTTTAATTATAAATAATCGAACTTATTTTGCACAATCAAATTACACATATCAAATTTTACGCGAAAAAAATTAATACCTGTCGACGTAATGGGTTTTTAACTCTGATTCTCTTGCGAAATTTATAATTAGGCCCAAAAAGCCCAAACAAGTTGCGAACTTGATGTGAATAAACTCATACATTAAATAAATTTACGTGTGAGAAAATTGATTGAAATTAATTGTATAGGCTATGTAAAAGTGCGTGACCCAGAATAAAATAACCGATACAAGTAAATGAAAAAATCTTAGAGCATTTGGTTATTGACCAGGTTGAGAACATGGCACCGTAGGTTCCATCTACATTTATATCAGCTCATTCACGTCCCACTGCTGGGCACAGGCCTCGTCTACAACAGAGAGAAGTTGAGCCTTAGACCAACACGCTAACTTAGTGCCACAAATGTGACACTTTATCTAACAATATATGCCCTCTATACGACCATGAACGAAAAAAACAGCTTTCTCTGTTTTAAACTGACCCCACGTTTATGTAGGATAAAGCCCGGATAAGCAGTGATGGCCTCGAGGTTTAGGCGCGCGGTCGAGAATTTCGACGGTCGCAGGTTCAAACCCCAGGCACACACCTCTGACTTTTCGAAGTTATGTGTGTATTCACAATGAATTATCACTTGCTTTAACGGTGAAGGAAAACATCGTGATAAAACCTGCACACCTAAAAGTTCTTAGGAATTTCTTAGGTGTGTAGTCCGCCAACCCGCACTAGGCCAGCGTGGTGGACTAAGGCCTAAACCCTCTCAGTCGTAGAGGAGGCCCGTGCCCAGCAGTGGGACGTATTGGGCTGATGATGATGAAAGCCCGGTAGACACGATCAGCACTAACACTAGCAAATAACAGTAATTATCTAGTTAGTCATTGTTTGCGTTGGATCTACTTATCGAATTTAACTATAAGCTAATTAAGTAATGCCTTATGGTTTTGATTAACCTGTGACATACAAACAAAACATTGTAAAGGTTTAATAATGAGTCGCTAAGTACCCGCAACACGTGTGTACCTACTCGGTAAATAAGGCCACGCGGACATAGGGTTTTTGTTACGTCTATAACACACAGACAAGCGGTAGCGGAGAGCCTGGCGGGTAATTTTGATTAATTTTCTTTTTAAGTTGGGGTTTTGTGCCGCTGTGTAATATGCTGTGATTATTAGTTATGGTGGTTTAAATAAGAGAAACTATTTATTTATTTAATGTACTTTATTGTAAACTACAAAAATAAATAACAAAAATGAAATAAGTAACATTCTTCATCTTATTATTATGTTATAAGCTGCAAAATTATTGAATTGCTTCGTATTCCTTCCACCGTTTATGGTTCTTGTGGGAATGTGACTATAAAGTGGTGTTCAGGAATTTGTTTTTATAGCTTTTATGTATTTCTCTTTAAACGATACGTCATTTTCATAAACTTGCCCAACGCACAGAGCGTTAAGCATATAATATACAAGATTGTTGATTAAGACCCAATATTACATATTAAGCGATTAAATAATTTTAGAAATATACATATAAATAAATTGTTTTGCAGAATGGTTGATGATACATGTGCGTATGTGTCTAGATAGAGATTACATTAAGGTAAAAATAGTAACGTGTTGATACGTGATGGAAATTCCTATTAGGACTACCAATGGAAAATCGATTTGGAATGTATGGTACTATTAGAAGACAAATTAAAAATTCTCGTTGCCTTATTTTTTCCGCATAAAAAAAAATAATCTAACTCCGCTATCGCCATCTCTTATCTATTATGTTCTCAGTCTATGTCTTGCATATGACTGTGGTCCACACATGGACCTCTCACTTTGAATATATGAGGTGATTGGCCCTTAGGTCAGCTGATAAGGGTATATCATTGAATATCAAATACAACAAATGCAATACGGGATTGCAAATTGTAATTTGAATTTCATAAGAAATTAGTTGAATTTACGAGTTCGTTTTTTTTTCATTTAACAAATTTGTCTGTACTAATATACTTTACGTACGCCTTAACAACATGCTTGTATTACTTCGGCAATGTCATAGATGATTTATTTAACCAAGACAAAACATTAAATAGACTTAATCAACATTTGTAAGTATTAGGCATTAATTGCAACATCCGCGAACTGTCATAAAAACAATAATAATTAATATGAATTTATTTGTATGTTTTATACTTATTTAAAAACCAAATTATTATTATTTTCACTATTATTTTGTCCTATACACTTTATGCTACCCCTCTTTATTTTTCCTGTTCTATTATCCATCCAAAGGTTGTCTGGAAGATATTGCCTAGAGCGATAAGACCGCCTCTTGTTTTTGTTATTTTTATATGTCGCCGCGAAGATTATTAAACTAATATTTAAGTTAACTTTAGAAATATTTAATTACCATTCATTGGTTAATTTAAATATCAACAAAAATCTGTTTATTCAATATAGTAATTTAGAGATGTCTCATTAACGTAATTAAATAATCTTTTGATTTTATTAGTCTTTATGTTGACACTTGTTTGTTGAAATAAATCTGAAATAATTCTTATCAATATTTCATAACTTTAGGACACTGAAATATAAAAAAATAAGGTTTAAAAATATTAAAATTAATTATCGTGATTTGTGACATTATCAATTTGTTGTTAAAATACTTTGCTGATAACGTTCGCCAATGGAGGGGCGACCGAACCTTTATAAAGGCGAGTGTTGCGTGTGGAGCGCTCTCTCGCCGCTGGTATTGCTAATGAAACATTGGGAGTAGAACCACTGTTGGTTTTATTTAAAAATATTTGTTGTTTGTGATTGTGTTTGTTTATTTCGCTTTGATTATATTTCCCATAGTTTGCAATAAATCTAATTAAGTACAAATAGCAATCATAGTTACAAGCTAAATATTGCCGCATAATAAGTATTAGGCGTAATGTAGTAAAGCAGAGCCGATGACCAAACAAAGGTCAACGGTTCTGCGTTTTTTTTAAATAACCGCCCTGGCTGATATTTGATATATATATTTTTTTCTCCATATATTTTTGTTCAAGCAAGAAAGTGTAAATAAATGAAATAAATATTTTTTTTATTTACAGGCACGGCTAATTAACTGCTATCAAGTGGCGATATTTTTCAACTCACGTTACCTGACCCATTTACTATTACTGATATTCTTCCTCCCGCTAGCATTGTCTTACAGAAAATCGACATTCAATAAATGCTTCTACGTTTTGGTTATTGAAAAGTGTCCAAATTTTGAAGTTAACAAAAAATATACACCCAAAAGTGGCATACATAGTTCTGACCCCACTTAAGGATAAAAGTCTTGTGTCGTGGGTATCCGAAACTACGAGAGACTTTTCGGTCTCACAAACACCTACACCCGATACAAATATTTGTGGATCATAGAAACATTTGCCTCTTGAGTCAAACCCGCGGCAACTCGTTTTGCAAGCTGGGTCTAGCCAACTCTGCGCCACAGGTTGTTAATGTTATTTATTCGTTCTTTGTTCAATATCTCCAAATAAGTGCTATGGTACTTGTATCATTTGAGGTAATGTTGCGTCACGATGGCCATTGTCAAATTAAAAACCCATTAAGGTTTAGAATGGACGTAGGGGATTAAGGTTTAATATAATATACGTATTACTGTCTATGCGGTTTTAAAAGCAATAAATTATGTTTACAAGGTGATTGCTATAACGTAGCACATTAATACAAATCATGCAACGATTGTCGTTAGAAGTTATCATATGTAGGTATATTGTTGTCATCATCAGCCCAAACACGTCCCACTGCTGGGCACGGGCCTCCTCTACAACTGAGAGGGTTTAGGCCTTAGTCCACCACGCTGGCCTAGTGCGGGTTGGCGGACTACACACCTAAGAAATTTTAGGTGTGCAGGTTTTATCACGATGTTTTCTTCCACCGTTAAAGCAAGTGATAATTCATTGTGAATACACACATAACTTCGAAAAGTCAGAGGTGTGTGCCTGGGGTTTGAACCTGCGACCGCCGAAATTCTCGACCGCGCACCTAAACCTCGAGGCCATCACTGCTTGTATTGTTGAATAAGCTTGTATGATGTGTACCGTGTCCAACAGGCTGACTGTTTTCGGCGATTGGTACGTAAAAAACTAGTTGTAGATATCTATCTACAATTGTCTATCTTGACATATATTTGGACTGCATTGCACAAACTGTTAGGTTCCAGTGCGGTTCCTTTGCTGAGCTTAGGTAAAATAGAAGAAAAAATATTTTAGAAATGATCTGTTTTTCTAAGAAACTTTAGCAAGTAGATCGGGTTAATGTGAACGATAAACTTGCAGAAATCATTAATATATAAGCCTTGCGGTTTAATTTATGAGGTTAAATTGGTTACTAGTTACATAAAACGCGATTTTATGCAAATAAATATAGTTCTATGTATTTAATTTTCAATGTGCCATTTTATTCAATGAGACGCTAAGTTGTTACCGAATTGTAGAAATATTTTCTATATTTTTGTGATTTATTTATTCCCCTCTATAGTTTCTGTCATCCCTGGCTCTTTTAAGCCTTTATTTGAATTGGCATACATACATACATAACCTCACGCCTATAATCCCCGAAGGGGTAGGCAGAGGTGCATTTCTGCACCCACATTTCGCCAGGTGTGTAATCAGTCCCACGTAATAGGGGGCGAGCCTATTGCTGTTTTTTCAGGCACGTTTCCAGACTCCGTGCTGCTACTGAGAATTTCCTTATGGAAAAACCCAATGACACTTTGCCCGACCCGGGAATCGAACCCAGGACCTCTAGATCGCACGGCACATACTTGTACCGCGAGACCAAGAGGCAGTATTTGAATTGGTTCAATTGGTTTTAGAACCCGTATGTATTTTCGGCTATAACCTGTTACTTAACATCCTTAAAGTCTTTGTAGTAATTCAATCACGTGTGAAATTGTTGGTCGCGAGTTGACGCTCGTGTTCTTTTGTAAGTTACTGATTAATATGTCTAGTTGTTTGAAGGTCAGATATTTAAAGATTGCTGTTTAAGAACAACCATGTGTAAACTCAATTGAGGCTTTTGACATGACTTTTAGACATAACGTCTATGTCTCGCGGAACAATAACCTGCTTCTTTGGTCGCACGATGTACTGTTGCGTGCTATAAAGAGATACTTTTGAATTAATTTTTATAAATTAAATTAAATTCCCTGTGTTAATCGAAGTCTGAAATGTGCCCAGTAACGTCTATAGCTTTGCTTCCCAATACATTGATTTTAATACTTGGTTATTCGTAGATTACAAACATACTTCTGCTTAAATATGAACATAGTTTAGTTATATACATATATGTAAATAAAAGAGAGTATGACCGTTTCCAAAGCTAACAGACACACTCTCGGTTTTACAGAATTTGGGGATTATGTAATCTGTTTAAAATATTGCAAGTAATTAAAAAACTTTAAGACATTACAATAACCTTGCCTTGTCTAAGAATTATTTGAACTCACTGCACTTTCTTTGTTCGTCTTCGTAGCTGCAGATCAAGTAGATTTCGTAACAATGCATTGTTCAGTAACATATATTACCGCTTTCTATTTTAGGTATGGCCATAAAATTACGTGGTCTCATCATCTGATTCAATGCAATTTTCCAGAAACTAATTTAAATTATTAATTTTAAATACAACACTTTGTTTTCACTAACGGCTTATTTTTTTATTGACGTTAAATGTATTGTGATATTTATTTTTAATATAATAATATTATGTTTTTTTTTTTTGCTTTGTAATGAATGTATTTTTTTTGTACCGAATATTAATAATTAATTCCATGAAGAACGTTCAAATTCCATAGGGTAATTGAGAGCGTTTTATGCCTATACAATTGTCAGTTTCTCTCTTCTCACTCAACTATTATTAACTGTGTGAGCCCATAATCGGAACTCGGAATCAAAAATGATGATTATTTGTCAACCTATCAAGACAACGCAAGTTCGTAACTAAGGCTAACTATTCTTTACAGGTGGAAGGAGCGTCACGAGTTGGTAGAAGATTGCCAGCACCATCGTCTCTGGATGAGAACAGCGTCGCAAGTCCAGCAGAAGCTCAGCCTAACTTCAGGACAAGGAGCAGCAGGAGGCGAGAAGAAACCTCAACTACACGCGATGTTGTGCGCACGAGATCTAGGAGTAGACCGATAGAATCCACTTCAGAAGCACCACAACCACAACCCCAAACTAATAACGAACGATTCGATTCGAGAAGGACTTCAAGTCGAACGCGAAGTCGGCCTATTGAGGTTGAAGCAAAAACAGAACCTGCTGTAGCCAGGGAGAATGTCGTCAGAAGCAGATCGAGACAAGTTAGCAGACGACCAGCACAATCTACCCCAGCTCCCTTAGAAGTATCCTCACCGGTCATTGATGAGAGTAAAATAGAAATTATTAATTCTAACTTAGATGACATCTCTAAAATTATACCCAAAGACGAAAATACTGCCACGACCCAGTTCAGAAGGAGAAGTTCCATATCTTTTGTCCAGACAACAGAAAGCATAGCTCCTAAGAAAACTGCAAGTCGTGGTCGCGTTAATGCTCGCACTAATACAAGATCACTCGACCTGGATGGTTCTGGGACAACAAACTCTATATCTATCTCGGATAAAGAGCCTACTACAGCTAGAACCGGTGATCTCAGAAACTCAAAGAAACTAAGATACAGGACGCGTCAAACTGAAACGGACACAAATTTAACTGGGGAAGGACTAACCGCAACTAATGAAGTTGTCAAATCTAGTCATATAAAGGGAGCTAGTCAGCCCGAAGTTATAACATTTCCCCCGATAATCGAAAGGCTTGTATCGCAAAGTACTGAAGCGAACAAACTGAAGACGACCACTATTAAAGTAACTAAGGTAGTGCGACGTCCGTTGGGAAGAGCAAAACCTAATCTGAAATCATCTGTGTCAGGACCAACAGGTCAAGCCACGGAAGAAATAAATGATGACGATAATTACCCGGAAAGTTTTAAAGCATTAATACAAGCCAAAAATGCTTCGGTAAGTTGGAGCGGCAACTTAACCATATTAAAAAGCTATACAACCTTTTTACCAACAGCCACTGAAACTAGATTATACTGTCTAACATACTATGTACTTCTCATTTTCACACAAACGTGGAATTGTACCAAATATCGCTTTACCCCAACTAAAACATTACGAATTGGCTATAAATCGCTTATTAATAATGTTGTTTGGAATATTGTCAAAATTTTTATTGGCATTTCGGTAATTTTTTCAGACACAAGCGAGCTCTCCAACCAGCGAGAGTTTGTCCGTGAAAGCATCACAAAAAGTAAACACCTACACTCCTTCACTACAGTCCACTCTTACTGGTCCAGCTGAAAACAAATACTCAAGGGTAATTTAATGGGGTCACTCTCCTGCATGACCACCAATTTTTAATTCTTCCCTACTTAGGCATTCCCATCCTAATCTAAATGTCTTCTTTTTTTAACAAATTACTAGTTAATATTTAATAAATATACATAAAACTACTCAAACTGTTAATACAATACATTTTGCAGCTTCGGAAGCAAAAGGCGGAGGAAGAGAAAAAGGAAACAAAAATTCAAGACAAATTAGTTGAAACAACTGTGGCTCCAGATACGTCGAAGTCAAAGAAGACAGAATACCGACCCCGAGGAACTTACAGAAATAGGAAATCTGCTGCCTCTTCATCAACCCCTTCAAGTGTTTCTTCAAGTGAAAATCCTTCAAAAGGAATTTATAAATACAATAGAAAATTTAAATCTTCCACTACCGAGCCACCTAAACAAGAAAACTTGGAAAAAGATAAGCGTATTGAAAACGGTGATGTTGCCAAGAAGTCTCTTGCTAGGTCACCAAATTTTTCTCGAAAATTCTCGGCTAAGAACCCCAGCACCAGTACAGAAATATCCGTCGTAACTGAAAATAGTAATAGTTTTACTAACATTGGGAAGACTAAGACCACTTTACCGAGAACAAAATATTATTCACGATTCAGAAATAATCTTAAGAATGAGGTGACATCAAGTACTGAGGCTGTCACTAAAGTGAATGTAGAACCTGCGCAAAAGAAAAAAGAAGATACAGCCGATGAACCACTCATATTTACTTTGTTAAAGAATCCTGATGATAACAGTATTGTGAGTACAGGGCCACAGACACATAACAAAGATAAAGAAGTTATAAAAACTGTTAAAAGCAAAGAATCTAAGAAAAATAATACTGCACCATCCGATATGGCACAGGAATCTGAGAATATGGCTTATGTAGCAGTCTCGCCTACAGGAGGGGCTAGAGATCCCGATAGGTACAAATATCACGCAAATTACAAAGATCAGAATCCTAATTTAGTGCTAGAAAAGGAAAGAGGGTCTTCAACGGTTACCCCACCAGTAAGAAACCTTCATGCAAGGAAATATGGTCGTAAACGAACAAAGTCGAAAGATTTAACTGACGATTACGACTCGACAACACCGAAGTCTAGAGATAAGCATATAAGAAAGTTCAGTGAAGCTTATTCCAAAACAACAGAAGCTTCCACTAATGGCGTGAGTATTTTTCGAAAAATTATTGACTATTTCTTCAAAAACGTGTAAAACTACTATTTCAGCCAATTGACCTGATTTCACAGATTACTCCTGAGCCGGATAGACCTAAAAGCAGGTTTAGTTCTAAATATCGAGCTTCGTATCTCGATAAACCATTTTACAAACCTACTGTACCCACAATCACATCATCTACTGTAAGTAACATGCAAACTATACTAAAAACAGTTCATAAAATACTGAAGCGTTTCCTTAATTCAAGTGCAACAGACAAAATTTATTTGTAAAACATAATCTCTTTACAGTTTTCCAAAATTGAACAAAGCCCCTTTATTCCAATTGGCATTAAGATAAGCAGTCATGTTATCATTGTTGCACCTCATATCATTATCATTGTCATTGTTAAGATGTGGAGTCAGTTTACATTAATTTTGCGAATATATAACACAGAAGTTACTTTTCCAAAAAAAATAATTTTTAAACATCTAAGCTGATTGCATGTCTTGTGTTGTGCTAAACTATTCATTTACTGTTTATAAACAGATTTATGTTTTTAAAATAATACAAACAATTTATCACATAAAACATAAGCAAATGGTAATGTTTGTAACAAAAAGTTTCTCATTGCTAAAGGCGTGGCTGAAATTCTTCGTCACTGACAACCTGTTGACAAAGTCTGTAGAAGAGCCTAAATGGTTCGTTGGTGGAGATGTAGATGACACTACAGAGTCGATGTCAAGACAGAACGTCACGACGACAGCACTCATTCATGAACCGTCCATTGAACTGGTTAATGGAATCATATAGTTTTGACATATACCGTTTATTGAACCACTATCATTCATTTCATTCACTCATCTATTGTAATATAACGGTTATGGTTTAGTTTTAAAGAGATTGTAATGTTAAGAGCATTTATTTGTATTTGCATTTTAATTTAGACTGTAAGTTTGTAATGCATTAATTTTGTTGAAAAAGTCTCTTTGAAACGAAACGTGAATTTGTTTATAACAAGTTTTTGCGTTGAGCTATCAAAAGAGACGTCGTTGTAAGATTTAATATTTCAATAATTGTAACGCAGATAAAAGAATAATATTCTTTAGTTACATAAACTTAACGCATAAGCTTATAAAACTAATGTACCTATATTATGTAGTGTAGAAGTCACTAACAAACAAGATATTAAATATTGTATAAATCTTACAAATTGTTTTAATACTACTTCATTTCCATCTAAACTTTCTCTCTCATACGACACTAACATCTCAGTATACCCACTATCTTGATTCCAAATATAATAAAGAGGCTTTGGTCTTTGCACGAGTTTCCATATACTATCTGAGGGTCTCTCACAAGCAACTACTTAATTATTTGGAATATACACATCGTCTATATTTTTTCTGTTTTTATGGGTGAGATTACTTCTTATTTCAGGTAGAGGGAGAAGAGATACAATTAGGGCCAGACGAAAACGCTATTTCATTTACTCAGACACGAAGGACTCTGTCCTCAGCAGACCTGAGACTTTCAGAGAGTCTGGTTAAACCAGCGCACGTAATGAATGTTGAGGCGTCCCACCATTCGCCTTCAGTTACAGTGTCCATATTTGATGCTCTAGCTGAAATACTTACGTCCACACCCAGACCCCGACTCTCTTCGACAACTGAAGTAACGAAAAATACTGTCATTAATACAGACGTAACAAAAATACTCAACGGCGTGAGTAACTTCAATGTAAATAGTGCCCAAGGCATTCCAAATCAGGATAATTTTACAGCTGTCGCCATCGATGTAAGCACTGTTACTAAATCTGTACAGAACACGGTCCAGACTACACCAAGTGTGATTAACAGTACGGGCGGGGAAAATGTTACACCGTCACTAAGCACTCAAGATGAAACTGTAACTCCTGTAACTACGCCACAAACCCCTGTCCCTACTCCCTCCACTCCTGTTTCCGCAAGGAGACCTTTTGCTATTAAAGTATTGTATTCAGATACAGAACCACCAACAGACAAACTCACGACAGCACCTGAACCTACATCAAATCAGCCGACGACTGACCCAACAATGGTATATAACACAGTGTCTGATCTTTTGTTATCAAATAATAATTTAGTGTCGTCAGAACTAACTAGCATGTTATCTAATAACATAAAAGAAATTATTCGGAATATGGATCAGGACAGTAAATCTAGGATATCTGGAGATATGGCGAATTTGTTAAAGAGTTTAATTCCGAGAGCTTTAGATGGACTTGCGACTTCACTTGACAATGCAGACATGACTCCTAACACTACTCCCTACAGTTTGGAGGATATTAAAGATACCGAAAATATTGATATTAATACGGACTCTGTAAATATAAATATCCTCCAAGATGTAGGCACAAACAACAATGTAAATAGCACCGTAGATTCTGCCGTTACTGACGCACCCCCTCAATTTGTAAATATCTCTGACACTACTGCGGCAGTTACAGAGAGCACACAGTCTTTGTCTAGTAGTCAGGCTACGTCGGCTGGTGACAGTTCAATTACGACCGCAAGTACCTCTGAAACACCAAATTCTTCCTCTCCGGTCTCTAGTACAACTCCCTTTACTGTGCCAACGACGTCGTCTGCCTCCTCAGACATCAGCACACCCAGTGGAAGTAGTGGTACTGACAATTTTATTGGTGCTGATGTACAAGATGATACTACTAACAAAAATTCCCTAATACCATTCCTTTCAAATTATGTGATTAAAGATTTTACTCCTCCTATGACCCCAAATATTGACGAAAACACTAAAATGACGCAGGCACTGCAAGTCACAAAATCATTACCCCCTATATCGTCCTCATTAGTTGAGCTATCAGGTACTGATAACGTTGATGTTCAGGATACTACTCAAGTCTCCCTACTCCAGTTATGGGTATTATCCAAAAAGGCTAGAGTATTAAAGATGATTGAGGATCTTATACGACAACATAATAATGAAATAGCTACGGCGCCACCTTTAGTTGACATAGTGAGCTCACCAGATAAAATAAACTTATCCAATCGTTTGACAAATATAATAAATACTATGACATCTACGACTGAGACCTCGGTGACAAGTGATGATATGCCTACCTCTCCTACAACTAATCCTTTTACTGATCCTCTTCCTACAACAACTTTATCACCCACACAATCTGATGAAACAACAGTCAGTATTGCTGAAGACGGCATTACAACTAATGAAGCTATTGAAGCTGCAGACGTAACTGAAGGTTCATTACCCACTACGACAGATGGAGGCATCGATATATCGTTTCGTATTGCTTTAGCAACGGAGACATCTAATGAAATAGTTGCAACAACTATTTCAAACGTAGCCACCACTGATATTTCGAACGATGTTCCAAGTACCACACTAGTCGCAACAACAGAATTGACACAAGACTTGGGCAGATCTCAAGATATGTCTACTATTGAAACAACAGAAAATTCAGAACAAATAACTACACAAGTTAATACTGAAACAACTACGGTTCAATCAAATACAGAAACAACAACGCAGATAACTGTAGATACTACTCAATTCAACGTGGAAACTACAAGTCAGACAATAACAGAGACTACACAAACAAACGACTTTAATCAACAAACATTATCTACTACTACTGCTAGTCCCTTATTAGTCGGTACACCCGCGATACCGAAAAAAGATTACGTTATTTTCGGAATATTACCAAACAATACTGTGGTACGTAAAGATCCTAATGACGATGTACTGGAAACATTAACAGAGGCGAGTCCATTCATCGTATATGGTGTGCTGCCCAATAACACAATAATACGTAAATTCCCGAATGGAACTAGAGTGCCAAGAGTCATGCAAAAAATTGACGTACTACCAATCAGCCCATGGAGTTTGAGGAATCCATACAGCCCCATCCATAACAACCCGGCCATTGTCAAACCGCGGCTTAACCCCATCCGAGTATCCACTAATTTTGATAATACTGCGACATCCACAGACACATCAAATAACGGAACGGAATTAACCACCGACACTGTAAATAACCTACAACTTACGGTATTGACTTTACGTTGTTTAGCTTAAACGCTGTGCTTGGGGGCTTGCCTTAACTTGCAGCAGCATCTTTAGAGCGAGGACCGCGTATGGATACGGGTAACGGTACGTTTAACCCTTGCATGCCTACCGCACTACAAACGCTTCTCATTTAACATACAGGCGTAACAAATTATTTCGTAATTGCAGATATCTTCATCGGCACTTAATTTTCTAAGCAGTACATTGGGTATAACTACCGCCACAAATAAGCCTACTGCTGAAAAAAGCACTGCCTCGCATGTATTGAGTTTACGCACAACTACAATGCTACCTTCTGTTGATGAAATTCTGCTTAATAGTCTATCTTCAGCCGCTAAACAGGAAATGGTCATATCATCCATGACGAGCTCTACTCACGAACCAAGAATATTAACACTGGATATTGATCCGGAGGTATATTTATTGTTTAAATCGTGTCTTTATTTATGTAACTTTTAAGATCACTAATTGTATTGAACACTCTCTTTACTTATACACAAATTATCAAAGTATTTATGTTACATACATGCAAAATGAAATAACTCAATTTTATTTTTGGGCACGGTTCTTTAACTGTAGATCATACCGAAATTTCATTTAACTTGTCGGATAAGGTAAGTGGTGTCGGTCTAAATGTAGTGTGAATGTTATGTGATGGACACATTTAGCAAAGCTCAATAACTTGTTACATTACATCAGACAGAATGTACAAAATTCTAACATAACTTTGAAATAAATTACAGACAAAACAAATACGAACGGAAAAACCCAATGACGGGGCAGGAAATGCAGTGTTTAAATTCATACCAATAGACGAAGTAACAGTGCCTTCATTGAATTCGAACGTACTGAAATTAGCAACAACAAGACAACCTGCGACAACTAATACTGCAAAGGCTGAGGTACAAATAGTAACAGCGACGTCGGTAACTGAGAGTAATACGCAACCAACACAAACACAAGCTAGTACGAATGATGCAACAAGCACTCTTCAAACTACTGTAGGAACAGTGGAGTCGACAACTGCTACCGTACCGTCCGTTGCTACAACAGAAACTGTAATCACGACGATAGCTACAACAACGCTGGCGCCTACGACAACTCTAGCACCTACTACCACGGTTCCTACAACCACGCCAACGATTACAACGTTACCGCCTACAACAACTGCAGCGACAACAACGGTTACCTCCCCAGAACCGACTACTACCACGATAGCGCCAACGACTACAACTCCAGCGCCTACAACGACTACTACAACTCCGGCACCGACAACAACTACTACGGTACCAACTACCACGACTACAACTCTCGCACCAACAACTATCACAACTGCAGCGCCTACAACAATATCAGCCGCAACCACCACAACAGAACCACCAACGACTCCACTACCTTTAATATTAACAACAACACAAACCGCAACTTTGCCCACTTCCACTATTAGCATTGAAGAGGACATAAAACGATATCAAGAAGATTTACAACTTTTGCAAACCTTATTACAAGCAACTGGAAGAAATCCTAAAAATATAAATGTACAAAATAATTTAAATCAATTATTGCCTAGTAAAATAACAACTACTATTAGGCCATTCACTGGAGCACCGGTTACTTCACAGTCACTAGATCAAGCTAAACTATTAGAGGCGCTTTTATCAGCTGCTGGGCAAAATTCTAACAAGGTGCCAAATCTTGGTGGTAGCAATCCTGTAGCTGTAACAGCTAGAACTCAAACAACAACATCTCGTTCCATCGAGGATGATATTAGGCAGTTTGAAGAAGACACTAAATTGTTAAAAGCGTTGTTACAAGCAACTGGTCAAAATCCGGCTAATCTAAACATTCCAACATTAGACAACATTAAAACAACCACTAAAGCACCTACCACAACCACAACACCAACAACAACTCGACCCACAACTACAGTCAGACAATCAACACAGTCGATAGAGGAAGATATTAAAAAGTTTCAAGAAGATACGAAACTTTTACAGGCTCTGTTACAGGCCACGCAGGGTCAGAATAATCTTAATTTAAATACGCCTATAGTATCGGGAGTGACATCAAATGTGAGAATAGCCTCAAATCCACAAACAACATCAATAGGATCAAATCCTACGACTCCGTTAGAAATAAGGCCCGTTTATACAACAACGCAAGTTCCTGTGTTTAAAACCTTTGCCCCTAGAACTGTTTCCCCTACGTTACAGCCTGGTGCCGCGTTTAGTACTGTGACCGAAGATGTGGGCATATCTACCACTTTCCCGCCATTTAATCAAAGAACAACTGCAGGCAGAAATTTCGATTTCACAACTGTGCCAACTGCTCGGCGGGCGCCCGCAGCTATATTCTCAACTACCACCGACATGCCCAGTACATCGACATTTTCGGTTGAAGAGGACTTAGCTTTTTTGCAAAACTTGGTAATTATTGTACTACTTATTCTTGTCAATTAATATATTTTTTGTTATAAAAAAAGTCAATACAATGTTTTAAATTTTCAGAAATCGGTTTTGAACACCAATCCTAACAGCCAAGATCGCGAGGCGGCATTAGCTAATCGCATCATAGCTCTGGCTGTCGAAAAAAGCCTTAATGAAATACAGTCGGGAAATCACGATGAATCTGTTCGTATGGGAACAACTATTGCTAACAGTGCAACTGTAACGACTCCTAGACTCATAACTACGACTACTATTGCTACAACCACTACTCCTACTACTACAACACCTACTACCACTACTACGACAACAACGACCACAACACCTAGACCTACTACAACAACCAGGCCTTTCACAACAACGTTATCGAATGGTCCATCCATCGAGGACGACATAAGACAATTCCAAGAGGACACGAAACTACTACAAGCTTTGATAAAGGCAACCGGACAAGATCCGTCTAAATTCAACATACCTACATTACCAAATATACCGAGCAACCTAAATGTGAGTCCAAATGTACCAGAGAGTGTCAACGAAGAATTGAATCTGCTTTCAAATCTTCTTGCTTCACCATCACCTTTGAATGAACCTTTCGACCTATTAACACAGAAGCCTAACGCTAATGTAGTTACTAAATCTATTGACACTACAACTTTACCATATGGTGCAAAAATAGCTGTAAAGGATGATCTTCAAAGTGTTCAGGACGATGGGAAATTGTTACAAACTTTGATACAATTGCAGGGCGCACAGGAGACTACTACACAAAGGAGCAAACTTACATTGACAGGTAAGATGTGGGACGACTACCGTTTTATCACCGTTATCTAATTCATCATCATCATCATCATCATCACCATCAACATCGCGAAGACAGCTGCTACAAGACTCGATGAAGCGGATTTGTATCGCCTTGAGACCATTAAATAATAGTTGCTATAAGCCACCTAAAGTTATTACATTAACATTTCCAAGCTAACAGTCGAAGTGCATGAAACTATGTACATATTATGTATATTCAGCTAGCCTTTCGTTCTATATAATGCAGTTATATTTTTCTAATAGTAACAATAGAGCAGTTGAAGTGTTATTTTATTCCTTCAATTTATATCCAAAAACAAATGTCATAAAAATAAACCTTTTTACTACCTGAGTATGTTTTCATGCATTTTTTTTGCATGAAATCATTACAATTTACAAGCTTTATATTTTATTAATTAATTAGCCCCGTGGCGCAGTTGGCTAGACACCAGCTTGCGAAACGAGAGGCCGCGGGTTCGATCCCCGCACCGAGACAAATGTTTGTGTGATCCACAAATATTTGTTTCGGGTCTGGGTGTATGTGAGACCGAAAAGTCTCTCGTAGTTTCTGATACCCACGACACAGGACTTGTATCCTAGTGTGGGGTCAGAACTATGTATGTGACTGTTGGGTGTATTTATTTATTTATATTTTTTTAAACCATATTCCAGGTCAAACTTCAGATGAGGCACTCCAGAAACTCATTCAGCAGACACAAGGTGCTGGTATGGTTTCGGAGGCAACTAAGGCGCCTATATCACTGAGCACAGAATACGGGAAGAGTAACGACGCATTGCTAGCAGCGTTGCTGAAGGAGCAAGGTTTCGGTCCAACCACGGCAAGTTCTTTGGATGAGCAACTTCGACTTGCTGTTAGTCTAACTTTTCTTTTCTTTTCTATTAATAATTCTAATATTTACCGTAGCAAACAGCGAGATATGATTTGAAGGTAAATTTTAAGACATACATTATTAATATTTATATCATAACGTCTAACTTCAAACTTCGCTTACAACGCTTCACGTTCATCTTATCTGCCTCTATCTCACTTTGAGCTTTATCGTCATACGTTTTCATTTTCCATAGTCACTAATAATTTAGATCATTCATTAGATTTAGACATACATGTAACATCGTAGGCTTTACTCAACCAAGTGGTAGTGACGCCTAAAGCCAGGCGGACGACGACGCCGCCGCCTCCGCCGCCGGCGCCCGCGCCCCGCCGGCCCGTTCTGGATGGGCTCGCGTGGTTGTGGCAGCAGTGGCGCGAGACGGCGCCGGGCCCGGGCGCCCCGCGGCCCGCCAGCAGCAGTGCTGCCAACAGCGACGTGAGGCGGCCGGCGCCTGCTGCGCCCTCGGCACGGCCCGCGCCGGCAGCCTCGCCAGCGACCAGCAACAGAGTCAACTGGTTTGGCTCAGGCCCGTTCGTGGGCAACGCTGACGATAGACCGGCAGCGAATAGAGTGGGTTTCTCATCTCTTTTACTTAAATTGTGCGACTGGGGGTGAGGTGAAGGAGCCCAACTTAGATTAAATACGTAAAACGAAAATGGAACGAATTCTTCGGTATTTATAGAGGTTTAGAAATTTTACGCAACTTGTTCCTATTTAATCTAAGTATGGAGACGTGTAAATTTTGTAGATGATGGTCGGGTTGGTTTGTAAATAGTGAGAAATGAGATGAGATATTAAGTTTCTTTTTGTGTTTTTTTAATTACTTTGTGTTTTCACGTAAATAAATTATTTATTAATTATTGGCTTCATTGGCTTGTACATAAACATTTGTGCCGTAATGCAAAGCGTCCTTTTTCTTATGTAGTAAAGTGTTTAATTTATTCGTTTTTTGTTTTATCACTCGCTATTTGATCACGAAACAAAGTATGTATTTGTAGCACATTCACTTTATAACCATGTACAAAATGTAAATAATATTTAGTGCAATGTTTTTGTAGATTAGATTTTATTGAGGAAACTTTTTCTGTTATTGGTATTTTTGGCGAGTAGAAGTGAAGGCATTGTACATTTGGAAACTAACATTTGAGTTCCAATTAATCCACCTTTGTAATTATGACGGATATTTTTCGTTACTAATTTCCTAATTAACTTGATAAAATCTGATCTAGTTAACAAGACCTCTTGTGGTTTAAACATAAGGTGTCCTACCTAGCGTTGATCATACCCCATCGGTTAAGGTGCACATGTGGTTAATATCACACACGGAACAGGATGTGTGATTACAAAGAAATTCACGCAGAAACGACCACACAAAACCTCTAGACCATACAAATATTTGGCGGTGCGGCTACAAGGAAAATTATAAATGTATAGTTTTACCGTCTTTTATCCTGATTAGAAATCATATGATTTAATCATTTTAGCTTTTTCATTCCCATCTATGCATCTGATGCTAAAAATAAGAATATTAGAGATATTGAAGGATAAGTAATTTGATATTTAATAATTTGTGGTTTAGCTTCGTCGAATTATTTCATATTACGTTTTTATTATTATAATTTACGTTTATTAAATGCGATTTAGAGACATAGAATATTGTTTGTAGACAAAATATTACGATCTATCAGCAATCTTTCTGTTTTATATAATTTTTGATTCATTGATTTGAATTTTTGGCTACCTTTTGTGTTCTGATATTTTATTAAAAAATTGGAAATTATAAATCGTAACTCGTCATAATACTATTTCAATAGAATTTATCATAATATAATAGCAATACAAGTGTTAAGCTAATACTATATATTAAATTCTGTGAAGTGTTTTGTGCGTTTTCGGTGAGTAAATATTGAAATACGATGTAAAATTGTGACATAAAAATTTAACAAAATAAACAATTAATTTTGCTAAGCATGCCTTGATTTTTTAAACTTATTCTAATTACTCTAATTCTGTATGTTTTTTTTTATTTTAATTCTAATTTTGTTTAATATTTCTTACGAATGTCTTTACAACTTATTCTTACTTTGATCTAACACGACTCATAACCATACTCATCTTTCGACACCATGACATATCCTTTCAAAACTACTAACACTTGTAAATATTTTTAAACTTGTATATTTATGTGTATACTGCACCATTGTTTTTATTTGCACCATTATGTGATTATTTCTGTAATGTATTGCAATTCTTGTCAGTTGCTTTAACTTCCATTTTCTAAAGAAATCATTTTTTTTAATATAATAGTTGGGAATTTTTATTTTAATTAACTTATTATTAAACTATTACGAGTAAAACATATCAACATCCAAATGCCCAAAGTCAAATTACACTGTATTTAAAGCAACTTACAACTTACTCATAAAACAGCTGTTAGCTTCAGCACTACCTTTTCTGATACTTCACCCTTTCATAAGAAATACTCTAATTGGTATGATTATATGTAGATACCACTAGAGCCTCCGAGGGCGGTGGCCACAGAGCAAGCACCGGGTCGGGGGCAGCTCGTCTCAGCAGCTATTAACGTCACGAGAGCATTCTCTCAGTTCCTGGGAGCTGCTATTCAGGTGAATATCAGATACTAGTAACCCAGGTTGCAATGAAACGAAAATTATTTTTCAGTGACAGCCCCGTGGCGCAGTTGGCTAGACACCAGCTTGCGAAACGAGAGGCCGCGGGTTCGATCCCCGCACCGAGACAAATGTTTGTGTGATCCACAAATATTTGTTTCGGGTCTGGGTGTATGTGAGACCAAAAAAGTCTCTCGTAGTTTCTGATACCCACGACACAAGACTTGTATCTTAGTGTGGGATCAGAACTATGTATGTGACTGTTGGGTGTATTTAATATTTAGTTCACGAGAATTTTGTTTTTCGCTATTGTATTATTGTTAGTATGTTTGTAATCACCGCAACTATGACTTGTTTTGGTTTTTTATTACGGTTGTTTAACTATGATTATCAGTTTACAGAAAATTGGCTGCAAAACTGTTGTAAGTTCAAAATGGACTAACTTTAACCAATAACAGCATCAATCTACCTCGTGATAATATGCCATTGAACATTAAAATAAATTAATATTAATTAATTATCAATCTAATTTAATACAGTAAATCAATACTAATCTCATAATGAAATCTTTACCTTTGATTAGAATATGTCACATACTTGATGTCGTATTAAATAAAATCCCGTGATACATAATTCATAAGCTGTAATTTGGCCGATATTATGAACTAAGGTCTTACCCCCTCTCAGTCGCAGGGAAGGCCCGTGCCCAGCAGTGGGACGTATATGGTCTGATGATGATTCATGAACATTATGTATATCATATACTCGTATAATAATAATAATGTTTGTACATTAGTCCACCATATTAAAAAATTGTGGTTGTTGGTGGTCAATATGCCGTCCCCTTCATTTATCAATATCCCATAAAATAAAATATAAATTTTATGTAAAATTCGTAGGAACTAAAATTATATTATTGCAAGCATAGATATTAGGCAATCTTTTCAAATTTTTAATATACCCAAATAAAAAATAAAAAAATTGAGTGAAATTGTTTATTATAATTTCATTCCTAAATCACTATACAATAATTTCGGTATAGAAATACATGTAACTGTGTCGACTTTTAAGATCCTTTTTTTTATTAAGATCAGGTAAAGCTGGACTGGGCGCGAATTTAAATGTAGAAATTTTACTAAGCCTGTGCTTCTGTAATTCCAGGGAGCTGCCCAGACAGTCCAGAGTGTGATCCGAGCTGGACAGAGAGCGGCCACAGACGTGTACAGCAACGGCTCCGGCGGTTCTGGGTAGCCCACGCGTAAAGTTGGACTCGAAACTTTTCCGAAAGTGTCATAGTATGCACTATGTGTTATAAGTGCTCAAATGTACATATATAGTCGATTATAGATTTAGTATTAGTGCTTAATTAATAGCATGGTTCGTAAGTCTAAACGAAAACGGCAATATTAATTGATGCCGATGAAAAATATCAATTTCGTTTGTGATGAATCATTTTAATATTTATTATTTTTTAGTATGAGAAAAAGGGCTAGTTGTAAGAATTGATTTAAAAATCGTTGTACAGATAAATACCACCAGATTCATGGTTAAGATTTGAGGTAATTATGTTTAAGCTTACTCTCAATATGTCAAACGATAATTTTGTATATATTTGCAAATATTTTAAGGGACTCATTACCTCCTCTATCAGAAAGGGATCAAAATTTCCATTATATTGTTGTCTTATATATGTTTGTGTATAGTAATAATATCACCTAGTCATACAAATACCGACATAAACGGGGGTTTTGATAGTTCAAAGCATAATTAACTTCCTCGTAAGGTTCCTATACAGGGGTGATAAACATTTCACAAAATAATACCTTGCGTTTTATTATTAGTACTATAAAAGAAGATCAAATGTAAATCTTGTTAAAGAATCATTGAGCAGTGTTCATAATGAGAAGCTCCCCTAGGATAAAAAGACCAATATTAAATTTTTCATGAATCAGGTGATAACGACGATGTGATTCTAGCTCTACCTTAGTTGATAATATTTAATTTTCTTGAACTAAAAAGATTCAGAAGTTTTAGACTCCTAGTACCTATTCGCGAGCATTAAGCTAAAATGCTTGGTGAAGCTTATAAGCTTTGGCGAGGTTTTAAGTACCTACGTAGTTCGTTACGCTTAGCATTTTTCTAATGAAATATCAGGGGGTTTTGTTACGATAGATCTGATTAGGATATATTTTGACGGTCTGCTTGTGAAACAATCCATTTTTTTATACTTTTTCGTATTTTTTTCGACCTAAACACTGTTATTTTGCAATTTTTTAAGGAAAATGATCGAAAAATATGCAATTTTTCTTTTTTTCTTTTTTTAATAGGGCTCGATAACATTTCTTCTTCAAAGCATTTTTTCTCAGTAACCAAAACTTGTTAGATCACAAAAGCATTTCCGCACTACTAGTAAAATTATATTCGAAGTTTCAGAAACAGATTGTCAATCGTTTAATTTAAGGCCTAGTTTTAAGTTCTGCCTCTTAAACATAAGTCTAAAAACATGTGCCATTTCGCACGTGCTCGTACGTATCGCTTCAGGTTTTCAGCTTTTATTTATTTATTTAATGGTCACTCTTCATATCGATACGTGGGTGGTATTTTAGTAATCATTAGTAAACTTTGGAAATAAATTTGAGAAAAAATCGAATAAATTTCCTGGAAGAGCTTAATGTTACTGAAATTGTTTTTCTTCTCTGACTATAGTACGTACTGAAGGAATTATTATAACGAAAAAACTTCGAAATTTACGACTCGAAAAATTTATTGGATTAAATTGATTGAAAATATATAATTTATTTTTTAGTTGTTTGTTTTCTTTCTTTAATTTGGCTTATGAAAACTAGTATGTACTAATGCAATTTAATTTAAGCGTATACTGCCAATATTTACTAATGATACTAATTGTTAATATGATATATTTATATGCGATTTAAGCTTTAAGAAAAAGCAAAAGTAAAATAAAATAAAGGTGTAGAGAAGCTAGAGATAGCCACAGGAAAAAATATAATTCGTTGACTATTGCACCTCTTTGGCTTCTTATTATAATAAAATATTAAATTAACATATGGAAAATGAATACTACAAAAGAAATAATACTACTATAATAATTAACTCAACCCAAAAACGTGGATTATTATTTCGAAATAGTGATACATTTTTTTAATAGTAATTTAAATATAATTGTTTGGAACGTCATATTGTACTCACATTTAAACGTTTGATTAAAGTATGGTTGTCTCTGCAATTTTATACCCAAGTTTACAGTAATGACAAATAAAAATCATATCTTTAACGATGTAACAATAACTAGGATGTGGTTAATAAATATAATTTGTTTTGTAATTATGACATTCTAATTATTACTGCGTAGTACAAACCGCACTTTCTTGTTATGACCAATCATTGTGTTATTAATATTTCGTCTTTTGAGGAAAGCATGATGAGTCAATGAGAAATCAACAATGAGTCACGATTTATTGATAAAATTGTGTTGAAATTCAACAATTTTCACGTATTATTATTGAAATTTCCACGTATTATTTCATTTAATGTTGTATTCCAATATTTTCAGTTAGGAGGACAATGACTATAATATTAATATGTGACTAAAAATTGATTTTAAAGACTTCATAACCTTTCACTGCCAGATATACTCGAATTATTTTTAGCTATTGTAACGCTTTAGACTAACATGAATGTAAAAATAGTGAGTAAGGGATATTTTAGTATAAGCTTTGGCCACGATCATCGTGGAAAGTCTAAATTAGCTTCCTAATTATTAATTTAATTTTTGTACATTTTTATATAAAGGGAGAAATGATAGGAAAATAAATTATTAAATAATGGTATATTCTTATTATTTATTTTTCCTGTCTATATTATTTGTCGAAAGTAATATAATAACATGTAGCTTTCAACCGAAAGCGGTAGGTTCGAGATTATTGTCCCGGAAAGTCTCGCAATTTTTGATATAAATGGGGAATAGAAATATTTTAGTAAGTCTATATATTTATCTATATATTTACGTAGCCGAACGCGCAGCGTAGGACGTCCACCCACAAGATGGTCAGACGACCTAATAAAGGTCGCGAGACGTCGCTGGATGCAAGTTGCTTCCGACAGGTCCTTGTGGAAGTCATTGCTTATGTTCATCGGTGGACTTCCTTTGGCTGATGGGTGATGATTATGATGGATGATATATTAATTATTTATTTATTGTCTGTAATTATGTAGTGATAGTTTATAAAGGCTGAGGCGCAAAATGATAATACTGCACATTATGGCGTTTCAAGTACCAAGAAAAGTTTATGTTTCGTCATTAGATGCAATATTTATTTATTGAGATATTTACTTCTTTACATACATGCACACTATTTAATTTTTACCGTTTACCATGTCCTGAGTTCACGAGGAAACCTGCACACCTAAACAGTTCTTAAGGATTTCTTAGGTGTGTAGTCCGTCATCCGCGGGCCGAATGTGAAGGCCAGAGACCCCGACATACCCCTCTCGGTTCTCCGAGGTACTGAAAGGGGAGCTAAAAGCGCTTTCCTCTCGTTAAAAAAAATGTGTGTAGTCCGCCAACTCGCACTAGGCCAGCGTGGTGGACTGAGGCTTAAGCCCTCTCAGTTGTAGAGGAGGCCCGTGCCCAGTAGAACGGATATGGGCTGATGATGATGTATTCAGTATTTCCTTACAATGCCAATAACACTAACCAACCCATTTTTTAACGATAGTAAAGCGCTTTAAGCTTTCCTTTCGGTACCTTGGGGGAGGCTGAATGGGGTATTTTGGCGCGCGCAACAAATTATAAGCTGAGTTGGGTCCCTAACCAAAATCCTACGCCAGCATACTGACAAAAACTACTCGGTGGCCTTGACGCGCATTTAAAAATAAGATAAATACACCCGCATTTGGGGCGGTACTCAGAACTCAGTACGAAATCTCAGGGCGAGAAGCGTCATGAATTAGTCCCCGCTGCTGACACCAACCTACCCTGGACCTGCCTTAACTCACGGCACAACACACATATTATAAGACTGCTTAAAAGACTCACAGTTATAGGGAGAAGGAAGCACGTGCGCTGGTAGTAGCCTACAACTGCCGTACCATGGCAAATAAACATTCAAACCCTTTGGCTCGAGCCGGTCGTTGGTATCCACAAAGCTGTGCCTCGGCAAGTTTACATTATACTATGTTATGGAGATTGCGGTTTAATGTGTAATTGTTTATTTATAATAAAAAACAGTGGTATAATTAATTAACTAAAGCTCTACAACAAAACATTTCTAATTGACTGCCTAATTAATTACGCGGACTGCCTCGTAGGATACGTAGCACGGGTGTGTGCCTTGTTATCGAGGCGTTCCAGGTTCGTTTCTCCAGAGGGAAAACGTTTTTTTTCTTATTATAAAATTCTCAATAATATGCATTGAGTAGCATGGAGTAGCATCTTTATATCGTTATACTAAAAAATCACAGTTAGCAAGACTTGATACGAAATTCTACATCTGCCATCCCTTTGAGAAAAAGGAAAAAATTGTGTTTTTGTTTCTATATAATTTAAATAAAATAAATAAATAAATATAATTATATAGCAGTTTATGTAAATATTCTATTGATTAAGATTTAAACTTGTTATCGGATTTAACTGTTATACGTGGCTATCGTACCTAGGAAATGTGTTCTATCTGAGCTGAGGTTGTTTACACCACGGCTAGTCTACGTTATTTACGACACAGGCTCTCTCTGTCTTGAATTCGAAGTGGCATTTCCACTATTTTTCTCAGAAAAGTCCTATTAAATTAGTCGTACGTGAGTCAACGACCGAAGAATACTAATGGCCGTTAGATAAGGGGCAAGTGGAGGCTCAAAGCGAGTATTTTTGTAAATTTATTTTTTGAAAATGTCGATACACCTTTTAATGCCAAAATACTATTATTATGTAAGTTACAGAGTGCTTTATGAGGCATGTGAAGAAACAATGCCTGTTTGTTGTTTTGGAACCAAGGGTCACGAAAAGTGTACGAAAACTTCAAAGGAATGCTTGAAATAATGAAAAAGGATTAGGATATTTGCCACCGTCTAAACAAATATGGTGTATTGCCCTGCTTAACTTCTTTGTATATATTTAATCCAAGAAGCAGTTTGATAGTTCTTTAAGTGAAGACGTGGTAAGTGACATTATATTTCCGCCCTGTGGTTTGGGGGTGTAAGAATACCGTCACGGTATCCCCTGCCTGTCGCAAAAAGCGACTAATGGGGGTTATCGCGATTGTCGGGCGTGCTACGGGGGAGGTGCGCCCCTACAGAAAATTTACAATCCCGAGATGTGCGGCAGAGCGCACGGCCTCGTGAATGTCATGGACGGTCACACTAAATAAGCGTCCAAAATAGGGCCTAGTGGGGAACACCTGAAATCTCTCTATCGCAGAGGAGTCCACATTTAGACGCAAGACGGCCATTGGGAGGCTTTAGTCTGCATGCCAGCGCATGATTTTAGTTAGGGACCCAACTCAGCTATGTGAACATAGGTTCCACGTGTTGAGTTGGAGGGCCGGTGACTCCGACATACCCTTTTCAACCTCCCCTGAGATACCGAACAGGGAGCTTACGGCGCTATCCTCTCATAAAAAAATTAGTAAGGACTATTTACCAAGTCACATACTTCTTTTGAATAATTAATTAATTAAGAAGAGTACTCTTATTTTTTTTTATCGTTAAAAAAAAGTGATATAATATTTAGATTGCATTCATGTACCATCTGGTGCGGTGTGATCCCTTCACTATACTAGATTAAAAGAAAAAATACTAGCTTACATTTACGTGGCATAATAAACATATTATGCAAAAACAATACAAAAGATTAGAAAAAAAGCATAAGTTATAAATTATTTGCGTTAATAGTTTATTAATGCATGCTTACTGTGTTTATTATTAAGGTAGGTATTAATAAAATAAATCTACGTCATAAGAAAAAAATACACTTATTATTTATGTTTATATCAACTTCATGGAACATAAACACAGCACAAAGGATTTACACATTGGCTAATAAAATGAAATGTAATAAATGTGTCGTTAACTAATCGTACAAGCTACTCCTTCCACAATATACGAAATGGCTGATCGTAAATAATTTAATTTGTAATTTCGTAGACACGTCGCAAAAAAGTCTATTCCACTAAGACTCGAATTAAATAGCTTTATAAATTATTTATAGAAACTAACCAAAGCGATAAAGTCGTGTCTCGACCCTCATAAATATTCCGATACCTACAACACCTGCAAGTTAGCAGTAGTTTGATAAGTTTTTCGGACGCAACCTTGAGACCAGTGACAACGAGACAAACAGTTTTTTACACATTTTATAGTTAAAGTGCACAAAAAGATTTTTTGAATTATCTGTTTTTTCTAAACACTGACAAGGAAAACTAAACCAGGCACATTTCAGAGAATTGTGATATGCGAAAATCATTTTTCCACTTAAATCAAATTATCTTTACATACAGTCTGGGTGTTTGTGAGACCGAAAAGTCTCTCGTAGTTTCTGATACCCACGATACAAGACTTGTATCTTAATGTGTGGTCAGAACTATGTATATGACTGTTGGGTGTATTCACGTCACGTTTGGGTCACAAAAATTGATACGGACACACGAGTGATCCTATAAGGGTTCCATTTTTTATTCGGACGTACTGAGCCCTAAAAAGTAGTATGTAGTATACATATTTGTGTAAACATGCAGGCATTAATAACTACAAGAAGTTTATTGTCAAAAATGTCTAAATAAGGATTGAAGTAGCTCTCAACATTCGCTCTTTAATCATGTCTATATGTAACATGATTTCTATTTAACTTACCTGATATATGCGAATGTCGTTATCTTACAAATGAGCGTATAACACACACACACCGGTCGTCAAGCCTCTGAATAATGTCTCTCATTTATTTAATAACGTCTTGATTGGGCTATAATTTAGCGTATTACAAGTTGCTATTTGTGATTAAAGGACATGTAATTGCACGGCATTTGTAATTTTAATTACATAATTGAGTAAAAAACGTTATATAAGCCTGATTGCGGTGCGGCCAACCTAATTTTTTGTTGCCCTGCGATTCTGTGTCGTTATACAGGGTTTATATAGACCGTGAGCGTAAACTAAGACAGGCAATAGCCACCTACCGTGACAGTAAAAAAATCCCGCCAGAAAAAAAAAGTTTTCCTTACAACTGTAATAAATACAATTAATACTCGTGGTTGTAAGATTTTTTTTTTGTTGGGATTTTTTTTATTTATTTATTTATGCTTTTTATACATAATAGCGTATAAAGGCGGACTTAATGCCTAAGGCATTATCTACCAGTCAACCTTAAGGTGGTGCAGAGATACATGGTAGGTGCATAAATATTGTTGATACAGAATATATACTCTTATAAATATATAAACAATAAACATAAATAGTATATTTGTAAAACCTACTTATCTTCTATATATATTATACATAAATATATATATATTTATACAAACTAAGATGATTCTGACAGTCGATTCAAAAATAGTTGCCGAATCCTTACTTTAAAGGAAAAGCGGTTTGTCAACATCCTGATTTCTAGGGATTTTTACTGTTACGGTATTCGTAATCACCGTGGCTATAGCCTGTCTTAGTTTCCGATTACGGTCTTTAAAAAACACCCTTTATATAACTCATTGATGTTGTTAGATTTAAGTATAATAGTATTATTAAATGGAAGTTTAACAAAGTCTGACATGAAGTCGTGATGGCCTCGAGGTTTAGGCGCGCGGTCGAGAATCTCGACGGTCGCGGGTTCAAACCCCAGGCACACACCTCTGACTTTTCGAAGTTATGTGTGTATTCACAATGAATTATCACGTACTGTAACGGTGAAGGAAAACATCGTGATGGAACCTGCACACCTAAAACTTCTAAGGAATTTCTTAGGTGTGTAGTCCGCCAACCCGCACTAGGCCAGCGTGGTAGACTAAGGCTTAAACCTTCTCAATGGTAGAGGAGGCCCGTGCCCAGCAGTGGGACGTATATGGGCTGATGATGATGATGATGATGACATGACATAGTAAATTGAAATACCGAACTGTCCCACACAGATCTCCATCTAAGGTACAGGTCTTGTGTCGTGAGTATTAAAGCATTAAGAGATACTTTTTAGTGTCATCAAAACCTAGTCCCAAAATTTTTGCTAACAAAAGCGTTGTCTCTATTTGCAGTTGGAAGTCTAGTCAACCCTTCAGCCAAGTAAAGCCGTCGCGTAATGATGATTTTGATTTATTATTTGGTTTAGGAAATAATAGCCCCGTGGCGCAGTTGGCTAGACACCATTTTGCGAAACGAGAGACCGTGGGTTCGATTCTCGCACCGAGACAAATGTTTGTGTGATCAACAAATATTTGTTTCGGATCTGAATGGTTGTGAGACCGAAAAGTCTCTCGTAGTTTCTGATGTCCACGACACAAGACTTGTATCTTAGTGTGGGGTCAGAACTATGGATGTGACTGTTGAATGTTTGTATTTATATTATTAACGGTCTTCTACAAAAATTCAAGAGCGACAATCTTAGCCTGGTCATTAACCCTGATTGGTTTTCTGGCTTATTTCAACCGTACCACAGTCACAAACACATTTTTTACTAACTTGTCTAAATTTAACTCAAGGTAATCAATTAACTTAACTAAATTGTCAGAATCTGTTTGGTCATTTATCTAGATCGATCTTAACGTCATCGAATACATGGGCGTGCCGGAAATCCATTATCTGGGCCAAACAACAAAGGTGTGTCCAAGGACAAAAAAAATGGACAAATCCAATGTTATGTGTCTATATTATATATTACAGGAGTGGAAAAGTAAATGGCTCTCTCAGTGGAAAATTATCAGGGGCAGAATTGATCAAGTCGAGGTTTAGGCACGCGGTCGAGAATCTCAACGGTCGCGGGTTCAAACCCCAGGCACACACCTCTGACTTTTCGAAGTTATGTGTGTATTCACAAATAATTATCACGTACTTTAACGGTGAAGGGACACATCGTGATGAAACCTGCACACCTAAAAGTTCTTAGGAATTTCTTAGGTGTGTAGTCCGCCAACCCGCACTAGGCCAGCGAGGTGGACTAAGGCCTAAACCCTCTCAGTTGTAGAGGAGGCCTTTGCCCAGCAGTGGGAAATTTATGGGCTGGTAATGAATGAAAATGAATTAATCAAATATATTTATTTATTTAAAACTTCATTGTACACATAACACTAAAACTAAGGAATACAGTAGAGAAGAAAAGTACAATAGGCCGCCTTATCGCACAAGGCGATCTCTTACAGGCAACCAAATGTTAATAATGTTTTTTGAAATCTGGTAGTTGAATTTTAAAATAAAGACAGAAGGGACTTATCTATTTCTTTCCCAGGCTTGTTGTAGGCGAAATAAGAGATAAATGTATGAGAATAAATCACAAATTATTAGCGGGTTGTTTTGGAAGTCTTTGTTGTAGGCCTAATTATCTGAGCTCACTATAAGCTAAAGTATACTTTGCCGTTATCATCGCTGGATAAAAGTCTTCTCCGTTAGATATACGTCTGACCTATCATAAGAGGTACTAACCTCTTACAGGTGGATACTAATCCACCGTTGTTCCTACCTATTTATCATATTTTTTATGTAAATTTGAATAGACGGCCGTTCGTTCGATTAAAAGACGATGTTTTTTGCAGAGGATGGGCTTAACGCCTTACCAACCTTAACTGCTAGGTATCATCATCATCAGTAGCTCATATACGTCCCACTGCTGGGCACGAGCCTCCGTCTCATGTTCAAAAATTTGGAACATACTGAAATGTTTTAAAATAAATCACCTCTGACTTTTCGAAGTTATGTGTGTATTCACAAAGAATTATCACGTACTTTAACGGTGAAGGGACAGATCGTGATGAAACCTGCACACCTAAAAGTTCTTAGGAATTTCTTAGGTGTGTAGTCCGCCAACCCGCACTAGGCCAGCGTGGTGGACTAAGGCCTAAACCCTCTCAGTTGTAGAGGAGGCCTTTGCCCAGCAGTGGGAAATTTATGGGCTGGTAATGAATGAAAATGAATTAATCAAATATAATAATGTTTTTTGAAATCCGGTAGTTGAATTTTAAAATAAAGACAGAAGGGACTTATCTATTTCTTTCCCAGGCTTGTTGTAGGCGAAATAAGAGATAAATATATGAGAATAAATCACAAATTATTAGCGGGTTGTTTTGGAAGTCTTTATTGTAGGCCTAATTATCTGAGCTCACTATAAGCTAAAGTATACTTTCCCGTTATCATCGCTGGATAAATTATTCTCCGTTAGATATACGTCTGACCTATCATAAGAGGTACTAACCTCTTATAGGTGGATACTAATCCACTGTTGTTCCTACCTATTTATCATATTTTTTATGTAAATTTGAATAGACGGCCGTTCGTTCGATTAAAAGACGATGTTTTTTGCAGAGGATGGGCTTAACGCCTTACCAACCTTAACTGCTAGGTATCATCATCATCAGTAGCTCATATACGTCCCACTGCTGGGCACGAGCCTCCGTCTCATGTTCAAAAATTTGGAACATACTGAAATGTTTTAAAATAAATCACAAAACATCACGCTGCTCTTTAAGGTGCTAGCAGCGACAGAGCTCGATCAACGCCATCAAAATCAGAAATAACTCAAACCGCTGACCTATCGCAGCCGAACGAGCGGTGAACAGGTATTAATCAATTTATAGATACGAGTGGAAAATTTATATTCCGCCCTCATTTGTAGAAAATGTCAACTAGTGTGTGTGAACGTCAAGTGATCCAGGAGTAATGCCCTTCATCAATATCAAACGGGCAAGCTCATTGAGGGTAATATTCTCTACGCCGTGAGATGCGTGGCCAGTGGAGCCCCCCGGCATGGAAATTAGTCGTCGGATACTTAATAGGACGATTGAAATTATTAATGGTTGCTATATGTGCTGTTTTCACAGCAACCATACGACATTTAGCTAAGCAGATTAAATGACGTACATGACAACTGTACTAAAATGCGACTTTATAACCATCACTTTAAGATTTTATGATTCTTTTGTCTTTTGTTTCGATGCTGGCATCAACTGGCATTGTATTGGCAGGGTTTATGGAGCAGAGGTGTTTACGTCACTACACGTTTGATTGTCAATTTCATTTTACCTCTCTTGTCTCGATAAGTTAAAATTACAAACACACATAACCTCACGCCTGTATTCCCTGAAGGAGAAGGCACAGGAGCATTTCTGCACACAAATTTCGCCAGATATTTATCAGTATGGTATGTATATGTATGTTGCCGTTTTTCGGGCACATTTTCACACTCCGTGCTGTTACTAAGGATTTCCCAATAACAGTTTAGCCGACCTGGTAATCGAACCCGGGACCTGTAAAATATAAGTTAATATTGTCGAGAGATAGAAAAACTTTATCTTTTTTTTATACGGGCACGAAAAAGTGACAAGACCGTACCTGATGGTGAGCGTGATGCTGTTCATATAAAGCATTAAGTGGCCAGTAACCATCTCTCACTCGATATTCACATGCCGGCCTGCTGAAATGCTTGTTTACGCAATGCTTAAAGAATCCAGGACTATAGGAAGGAGGGAATGCGTGGGCTAGCAAATATTCTACAGTTCCGTGATGCGGAAAAGAAACTCCTCCTTTATTTGTCTTTCTGATTTACTTTGTTGCGGGATTATGACAAAAGGTCCCCTTAGATTCGTTGAGCTTCATTGCTCGGCGTCAACACTATGCGTGCTGTTGATCCTGGAGCACAGGAGTTACAGTAGCGGATGTGTGGTGGGATAGGGACAAAAAAATGTGGCAACGAAAAGGGTTCTCTTGGGTCCGTAGCTGTACCCATTGTACTCAAAGTACAAAGTTAGTAACAAATAATTTTTGTAGGTGCGTTACTTAGTTCATTTTATTTATTTCATCTTTGGAAAACATTAAATACAATTTTTCTGATATTCTATTTTTTTTTTTAATAATTACATATACCTATCACAAACAGTTTCCACTAACAACGAAACTACCAGACATCGGTAAAACTTAGAAATAACTATTTAAAACAATTTCATACGGCTATAAAAACAATTTCAACTTTGTTTTATACTAATATATTTATACATTTTTTTACAAGTTGACATTTGGCACTCAGAGCAAGTCGTGATGGCCTCGAGGTTTGGGCACGCGGTCGAGAATCTCGACGGTCGCGGGTTCAAACCCCAGACACACACCTCTGACTTTTCGAAGTTATGTGTGTATTCACAATGAATTATCACGTACTTTAACGGTGAAGGAAAACATCGTGATGAAACCTGCACACCAAAAAAAAAAAAAAAAAAAAGTTCTTAGGAATTTCTTAGGTGTGTAGTCCGCCAACCCGCACTAGGCCAGCGTGGTGGACTAAGGCCTAAACCCTCTCAATGGTAGAGGAGGCCCGTGCCTAGCAGTGGGACGTATATGGGCTGATGATGATGATGATGACTCAGAGCAAATCTCGGCTTGAGATTCATAAGCGAATGTTTTGTCGTATATTTTTGTCGACAGACATAATTACAAGTAATAAATCGTGCTATGCATTAATAATTATTGGAAAATTATATAGTGTGGCATTTAAAAGCTGTCATTGTGACAAAAATATATCATTTGTGAATGTCAAAGAAACGAGTGAGCGCTTTTGTTTTTATATCTGAAATTGTAGTAGGTTATTGGAGCATTATTTTGATGTATTTATCGTCCAAATTGTTTGATCATATGTAGGTATAGTTGTTGACTGTTGATAATTTTTTTTTTGTTCTTTGTCTTCTTCATCTATCCATCTAAAAGTTATCTGTAATAAAATACCTGAAGTAATAAGACCGCCACTTGTACTTTGCATTTCTTTTAGTTTCTTTATTTGTATTTAAGTATTTACAAAAGCTAGCACACAAATCTATTATAAAATATTTTTATACGCATAAACAGTTTACAGGGATATTTTTTATGTGCTTTATATATACTCAGCCTATTGCCTTCCACTGCTGAACGAAGGCCTCCCCAAGTAGGCGCCAATCATCCCGGTCTTGAGCAGCCCTAATCCATTCGCTACCCGCCACCTTTCTCAAGTCGTCTTTATGTGCTTCTTTACATAACTCGTAAACGTGGGGCGTTTGACAACGAGACGCACCTATACTGGCTAATTATATTATTAATGTTCTTTCTCAATTTTTGCCACAATTTCCTAAGCTGCTCCGCTCAATTGGTCATAGCGTAACAATATATAGCCTATAGCCTTTATCGATAAATGGGCTCTAACACTGAAATATTTTTTCAAATCGGACAAGTATTTTTTGAGATTAAGCAAACACACTCTTCAGTTTTATAATATTAGTAAATATATTGCAATATTAGGGTCAGATTGTTAGTCAGATCATCAAAAGTCGTCGATCCTGTCCTTTCCAACGATTTCCAGCACGATTAGTTGGAAGCTGCCTTCATACAACGACCTTCTGAGACATTTATTAAAATAATGTAATACGATTAAATAGACCATAATTGATTGTTAACAACGATACAGTACGCAGATAATAGAAATAAATTGCAACAGAACTGAACTTAGTGTGACAATTGGCGTTCTTATCACTCATTGCGATCTTTCTCAGGCAACCTTGCATGAGAAATAAATTAAATTCAGTGGAATAGCATTTCCTATTATCGGGTAATAGGTGTGTCTATAGCTTCTATTTTGGTGGGTAACAATTCAATGTTTTTTTACTTTTTAGAAGTATCATAGGTAAATGACACGTAAAAAATTGTGGGTTTTGTAAAGAGAGAAAAATAAATACGAGTTTACAATGAATTATCACGTGTTTTAACGGTGAAGGAAAACATCGTAAGAAAACAGTTCTTAAGAATTGCATCGTTGTGTAGTCTGCTTCGCATTAGAGCAGCGTAGTAGACTAAAGCCTTAACCCTAAGAGATCCGTGCCTAGCAGTGGAATGTATACGAGTTGATGATGATAAGTGATGTAGGTATATATCTGGGGATTTCCTGTGAAACGAACTGCGAGAAAAATTTAAGTATACATTATTATTAGCTGACTAATGGTAGTTAACAAAACTAACAAAGTCACGCGTCGGTCAAACCGTCGTCAAACCGGTGCGGTCGGTTGATGCCGGGTACGATTCCTGTGACGGTAAAAAAAAAAAAAAAAACCAGTAGGAAATTCTCAGCTGTAGCATGAAATTTACAAATGTGGCTGATAAATACGACTTAATACAACTTACAAGATGTGGGTGTGGAAGTAGTTCCTAAGGTATCATTATCATCATCATCAGCCCATATACGTCCTACTGCTGGGCACGGGCCTCCTCTACAACTGAGAGGGTTTAGGCCTTAGTCTGCCACGCTGGCCTAGTGCGAGTTGGCGGACTACACACCTAAGAAATTCCTAATAACTTTCAGGTGTGCAGGTTTCATCACGATGTTTTCCTTCACCGTTAAAGCAAGTGATAATTCATTGTGAATCCACACATAACTTCGAAAAGTCAGAGGTGTGTGCCTGGGGTTGAACCCGCGACCGTCGAGATTCTCGACCGCTTGCCTAAGCCTCGAGGCCATCACGACTTTCCTTAGGTATATTAATTATAAAATTCCTTTAGAATTCGTAAATCCCAACCTGGTAAATCCGAGGATATCACCAGGCTTGTTGGGCGTATAATATTTATTAAAATACATTCAACAATATGTTTTATTAAATATCTTGAATATGTATAAGCGAGGTAAAACCAGAATGAATTACTTATAACAATAGAACAATTTTATTTCATATTAAATTAAAATCATGCAGAGGATATTCCGCGATTTAATTAACTAACATATTTTCCACTGTTTTTCACATAATTGTCCATCATCATCATCATCATCAGCCTCTCTTACGTCCACTGCTGGACATAGGCCTCTCCTATGGCACGCCACTGGGCTCGATCTTCGGCCTTCCTCATCCAACCGCTGCCAGCCATCTTGCGTATATCGTCACCCCACCTAGCCAGTATTGTCCATATACCTAATGTTATTTTTATATGAATGTAGATATCAAATCAGCCCCAATAAACCACACTGATATGCCAGGAATTCCCTATAGTAAAAACCAGTGGCGGTACTTCCATAGAAGCCCAAAAGCGTTACACGTTAATTATGTAATGTTTAGTTTATATTTGATTACTGTGGTGTCAGCATATTCTCATTTATATGTCAAATTGCTTGTGTTAAATAAAGATTTAAAGCTTAAAGATTATTTTTCGGAATTTTGTAAGACAAACTGGGCTTTTGGGCTTAAGAGGTTAGGCCACAGTCTACCATGTATAGAAGAACATAATACAAAGTTCTAATCTTTACACCATATAAGGAAAGCCTTGTGAAGAACACTTACGGTGTAAATAAATACACCCAACAGTCACATACATAGTTCTGACCCCACACTAAAATACGAGACTTGTGTGGTGAGTATTAGACACTACGAGATTTTTTTCGGTCTCGCAATCAGATCCGAAACAAATATTTCTGGATAACACAAACATTGATCTCGGTGTGGGGTCGAACCCACTGCCTCTTGTTTCGCAAGCTGGTGTCTAGCCAACTACACCACGGGGCTGTCAAAGTGTGTGCTGGTAGTCTTAAATTGTTTACTTGCACAATAAACTGCGTCATAATATATTTTGAAACATTGAAATTTATTAGTGTACCTCATAAATGTCGTTGATCTCGGCATGCAATCGAGATTCACTTAGGTTCGATTTAATATCGCACAAAAGAGATTTTCTGTTTGGAAATTCTCAGTAACAGAACGAAATCTGAAAAAGTGTACAATGCGCTTGCCTACTAAGCTTAGTAAACCGTCTATTGAAATGAGGGTTTAAAAATACACTTCTGGGTACTTCTTCAGCAGTTTGTGGCGGCTATTATTCGGGCAATAAATAAAGTTCCAACTCAATATAATCTATGGATACACAGCCTTGTACCTACTGCATCTTCTCTGGGCGCGAGTAAAAGGGGCATTGATATGCTTGGTTCGTCGCCCACGACACAAATATCTATTCAGCATTAATTGAATCGTCCACATACAACCAGAATCTAATTATAGTGCCATTTAGTTTAACAAGTTCAGTAGATTTTATTGTGAGTGTTAATGCTTCTTTGCTAATAGATCATAAGTTCATCGTTGCATCAATTTAGACGTGATACTAGAAATAGAATATTTTAGAAAACAATTAAACCCTTGAATAACTAACTTACATACATACATAAACTCACGCCTGTATTCCCCGAAGGGGTAGGCTTCTGCACCCACATTTCGCCAAGTATGTATCAGTCCCACGTAACAGGGGGCGAGCCTATTGCCGTTTTTCGGGCACATTTCCAGACTCCGTGCTGTTAACGAGAATTTCCTAATGGAAAAACCCAATAACACTTTGCCCGACCCGGGAATCGAACTCAGGACCTCTAGATCGCACGGCACATACTTGTACCGCGAGACCATGAGGCAGTTGCAACTTGCTTACACGTTATTCACATTGATGCATGATGAGGCCTTCTGAGCCCTTCAAATGTCAAGATACTTGTTTTTCTCATTATTTAACAAATAAAGGGTTTTTTTCACACCGTGATGGTGTCATCCCCGTAGGAATTAAAACATGACAAAACTTAAATTTAAAATAACTAAAGACAGCATACTTCTTGCTTACAGATTAGTTTCTAAATACAGTTTAATCAGTATTTTCGACTCTTGAAAGAGGGGATAAGCCATTCAAGCTATTTTTATCAGTTCATCCGTCTACTTGGACACCACAAAGTGTGTAATATAAAAAATAGTATAGCTACAAGAATATACCTAATAGTAGTCTAACAACAAATATTGGAGCATTTTTTGCTTCAAATGAAACTGGCAATGAGTTTTTGCCAACTCATATCATTTGGAACAGTAGCGCAGAAATCGTTCGGACAATTAAAATATTTTTTTAACAAAAAAAACTTGCGGTGTTATCGTATAATATATTCTATACCTTTGCCATAAGGTTCATTTCTATTAAGTACCTATGTGACTAGCAGATTTATGTTTTTAACCCGGCGTCATGGGGGTTGGGTCTGTGTGACCCGTCACATTTTATTTCGCTTCTATTTCGGTTACTATGCATGCGATGTTGCTGCTCTTCTCAATAGCTGGAGCTGTTGAGTTGTTCGACGCGTCGCAAGTAACACGTTAGTCATGGCTCAGCTGCAGTGGGAGTTATATGTGCACAAAATTGAATAAGGTATGTGAGACCCATCCCCGCAGTCAGCGTAACAATTTCGCGCCATTTGGTATAGATATTGTTTTAATTGTTATCTCTGTTTTTATTATTTTATATTTGATTTTTTAAATTGTATGTTATTGTTTACAATTGTAATTGCTAATATATAAGTATATATTGAAATAAGTAGTTCAATGTATTTTATTTGTAATTTTTGTAGGTCCTTAGTAAAAATGGATTGAGAACTGCCTCAGAACGATCGCGTATTCTTGCAATTTTAGAAGAGTCTGACGCTGATTTTGATTTGTCAGACCAAGATGTGTGTGACGAAGAAGATCACTTGAGTGAGCGTAGTAATCCTATTAACATAGAGCAATATATCTCAGAATCTGATGATGATGACATTCCACTGTCTGTTCGTTCGAGGGAAGAGTAATGTAGATCCGAATCGGCTAGTTCTTCAAACGCAAACGAAGGTGATTTATAACAGAACTAGGTCTCAGTCATGCCATGGAACACCTTAAACTTCGCCAAAATGTATCAGTGCTTCCACGTGAATTGCGAGAGAAAATTGGAAAAATTGTTGGTCAATCTTCAGGGGAACCTCCAGCAAAAAAGACTAATGCTCGCAAAGGTGCCAAGTGTGTCCAGCCAAGAAAGACCGTAAGACAAACTGCACCTGCGAGAGTTGCAACAAATATATTTGTGTAGAACACATAGTACCTTTCTATGCTGAATCTACCAAAGATAATGACTCGGAGTGATTATTTCTTTCCTTTTTTCTAAAGTTAATTTAGTTTCTTGCAAAAAAGTGCCATTAGAACATTAAGACTGATTGTTAATTAATAATATAATTACATTTAAGTAGAAGAGAATTTTTTTGTTGCCATTTGTCGTTTTTTTTTTTTAATTCTATTAAATATAATTAAAGCATAATATAATATGAAATTTGTGTTTCATTTCTTTAAATAAATACCTAAAAAACTAAATACGAGTAAATATTGATATTATTATTTATAATATATTGGATAATTTTGACATTAATGAACGGGTCTGTGAGACCCACCCCAACGTCCGTGTAACACTTTTCCACCCCCATGACGCCGGGTTAAATGGACTTTACATATCAAATGTTTTGATATAAAAAGCAAGTTGCTCGGTTTATAATGTGTGTTCATAATAGTTTGAGAACCATATTTGTCTAGTGCATTAGTATATTATTTTTTTACATAATAATATACTAATGCACTAGACAGCCCCGTGGCGCAGTTGGCTAGACACCAGCTTGCGAAACGAGAGGCCGCGGGTTCGATCCCCGCACCGAGACAAATGTTTGTGTGATCCACAAATATTTGTTTCAGGTCTGGGTGTTTGTGAGACCGAAAAGTCTCTCGTAGTTTCTGATACCCACGACACAGGACTTGTATCCTAGTGTGGGGTCAGAACTATGTATGTGACTGTTGGGTGTATTTATTTATTTATTTATTTATTTATTATATTTTTTTGTTTGGAAGCATTATTTAAGTCGCTTATTTGTATATTGTATGCTTATGTTTTATGATAAAAGTATTTTTGTATTTCTGCAAGACTATTTCTATTTGCATGTCTAATAATTTAACACATATTATACATCATCATCAGCCCATACACGTCCCACTGCTGGGCACGGGCCAACTCTACAATTGAGAGGGTTTAGGCTTTAGTCCACCAAGCTGGGCTAGTGCGGGTTGGCGGACTACAAACCTAAGAAATTCCTAAGGACTTTTAGGTGTGCAGGTTTCATCACGATGTTTTCCTTCACCGTTAAAGTAAGTGATGATTGTAAATACACAGATAACTTGGAAAAGTCAGAGGTGTATACCTGGGGTTTGAACCTGCGACCGCCGAGATTCTCGACCGCGCGCCTAAACCTCGAGGCCATCACTACTACACATATGCTATATATTATACATGCCTATAGCAATCTAAGCATTAAAACTTTTACATTCTTATACAGTGATTTCACGATTCAATTTTACAAAATTCTTGGGACCATGATGTCACTTAAATACGATATGATTTGTCAAAGAAAAATTTGAACTTACTCTCTAACATAATTTGTATTTTTCCTCGAAACCACTTATGAAATGAATTTAAAAGAAGTTGCGAAACGAGAGGCTGCGGGTTCGATCCCCGCACCGAGACAAATGTTTATGTGATTCACAAATACATATTTGTTTCGGGTCTGGGTGTTTTTGAGACCGAAAAGTCTCTCGTAGTTTTTGATACCCACGACACAGGACTTGTATCTTAGTGTGGGATCAGAACTATGTATGTGACTGTTGGGCGTATTTCATTAATAATAACTTGGAGAACACGTCGTAAAGAACCCTAAACATGATCTATCGATAAATATATAATTTTATTCATAAGTTCCGCGGTACATGACCATTCCAATACTTGCAAGTAGATTAACCGCACAAACGATTCTATAATAAATAAATAATTTATTCTGGGCTTTTCCTTCAAGGTACCCAGTTTTTGTCGAATAGGATTCAAATGCGGATGCGAATATTTCGCTTATTGTTTACGGATGTGATAAGCCCATGTGGGGATGTCAAAGAATGTATTTTTTATACTGTAGAAAGAAGTGCAAAATTTATCCTATAATTTTTTCACCCATAATGATAATAACGGTCTCGGCTTCAAACCCCAGGCACACACCTGTGACTTTTCGAGGTTATGTGTGTATTCACAATGAATTATCACTCGCTTTAAAGGTGAAGGAAAACATCATGAGGAAACCTGCACACCTAAAAGTTCTTAGGAATTTCTTAGGTGTGTAGTCCGCCAACCCGCACTAGGCCAGCGTGGTGGACTAAGGCCTGAACCCTCTCAGTTGAAGAGGAGGCCTGTGCCCAGCAGTGGGACGTATATGGGCTGATGAGTAATGATAATGTAAAGCAGCTTGAAGGTTCTTTGAGCCATCGGTCTTACTCATTATGAAAAGTTCGTTGTAATACACAGTTAGAGTCGTGATTTACAAAGCCGACACAGCAAAATAATTGCTCGTCGCACAAAACGTGATAAGACCGCCTATTGTCACTTAGTCCTAAGTATTCCTTTTTTTATTTTTTTTTTGTGTAATATGTCCATGGTGTACAATAAAGTGTTTATAAATAAATAAATAAATAAAATAAAACGATTTAGACGGGTCATTTAGTTAATTGTATGATATTATGGTTATCAAAAGGACTATGAAGAGAGCCAGGTTTTTTGGGCCTCTGGCCTCCTTCCTCTTCAAACTCATTAGTCAAAAGAAATATGGCTGTTGGTTGGTGAAGTAGTTCAATGTTTTTCAGTTGTCTGTCAGCCTCTCTTAGGTAATGAAATGATTATATTCGTTAGCTTCGTCCAACTCACATCACGTGTCCAATTCGAATGTCCCTTTTTGCCAGTCAAATCCGATTAAATTACTTTAGTTCCGCACTCCATTTCGTTCTATTCATTCGTTCCGTGCCATTTGACTTTCCTTATTATCATCATCAGCCCATATACGTCCCACTGCTGGGCACGGACCTCTTCTACCATTGAGAGGGTTTAGGCCTTAGTCCACCACGCTGGCCTAGTGCGGGTTGGCAGACTACACACCTAAGAAATTCCTAAGAAGTTTAGGTGTGCAGGTTTCATCACGATGTTTTCCTTCACCGTTAAAGTACGTGATAATTCATTTTGAATACACACATAACTTGGAAAAGTCAGAGGTGTGTGCCTGGGGTTTGAACCCGCGACCGTCGAAATTCTCGACCGCGTGCCTAAACCTCGCGGCCATCACGACTATATTCCTTATTATATTTTATAAAAATGATTGGAAATACTATTTAATGCAAATATTCATTCAGTAGACATTAAGAAAATAGTCTCCTTTAAGAACTTTCATCCTGGATGCCACCATATTAAAGACTAATTTTCGTAATGGAAACCACACACAAATAAAACGATGTTCTAAAATTTAATATAAAATTTGTATCGTCGATAGAGACTTGTTTTTATTATTGTTATTGGAAGTATATAAGGAAATGTAAATCGGCATTTGTCTGACAAATGTACAAACAATAAAGCTACTTAAAAGGTCAAGGCTCTCATGCTGCTATGTTTGTTGGCATCATTAGAATTGTACCAATGCAATTGTTTTGTAAACATTATCGGCCTTATTTATAGACATTACTTAAGTTAATTACGACTTAATCGTGCTTAGTCTGGTTTTCTTTAACGTCCCATGTTAATCAATCATTATCAGTCCATACCTATTCGCCCCCCTGTTGGGCACGAGCCTCCTCTACAATTGAGAGGGTTTAGGCCTTAGTCCACGCTGGCCACGTTGGCGGACTATATACTTAAGAAATCCCTAAGAACTTTTAGGTGTGCAGGTTTATCACGATGTTTTCCTTCACATTTCGTCCGAAATTCAGAAATCGTATTTTACCACGTTAAAATATTTAGGACTTTTGGGCTTCAATTACCAATGGAATCAATCACCTAAAAATGCTTTCATGTATGATGTGTTCCTGTTTAAATTGATGATATTTATTTCATCATCATCATCAGCAGCCTTTATTACGTCCACTGCTGGACATAGGCCTTTCCTATGGCACGCCACTGGGCTCGATCTTCGGCCCTCCTCATCCAACCGCTGCCAGCCACCTTGCGAATATCGTCACCCCACCTAGCCAGAATGATATTTATTTACCATTCATGAAATTGCCTACCATTTAACAGGCTGAGCTGCTCGACCAACGGTGCTATCACACGAAGTAAACAAGAGTGCAACCAAACAAACTATTGCAGCATCCAAATTTCCATAACAATTTCGTCAAAACAGACGTAACTTCCGAGAACACTGACCCTAACGTCAAAAATTGATCGATCGAGATAACATTGATTTTGAGATATACTCAGAACTTGTTCCTTGTGCGTTTCAAATGAAATGTTATTCTTAATAATCGAGCTAAGGTCATGCGGTAGTGTAATGCAGGGTACTACGTCGTTGTTTCTAAGGCTCCCGACGGTATAGCCTAACAATGACTTACAAATCCAACCAGTGACTTAACTAGAACTACATACATAGAGGAGGCCCGTGCTCAGCAGTGGGATGCTAATGCGATGCTATAAATAATACAATATTTGTTCTTAATAAATTGTTAACTATATTACAATATTAATTTATGTACTTATATGCGTCTTCAACGAATTTCGGTAGGCTGCAATAAAAAATGACTGCCTCGTGGTCTCGCGGTACTAGTATGTAATTCCCGGGTCGGGCAAAGTGTTATTGGGTTTTTCCATTAGGAAATTCACAGTAGCAGCCCGGAGTCTGGAAATGTGCCCGAGAAACGGTAATAGTTTCGCCCCCTATTACGTGGGACTGATACATACCTGGCGAAATGTGGTTGCAGTAATGCACCTCTGCCTACCCTTTCGGGGAATACAGGCGTGAGTTTATGTATGTATGTATGTATGCGATTAAAAACCTCCATGTCTTGTGAAATTGTATTTTACGATCTAATAGCCAGTGTTAGTAAGGTCAGTTCTTCCGGAAGACACAACAACGGTTGACGGTGACGAGAGAAGACGTAACCACGAGAACACACACGTTAACACGTAACATTGGGTACCCAAAGTTGAATCACTACCCAAAGTTGGTTTCCGAAATTTATTGGTTTGTGTCTTCCATTCATCAACCCATTTCTCCCCGTGGCATGGAATATCAGGTCTGCTATATATCTATGCTATCACTACTTGTATTAAATTTTACCATCTTTCTGACCTTGGCCCCAAATATTTGCATGTACGTATTAAGAGTGTGTTTCGATGACGCACTTTCCTCGTTCGTTTGGGTAAAAGCAACAGCTTTACGCAATTGATTGCGAAAGGCTCTTTTTCCTCCTCCGAGTTACACAAGCTAAACTTAGATCCATTCGGGGAAATAATTAAAAACAGTTGTGCAATGGAATACGCGCAATTCGGATCGCGTTTTGTAAAAACTGTGCTTAATTTTGCTCAATATTGTGCTCCGTTAATTAGAATCGTTTCGGCTTCATGTTATATTGGATCTAGTTTTGCCTCAATCGTTCATTTGCTGTGTTTTCCACGTAAATTAACTGTGAGGCCCTATTTTTTGGGTAAGTATTCTTAGGAAAATTTAATTTGTTTTCAACGACACAAAGATACAAGTCCAATTTTATAGTTTTTAAGGGCTAAAACATAGACTTTGCTCCCGTAGCACCTACATCCAAAACAAACGTTTCGCAGTAACGCAGTAATTTGTGTGCAAATTAAGCCCTTCGCCTTTCGATTTGCAAGCTGTTTTAAACCAAGTATCACATTATCTACATCATTAACCCCATGATGTTTATTTCGCGACATAACGCGCCAGGAAATCTGGAGATTTTAAAATATTTTTCTATTACGAAGGTAAGCGACAAAATATTAAAGTAGTATTTTTTCACGATACAATGTTAAGTTTACAGAAAATACAACTGCGTCTAAATTTATTTAACTCATTAAAGTTTATCTTATCACGTTTTAGACCTCTGAAGTCGGAACACGACCTCAGGCCCGGCGTCGATCTGCGCAATTCACAAAACAAGCGCGATATAAAACATAATAATCCACTGCTACCTTTTATGTGTGGCTTTTTGTTAAATTATCCATTTACTAAGGCGGAGCCTGCGCAGGCATTTCATCGGAAAATGTGAAAAAAAACCGCCGTCCGACCGCAACGTTTCGAAGTAGCTCTAAGTAGGTCGGTCAACTTCGTGTACGTTCGGTCGGCTTCGTGCGCGCTCGGAGATCGGCGTCCGCGCATACACCATCGAGACACCGCTCCGGCCAGATACGTGCACACGTACCCCGAAGTAAATCCCAATTTATACGTCACGGGACGCGCGTACTTGCGACATGGACTGATTGTTCACACCGCGTGTTATATCGAGCGTATTTAATAAAAAATCGTACGGACAAAGTGAATCGTTGGACTGTTTTTGCTAAAATGCATTGGGAGAACAATTTCATCGAGGAGCCTGACACTGTAAGTGTTTTTTTTTATGATATAAATATTTTCCACGTTTAATAGTGTATTAATGTGGATATAAATTATGAAACCGAGCCGGTCGCACGCGCACGCACGTACCGTCGTATGAACACTTGTTGGTGTGTGTGCGTCGACTTTCTAGTTTTCGCTCGACTCGTATTTACATAAAACGTGAACAGTTTTTCATAATATACTACATGGAAGCGTTTGTTGCTTGTTTTAAGCGTGTAGGTATATATTCAACCGCCACGACCCCGGCTGTGATGTGATTTGGAATGCCTTTATTAAATTTGTTTAAATGTACTTTTTGACGTTCGCGGCGAGCGGGCGACTAATATGTAGCTGTAGTGCGCTTCAACTTTTGATATAAAAGCCATTTTAGGCGTCGCCACAAGTAAGGAAATTTATTGCATAAACATGCTTTTAATAATGTCAATCATGTTTTTTGTATATTCTATGCTGAAGAAAAGTATCTATACAACTTACAGTATATAGTATTGTTTAATGATATCACTCGACATGAATACCAGTCTTATATATTTTTAGTAAAATTTGCAACATGGAAGAGGATGACTGATGATGTACAGCAACCCCAAACACAAATCCACATACAGACATAAATAGTGTTTGATGTGTATATTACTTTTCCATTTCTCATTTCATTTTCCATCTTTAAAAATGCATTTCAAACACACTTTGGAAGGCAAGGCGTCACACCTAAGCCACCTGTTAGGAGACCAGAATGAAGAACAGACTAATATCAATATGATGAAATGTATAATATTTTTGATTGTGTAATAACAACAACCCAAATACGTCTAACTGCTAGGTATGAGGCTCCTGTATGTTTATACGTAATCATACAAACATGTATACTATTTATACATCATACATTCACGCCTCATTATGAACAAAGGTTCTAAAAACGCAACAAATATATAATAACAATATACACATACATACATACATTACCTTACGCCTGTTTTCCCCGAAGGGGTAGGCAGAAATGCATTTCCGCGCCGACATTTCGCCATTGTGTTTTCGTCCCACGTAATAGAGGGCGGGGCTATTGCCGTTTTTTTGGGCACAATTCCAGACTCCGTGCCGCTACTGTGAATCATCTAACGGAAAAACCCAGTTACACTTTGCGCAACCCGGGAATCAACCCCGTGACCTCATGATTGCCCAACACATACTTATACCGTGAGGCTACAACTTACAAGCCATAATAAACAGTAACAATATAATACATAGATATAAATAAATAAATAAATACACCCAACAGTCACATACATAGTTCTGACCCCACACTAGGATACAAGTCCTGTGTCGTGGGTATCAGAAACTACGAGAGACTTTTCGGTCTCACAAACACCCAGACATAAAGTACACACTATATTTTTGTTATTATTCCACTCACAACACCAAATCTTTAACAAAATTTAAAACACCTGCACGCTAAAAGCATACATTAGACGTAAATTAACGACTAGACAGCTTATGTTAATCAGTTTAGATCGTATCCTAATTATTCAAAGCCTAAAATAGATATTATTAACATAAATCGCTGACACTTGTGTGTTTCTATCAAGTAGCTAAGATGTTTGGCTAAAAAAAAAATATAGCGACGCTGATGACCTATGGACCTTATGAAAGCAATGTTATTTAACAGCTTTGTACAAACAGATCGGGAAAACTGTAATTGTATTTTTTGTGAGAAATTTGAAGCGGTAATGGCCTCGAGGTTTAGGGGCGCGGTCGAGAATTTCCCCAGGCACACACCTCTGACTTTTCGGAGTTATGTGTGTATTCACAATGAATTATCACTTGCTTTAACGGTGAAGGAAAACATCGTGATAAAACCTGCACACCTAAAAAACAGTTCTTAGGAATTTCTTAGGTGTGTAGTCCGCCAACCCGCAATAGGCCAGCGTGGTGGACTAAGGCCTAAACCCTCTCAGTTGTAGAGGAGGCCCGTGCCCAGCAGTGGGACGTATTTGGGCTGATGATGTGAGAAATTTTTAGCAGCGGAATATGATGACGATATGAATCCTTCTTAATAAGGAAGGAATTAACAACACTTGCAATGGTTCTTTTTTTCAACATGTCCATAAAGGATTTTCGCCTTACACTTGTATTAAAATCGTTTTTATGAATACAATTTATGTTGTCTTGTTTCATCCAATAAAATTTGACTAATATTTGAGTTGTTAAAAGTGTGAGCCTACAAGGCAATGTAGCAATTAAATAAATTAAGCCAATGTAAATTTGACCATTACTTGATAATAAAATATAAACAAGTTTTCGTATGAATATTGTGAGGACAAAGTCTTCGAATCTAGTACACAACACATAGCGATAAATTATTATTTATTATCAACGTAAGGATTTGTAGCCTCAACAAGTGATGATGTAAAGCATAATTATCGTAAAAACTATTTCGAAACAAACAAGTCACTTCTGATGGGTTATCAAGGCGTGCGAGCAAGATACATTATGCTGTTTCATATAAGTTAGAACGAGATGGGCGATGTTTGTTGAGATTGGCTCTTTGTCAGATGTCGATGCTTCTGATTAGAAACGATTAGATCATTTATGAGGAAACAAGTTGGACTTGAAGGGTCGTTTTGGCTATTATTAGAGTCAATTATGTACAGATAATAGTATGCTTTGATAAGTTTTTTCTCTTGTGTCAGCTAGTTTTTGCGTCCAATTCTCATGAAATTATTTGTTTAAATTTCGAAAACTGTTCTTATATACATTTTTTTTTTAAATAAAATTCGAGTAAATATCTCAAAATATCTAAATAATTTAATGTTTTACGCTATAAGCAGCACATAAATTAACGCTCGTGGTTTTGTTGATTCTATATATTATAATTTTCGACGGAATTTTCCACTATTCTTGTTGATATGTCGACGATTAAACGAGATATAACGATTAATGAACTGCTATTTACTTTGCTTAATAAAACAAACGGTAAAAAACATACGATCTTATGATTACTACATCAACATGAAACTATAAAAAATGTAGAAAAATGGTACATAAATTTTCATGTCGAGTAATGTTGCCGTTTTTCCTGTGACAAATACTTAAAAAAACACTTTATTCCAGCGCAAAGTTCTTCATGACCCACAACTTTATAAGGTTTCATAAGCACGCTTTGTTTAAATCCTTAAGACTATTACAAATTGTAAAACTTTGATATTTTTACACCTTGATAAAGATTGAAAAAAAACTTACGTTTCATCCAGAAACGAGTAAGCCTCCATAGACGCAAAGATTATATTTTTTAAATCTACAACAACGCCAAATTAACAGTATATATGAGATATCATGACGTTAATAAGTAGATTGTGTTTATTGTCATATTTGTTCATACAAATGACGTTATAATTGAAGCATCTTTTAAAACAATTTAATGAGTAATCAGTAATTATTTGCATGTAATGAGAATAAATAAAACTCTAAGTGATGGAGAATTTCAAAAATCAATCAAGTTGATTCGAAGGAAATTGTCTGTGATAGACAGACGAACGAGTGATCCTATAAGGGTATCATTTTTTATAAGTGCGAATCCCCTACAAAATGTACGTTGCATTTTGTTCACAGCTCGGTTCATAGCTTTCTTCATTGCTTGTTTAGATTTCTCATTTGGGTTGGCGTCGTCTGCCAAGCTACCGACTTGGTAATCATTGGTTCTAAGCCACGTTCACGGATCTAATTTTTGGGAGTAAGGCGGAATAGTCTCAAATACCTATTAAATTACACATCTCTGCCTCGTGGTCGTGCCGCCGGGTTCTATTCCCAGGTGGGGAAAACCGGGTATTTCAATTAGGAAATTCTCAGCAGCTGCACGGAGTCTGGAATTGTGTCCGGAAAACGACATAAGACTCGCCCAATGTTACGTGGGACTGACGCATATCTAGCGAAATATGGGTGCAGAAAACGCACCTCTGCCTACCCCTTCGGGCAGTGGCGGTACTTCCATAGAAGCCCAAAAGCGTTAAACGTTAATTGTGTATTGTCTAGTTTATATTTGCTTATTATGGGGCCTTTATTTAACAAATTGCTTTAGTTAAATAAAGATTTCAGGCCTAAAAATTATTATTGGGAATTTAAAAAGACAAACTGGGCTTTTGGGCTTCTATGGAAGTACCGCCACTGCCCTTCGGGTAATACAGGCGTGAGGTTATTGATGTATGTCATCATTGCTCTTCTTCTATTCATTATCCAACCCGATAGTTGATAAGCCACAATATAATTACAAAGGCTAGAAAACTATCACACACGAGTAACCCACATAGGCTGGCAAGTTCACGCGCCATTAGACCAAGCTGTTGTAATTAACGAAGCGCTTTCTAGACGAATAACCGCGGCGTCAGTGCCGCGCGGTCTGGATACACCTTAATTGGATAAGTGATGTGCGGCACCAGTGTGGCTGTGACCTCAGTGGAAAAAACACTGGTTTGAAGAACGGAAAGAGTTTATATCGAGATTTTCTATATACTGAACAAGTAGTATACAAGTTTTATTTGTTCTGCTGCTTTGTACAAATAATAACACCCAACAGTCACATACGTAGTTCTGACCCCATATTAGGATACGAGTCTTGTGTCGTGGGTATCAGAAACTACGACAGACTTTACGGTCCCACAAACACCTGGAGCCGAAACAAATATTTGTGGAACACACAAACCTTTGTCTCGGTGCGGGGATCGAAACCGCGGCCTCTCGTTTCGCAAGCTGGTGTCTAGCTAACTGTGCCACAAGGCTGTCAAATGGTAAAGCCCACGGTAAGTCACGAGGTCTCCTCGATTTGTTTTTTGGTTAGATATCTCATTAGATTAGCCTTTTGTAATTAGGTAGTATAAAATCTTAAAAAAGTTAACACTAGGCACAAAACAGCAGCTTAGCGCTCAATGTGACACTATGAATTGTAATTATTCATGTTACAGATGAATATATTGACATATAACCCAGAAAAAGCAGCAGAAAACTGCCTCGTGGTCTCGCGGTACAAGTATGTGCCGAGCGATCTAGAGGTCCTGGGTTCGATTCGGGTCGTGCAAAGTGTTATTGGGTTTTTCCATTAGGAAATCCTCAGTAGCAGCACGGAGTCTGGAATTGTGCCCGAAAAACGGCAATAGGCTCATCCCCTATTAGGTACGTGGGACTGATACATACCTGGCGAAATGTGGGTGCAGAAATGCACCTCTGCCTACCCTTTCGGGGAATACAGGCGTGAGTTTATGTGTGTATGTATGTAAAAAGCAACAGTAGTTAAAATAAATGTTTCCACAAAAAACATTTCTTCACAACTGATGTTTAAATTAGAGGCAGAAACAAGAACATTTGATGCCAATGTTGTTGTCAGTATTACAAATTAAATGTATTATACCTAATTAAATAAATCAAGAAATCATTGATGATAAGTTCATAAAATGTTGTGCAACATGAACTATTTCTATATCTATTCTGTGAATTCAATTAATATACTATTGTAAGATAAGGGAAGATAATAACATTACTGTGAGCACGAGAGAAAATATTTTTTTTATCTTACTCTTCGATTGGAGGATAACATATACGGCAAAAGAATGTGCTAAAAATAGAAATGACGATTGAAAAACATGTAGATAGTATTTTTATATTTCGCCTAAAATTGCATGAATTGATAAAATCAGAACTTTACTACAAGCCAAGTCACTGGGCTTGATAATTCTAAAATCGTTGTGCAATATTTTAAGCTTGCGTTGGGATCTAAATGCCATATTCAGCAGCTGCAGTCGTATCTTTGTTAAAAACGTTAGTGTTCTATTAATATTTATCCATCACAACATTATAAGGCAACGTGTGCGCGTGCCAAAAAAAATCATATACAGTAAATATCTAAGTGAATGTCTCGTGGTCTCTCAGCCCAAATATGTGTCCTGCGGTCTTGGGTGCGAGTCGAACAAGGTGTAATTGGGTTTTTCCAGTAGGAAATTCTCAGTAGCAGCACGGAGTCTGGAAATGTGCCAGAAAAACGGCAAAAGGGTCGCCCCATTTTATGTGGGACTGATACATATCTGGCTAAATGTGGTTGCAGGAATGCACCTCTGCCTACCCCTTCGGGGAATACAGACGTGAGGTTATGTAGTATGTTACTAAACAAATACAGCAGACCACGCCCTAAAACGACATTGTACGTTGTTTTACATAAATCACAATGAGTAATGAGTCAACAATTTGACTTTAGGCGTGGTGAACAACAGTATCTATGACGTACATAAAAAGTTATCTATAGGTACATGATAAAAAAGTCATCATCCCCTGAATATTGATTCGATTTGTGAGTTATTATATCTTCTGACTGCGGTAATTAATCCATGAATAAACATTAATCCATTATATTCTAAATTTTTTATAAATATTTTTATTTATTTATATTCCATTATTGCGATATTCGATGATAATCGAATATTTTATTTTGTATTGAAACGATGAAATTGAATGATCGCTTATTTATCATATAGGCAATTAGATAGTAATTTAAAAAGTCAATACAATGAAGAGATTAATTTAAATTTAATTTTTTTATTACATTTTATCTTACCTATATAGCCATATATTTTCTTACCACGCATAGAGTGCAATCGTACATGTTTTTATGATTGAAAAAACAATAAGAATTGCATTGAAAGATAGGTTCTCGGAAAGGAATCAGTGGATTAGGGTGCAAAGTCGAGATCCACTTAATGATTATTTTGCTTAGATAAAACGTAATAAACAACCCTTTATGATTATATTGACGTCGTTGACGTGATTTCCTTGTTATGACTTTAAATCAGCTACAATATGTAGATTGTAGGCTGCTAATTAAACTAAACTTGTTAAATCTGAGCGACGGAGATGTCACGTGAATAAATTTTTAAAATACTTTGTGATTAGCACGCAAAAACAGTAAATTTGTGGTTAAAACTCAATAATCAGCCATTTAGTTGATTCTAAGTGAGAGCAAAATTAAAAAGATTTCAGGTACAATTTTATTTACTTTTGTTTTTAGTAAAACAAAAATCACATAAAGATGCCGTAAAGACACGGAAAGGACAAACGTAATAATGCCAGCAATACAATTTATAATTTCGATTGTATGAGGTTTGTCTGTAGGAATAGCAGTATTATCATTGTATAAAAAAAGTCGTGGAAGTCGTATATAAAATATAAATAAAAAATTTTTTTTGAAGAAATTTGACTTTAAGCCATTTGCTATTCGTCCGTCTATGCGTAAATCCAAGAAAATAATAAGACTCTACTAACAATTGTTTTTGATAACAAAAGTCATGACATTAACACATAAAAGGTTAATATTATTAGCATTATGTTATATGCTAAGAACTTTATATTAAATGCATATAAAATATTTTAATTATATAAGTAGTCAGAGTGTTGTCGAGGAACAAACCTGATTTGCATATTTTTGTTGACGAGTATCCACTGTTATTTAATGTTACTGCGCATTAAAATAATAAAAATGATATCAGATTACTTCCGACAAGTAATAGCCAGTCGTGCTCACAAATATCACGAATGGTGCTCTTGGATTTTTAAGGTCGTGCATTAATTAGTATATAGTATTTTTATCCTACTATATCTTGACTACATGCCTCGTGGTCCCCTAGTACAATGTGTTGTATAATCCCGAGGTCCCGGGTTCGATTCCCGGGCAGTGTTATTGGGTATTTCTATTAGGAACTGCTTAGTAGTAGTACAGAATTCGGGATTGTGCCTAAAAAACGGCAATAGACTCGCCCCTATTACGTGGGAACGAAACCATTGGCGAAATGTGGGTGCAGAAATGCATCTCTGCCTATCCCTTCGGGGAGTACACACGTCTATGTATGTATGTTTCTATGTATGTATGTGTATCGTACTATATCTCTTCTATCCAAATAGTGCATTTTATTATTCCTAATTTGAAAAATTATTGTGTTGCCGCAAACAACACTTCCATATCTAGTTTCAAAAGACGTTGTTAGATTGAAATTCCCAATTCCAATTCCCATTTATCTAGTTTATTTTTTATTTAATTTAATAAGGACAGAGGTAGAAGAAATAGCATAGAATATAACTTAATAGATTCATTGTTCCTTTGAGTCCATTATAATGCTCTATGACTAATAATAATACAGAAGATTTTTGTTTTCATTGTCAATATAAGTATCAAGACGTAAGAGTAAGAGAGTAAGACTGCCTCGTGGTCTGGGTTCGATTCCCGGGTCGGGCAAAGTGTTATTGGGTTTTTCCATTAGGAAATTCTCGGTAACAGCACGGAGTCTGGAAATGTGCCCATAAAACCGCAATAGGCTTGCCCCCTATTACGTGGGACTGATACATACTTGGCGAAATGTGGGTGCAGAAATGCACCTCTGCCTACCCCTTCGGGGAATACTGGCGTGAGTTTATGTATGTATGTATGTATGTATATAAGTATCAATGTAAAAAATACTCTCCAAGTCTGGCCCTTTGTATCTGAGTCACCTACAAACATAACATGAACATACTTATATATTACTTAAAGACAAGTATATAAGTAGAGAGGAAGCCAATAAAAAAGTTTTAATAAGCGCACATGTTTTAGAGAGGAAAATCTTGCGTAATAGTTATTTCTGTGTAACTACTCTGCATATATAATTAACATCAAAATGGTAATGATCTTACATTATACATTTACACACGGCTTGGCGAGGTAATAATAATACTAGAGCTTAAGCTTCAAAGAACTCGGAAGCAATCCCTACGAAGGCCAATCGTGAGTTGATCATTATGGAAGAAAACTATAAACACATTTGCTGCAGCGTAGAATATATTCTACACGTCAAGAATTAAGGTCCAAATTTCAACAGCACTATCACTTTTTTTCTGTTTTAAATAGCACTAGTTTGGCGACGGCGAATATGTCGGTGATGTTTTTTGTCGACGTACGAATTTGGCTTTTATTAAAAAGGATTAAGTGTTGTAATTGAACGCATGGTAATGTTGAAAGTAATGGGTAAAATACCAGACATAAGTCGTATAAAGCTCAAACGTATAATTTCCAGCATCCGATTATAGTTATGATCTTAAAACCTTATGTAGGTACTGACATTTTACCCAGAAATCACTTTGGTGAAGGGTTTAACTGTCTCTTTATACTTCGAAGTAAGACCATCAAGAAACCACGAAACTTATTAAAAAAAATGCGTAACCAAATCTTCATAGTATGAACTCTGTGTTTAAACCGACTAGACGAGTAAAAAGATTATTAAAAACCACTGAAACTAAAATCTAGTACCGTTGCTTATTAGTCGTTGGGCGAACTTGGGCACTTTGGTAATATTCTTGCAATAACATCGTTTTAGTTTCAATTACACAATCGGTTTAAAACATCTAGTGATCGTGTTATATGAAGGCAGGATAGCAAAGAAAACACTTGACCGATTATGTACGGTTAGTCCACGCTCTGCTGAATTTTAATGAATCGCCACGAGCTACGAGCATCTATTTTATTTTCTTTACCGTCAACTGCGAATTTAAAGTCTAGCAAGTTAGGAGAAATTAGTGTTTTGGTGAATGCTTCATTGGTTTAGCTCTATTTTTATTTGTATCAATTATTTAACCTTTTTTTGAATTTATAGGAATCGTAAAAACTTTAGTAGAGTTAGGTAGTCGAAGACAATGCAGTTTTATAAGTATTTTTAGAAAATACACTTATATACTTATCATTATTCACGTAAAATTAAATCGTATTTAGTTTAGTCGGTTTCCTATTGTATCTCTACCTGAATATTAACTAATGTGGTCTGTCTCTCTCTCTCTCTCTCTCTCTCTCTCTCTCTCTAAGTAACTAACTGTTACTGCCATGAATACTGTGCTCAGTTAATCTGAGTTTCTCACGCTGGCATCAAAACTATTCCATAAGGTACAAATTACACAATTATCCCTTCAAAGTGCAGAGAGAGCGCGTTTAAACGCTCAGGAAATTGTCATACAATGAACATTCCTACAAAGACCTGAATACCTCAGCCACTTCTTCTGTGTCATTTAAATTTAATATGCGTAGCTCATTCCGTTCTTTATTTTGGCAAAGTTGTGATGGCCTCGAGGTTTAGGCACGCGGTCGAGAATCTCGACGGTCGCGGGTTCAAACCCCAGGCACTCACCTCTGACTTTTCGAAGTTATGTGTGTATTCACAATGAATAATCACGTACTTTAACGGTGAAGGAAAACATCGTGATGAAACCTGCACACCTAAAAGTTCTTAGGAATTTCTTAGGTGTGTAGTCCGCCAACCCGCACTAGGCCAGCGTGGTGGACTAAGGCCTAAACCCTCTCAATGGTAGAGGAGGCCCGTGCCCAGCAGTGGGACGTATATGAGCTGATTATGATGATGATTCCGTTCTTTATTTTGGCAAATCACTAAGTTTCAATACAGCAAAGTAGCAAACGTTATCACTTAGATATGTATTTATTATGCTTTTAGCATTTGATGATTGTTATTTCACCCTCGATAGCAACCATGATGGAAAAACCCTATCATTGTGACTAGCATTCTAAAGGCTTGTACGTGTATAAGCTGCCTAATTAAGCCGTCATGTCGGCAACAGCGAATTAACAGCTTATAAATTTATATGCCTTTGTTTTTCTCTAAATTGATATAGCCAACATCTATTTTTATGTATATTTGGTACATACATACATAACTACACGCCTGTATTACCTGAAGCTGAAGCAGAGGTGCTTTTATGCACGCATATTTTCTCAAGTATGGTTCAGTCCTACGTGAAAGGGGGCAATTGCCAGACATAATTTCCAGACTCCGTGCTGCTACTGAGAATTTCATAATAGAAAAACCTAGTAAGACTGATTGACCCGGGAATCAAACCCGAGACCTCTAGATCGCAAGGCACATACTTGTATATATTATATATTTGGCAATACACTAAAGAGGAGATCATTATATCGATAAACTAGTTTCAGGTATTTCAGGTAAGTAGTCCATAGGCTAAAATATGCAACTATCATTCCTCCGAACAATGGCTATTAAGGGTCTAACAATTTGCCATCAGCGCCCATAAACCTACTTTGACTTTCATTCTCTACCTGTGAGATCACAAAGGCTTTACGAGCCAAAGGTTAGACTCGTATTGAAAGCCATTCACAGTTATGCGTCATAACTGTTATGCATCAGAAATGACCGGAAAATGTTTGCACGTGCGTCATAGAAGGCTTTAAGTGGTTACGAAATAGTTTTGGAAAACATTAATGTAATATTTTTTTTTGTAAGTTTCTTGACCAGTAATGTTTCAAGACTGACTTACTCAGACTTAGTCAGATATTGTGTAAATTGTGTCAATAAAAAACTGTAGCTTAAGTAGACAGTTACAGGAATTGGTGATTCATAAAAAAATCTATTTTTAGTGATTCACTGTATGTATAATATTTAGAGTGCTTTGATTTATAACGTATTTATTGATAACGTATATCAAACGATCTCTATAATCGATCAATTTTGATTTTACGAATTTATTACAGATATAATCAGAGAATTCAAGTTATCAACCATTAATATTATAATGAAAAACATTAGTAATTAAAAATGCTAATGAACTAATAAACTAACTAATTTATTTTCTCGTTATAATCATATATTTTTTTAAATATGTGAATTCCGAATATTCTAATATTATGATTTTAAACGCTGACACTGATTGAGTTTTAAATTTATAGAGCAGCTGAACTTTTTGGAAATGAAAATTGACATCTACTATGGCCCAGTTTTTTACATTATTGACTCAGTTTCCGTTGAGTTACAAACATATTTCTTTTTTATTCATAATCTTTAGTGTTTTCTTTACGATCGAAAAGTTAAAAATCTAATCTTTTTAGTCATGATATACGTCTTAATTCCCCTTTTGGGTTACGAATTAGAGTCCAACCTCATAAATAAGTTGACCATTAAGCAAGCTCCTCACGCCAATAATGCGTCGCTGACTAGCGTTTGAATATTTCATAACGATTTACAAAAAACAGTTAAAGTGAAATAGGGTCTTGTTTGCGCTACCATTTTCACTTTTGCCTATTGAGGTCGAGGACGTACGGACAAACCGCTTTTAGTTACGTGAATCGACTGTTTTATACGAAGCATGAACGTACAGATGTGGTACAAGCTCCTCATTGGACAAATATTTTGGAGGTGACTCTTCTTTGTTATAGACCAGTGCCGATAATTTTTGAAACAAAATAAAATTATAGTAGAATTATAGTATTGGAAAAGGAAGAGAATATAACAAAAATTAAAGGAAAAATAAATTACGGGCGATCTGAGGTCGGGAAAGGGTGAGGGGGGTGCTTTTAAGGGGGGAAAACGGTTTATCTCGATTTCCGGCAAAACTACAATTCCTATGCAAAAAAGTTAAATCGCAAAGTTGTAGGTAATAAAAAGATCTACAACTTTTGTATCCACACTTTTTCCATATAACCTCAAAATGTATGTGGAAAATTCAAATAACCAAGATTCGGTTTTTAATTTTTATCTTTTACAAAAATATCTATTTTTCACGAAATTTGGTGAAAACTTACCTTTTCTTGTACCAAACACATTGTAATTTATTTGATTTGAAATATTTAAATTTTCACATTATTTTTACTTAATATCGTAAAAACCACCCTCATTTTCAATCGAAAAATCTCGCGTCAAAATTTTAGCTTTTTTAAAAAAGTCGGTGGGCTTTTTGTTCTTTGAAATCTCTACTTTCTGATGGTGTAAAAAAGAAACGAATGATTTTTTTAGGTTACGTTACGCACTTTCGGCACTGGTCTATTAATGGAATGCTACAAAAAAAATGGGAGTTGATTGTTTTCTTTAAGATATGAAAAGTTTACCCATTTATAAATTATGACGCAACTTATTAGTAATGTTGATAACATGTTTCATACCAGTGAAGATTTTTTTAATATTTAAAGTAAAGACGATGGAAAAATTGGAATCACTTAATATACAAGAACTATATTGAAAATCTATCTTTGTGTAATTTTTGAACGTACAAAAGGTTTTCCTAAAACTTAACCGCGACAAGTCTAATATGTATCTTACGTCAAACCTATATCTAATAACTAGAAAGAAATACTAATACTTAGAAGTGAAGCTGAATTTGAGGATAATTGCGATAGCAAACATACCTTGATTACATATTGGCGCACGTTCTTTGTTTTGGTAGTTATCACAGCAATTATAATATATTTTGTTAGCATAGTAGTAGTAATCTTCACCGACCTTTAGATAAATGCTTTAGGAGCAAAGTGTAATATTTTTATGATATTGATTTCGTCTACAGGTTTCATTAAGGTCATTTGGAGCTGCGCTAGGTAGCTCCATTTCAAGTTTTTATTACCTTACATCATAAATATGTATATATGGCTTTTGATGTCAACAGCCCATATATGTATGTCCCACAGCTGGGCACGGGCCTCCTCTACAGCTGAGATGGTTTATTACTTTACTAATTTCTAATGCGTTGTGTTTTGGTGAACCGAGAAAGCATTGGCAAATTGCCTTTTATATTTAATTATAGAGTATTTGATTGTTCGATATCGAAAGTAATTTACTATTAAATTGCCAAAGGAAGTCCTTTAACCTAAACAATGGAATTGTTTATAATGATTTTTTTATAAATACTATTTTTTTAAATATACCTTTGAATTAATTTTGAGAATGACATAGACTCAATCAGAAAATTATTTTTAAAGCTATATAAATGAAGATAATTTAATAAACTCGCAGTATAAATTGTAAAAACTGGTATTATATACTGAGTTTGAATATTTTTTATCACATCATTACCTTTAATTATAGATTTATATTCAAATAATATATGTATTTAATGTTGATTTGTGATTTTTTTCTACTTCAATGTCGTCTAATGGTGTTGTCTGACCTGTGCTTGTCAATATTAATAAAATAAATGTGCATTTTAATAAATGTATGATGATGATGGAATCGCAGAATAAAAAAAATTAAATGCGTGGATATTTTTGCATTGTATTATGTTTTATTGGTATTGAAATCAGTACCAGGTTTGGTACTCATTTAACATAATATAATACAAAAACTATTTATATAACATAATTATTATCAGTTAACGTATAGGCCAATAACTGTATATCATTTACTTTAATATGTTTTAATAAATATCAATTTAATGCTTGATAAAACTTGCACAAAACATAAGTAAATAAATTTTAAATATATCAAATCCTAACTTACATGCTTTAAAATATTTGCATATCTGATCTCATCCATTTCTCTCGCTATTCGCCATCACGACCAAGCCAAGCTGATTCACGTTGTTGCGAAAGCTGAGACGAAACAGGAAAACTAAAGATTTGTATTGTGCAAACTTTATGGACTGTCCAGTTGAGAAATTATGACTCAGATAATTACGTTTTCAGCAAATCACCTTTGAAATTTGGCTATAATGGCACGTCATGCTGCTTTGTGTAGCATTGAGGTCAAATCGATGATATCAAAGATGTTTTTATTGAACGTTTGATATTAAAATAACTGGATCGAAAATGTAGGTATAGCTTATTAGATGTAGAGATGAAATAAGTACGGCAGCATTGTGGTATTAAAATTATAAAAAAGATATTTACGAGATGCATTGTAAAACCACGACATAATTAAACAAAAACGGATATTTACCGGTTGATATTACGATGTTCTGATTAATTTAATAACGCTTATAGGTATTATGGTTATTTCTTTAAGTTGTTTAAATTCAAGTCTCATCATTAATTTGACTGCGTTTCGGATTTTTCGATTGTTAATTACGTTTTTATAGACGTGATTAATAAAACAGGCAGAAATAAAATCTAGATTTCTGTGATTTATATATTATTTTGCGTACGAACGTTTTTGGATTAAGAAATAATTCTATAGTAATATAGTCCGCTTTAAATTCGTTAAACTCCTTATTGTTGAACTCCTTATCGGAAAAGTGCTCTCGTTGCAATTATGGCTTTATGTGTATATAATAATAATGTATTTTCATTTGCTTGGTTGATAACCCTCTCAGTTGTAGAGGAGGCCCGTGCCCAGCAGTGGGACGTATTTGGGCTGATGATATGATTGGTGATATTTTCTCCAATTATTTTTTCTTTCTTAATATTGTTTGCGTTTAAAGCTAAAGCTACCTTCAAGTGATTGTTGCATGTGAATTTTCACACTGTTACGATCGATACTAATAATTAATACGCAATAATATTAATATTTTGAATTTAGCCATCCAAATTTGTCATTCACGAAGATTGACTTTATATATTTGAGTTAAAATATAATTACTTCGAATGGGGAAAATTATGTCTTACTTATAATTTATCGTTATATTATTACAAATAGTTATTGATGGCAATAATATTGTACGAAAAATAGATGTCCGCGATATCACATTTTTTTTTATAAATAACAAACTGGCGTTTAATAAGGCATTCCTATTTATAATTAATACTTATGATAATTAACAAGTAAAATTTTATTAATATCAAAAATACTTTCTAGTTCTTTACTAATATTAATTTATTGCACCCGGGCAGTGTCAGCACCCGACGTTAGTATAAAAACCAACGTATTATCACATGAAAAATGTATGTTTTGTCCAAACAGACTGATAGTAAGAATCTTTTGACTAATTCTCACTATTAACACCTTCAAAAGATGTAAATGTCACATACATGTAAATTTTTGAACTAAATGTTGGAATTTTACTAAAAAATCATGTCGTACTTATTTTGTGCGTAAACATTTTTGTTTGGGGCTATGTCGTAATTGAGAGTAATGTATTGTGCTGCACTTTTTAGCGAAGTTTTCAAGTCAATGAAAAAATAACTGACTGGCATTCAGAGTAGGCACGAGCTGATAGCAACAGCTTTTATGTATTAACATTATGTGTTAATTCATATCATATTTATTGCAAGAATGTTAAGTAATAAAACATGGGAAAATGAATGAAATTCCACTTATGATAGAGTCATTGTATTTGCAATTTGTTAGGTATTTGAAATTTTCATTAAATATTTTTAAAACTAAGAATCATGATGCGAGCATTTATTCTTAAATTTATTTGACTAACTCCATACTATAACTGGCTCTATACAGTAAACAAATCGTGATCAAAAACCAAGACAGGTAATAGCAATGGTGATTACAAACACATTAACTCTAATAAATGCCGAAAAAAAATATCTGACGTTTTCCTAACCATCATAAGTGTTGCCTGTCTCAATTTTAAGTCACGGTCTGCTTAAAGTCTGTATGTTAACTAAAAACCACTCTAATACTTCAAAGTCGCCTAGGCAAAACAAAAAGCAAACTTGCAAATAAGCTTTTCAATAAACCCAAAGTGGTAGAGCGGTGGGTGGTACATATAATGTCGCAAATGGCACTCGCGGCCCAATGGCGGCGGTGAAAGGGAAACCAGCTGCCGTCACAGCTTATAACGAGTTCGAACTCGGCCTTGCTATAACGCTCGTAATAATTATACATTCGCCAGTAATTGTCAATGTTGACAATGCTTTCAAATGCGCGTTTGATGTTAGAGCTTGTTCCATTTGTTTGTTCACTTTGTTTCATTACACTTATATCATGTACTTTTTGAATGTATTGACCATCAAACCATACTAAGTAATTTCCTAACTTTGGAGTCTTTGTAGAGAAAAGGGTGACTGAATATAATTGAGAGTATAAGATATTATTATATGATAAATTTAGACAGTCCTCAGAATTTCTGGTATTAAGTACCCAGTTAAAAGTGTAAAAGTACCAAAACAATATCATTTGGATCAATAATTTTTGGCAAATTTTATTTGATTGGATCAATATTTTTTTTGTTGATTTATTTTTTATGTTGAACTTTCCTGTTACAAATTAGAAAACTGGTAACGTGTCCATCAAAACACGTCAGGTGATGTATCAAAAAGCGTGCCGGCCCTATGGCATTTTGCCACGGACATCGTCTGCATATTTCTAAGTAACGCAATGCTAATCAATAATTCTAAGGAAGCACAGCATTGTGTGCTAAACACAGCTCTTCGTTTAGAGTTATTAATACAATTGTACATGGCGGGGATGGCTCTGAATATATTATAGACATTAGAATGGAAAATTTATGAAGACTTAACACTATAAATTAGTGTTATTTAATCAATAATAATAAATTATCATGGGAAAAAGTGTTTTATATTATATAATTTTCAGTGTATGCAATAATAGTTATCTGCGATAAATTACATAAACGGCAAGTCATATGATTATTAAAGCGTGATAATTGTCATAACACACATTTTGCATGCGTTCGAAAAGTCTAGATCGTGGTAATTGTAAAAATAAAACACTTAGCATATCACATTAATAATCAGATAACTAAACGCAGATAATAAAATAAAAATAAAATCCAAACATAGCCTGATTTAATTACGTTCGAACATAAAATGTCCAACATGGCAACAGAGTGTATAATCGTGGAACATAATCCGCCATTTTGTGATGGCGGCTGGTGTGGCGGGAAAACCAGAGACCTTGACAACCGGTTCCAATGAGTGACGGCGCATGACCAGCCGAGCTTTAGTGATACAACCTCCTTGCAGAATTAATTTAACTTTTGATCGTGAATGTAGAACTTGGCATTCTGTTACTCGTTTAACTATGTAGTGTCTAATTTACCTTTGTTGTACAAGATGGCGTCCTTTGTACTATTTGACAAACAAATCAACGCTTGAAAATTCTGTTTCGCTTCAGTCATGTGAATGATATCATAGCAAAGTTTGTTAAAAACAATAAAATAGTTTTTGAGATGATAGAATGATTAGAGAAGTCGTTATATGGACCTTATTAATAAAATTAAGTATTTTTGTATAGGAATAATATTTGCTATATTAAGCGACTTAACTTTGGCGCAGTCGGCTAGACACCAGCTTGCGAAACGAAAGGCCGCGGGTTCGATCCCCGCACCGAGACAAATGTTTGTGTAATCGACAAATATTTGTTTCGGGTCTGGGTGTTTGTGAGACCGAAAAGTCTCTCGTAGTCTCTGATACCCACGACACAGGACTTGTATCCTAGTGTGGGGTCAGAACTATGTATGTGACTGTTGGGTGTTTTTATATTAGGTATATTATATAAATTCTGTTTTTTTCTATGACTAAAATTGGTTCTCTTGTAAAAATGACAAGATCTTCAATATTTTAAAAATACATTACTTCAACCATAAACACTTTTATTTTATTTTGCACGGAATAATAAAGACGGCAAAAATTAAACCGACAAACGTTTTTATAAACGTGATATCATATGCTTGATATTTTTTATAAAACGTATATTTTTGAAAACCGGTAATGTTTGCAGTTTTTATATGAATAACTTATGTATAAATACGCTAATGACCTTTGTGCATATATGAAGGTATCTTTGGTTAAGAAACAAGAATTCGGCTATTTAACATCATTGATAATATCGAACATACGTCCCATTGCTGGGCAGCGTGGAGGTTATTTCACCACTTTAAAATAATCTTTATTATGGATACGCTAGTAAATTAGAAGTCAGTGGTGTCACAGCCATAACCATTATAATTGTTTAAATGAAAACAAATATGACAAGTTTATGAGATTAAAAAATTACGAGTCAGACTAGAATGATATATGAAAAATTCCGTGCAGTTTTTGATACTGATAACAAAAAACAAGTTCTTAGCGTTTAACTCCGCACTGTTTTGATGTAGACATCGAACAAAGCTTGTATACTGCAGCTGCCTTACCTCCCTTTGACATTTATATTGCATCTACTTAAGAGTAAAGTATGAAGGTCAAGCTGGGAAATTAAAAGAGCGAAAAATTTGGCTTCAGTTAGTAATAACTATGGGTTACTTCAGACTTCGTCGTAAATGATGACTTAGATAACTATTGGTATAATATTCTTCTTGAGTCGTGATGGCCTCGATGCTTAGGCACGCGGTCGAGTATCTTGACGGTCGCGGGTTCAAACCCCAGGCACACACCTTTGACTTTTCGAAGTTATGTGTGTAAAGCAATGCTAATTTTCTACTTTCAAATACAGTTGACGGCACAGTTAAATTTAACCGACATGACTGTCAATTAATTAAACTGGTAAATAAACTGGAATTGTTTGTTTGGTATGAAGTGTAAACCAGTCTTAGTGTGTAGACGGTACCCGCATGATGTTAGTCACGTAGACCTAATGCAGAATTGTTTTTTCGTCTGTCCCATTGTTTTGCTTTGTTTAAAAGATAAGATTTTATAACTTTAGATCCACGATTTTTCTTATATTTAATGATATTTTAGTAGTCTTTTATTGTTAATATGTGGGGTGAACTCGACATCATGCCATTAAATTAAGCCATGTACATAACTAAACAAAATATTGTGCACTTTTTTTTGTTATAGAGAAAAATATCAAGCTAAATTGAAGTTTTTCAACATGCCATATATCAAACATGTTACGGCGCGGCAACGTCGCATAATCTACATGGCAACATAGTATATTATTTACATACAAAGTGGGTTGAGCGCCCCGCGATTTGGATATCAGAACAAAATCCTTAAGATCTTTAATCGAGATTTTTGGTAAAACTACCAAACGATTTTTGTTTAAATTTTGTACATTGCGAGAGAATACCGTTACGAACACGTGTTTTAAGTTATGGACATGATTTTGGGTTCCTGTATAGTACAGACACACTCATACAAGCTGTCACGCCAACTAAACACAAAGAAGGCAAGTAGGTACAAATACAACGCGGGTATAGAAGTGTATGAAAGTCTTTTTTTAGTGACATGAACACTTATAGGCAAGAAAATCATGTCAAAATTTGTGAATTTGTTTTCCTTACTGTAAAAAGCAATTCAGTCAATTAAAATATACATCAGGTACAGTGGAGTCACTCTGCCGTGCCAGTATTAAAAAAAAAAGTCGATACATATAAACACAACTTTAATACTCTTACTTTCATAATAATAAAATAAATACACGTTTTTAATGGACAACACAATAATAACAACAATTTGTAATGTTCCTTTCATTCATTAATCATCAACATTATAATGTTTTTTTTTATTTCATTGTTTTTTTTTTTTAATTTTGCTCTTCAATATGAACTGAATTGGTATTGGTAAATCATATTTAAAAGATAAACGTTTTAGAAATATGGTTTTGGAAAGGTTTCACGCGAAGTATATAAAAATGACTGTCGCAATTTTACTGGTTTTATGTGCATCTACATATTATGTTAAAAGGCTTTAGAACGTCAATTGTGTAAGAAGCTAGAAGCTATTATTGATAATGGCTCTTTAAAAACCCTTTAAATATGACGTGAAAATCGTCACCTCAAGGCACTGTAATTATACATTGTAGATCTATCAAACATTCCGATTACCATCTCAGTTCGGTCAAATAGAGAAGTTGTTAAAATGTATTAATTACTATGTTGATACATGCATACTTTATTTGGTAGTGTTGTGAGAAGATGAACGAACTCTTAAGTGATTTTACTTTTTATATATACCTATAATTATAGTTTCTAATGATTGTTTTTACTTTGTTCAAAATAACTTTTAATAACTAGTGATTAGACAGCGTTTATCTATATTATGACAATATATTCTTTCTATTGCCTGCCTCGTGGTCTCGCGGCACAACTATGAGCCGTGCGATCTAGAGGTCCTGGGTTCGATCCCCGGGTCGGGCAGTGCTATTGGGTTTTTCCATTAGGAAATTCTCAGAATTAGCACGGAGTCGGATATGTGCCCGAAAAACGGCAATAGACTCGCCCCCTATTCTGATACATACCTGGCGACATGTGGGTGTAGTAATGCACCTTTGCTTACACCTTTGGGGAATACAGGCGTGAGGTCATGTACCTATAAGGGAGACCGGGGCTGGTTGACCAATTTTCAGCTTAAAGGGTTCTATTCTTATTTCTTTACACTATATTAATTTAAAAACGGACTCAGTTAATAGATTAATTATTAAGCTTTCGAAAAAAGTGGGAAAAATCACGTTATTCCTTATGATTTAGAGTACAGGCCAGTTTTTGTATAATAAGAAAAACTGGTCAACCTACCCCGTGCTCGGGGTAGGTTGACTAATCACCTGGGGTAAGTTGACCTATGACTTTTTAAGGGCAAAATTTATGAGGAAATAGGATAAAAGACACAAAAATGTATTACTCATTATTTATTCTAACCAATAGGCGATCTTCCTCCACTTCAATGAAACACAATAAAATTCAAATTATGAGAATAAACAATCAGACTTTGAAACATTAGGCAATTTGATTATTTATTGTTTTTTCAAAGATAACTTGTTGACATGCTCTATTTATTACATTGTTGGGTGTGCTCCCTCTATTAGTCTTTCTTTTATATGTTCGCATGGTCCTGAAACAACAATGTATGGATAAAAATTTAAAGATACCGACTGGTCAACCAGCCCCGTTATACATTAGTCAACTAGCCCCGAACCACCTATTAATTTTTAACCACGTGCCATAGCCACAAAACTTCATCGAAATCAAATAGAATAATACATAAAAGAAAGAACTTGAATCAAACATTCGTTATAAATAATTTGACAATTAATAAACATGAATAAATAGGCATTAATACAAATAAAATTACGACAAAAATAATTACTTACGTGCGTTGTTTTTCTATATTACGTTCCTTCTCTAAAACGACGTATGTACGAGACGCCGCGTTCCTGGTGACTGAGCGGGGGGACGTGACGGACAGTCGTACCTCACTGATTTGCTCAAAGCTATTGCGTCGGACGAATTTTTGATAGTTAGTCAACCTACCCCTATAGTCAACCAACCCCGGTCTCCCCTATATTTATTCTATGCTTTTTATCGTGTCATAAATTTATTTAATACTAATACATCAAAGGTAAATCCAGGCGATAAATCATGCTCATAGCAATATTCTAAGGAAGTACATGTCGTTCATATATGTATTTTGCCTTTAGATCGAACATTTTTCGTCACCCTGCTTCGTCGGTTCAAGGTACTTCTGATCTGTTTTACCCTCACAACACCAACAATTTAGGTAAAATATGTATAATATGTTCTACAAGATATTCCACATTCGCCTTGTTCAAATTCGTTATTATACTGGCATATAAGTTCCAACACGTTTTTACTATAATTACGTGTCTTTTCTCCCCGTGGCGCAGTTGGCTAGACACCAGCTTGCGAAACGAGAGGCTGCGGGTTCGATCCCCGCACCGAGACAAATGTTTGTGTAATCCACAAATATTTATTTGATTAATTATAATATATAAAAGCAATGAAAACTCAATATTGCGAAGGTTAAAATTATGCAATATCGCGATTATATATATTCAGCCTATCGCCGTCCACTGCTGAACGAAGGCCTCCCCAAGTAGGCGCCAACCATCCCGGTCTTGAGCAGCCCTCATCCATCCGCTACCCGCCACCTTTCTCAAGTCGTCGGACCATCGTGCTGCAGGACGCCCCACACTACGTTTGCCTAAGCGCGGTCTCCACTCCAACACTTGTCTGCTCCACCGGCCATCCGACCGTCCGATTACCGATTACCCCTTTAGTATTGATAACGAATTAAATTGATATTATATTATAATAATAATTTAAATAATATTGTATTGTGCATTGTGTCAATGTTGAACATCAATAATTTTCCCCATATATGGCCATTCGGCGAAAGAAGCTATATCTAATCATTCGCGAACTTTGGTCTTGACGATAAGCGTTGTTGATAAAAGCTATTATCTACAATATATTGTGATATGACAAAAAATATTACGTATTACCTCGTTGTTACTTGTCGAGGATACATTGTCTTTTTGTATGCGTTCTTTTGTGGTGATAAATTATAATAATGGTGTCGTTGTGGGACAACTATGTGAAATGCGAATATGTAGATCGCTTAGAGGATTTTTGCTATTATAAGGTAATTATTATTATTTTTATAAATTATTTAAAATTTATAAAATAAAAATTATTTAAATAAAATGTGATAAATATTTTATTTAAATATTTTTTATTTTTATTTGAAGGAAGTTTTGTCAATTTTTAATTTTTTTTTTTTTATTATATAGATAGAGTTGACATTTTTAAAAAGTAGGCAGCGCCATCTTTGATATTAAAAAGTAGTTGAAAGGTGAACGAAAGAGGGCGCTGAGGTTCAAAGATGACACTGTTTTTATGTAAATTTGCCTCGTTGATTCCGTCATCATAATGACTGTACCTATAGAGCGCATCAATCATCGTTATGTTGACGGCAAAATACGTCAGTTTGGATAGTACGAAATCATTTGATGACGGCATCATTAACCCGCTGGGGCCGGGTAAAAGGATTTTCCTCAGTAATGCACTAAAGATTAGGTATTCACACTCGTATAAGAATATTAAAATTTGCATTGTAATATTTACCAGAAAAACCGAATACTTGTATCATCAAAGGCAAAGAATTATATTTTAACAATAAAATTTGTTGAAACAATTGCCTTGAATTTTAAATGATAATCTTTGGAAACTATGCATGAGTTAGTAAATAAAATAATATTACCTCTACACCGAAGTAAATTATAGATAAATTAAAAAGCTAGATGGTTTTGCAGCCATTTAAAATATTTGCATAAATAAAGTAATTTGCATAATAATTGTAATACAAATACATCCCACTGCTGGGCACGGGCCTTTTCTACAACTAAAAGAGGGTTGTACAATATCTTGCTAATTTTAAGGCGCAACACTTCATTCATTATTTCATACGTTCTTCTTTTTGTCACTTTGGTTATTATTTTTTGTCTTATTTTTAACAGTTGCATCTCCGTTAAATATTTTTCAACATTTATAAACGGTTATTTTTAAATTCGATTTTCCATTTAATTGCAGTAGAGTATTTATCAGTACAATGAGAAAATATTATATCAACTATAGTGTTTAATGATTAATCATCATCATCAGCCCATCTCACTGCTGGGCACGGGCCTCCTCTACAACTGAGAGGGTTTTAGGCCTTAATCCATCACCCTGGCCTAGTGCGGGTTGGCGGACAACACACCTAAGATATTCCTAAGAACTTCTAGGTGTGCAGGTTTCATCACAATGTTTTCCTTCACCGTTAAATTACGTGATAATTCTTTGTGAATACACACATAAGTCTGAGGTGTGTGCCTGGGGTTTGAACCCGCGACCGTCGAGATTCTCGACGGTGCCTAAACCTTATACAAGAAAAAATACAACCCTCCACGTGCGTCAAATTGGCATTATCTCCTGCTGTCATACTACCAACATCCACGTGTAATCAAATAAAACTCACAAATATGTAATTAATCTCTACTAAAAGTAGTTATGAAAACCTTGAAAATCTTAGCATAATTTTTGCATTTTTAGACAATTATTCACGCTGTCTGTACAAGTATGGCGCCGATAGCAATCAGCTCGTGACAACTAGTTATTTTTTACTCTTAACATATTTACATACAAAGTATTGTCATACGACGCGCCGACCGTGGGCCGTTTTATGAATGGGTTTTAGCAATGACATAAGGTGATTGTTCAATATGTTAGTCACTCGGCATTCCCAATTACATAACATATTGTTTATTTATCATGCACATGTATCGTGTGGTTACTACATATTCTGAATTGGAAGTTTTATATATGTTTTATGTAATTTATCAATCATTTGATCTGTGTTAACTCATCAGGTTTACCTGTTAGATATACGTTACTACCGACTCCCATCTAATACTATCTCGCATAAATGGTAGACCTATTAGCTGTTTGACAATGTTGGAAAAATTATAGATAAAAATGATTTTTGATTATGAAAATTATCGTTTATAAAAATAATAAAATTGGCTTCAGACTACTCCCATCCTCTCTTGTTACTATTTTTATGCAGTGAGACTATAGCTACTTTAAGTTATTCGGTACTAAAATGAAAGGCGAGCGTTAATTCTGGATGCCAAGGCGCTTGACCTCTGAAGTGTTCAATTTGTTTTGGTCAAAGGGCGCGAAAAATATCGTCTCTGTGAGAACATAAAAAAATGTTTTAACCGATTTATTGTCAAAAAACAAGGAAGTCACGCGATGTACTCGCTTAATTGAAATTGATTCGATTACAGTTTTTTATATACGAGCGTTTAACTAAAAAAATCCTCGGTTTATGACCTTTTTACTCGCGTTTTTTGGACGCACTTCTGAGAAATATTAGACTTCGTGGTGGTTGATTTTTTACACTTTGCGCTCAAACTACGTGGCGTACGATTAAAAGTGGCTGACGACGTGTCGCAGTAATATTTTTTGTAGATATTTCCACGTATCGAATCTTTGGGTAGGCAGTTTAAGTTTTCCATCAAAAAAGTTAAAAAAAACTCAATTTATAGTATAGTTAATTATTAATATAACTATAAAATACTATTTTAAAATTTTACACAAATCAAAAGTAATTGCAAATAAAGCTGTTTTGTTAAACCTTACGAGTGTTTTAGTGTGCGAGAAATTGTGACCGCGTTGATGTCTTTCATACGTGAAATGTCACCGTGCAAGTGGTTTTGCCTTTGGCGATTTTCAATGAGGTTTTTCGGTTGAATCATTGACATGAACTAGACACGCCTTTGTTAGACAATTCATTAAAGGCGAGTGCAAATGTGTTTAATATTTTCTCACGTGTTTTAACCTACGTCATTAACATAATATGTGCTTGTAGTGAGTAAGTACAATCTTATCACGTTATACAGTTTTATTCAAGATGGAATAATTTGTTGGAAAATGAATTTGATTGTCAAAGTAGAGAATTTTATTATCGGTATTTATTTCGTGAATACCTTCATCATCATCATTATCAGCAGCATTTCGTACGTCCACTGCTGGACATAGGCCTCTCCCATGGCACGCCACTGGGCTCGATCTTCGGCCCTCCTCATCCAACCGCTGTCAGCCACCCTGCGAATATCATCAGCCCACCTAGCCCTACACTACTTTCACGTTATGTTTATACCTTAATACATAAAAAAAATCTAGGGTTTCTCTGACTAATAGGAGTATGAATTGCGACCTAAAAAAGACGATTTTGATAGGATTTCTTCATAAATCAGAAAAAATAGTGCTTGAGCACCCTAAATACGAGAAGCACAGTAAGCTTGAAGGCAGTGGCGGTACTTCCGTAAAAGTCCAAAAGCGTTACACGTTAATTGTGTAATGTCTAGTTTATAATTGTTTATTGTGGTGTCATTTATGTATCAAATTTCTTTGTTAATAGAGATTTGGAGCTTAAAGATTATTATTCGGAATTTTGTAAAGCAAGCTGGGCGTTTGGGCTTCTGTGGAAGTAACGCCGCTGCATATGATATAATCTTTATCAGAAACTGTCTAAATTCTAAAAAGTAACTAATTTGTGACTTAAATAAAATTTCAGGACCTTTATAAATACTCCTTGGTACATTTCGGCATAATTCGTCCTTGCTACTAAGTGTGCGGTCATTAAAGTATGAATGAAGTGCGGAAGGCGCCTGCGCAAGCGGCACTCGTGACGTCACCGCGCCTACCAATCACAGCGTTGAACAAATACCCACTTGGTACTACTGCCATGTTCAAACTCTGTAACGTTCATTAATCAATTTCCCATGCACTACAAGAATAGTATGACAAATATTTTTCTAGCAATGATGACTTGGATCCAGAAGGAGTCCGGTTCCGATACTATAGTAATTTTATAGCACTAAAGGTTTTTTTTATGGTATGATTAACTAACTTCTCAAAAACCAATCAATCTATTATTATTATACATAAGGGTAACTTTGTACTTGTAACATGACTATTAGTTATTAGTATCATTTCTCATACCTACATACATACTCACGCCTGTATTCCCCGAAGGGGTAGGCAAAGGTGCATTTCTACACCCACATTTCGCCAGGTATGTATCAGTCCCACGTAATAGGGGGCGAGCCTATTGCCGTTTTTCGGGCACATTTCCAGACTCCGTGCTGTTACTCAGAATTTCCTAATGGAAAAACCCAATAACACTTTGCTCGACCCGGGAATCAAACCCAGGACCTCTAGATCGCACGGCACATACTTGTACCGCGAGACCACGAGGCAGTCATCATCATTTCTCATTTATAAAATTCACGGAAAGGTATTCCTAGTTACTACTCGTAGTACTTACCAAGTCAAAATTTCATATTCCAGCTACAATAATATTTATCGCCAATACCAACTTATACCACGCCTTTAATGCTGTCATCATCATCATATTTATTTCATGCTATTTGAAGATTTCTCAACTTGACACTAATTAAATATATTTTTTGAATTAATTACATTATAATAATCGGAATTTATGGAGCATATCATAAAAACAACAATCCCGTCATCGCCTCGGAATATTTTCCATGAAATCTTTCCGCGCCGACCTTGTATTGTAACTTATATTTAATTGTATGTCTCATTTGAAAGCGGAATTAACACTATTAAAAAGTGCATTGGAAATCAACAAAATAAATTACATATTGATACAATTTTAACGTCATCAAAAGATAATTAGAAGGGTGGTGACGTGTGCGTAGTAGTTCCGATGTATATCCATTATTATTTTTGTGTTAGTTCAGTAACGTACTTCCCGTAGTGACGTAGGTTCATTGAGCCAAAGCCTCCGTGCGCCAGCGCAGAGCTCAGTGGCTGTGTGATCTATCCGCCGTACACACGCACTCATGTCCAAATAAAAAAAACAACTATTAATTCGATTTTTAAATGTTTATAGTGTTTTGAGTAACGCAGAACCGGCCAGTGTCTAACCACAATTGACATGGACGCGACATCGCAACCGTTCAGCTTTGATATACGGAGGTGATCGTGTGAGTGCGGTTTTATATTTTGAAATATTGAACAGTGACATTTGACTTATAATGGAAAGTGGGCGCATACAAGTGAGTTTAGAGCGTTTTAATGGATTTTGCGGTGACCTTTCCTGGATTTCAGTGAAGGCGTTGCTCCATGCATCTGTAGATTGGCACCTTGCAACAATAACAAATGAGAGACCGGGTTTATTACTGTTTGTTTATTGCGCAGAGCCCTGCCGGCTTTTTGAGGTTATGAGTTAGAACAAACTTGATATTAGAGGTTAACATGTGGAATCTTTATAAGTAGTTATTGGTTTGTTTATGATTATAGTAAATACCTCATTAATTTAAATGTATTAGGCTCGTATATTCTTTAAATAAGTAACATCTTCATGTTTGATCTATTTAAAAAATAATAATTAAATAGTCTAATCAATCTTTCTTCCTTTCATGGTGAAACGAAGGGTCCGTTAGTATTATAAAAATGATACTGAAATTCCATCAGGAGTACTATAGATTCGCAAAGATATTTATGTTTCTATAAACGCTGATATAATTAGAGGTTTATTTTAAGATTTTGTTGGTATATTGAGTAGTACTTTAGAGGGACGCCCTATGTCATTTATTACTTGTTACATAATCTTGTCTGTTACGTTTTACATACGCAAATGAGTTCAGTCATTAGGTGTTTGCGATGACTCTACGCTACATATTTCCACGTGTCGATGTAGAATGTTCTAGTTATTTTGAATGACCACTTACTTCCTAAATAAGTTTTTTTTTATTGAGTACGGGTTGAGTTAAAGTAGAGCACAAAACAGTCATTTCTAGACTTCCATTGTCAGGAGGATATAAAAATATTCGCCGACTCAGATGTAAACAACACTAATAAAAAACAACATGACAATAATTTATCACTTGACATCCGTTTAATTGAATAACGCCTTGGGAATTCCAAGTTTCGTGCCCAGTCTAGTTTGGCGAGACACGCGCACAGGCTCCACGAAAATAATCTAAAATAGACAGATCTAAAAGGCGTTCTTGTGTATACAGATGTTGGGGTTTTAACTCATTTGAATATTTTGTTTAAACTGCTACTTTTTAAAATGCATTATAGATTTTTCCTCAAAACTGACTGTTAATTTAAACAAAAATATGAAGTTTGTACCCAAAGAATTAAGTCTAATATTTTTTGAATAATTTGCTTAATACAATCACTTTAAATAGAAGATGTCATAACAACACTCATAAAAATTTACGCGTTTCTTAATAAAATTTATCCTAAAACGTTGTAAATCGAAGCATATAAATGTTAAAGCCACTAAACCACAATAAAACAAAAAAGAACGAGCAACTGTTTTTAAAACTTAGAAAAACCCAACTCAACATAATTTAAAGTAATGGGCAATTTAAGTTTAATCTCCTTCAGACATCTAGAAACGAGAGTGGTGTTGTTATTGCTGGATTATGTCGACATTTTGGAGGCAATAAAACCTCAAATGTGTAACATTGGCGGAGTCACGGTCATCGGCTTGGTGGTATCCATTTTTGTCAAAACATAGCTCGTGTTATGCCAAATCATTTTATTTTACGGTTAATTGGACACGTTTCACGATTCCTTTACAGATTTCAATCGGCACATTTTGAGAAATGGCATTTGCAGTTTTTGTTAACGGGTTTTCTATCAATTTAATAACAGATTTAAATTCCCGCATATTCTTTTTATGGGGTTACTGAAATATGATTCGCTGTATTTTTAAATAAGGTACAGTAAAGATTTCAGCTTTTATGTCTAAACTAAGTGGCATCAACTGAGGAGTTACTTTTGAAAGCCAAACAACTAACGATCTAAATTAAATCGTGTATGAAAATATATTTATATCTAAAAGCTGGAGTTCGGTACCACAGCCAAGATCCATGTATGCGTGTTCAACATATAAAGACCGTTTTCATTTGTTATTATTGTGCAGGGACATATAGAAAAGCTTTGAGTTGTATTATTATGTTAAAAACAAATTTCCAAAAAAATTCATTGGCCTATGGAAATTATTTACTCATTACCAAGATTTGGAGAGAAAATAAATTGTCAATTGAGACATATTTACATTGTATGTACTATTACATCATCACTTGATATCTCAAGCTTTGAAATACTTGAAGTAATTCTAGTTAAACCATACATTTTGCATTTAGTTAATATTATGCTGATTACTTGTTCCATTTGAATTAATTTATAGCTTATTTGTTAGGCATTCAGTACCTGTGTTAATTGACATTAAGAGCACTCTATACAAAGTGATAAGAGAATATATCTTTTTAAACTCTCCTTATTAAAACGCATGGTGTTTGAATTCAAAATACCTAATCCATTTTCTGATTCAAATACATAAGAAGAGCAAGTTATTTTGTTAATTAACCGTAAATACCGTGTAAATTAGAGTGAATCTCTTTTAGAATCGGTATTTTTAAGATGAGACGTGGCGTTCGCAAGCCCGCATTAGGTCAGCGTGGTGGCCCGTGCCCAGCGGTGGGACGTGGACTGTCGATGTGATGAAAGAAGCAGAGGCAAATTCTTGAGTTTGAGATTAAATTCAAGAGTATTTTCTCATTGTAGGCCATAAGCCTATAGGACAATCTCTGCATAAGCCCATAAGATATAGTCTTCAGTAACTAGTAGCGAATTCATACATTAAATAACATTTCATTGAACATTAAGCTTCATTAAAATGCTTACAACATATATTTGTGATTCATCAACAATATGATCAACCTTTAAAAGGCCACCATACACAAGACTTAGTTTATTCATTAAAGTCATAAGCAATTAAACAATAGACTGAGAACGTAAATTGCTAATTGTGGACTGGAAAATAAACAAAAGGAAATCAAAACTTAATTGTTCATCATAAAATATTAAGTTCGTGATACTCTAGCTAGTCTTTGTTTATAGTTTGGGCAATTCATCTTTAGTTCTTCAGACTCCGTCTGACACAAAGATATTACGTGGGACTGATACATACCTGGCGAAATGTGGGTGCAGAAATGCACCTCAGCCTATCCCTTCGGGGAATATAGGCGTGAGTACCTGTGGTTTATTTTTTGTCGAGTTATATTATTATTTCCTTTTATACCTATTGATTTGTAGGTAAGCAAACTGTGCCTACAGAATATTCGATAGAATTTATGAGTGGAAAACCCAAGGTCTTGAAATTGTAACAGGCTAGAATTCGCACGGTTACGAGCCGACCTACAATCGGCTTATACAATGAAATGACGTCACTACAGCCTAATGTCCACTTTTTGTTCAATGAACCGACTTCCTACAGATATATCAATTATGTCAATTTCATAAGAGCTGCGCGAAGCACGTCATATTGCGCGATGGAAGGCCATTTTACAATGGTCATTGCTGGCACGTGTCTGTGCGCAATAAAAAAATGCAAGCACGATGAATATATGTAGTTCATCAACATCATCATGATCAGTCCATATACGTGCCACTGCTGGGCACGGGCCTCCTCTGCAACTGAGAGGGTTTAGGCCTTAGTCCACCACGCTGGCCTAGTGCGGGTTGGCGGACTACACACCTATGAAATTCCTAAGAACTTTTAGGTGTGCAGGTAAAGGCATATACTGGAGCCAGTGCCCAGGCTTGCCTACGAATGGCACAGAATAAGAATGCCTGGAGGAAGGTGGTGCGATGTGTATAGGAGAGCCACACGCATGGTGGTCACCACCCTCAGTAATGAGGAAATGACTAGGAAGAAGGTTTCCTCGCGATGTTTTTTCACGTCTTACAATTGAATTTTTCAACATAACGTACAAGGGACTTAACATACAAAAATAACGTCAGGTTTTTACATTCTATTAAACTGTTTATTACAATCGAGGCTTACACAATGACTAATGTGTTTTAGGGTAAGCCCCTGAAATATTGAAAGTTAACACTACAATGTCAAATGTAGACTTCATTAACAGCCCATGACGCAGTTGGCTAGATACCAGCTTGCGAAACGACAGGCAGCGGGTTCGATCCCCGCCCCGAGACAAATGTTTGTGTGATCCACAAATATTTGTTTCGGGTGTGGGTGTTTGTGAGACCGAAAAGTCTCTCGTAGTTTCTGATACTCACGACACAGGACTTGTATCCTAGTGTATGATCAGAACTATGTATGTGGCTGTTAACTGTTATGTGTATTTTTTTATTATTTTTATCATTTAAACCAAAACATTCGCTTAAATGTACTGGCAGAGTTCGTGAACTTGTAGAGGAAACTCGCCGGACGTCCTTTTTACAGTAAACGTAGGCTAGACTTTAGGAATTACGCTGGCTACACCGGAACAAACAGGTTTTTTACTTACTATAACTTCGGAATGTTCAGAAATGTATAGTATTTTACAAAAGTGATGTCAGTGAGTCACCGATGAGTAATAGCTTAATCTGGTAGATTAAAATCGATTTATGATATTTTGACACTATCTTGAAAATTATTTTACATAACGGAATAATTTTAATACTTCACATTATTCAACAAGCAAAATAAATATAACCTACACAATACGCAAATCCCAATTAATGCTAATCAAAACTGCCTCGTTGTCTCGCGGTACAATTATGTCTCGTGCGATCTAGAGGTCCTGGGTTCAACTCCAGGGTCGGGCAAGGCGTTATTAGGTTTTTCGTCAGGAAAATCGCAGTAGCAACACGGAGTCTGGAAATGTGGATTACGTGGGACTGATACATACTTGGCGAAACGTGGGTGCAGTAATGCACCTCTGCCTACCCCTTCGGGGAATACAAGCGTGAGGTTATGTATGTATGTATGCTAATCAAGTTCAAAACACCACCCCTCAAACGTTTCCGGGTAGACAGATGTGTTAATGTAAATGATTTATTCATGTATGCACGCACACGCAATATATTAGATTGTTACGGGGATTTAAGTGGAAAAAAATCTAACAAATCTCGGCCCGGATGTATCTGTATACTGCGTTATTTGACATTTTGGTATGCGAATGTTTCGCTACTTGACGTGAAGGCTAAATTCCTTTAATTTTATCACAACTATTAATGCTTGAATATGGGCAATGTCAGATAGATTCTTGACACTGACATTCAGCTATGAAGACGTATATGTAGCTGCTCAAAATATTTGAAAACGCACGTGCGTACATAACTTTAATTTAACATCAGCAAATTAACGAGCAAATTAAAGATGGAACAGTTTTTACTAGGAATTGCTTATTGTTTTTCAATACAATCTGTTAGGCTTTCCGGAAAATCCTGATTAGTTATCATTAAATTATATTTTTTTCCTATTATGATAAGGATATCAATGGCGCTGTTCAAGAACTGCAAGTTCTTTATCACTTGTACCTCTTATACTCGTTCAATTAAACTCGTACGAAGTCAAACAAGCCTGCAGTTAAATTACAGCTACGTGGGAATTATGTAAATTGTTCGAGTTCTCATTGTTTTACACGTAAAAAATAAGAAAAATCGCTCGTCTGCGTTGATTACATCTAAACTAACCGGTCGGACTTGATTTCTGAGCATTTTCGCCCGAGAAAACGCATCTTCCATGTTAGCCAGGCATTTGAGGCTGTCGCGATGGGGCTGTCCTTGCTAAGAGTAAGTTTACAATTATTTAGGCATCGTAGAGCTATTAATCTTTAAGTAAATCGAATAATCTTCCTTGCTGATATATTGGCACGGGCGTAATTAGTCATGTGATCTAATCAGTTGATAATTATTATTTGAAAACTTTTATCATTCACGACCTCGGATTAAACAGCTGTGAGATAAAATACACAAATTTGAAAATTATTTGATTATTGCGATATTTTTAATCTACATAAATATGCTTTAGCGCAAATTAATTAAGTTAATTTATTAAATTCAATATACTCGTAAGTTAAAGCATCCGTTTTGAAATCTACCTAAAATTTTATATTTTCTAAACAATTAGATAGATATATTTGATGGGTCTTTACCCATATTTTTGCACTTATCTCATCGTGGTTTCCCGAAAACGTCAATCGGTGAGCGCATGTCAATCAGTGCGGCGTGAAAATTCAATAACAGTAATACAAATATACACTTTGACGGTGTTGCCAAAAATACCACAACGTCGTGCGACAATAGCATTTTTTGTAAGACTGAGTGCCATTTACAATGCTTATGACATAGCGTATTCTATTTTAGTTATGTCTGACTACATACATACGCAGTTATGCTACCAAGCCGTACAAGATAGGGAAAAATATAAATTATTTCTAATTAAACATCTCTTGAACACGTGAGCGCAATCTAAACAATTTTACGTATATATTACTCATTACCAAATTTAGAATGATCTGACGCGATTGCGACGGCTGTTAGTGCTGTGTATCTGACATCTGGATAAACTAGTGCGTCGTCAAGGCGGATTGACGCGGACGAGCACCACGACTCATGCGTACGAATATTTTGTACAAATATTTGTCCGAGGTCGATATCAGACCGTATATGATGATTAACACCTGCCCTCTTCTACGAACTGCGTACTGTTGGAATGTTTTTTGTGATAAACAACAGTTTAGTATACCGTTTTACGTATGTCAGGAATTAATGTTGAATTTTGTTTGTTAACAGATGCCACAGACCGTGCCGAGGTCCGGGTGCAGCCCACCAGCAGCGACACAAGACGAGAGGGCAGTCCCAACATCCCCTGCTGATCTCCAGCATCTCCTACGCTTACTCGGGGCATCGTCACCTCCAGAACCGATGCTCCACTCCCCACCCAATCCACACAACAAGCCCCCTCCACCATACCCAGAAGACAATAATTTCTTGGACCGTTTATACGATTTTGAGGGTTATCCAACACCCTCTCCATCTTCCGACGAAGGGTCACTGCCCACAGTTGCCGTGCAGCCTGCTTCGCCATACAATTCTTTACAATACACAACACCTGTATTTATAAAAGAAGAGCCAAACAGACTGACGGTTCCAGGGTTCTCGTCACCATATCCTCTATCTCCTTCGGGATCATGTGTGTCATATGGCAGTCATAATCAGTACTCTTCGCCAGTACCACACCACGAAGAGTACATTGACATTGAAGAGTTGTTAAAAGAGAACCAGATTCTACAAGAGACTGTGCAACAGAGTTATGTTACGCCCAAAATAGAAATCGAGGAGCCTAGAGATCACATACTACTGAGGTCAGCGCTGGAAGACACGTCTTTCCAAAAGAGATTGAACCTTAGGCCGATTCCATTAGAGCTCGGAACTGTAAAAATGGAAGAAAGTAGCGGAGGCGACGAACTGGTCGCGCCTGACATTGACCAAGTGTTATCGATGGCAATAGAACAATCCAAAAGAGATGTGGACAACACTTGCACAGTACTTGGAATCTCACCAGGTAAGTCGACGTTCTGTATCTTAAATCTGTAAATTCTACATAAAAACCTGTCTTTTATCACAAACAGCGTCTATCTACTAATATTTCATCCAATTCTAAAAGTGTATTCACAGTTCATTAATCACAGAAAGATAAAATGAACATGGTAATGAGGTAGGTTCACACAGGATACTGTTAATTCAATTCTATTTGTTTATACGCATAACATCGCGTGTGCTCGATGCTATCGACTGTCACATGAATAAGTTATCAATCATTCGAAACAATCCATTAAACACACGACATGGGAATGTTGCACCATGTAAAACATCACTATCATTTGTAATGAATGACGTCACGGTGTAAAAAAGTAATTCCAAGAGTACAGCTTAAGTATCGCAATTATGGATCGTTTCTTAGAACAATATGATTACGTAAGACGGCTGATATGTGTCGACCCAGAGATGCTACAACATATGACGTTTTCTTTCGATGATATAATTGCTTATTTAGAATCTTTGCTTGCGTTATCGTTTCCCACCTTTTGTACGTCAATTTCTTATGCTGTGAGTAATGAGGGGTTTGTAACTCGGCAATAAGTCGTGCGATGCGAGTGTCGTGAGTTTGAGACACGATAAGGCTGAGACGATGATAGTTCCGTTGCAGTCCTCTTAGTATTCGTTAAATTTGGCTAGGAGCTAATCGTTTGAGTAGGATGAGAAACAGCGTGTGTTTTTTTGTAAATTAATGTTACATAGTAATTACAGGTCTTAGGTTAGTTTACAAATTCGGAGGTAGCATGTGTTTCTTTCAAAAATCCTACTCTGTCTAGAGTCGATTAATTAACTTCTAAGCAATAAGACCGCCATTTGTTGCACAATATTTTTAATTTTATTATTTTTAAATCCTGTTTTTGTAAATTTTGTGGAGTACAATAATGTGTGATAAATAAAATAACTTCTGTAAAGATACAATATTAAATACGCGTTGTATTTGCACCACATTATTGTGCGAGCCGGCATAATTGTGTCGACCAGCGGGTGACCATATTGTTTCTCGCTGGCCGGTATTATTTTTTTGGACTCCACTGTGCTTACCATCGGGTACAGTGGAGTCACTTTGCCGTGCCAGTATAAAAAAAAAACATCTTTTAATTAAGTTACAAATAAATGTTTTAATAGTTACAATTAAGACCTAATATAATTTATACTATATAATAAGAAATATCTGATCTTGCTTTTAATTACTGCCAACTAGTTTTTTGAATTAATCTCGGTTTATTAAAATGAAACATTAAAATTCATTGTATTAAGACCATTAGTAGCCACGCGCATACTAACTGTATAATTGATATACTAATGACTAGGTAGATGGAAAACTTGGTTTTATATACATATGTATTTTCTTTCATATTAATCATGTGATGTTATTGGAGTAAAATGCATTATGAACTCTAATATAATGATTGCTTCAAGTGACAGTCTAATACACATACATACATACATAAACTCACGCCTGTATTCCCCGAAGGGGTAGGCAGAGGTGCATTTCTGCACCCACATTTTGCCAAGTATGTATCAGTCCCACGTAATAGGGGGCGAGCCTATTGCCGTTTTTCGGGCACATTTCCAGACTCCGTGCTGGTACCGAGAATTTCCTAATGGAAAAACCCAATAACACTTTGCCCGACCCGGGAATCGAACCCAGGACCTCTAGATCGCACGGCACATACTTGTACCGCGAGACCACGAGGCACCTATTTTAAAAATAACTGTATAGTGTACTACAAGGTACATAAGGACTATTTTGTCGTGTCAATATGTAGCGAAAACAAACGCTTTTTGATCCTCCTTGCCATCATTGACGGCAAGTCAGAAGAGACTTAGGGAGTCGGCGGGCTCGACTTTAGTATAAACATTGTTTCGCATCTGAGACTAATCTCTAGACATCACTAAAAGTTTATGAATGCTTAGGATGAGATTACGGTCCGCGTTAAAAGTCATTGACCCTGTGCTATTGTGTCTTAAATAGATAATGGTATTGTGTCGGTCTTAGAAATAATAGTTTGTATGTGATCATAGTCGTAACAGTATTGTAATGACATCTTAGTGCTTAGGAATTAGTCGACTAATTATAGTGAATAAATGGCGTCTAATTAATATATTGATTTCCGAGAAAATAACAAATAATCGTGCCAGAATAAAATAAAAAAAAATGGTATAATATAACGGCTTAACATAAATTATAATTCAAAAAACCATTCATAGTAATCATTTCTAAGTTTATGGATTTTTTTTATGGGCAACATTTTACAATTTATTACCAAAATTTTATTTTAATTAATATTTTGTTCCACTTTTGAGAGCCCCGTGGTGCAGTTGGCTAGACACCAGCTTGCGAAACGAGAGGCCGCGGGTTTGATCCCCGCACCGAGACGAATCTTTGTGTTATCGACAAATATTTGTTTCGGGTCTGGGTGTTTGTGAGACCGAAAAGTCTCTCGTAGTTTCTGATACCCACGACACAAGACTTGAATCTTAATGTGGGGTCAGAACTATGTATGTGACTGTTGGGTGTATTTATTCATTTATTTACTTTGTTTTGTATATTTAAGTGGTATTTAACTATATTTTCCTACAGATCCAATGCTATGGAGTACGGCGGACGTGAAATCGTGGGTGATGTTTACACTGCAACACTTCAACTTGCCGATGGTACCTACGGAGTATTTCAATATGGACGGAGCTGCTCTCGTCGCTCTTACTGAGGAAGAGTTCAACCAGAGGGCGCCACAGGTGAGATTATAACTTTCTACCATTTTATGCAAAAAACACTATATGTATGTAAAGATTGCAATTGTCGCAATTTTTGTTGATACCATAATTAAATAGTGTACCGACCGACACTTCTAAGGATGAAGCAAAATACTACGCAATATGATTAGCTTCTTGATTATTATCAATTAATAAACTTCAGTACGGTAAAGCAGTGATGGCCTCGAGGTTCAGGCGCGCGATCGAAAATCTCGGCGGTCGCGGGTTCAAACCCCAGGCACACACCTCTGACTTTTCGAATATATGTGTGTATTATTCACAAAGAATTATTACTTACTTTAACGGTGAAGGAAAACATCGTGATGAAACCTGCACACCTAAAAGTTCTTAGGTGTGTAGCCCGCCAATCCGCACTAGGCCAACGTGGGGGACTAAGACATACACCCTCTTAATGGTACAGCAGGCCCGTGCCCAGTAGTGGGCTAATTATGATATATTACCTGTCTTAGTTTTTGATCACGGTGTGCACCCTATAAATCGAAAAAAAAATCATTATAAAAGTAAGGCGGGGTGTAAACAACTCACTAGAATCGGTTTAAAATCACGCAAATTGTAAATAGAATAACATTGGTGAAGAATACTTACATAATTATTGCATTTTGTATCGTTAAGATAGTTAGCGAGGTTCATAGTATCGGATATGAGCATCACATGGGCAAAGTTTAAATATGATTAACTGACAATACTAGAGATAAAGTCACCAACGCCTAGTCTTACCCGTCGAGTGTTTATAGCATTCCAGAAGACACGTGTCAGTAGAGAGGTTATCATTGACGTAAAATGTTGTATATGGAGGTCTCAAGTTACACACAGTTTGTTTCTTCTCTTATCTTTAATTATTACATTGAGAAGTTTTTTTTTTGTTACGAACTGATAGTTTTATGTGGATAATGGATTGAATAGATTTTTTTAACAATATTTTTATTTTGGACTTCAGAATAATGTTCTTATCGAGTAAAATAGATTTATTTATTTGTTTAATTACACTTGAAACAACTATGTATAGGTGGACATAATGCAATCTCTTACAGTCGAACCTTGGGTGATGCAGAGATGTGACAGGTGTGTAAATGTTATCACAACCCTAAAATAATAAAAAATAAAAGATTTAAATTATCGTCACTGTGCTTAGAAATTTTCCAAAGTTTAAATATCTATGAATACTGTATTCATTGAACTCTTCTACTACCTGTAGATATAGACCTTCTTCCCTTACAATTACAAAGCATCGTTATTTTTAACAAACAACTGTAATGAAAGCGTAAAACCGCAGACTTTAATTACAAGTGGGTTATATTTGCAAAGAAAAATATATCTCATTATAAACACACAGAATCCAAGCTTTCATCATCATCACCCCATATACGTCCCACTGCTGGGCACGGGCCGCCTCTACAACTGAGAGGAGGTCATCCAAGCTTTAGATCATCAGTATTGCAATCGCTTCCTTAATTTTTTAGTCCGTTCGTTGATCACGGTCGCGTGTTCCATACACATGTCTGCAGTAATGAGTGGATGATTCACGCAGTGTTCTATGTTGAGAACGTTGTGCCACTTATTATTACTTTTGCGTGAAACTACATATATCTGCTGATGTGATTTTAGCTTAGTAGAAATACAATTTATATTTCTGCGAATGATTGGATATATATTTTTTAATTTAATAAGTATACAAAGCAATTCGGTGTTCGTTTTGCTAGAGTCAATTTTTTTATTATAATTTAATTACAATATTCAATAAATGAACAGAAACAGTCTTAATATTTTCAAAATAGGTAATTATAATTTAAAAAAATAGGTTGGATAAATATTTAATTTTATCTTTATATTACATGATTATACTGCACCTGATCAAAAGTACAATACGCTCTACACATAGAAGATAATATCAAAGATTATTTTTTATGTAATGTCTTAATTTAGAGAGATATAAAAATTATATTAAACATATTTTATTGCTAATATCGGAGTCAATTGCATCATACAGACCAGTCAAAGATCAAACAATTGTTATAAAATTCTAAAATACATTTTCAAATGTTTATAAAATACAAATCATATATCGGATATTGATAAAAGTTATTTAAATAAAATTTTATAAAGTAGCATGTTGTAATTTTTAGTCCTCGAAATGATAAACGTATCACTCGTCGACCAGTGATAAGATTGACACAATTGTTTTTAACTGATTACGGTTTATAATAATTTATTTAAATTTGTACAATCTACATGTTTTTTATTTAATTTACACAAATTCTTGTAAAAAAATAATTTTATTTTACTTTTCTATGTAAACACGATGAAAATAAGACACAACAATAGAAAAAAAGATGTCCTAAAGTATCTATAGATGTTCCGAGAGCAAATGCAGGTAATATTTTGACATATTATCGCACGAGCTTAAATAGGTAGACATTTGCATAACAATTGTGACGAAGCATACAATTGCACCACCCGCTGTTACACAACGCGATTCAATCGCTTTGTTTTCGAAATAATTGCTGTTATATCACTATCTGAATTTTGATTGATCGTTTCAAATGAGTTTTTACTTAATTATGCAATAATATTTTTAGTGATAACTGCTATTTATTTTGATAATAATATCATAGAATATGGCATGAGGTCTATTTTTACGTCAACCTTTTTATCAGCATGAAAACCTTTTTAATGCTATCAGTATGACTAAGATATTAAAACATAATGAAATATGTAGACTCAATATAATTATTAAAGGTCAATTACGGCTCAAATTTAATCCATCAGACTCCAGATTCTGCATTAACTCATTATAAAACCGTCGCAATGATTCAGTAATATTGTATATTGATCGAGTACCACGAGCGTGCTAATTAAGGCATGTTGCAGCCCATAATAGGGAATAAAACATTAGCCTGATTACAAAATGATTGATTCTGCAAATTAAAGGCAACACCGCGTTATATTAAGCGATGCGCGCTAGCTCCTCGGCTTTCTCCGGTGCGATGAAAGTCCCCGGTCGTGTGCACGTCGCATACAAAGCAACAGCCATTGGTGTTGAGATTTACTTTCATAGATATCGATTTGTTAAACAATTATTATTTTTTCGTCTTTTACCAAGATTTTAGAACTTTCAACAAAAATGTCAAAGAATAATCTTTAATCGCTCATGATTCATTTTCAATAATTACGTCAGTTGGCCTGTCTTTGGCGGTATATATCAATAGACCATATAGATATATATGAAATGTCAATCATCATCATTATCAGCCCATATTCGTCCCACTGCTGGGCACGGGCCTCTTCTACAGATTAAATCTCAATATAAGGAATAAAAAATAAAAAAAAGGAATAAATAAAATATTTTCCGAAAAAAATATTCTAATGACGGCGATTGTAAAAATTAATTTTGTAAACTAATAAGTCTTACACCGCACAAGCCCCGAGGGATATTAACCAAGATTCTGACACAAAAAATATATTTTCCTAAATAAACCACGATCGATATTTCAACACTTATTCACGCGGCCAATGTATCTTCAAAACGTAAACACATTACGCTCGAATCACGAGTTTCACACGGCATCTTTGGATCGACGTCAGAACTCGGGAGTTGCCTTACGGGGGGCAGGTCACTTGGCAACACATTGTTTTGATTAACTGTAATGTTTAGAATCAAAATAGAAAAGAACGTTAAATTTCTTGGAATAAAGCAATATTGTATTTAGCAAAGGTCTGTGGCTTTTTCATTGTCGAAATATGGCTTAAAATTATATTTTTAAAGCAATGTTTCGCAATATCTAGTTAGAGCTGCCGTACCATATTGTATGAATTTTGATGTGAAAAGGTTGCTATAAAATATGAAATTGTTGCAGTCTGGAAGCACACTGTACGCGCAGCTGGAAATCTGGAAGGCAGCAAGACATGAGGCCTGGAAACCTTCACAATGGATAGAGCAACAGTCTTCGCCAACCCCTGCACCACCTGCCCAACCGTCAACTGACGATTTAAGTGATGGTAAGCGTAATATTTCATCATTATTTTAGCTTTATAACTGCAAGTTAGTCTATCCGTAGGTAAAAAAGTAATGAGTATGAAAGTTGAAGGATGGACAAGCAGAAGAAGGCCAATGAAAAGATGGATGAAGAGCGTGATTGAAGATATGAAAGAAAAGGGGGTGAATGAAGACATGACGGCTGATAGGGATGTTTGGATGGATAAAACATACTGCGCCGACCTCAAATAAAATTGTGAACAGGGAACCGGAATGATGATGAACTGCAAGTTATTCTATCTCTCGAGATAATTTTGAAGAACTTAATAAAATCTTAATAAAACCTCGGTAAAACATTTTGGTATCCATATTTTCTTCTAGAGGTAACATTCATAATTAGGTATTATTATGAATGATGACGAATGAAATGAAATGAGAATGAAAGTAAAAATTGGTTAATTCTATAAAAATAATATGATCAACGCAATAAATAGTATGAACATATCAATTCATAGTCTACGCGATATTATTACTCAATTTTCAATTAAACATTTCAAATTAATTGACGTGATTAAACGATAGAACAATGTTGAATCATTTTCTTAGAATGAAAATATTTGTAATCAAACTCGCGACCGTTTATATAATTGCTATGTAATGGTTGTATCATGAGCAATATGAATCTCATATGTCTCTTTATCATTAGTTTTGTGCACAAATCGATCAAAATGAGTGTTGTCTACTAGAGTATAAATGACCGAGTTAGCAACACTAATCGATTGGGCAATTAAATCAACGTCACTTACCAAATCGTATGTAATAAATTATAACAATCCTACAACGTTAACTATCGTCTCTTTACGACCCAGATTAGGTAAATGCGATAAGATGAGGCATGTGAATAAATTAAAAAGATAAATTTAATACAATATGATGATTAAAAATGACTACGTCCAAAAGAATATTGATAAATTTAACAAAATTTGTAATGTACACAATAAAAATACTAGGAACAAATGTGAGATGAAAACGTTTGACTTTAAATAGATAAATATTTATGTAAGTAAATTATCACGTTTGGCAACAGGGACTTCTTAAATATATAAACAAAATGTTTAGTGTTTTAAGCCTCCTATCGAAAATAATAATCTAGTACTATAACAATACAATACATTACATAATATAACAATACATTTTGGCTTTAACTTCATACTCCGCTTTAAAAAATATAGACACGTCAGAGAAAAATCCCAGAATAACTGTAAATTAAGCCTAATGTCTAATGGTTCTGCATCATAAACCTAAGACATTGCACTAACACTAAGTTCTTAACAGCAAGTAAACAAGAAGTACTCAAGATGGCACGCATTGTACTTCAACCGTTAGTCGATAGTGTGGATGGCCCACTTACGGTTCTAGATAGAGACAAACGAGCTGTGTCCAGCTGAAGATGTAAAACCTGCTTCATAAGCCATTGGAAACGAGACACATCTAGGACGGGCATAAACCGCTGTATTGCTTGGCATTGTTTGAAAATTTCCTATTGTCAGTGAGATATTGAAAATAATAGTGTTGGTTGTCTGATAACTGTTAATTATCATCATCATCATCATCATCATCAGCCCAAATACGTCCCACTGCTGGGCACGGGCCTCCTCTACAACTGAGAGGGATTAAGCCTTAGTCCACCACGCTGGCCTAGTGCGGGTTGGCGGACTACACACCTAAGAAATTCCTAAGATTTTTTTAGGTGTGCAGGTTTTATCATGATGTTTTCCTTCACCGTTAAAGCAAGTGAAAATTCATTGTGAATACACACATAACTTCGAAAAGCCAGAGGTGTGTGCCTGGGGTTTGAACCTGCGACCGTCGAAATTCTCGACCGCGCGCCTAAACCTCGAGGCCATCACTGTTAATTATACTGACACGTAATGGAAACAGATGTTAGTCTTATCTATGTTAAGATTATTTACTATACTGATAAAGTTGAAAATTATTCGTTTGGGAATCAGAACTTGCGGTTGCTGCTTAGTTCGAATGATAAGAAATAATATAACTAAAGTAACTATAATGAAATAATGTCATTTTAAATCTTATTATTAACATAGTAAACATGGAAAAATATTAAGAAGAGACTAAAAAGTTGAAAAGTGGTTTATCCTATAACGTTTAGTTACATCGCACCATGAAGTTGTATCCACACACTTTGTATCATTTCAATGTTGGACACAAAGAAACTAAGTCATGGAAACCTTTCCGACGGCCGTTAGCTCATAAATAAGAAAAGTGTTGGAGTAGCACAGGAAATAGCAATCTACAATTATCTGTTACTGACTGACGCACATGTGTCTAGAGATTTATATCTGAAAGGCATTAGATAAATAGTTCGACTCCAAACAGGTTACTGGGTTATCAAGTGAATTGAATTAGACGGTAAAAATGCAGCTCTCGTTTGAAACGTAATGTATCGCAAACGTATCGAACGCGTTGCTATAGCTGAATTAACAATATCACTAAATACTGAAGAAGATAAATCACGTATTCCTATTAGTTCATCTATGATTTCATGTTTAATAAAAATGATTGATAACTTTATTTTAAATCATCAAAAGAGAGAATTTTAATAAAAAGCAAAATGTTGCAGTGGAATGTTCATAATTTCCTAAAACATTCACTTACACGCATATAAATTCCGACGTCGCCAACAAAACCGCTCATGATACTTATATATAAAATTAAAAATCAATGACCAACAAATTTAGATGGAAGTTGTATCGCCTAGAGTTCTCGACCACACCCATTTACAGTTAATCCATCTATCAAACGTTCACAGTTCCATTGGTATTCTGTGCCCTTTCTTGATCAGACCCATACGCGTCGAGTCCACTTTTTATATATTTTCCCGACGACCTGGTTCACCTAGATTGCCGCCGGACCCGCAAGGTCGCATTAGACAAAGATAATTTTGCTGGTGCAAACATTCCCATTGGTAAAGAGGAAAAAAACAGCAAATTTAGTATTGGTTGATTTATAGAATTTGCATAAATATGGTTCCAAAAGCTTAATTAAGTAAATTTAAAAATATTTTCGTTTAAGTCAATGATCACTAGCAAATCTACCAAATTTAATCATTTACATTAATATAGGTGACCTCAATAGAAGTTCACCTTTGATGTTTGATATTTGATTTGAAACATGTATTACAAATATTTAATTTATTCTTGAATGTGAATAGTGACGTCATTACAAATTTTGTATAAATCGTAACTTCTACACACCGCGCCGATGTGATTAACGTCTATTGAGTTATTGCATACAAAGAATTGAACTTTCTTTATGAATGAAATTTTTCGTTCCGAGTTGTATTTCACTTGGTTTTAATCCATCTTCCAGGCACTTTCCGCAGTAGATTTATCTAAAACTTTTGTATTCCCAAATGTTTTAGTATCTACAACATTCCAAAGAGCACTTAGCTTTCTTCTTTAAATAGAATGTTGCTGTTTGAATTGCATAGTGTGTTTATTCTAGTCGTTTGTATCTCGTCTGTTTACCCGTCTAGCATTGAAGGTCGGTCGCTATAAATTTGGACAATGTTTACTTTAAACGCTACTGAAATAAACTTAGCCGAACGTTGGAAAAATATTGATCTCTTTCTATAACAAGTAGTTATAGCCAGTGGCTTGGAATTCACAAAGTTCCGTAATCTTTCAATCAATATTAAATGTTTGGATAATTTTGTACATACATACATACACATACATAAACTCACGCCTGTATTCCCCGAAGGGGTAGGCAGAGATGCATTTCTGCACCCACATTTCGCCAGGTATGTATCAGTCCCACGTAATAGGGGGCGAGCCCATTGCCGTTTTTCGGGCACATTTCCAGACTCCGTGCTGTTACTGAGAATTTCCTAATGGAAAAACCCAATAACACTTTGCCCGACCCGGGAATCGAACCCAGGACCTCTAGATCGCACGGCACATACGTGTACCGCGAGACCACGAGGCAGGAGGAGGAGGATAATTTTGTCTTGCACTGCAATTAGGAACTCCGATTACGCTAAAATATGAGAAAGTTAATATGCTCGTGAAATTGTTAGCTAATGATTATATTCTTCCACAGACGAGGATTCAGAGTCAGCGGGACCAAGCGCAAGCACGGGTGGTGGCAAAGCGAAGACTGGAAGCACGCATATACACCTCTGGCAGTTCCTGAAGGAATTATTGGCCTCACCTCATGTACACGGATCGGCGATACGGTGGTTAGACCGAAGTAAGTTTTATTTACGATTTTTATTCACTAAGATCATATCTCAAATACTGAGACAGGCTTGAAATTTCAGTAACTCACTTGTCGTAATGTTTGACAATTATTTTATTGGTCATTGTGTCATGGCGTGTAATAATGTCTCGATAATTTTTAGTCTTCTAAGTTTAACGTTCTCTGAGTTTAAAATTTCTTTTCTAAATACGATTTTTAAATAATTTCAAATTAAACACTCTTAGATTTTTTTAATGATTTACAAACCTGAAACTACAGCTTAGTGACGTGGCATTGTAATATTTTTATTGCAAGATAATCCAGTTTGGATAATAACGATATCTGTATCGGAGACTACCGTCATGTTTATTTTTAACAATTACGTTATACTTACGACTGCAGTCAATCCATCAATTGCTATCAAAGTCGCGATAATAGAATTCGTCGATTTACCAATAGATTCAGGTGAAGTGCTTCAGATATAGAAATTGACGTCAATCTTTAGTGTTTATTTTCCATCAAACAATTGTGTTGTCGTTTGGTCTACTTACACGAGTACCTACAATATTATTACTACATATTTTGCTACGGATCCAAAAACTGCGTTAAACCTTTAGATATGTTTCTTAGTCCCAACCAAGTTTTGCTTAATATTCTATATTTCTTTATTTTTTGTCATTATTAACGTCTCCTCATTTTCAACCTACGTCAATTTCTTTTGGGTGATCTACACATATGCTTCGTTTGGTTACTATGGAATATTAGGGATACAGAACGCGTATATTCATATCGAGATAGATCTGTAATATCTATATATTACAGCATCTATATAGTATATGCTATCGTCATAATGAGGTGTTACTTAACACTCTGTTGAAAAATACAAGCTAAATCATCGTAAATATGATAATCAGTGATAATTTTTGATATTACTTGGCTAACGTCAATCCATTTAACAATATTGACACTCCAGCAGACTTGCGAATCGAAGTAAGGGCCCACGACGCCTTCTACATTTTCATTATTATTATTGTTGCTGTTCCAACTCGCACTAGGCTAGCGTGATGGACTAAGGTTTAAACCCTCTCAGTTGTAATGGAGGCCCGTGCCCAACAGTGGGCTATAACGGCTGAATATGGTGATAATTATGATTGTTACTGTTAATATTAAGTTTTAATGTTATGTCAGTTGATCGAACAAGATCACTTAGCGTCCTACGCCGCGAGACTCACAATTGGGTTAATGCACGATATTTACATAAAATCGTGTTGTTAAACGCATATCGCTCTCAGTTATCTGTTACTAATTAACAAGTCCACGTCCAGATGCGACAAACACGACTTCTATTACAATTTTATATCAGTTAGCAACAATGCTTTATTCTTTAACCATCGATTTATAAATAGTTTGACCTCAGCGATGCACAATACTCTTTACTTTAATGTCAATAAAAATGACCTATTTGTTGTTGACAATGGTTTTATCGAGCAGTGTTTAGGATATATTGTCCACTGTCTGTGCTAAATTAAGACTGATGGAAAAAAGAAAGAGGTTTTTTGTCGATAGAATTAGATGAAACATTCAAGATCTTAAGGCATTAAGACAACATTAACATCAATAGGCGATTTCGTATTTGCAAAGGTAGATTTTTTTTCGTCATATCTTTTATAATATATTTTGCTTTGATATTTATTTCGTATACTTTTCAATATTATAAAAAACATCAAACAATAATTTTAATAAAATATTGTATAATTATGTTATCGTAATTTTATAATCTTTGTTTTATAGCTCGACGCGCCTTTGACTATTTATTATCTACATAATCGCTTTTAGATCAAAGAAAAACTAAAGTCTCATTGTAGAAATTTTCCATAAAACAATATAAGAAAACAGGGCACTTCTTTTATTACGGTTCCTCCTTATAACTTATGCAAGAGACTTAAACTTAAAATTATCACTTGTTATTTTTGACCTGGCCGTGTCGTAGGGCCCTGTAGAGCAAAGACAAAAAACCGATACAAACGTAGTCGTTAACACATTAATAACAGGCATTAAAAATATATATAACCAGTTTCTAAGTACTGTGTAACAAAAAGTAGAATCAACAAAGGCTCTTTGTTGGAACCCGTTTGTCCTTTAAGTTTATTTTATAACAATTCACTTCAATAAACAATAAAACATTGTCTTTGTTCCATGATTGCAGATTATTGCGACTGTCTCATTCAATGTTATATAATATTGTTATTATAATTATTTTAATATTAATAAATAAAATTTAATTTTCCTGTATCAAAAGTAGCCGATATGTTATCCTAGTTGCTAGCTACCTCTACACCAAATTTCATTTAAATCCATTAAGAAGATTTTTTTTTTAAAGAGTAACAAACATCCCTACATAGTACATAAAGAGACCTTTATAATAATAGCGGGATTTGACTGTGGCTTATTTAAATGTACTGGACCTTGCATCAACATAATATGGCGTACAAAACCCACAAGGAACTATGTATGTTTTATATTATTATTAATATCCAAATACTATCAAGAATTGTGAATAGAAAAAATGTATATTAAAACTTATAATTATCGCAATTGGCAGTTCTTAGTTAGTAAAATTCTCCCTTATCTAGCGTTACCTAAAACAATTACAAAGTCTAGTAGTATTATTCTTCCATACATATGAATATTTTATGTTACAAGTAGGTACACAATGCGAATGCATAATATATAATACAACTGCATTAATGATCGTTAGGGTTTTCCAATTACAAATAATGAAAAATATTCCATTGTCACTTTCATTCATTGAATGTCCATCGATTTTGTATCGCGTTCACGATTATTGTCATGGAGAATTCATTTGTTCACATTCCCGAGCCAAGGTGAGCGGGCTGCTTAGTTAGTCGCTCTATAAAATAGTCCACACAAAGGTTACTTCATACCGTCGCACTGTCGATAGTAATTGATTCCGTAAATAGTATTTTACGGAGCTCTATCGATTTGTTCGGCTTTAATCGGATAATCGATTATGGGATCAAATTTTATATTATATTCTTAGTATACTTCGGAACTCGAAAATAAGATATCTAATTAAATAGTGTAGACAATTTTAGAAAGATACGCCACGAAAACCTTAAATATTAATGTTTTATTATGAATCTACTGTAAAATTTGAGTCGTTGACCACATTCGCCGCATTAAATCGATTGTCTGACAATCGCCGACATCGATTAAGAACATACCTAATCCTTCATTTAGTCGTGACTGGCCTTTACGTACGCTAGCTAAGCGTTTTAGAGATTTATTGCCCATTATGCTGTAAGACATGATACTGCCCTTTTTCGGTTGTCACGAAATGATATTTTGAATGCGCAGTTGTAAATAGTGTTTGGGAACTTGGGCTTTAATATTATGTCGTCGCAATTATCAATGCATTTAAATTTAAAATATAATAAAAATATATTTGTCAAAATACTAATTTAAACTAAAAAAAAACAATAAAATTTATATAATAGTCGACACAAAAAGTGTTGTAGAAATTTTATTGTAGTACAAAATGTATAAAAATATTATAAACAAGTAAACTATTTTTGTCAATCTATTTGTTGATGGAAATTACCTTTTGTGGTCAAAATAAATCTGTTTACGTACATATCCTGGAGACAAATAGATTACAGAAGCGCTCGCAGCATATTAATAAGGCATTGAAGTCTGAAGTATATCACTATTTTTAGTATTGATTTTCTAACTTACTTTTTTATGACACAGACCAACATTAAACTGGCAGCAGCTTTATGATTTACAAATCAAGTTACTTATGAAGAGAAGTTAATAAAATCATATTTCTGGGATAGAATTTTTCATTACGCTGATCTTTTCTAGGTGTTCTTTTCTAATACTGTGTCTAAGACCTATGTATCTTAAAATTACCTACTACAAAGCCTGAGTCATTGTCTAGAGATTTAATAATAGGTACACCATATCAGTTTGACATTTAAGATTTGGTCTCGCGACTAATTCGCTATAATCGTTCGATTTGCATAAGGCGAAGTTAACAAAGCGTAGCGCGATGATTCATAGACGAATTACAAACGGAATATCTCGACTATTAACCTTTTTAGTCAAGATACGGCTCTAACAACTTCAAATTATTATACACTCGAATTAAGGTGACCAAGATGTTACCTTTACTAAAAGAACCATAGCATTTTAATTAGACAAGTTTAGGCAGAAAATTCATACGTCCAACTTGAAGATTGAAGATTTAAAACAATCGTTTAGGCAACAGTACCGTTGAATTTCCCAAATTCATTTTATTTAGCACGCCCCGCGCTGTTTTGGGAAATACAATGACCTCTAAAATTATTGTAAAATATTCATTGTCCGCCATACTTGATGTTTCTTAAAAATAAACTATCAATTGTTTACTTAGCATTCAACGGCTGTGGCTAATGCATGTCGTTTCTCACAGGTAACGGTGTTTTCAAGATTGAGGATTCAGTGCGCGTCGCCAGGCTGTGGGGTAAAAGAAAGAACAGGCCAGCGATGAACTACGACAAACTGTCCAGAAGCATAAGGCAGTACTACAAGAAAGGAATAATGAAGAAGACAGAGAGGAGTCAGAGGCTCGTGTACCAGTTCTGTCATCCGTACTGCTTATAAATACTCTTTTGATCTAAGTTATATGTAAATAATTTATTTAAGCATTGTAAATAAGGGTGTGTGAGCCGCGGTAATGCGGACGCGACGACGTCTGATAGCGTTTTGCGGCGCAATCGCAAAACGCAATGCAGACGCAAAGTTTGTGGACGGCCGAATTTTCCACGGTGTCTGTTAAGGGCGAGTTAACGCCTTGAGACCGTGAGAATTAATAGGCGTCATGTACACTATCCCTCCGCGAAATTCGGGAAAGGTAATTTTCTCTGGAATTTCAGCGGACGGGACTGTTCTGTTGTGTTTAGTTGTAAGTTTTTTTTTTTACCGGCGAATAGGCAACGGTGGATCAATTATTGGGATTCTCAATACGATCGCCGTCGTCGAAAGCTGGTAATGTTTATCCCATATATCTATGATATATTTCTAGTACGTTCTATGAACTTTTAGTTAGATAAGTAACGTGTAAATAGTGTTTAAAAAAATAAAAACAATATTTTTTGTAGTTTATTACACGTTTAAGTGATAACGAGAAGAGATTATTTTCGTAGATATTGTTTTAAAAATGAATGTCTATATGAGATAAATAAAAATGTATATTGTCAGTTGACAATGACGAGTTACGTCATAGATGTATCCAATGTAAATAATATTAAGATGGCGGACAAGAAATGTATGCAAAATTTGAATTAGGAACGAAAAAGTAATTTTGTGCCAAATAGACGGTATGGATTTATTGGGGACAAAATTGTCTATGATTTGTGATATACTTTGGTAAACCCGCCGATGTAAATACTTTTTTATAAAAAAAAAGTAAATCGAAAAACATTGCAATAATGGTGTTGGGTAAGATAAGGTATGGCGAATAAGTACGACGCAGTTAGCGTTATATTAATAAGATCTTAATAATAATTATTATTGGACCAAACTAATGTAGATTTTATGAATCGAAAATTGTAATTGTGCATATACAATAAAGATGTTTATTAATTTAATTGTTCTTTTTCTTTCACATCCTATTCTGTCTGTGAACTATTTTTTGTTTTTTATTTCTTAGAGACAGTGGTTGAAATATCACATCCTGGATTAATGGGAAGCTTGCTCTAAATCTATACAAATAAATAAAATTGGAGTGTCTGTTTGTAATATTAAAATAACCGCTTTTTAATAAATGTAGGTATATGGATGTATACACGGTACATAAATAATGTTTTTTACAATTTTTGTCTGTCTGTCTGTTCCCGCTAATTTCTGAAACGGGTGGACCGATTTTAACGGGACTTTCACTGGCAGATAGCTGATGTAATAAGGAGTAACTTAGGCTACTTTTAGTTTATAAATTTTCGTATCTCCGCAGACGAAGTCGCAGGCACAGCTAGTATATTATATTTTCGAAAATAAACCTTTTTAATAGTGATATTTTAAAATTGGATCACAGTACCGAAGATTTCATAAAACATCCAACTTCAAAAACTTCATCTCTTCATAAGATTAGTGTAAGATAATCCCGCTAAAAAATAATAGGTAAGGGTACTAAAAATTTAAGCAATTAAACATAAGTTGACAGACATTAGATTCATTAGTGTCTTTAAGAAATTATTACAATTACATAATTTCACTTAATAGACATAAATTTTAAAAATACATAATATATAAATTTATATAGAAAGCATGCTATACATGACTGACTAATAAAATAGTAAGTAGTTAAGTAAACAAAGAAAAATGCAAATAGAACAAATTGACATTGACTACACATATTTTTTGTCATAGCTATATTTCTTATTATTCATAAAGGAAATTCAATCAAATCAAATGAGGTCAATCAAATGTTTGGTTAGATAGCCATTATAAATATAGGATTTTTTTTGAAACAAAGTAACTAAATCTGGAGCGTATTGCGTCAAGTTACGCAAAAGTGACGTCAGAAGACGCCGGTCGCCAAATTCCACGAGTGAAAGTGCCTTTCGCCTCGCCTTGGAGGGGAGTACGTCCTCCGCGGGGGTGTGGCAGGGGCGCGAGGAGGGAGCACGGCGAGGAAATTGTGTAAGATCGCCACTTGATATTCAACTTTTATTGTTTGCATGATTGCCTTTTGACAAGTCGAGATATTTTAATGAACGAGTCTAACACACATGGTTGATAAGTAGTCATCAAATTTGACGGAGTATTGAAAGCGCTGTGTTAAATCCTTTCATATTTATTTCATTGGTACATTCAATACACGTCTTAGTATAGGAAGTCGCTGCATTCTAAGTGATTTCTGGCAAGTAGCGCTGGAATTCTTTGGGAGAGGCATTGCCAGCAATTGATGTCTATTGACATACATTGAATTGTGTGTGGCATAAATCAAAAAGAAAAATATGCCGGTGACAATCACTCCAACTCTTAAACAGATTATTACCAGCTATTTAAACGGCAAAAGGACAAAAACTAAAGCGACTCATACGTGTTAAGATCGTATTCGAGTCCGATTGCTTAGAATAAAATTTTATTTTATGTTAACATTAAAATTTTCGTTTTAATAACATTAGTAGGATTAGGGACTGAGTTATTTAAGCCGGTTTAAGAATCATCATCATCAGCCCATATTATACGTCCCACTGCTGGGCACGGGCCTCCTCTACCATTGAGAGGGTTTAGGCCTTAGTCCACCACGCTGGCCTAGTACGGGTTGGCGGACTACACACCTAAGAAATTCCTAAGACTTTTTTAGGTGTGCAGGTTTCATCACGATGTTTTTCCTTCACCGTTAAAGTACGTGATAATTCATTGTGAATACACACACAACTTGGAAAAGTCAGAGGTGTGTGCCTGGGGCTTGAACCCGCGACCGTAGAGATTCTCGACCGCGTGCCCAAACTTCGAGGCCATCACGACTTATAACAGGTTTAAGAATAAAGAGCATAAAAATAAAGATACATGACCACTTAAAACGTCGAAAACAAATCTGTTATACCGCTTTTCATTCTATGAAACCGCAAGAAATATTACCAGGTTATATTTTTGAAATTCTTCCAAAAAAACAATACGTCCTTTTATTAGGGTTGTTTATAAATAGAGTTCTTCCGTTGAAGCCTTGTCCTTGCCTCAAGGCTGTGAACTTGAGTAAGAAAGCTACGGTTTCAGCCTTGACCTACTAAGGTTTAGGCCACGACATCGCAGAAGGCCGAAACAGCAATTTTAGGTCAAGGACACGGAAGTGTCCTCCGAAGGACGTAGAATTTGTGAATTGTGGAAACTTATGAATGAAGATATACAGTAGAACCTCTTTAAGTCGAACCGCGATAAGTTGAAAACTTCCAAATCTCGAAAAAATGTTTTGTTCCCTTCTCTTCAAACACCAAAATCTCCATTCCTCGAAATCTCAACCCCCTATTAGTCGAAATAATCAATGAGCCCCTCCAAGCCATTTTAAGTAAATAAATAAATACACCCAACAGTCACATACATAGTTCTGACCCCACACTAGGATGTATCCTATCTATCCTATCCTTACTAATATTATAAATGCGATTGTAACTCTGTCTGTCTCGCTTTCCTGCTAAAACTACTGAACCGATTTAAATTAAATTTGGTACACAGATAGTTTGGAGCCTGAGAAAGAACATAAGCTACTTTTTATTGCGGAAAAGGGGTTTTAGGGGGTTGAAAGGGGGGATGAAAGGTTGTATGGAAGTATTGTCATTTATGAAGCTAGAATGATGAAACTTTTTTATATGGCTTTTATTACATCATATATATGATATATTATATATATATATATATATATAAATATTAAATATAAGAATTATACTATTTTTTTTTTAAATCCCTTAATATGTTATAAATGAGAAAATAACTATATGACTGTTACGCTTTCACGCCTTAATCATTTGACCGATGTGAACGATTTTTGGTATGGACATAAATGGGACTCTGTGGATAATGGGAGTCTATTTTAGACTACAACTTATTTTCTTTCTGAACCCAACCCTGTAGTATACGCGGACGGAGTCGCGGGCAAAAGCTAGTATGCTATAAAACCCAAATGTCATGATAAAAAATCAAGTGCAAAATATATTTGATAAGTAGACTTTTCCTTTTGGTTTGCGTTACATCATCACGGCAACGCTTATCTGGAGAGACTTGCCATTGTTTTTAATAAATCAGTCATCATGATTATTAATTGACATTTTGACATATGGAAAATAATCATCACAATCCTGAAATCGTAAAAGCTCACTAATTCTCCAATTATCTATTTTTTTTATAAAAACTCGACTTATTATTATTATTCGACTGCCTCGTGGTCTCGCGTCACAAGTATGTGCCGTGCGATCTAGAGGTCCTGGGTTCGATTCCCGGGTCGGGCAAAGTGCTATTGGGTTTTTCCATTAGGAAATTCTCAGTAGCAGCACGAAGTCTGGAAATGCGCCCGAAAAACGGCAATAGGCTCGCCCCCTATTACGTGGGACTGATACATACTTGGCGAAATGTGGGTGCAGAAATGCACCTCTGCCTACCCCTTCGGGGAATAGAGGCGTGAGTTTATGTATGTATGTTTTTATAAAAAAAGGATACCTCAGATAATGACCGAAATATTTTTTTTTGGTTATGGAACAATTTTCATGTTTGTAATTTGTATGTCCTTCTTTCCGTATCAGGTAGGATTGTATGTGGCGACTATTACATAATATGTTATTCAGACAGTGATCGGAAACTAAGATATAAAATGTATGTGGTTTTTAGGAAAACGTCTTTTTTTTTGTCGAAATTTTTTTAACGCCAGAGGGTTTGTAATCACCTGAGCTATTACCTGCCTTAGTTTCCGATCACGGTCTGAATACACCCTGTATGTAGCGTTATTAAATACAAACATTTTAATATGAAAAAACGCACTCAATTTAACCTGGAACAACTTAAGACGAGTGGATCGCTCGCCGCAAACTTCGCTACGAGACGTACTTTAACAATGAAAAATAGTACTGCGACAAACATTGGAAACTATTTCATATCATGGAAAACTGGATCTCACATAAATAAGCTAACTCTTTTATTGAGTATGTAAAATTCACGATACGCATCATTGAATAGTGTATTCTTAACTATCAAATAATTACAGTTTTCTGTCATATATTTACAAAAAGCGAGGGTAGTTGTTGATGTGTAAAATGAAACTGTATATCGAGCACTGTGCTAGTAATTCTGACTGTATTGGACAAGCACAAGCTCGGATCACTTGGGGCAGTAAACCATTAAAAAGCAAAAAATCACAAAGAACACTAAAATATGAATGAAAAAAGCGCACCCATTGGCGTCATTAGCACCCGGTACGGAAATCGCGAAAATATTTCGTCCTTTTTATTGACCCTAAAGCCTAAAAACATTGTCTTACATTCCTTTAAATTAATGTTTTTATTTTATTAGAAGACTAGATAATGTTTCAGAAAAATATTTAATGATTCGGAAGTACTAAATAAGATTCATCAAGGTACCCTCGTAGTCGTCTCTGCTACATTACTTATGTTGAATATTTATAGGCATATAAACCACCATCCAAAGAAGCAATTCAAAGGAAGCAATCAGAAGTTCTATGCATGTATTAAGAATGTCGTAATATTCCTTGCATTTCACAAAAACAACATCTAGACGCTAACAAATTACTACTAAAAATTTGTATACTGAATATATCTAGACATGCGTCAGAAACTGAGTAATAATAACCAAATTAATTACCTACTCATAGAGCATATTATAAAGAACTAGACGTATAAATTTAAGTCTAAATAAATTTTGTCGGCTATGGGTAAGACAAGATAATTTAGACACTAAATTTGTTCTAAGATAAATTAAATATCAACCCGCCATGGTTTGCCTCGATTTAAATAAATTTCCTACTTTTCGCTGACGGTCTAAATTACAAGAGCGCGCGAATCGACATTTGGCTACCCAGGTATATAGTCAAAAGTCAAAGTCAAAGTCAAATTATCTTTATTCAAATAGACTTCTACAAGTTCTTTTGAATCGTAAATTTTACACTTTTTAATATTTTTTAAACTATACTTTAATTTATTCCATTGACATTTCGAATTAATCATAATATACCTAAAAGCATAAAAATCTTTTGACATCAGATTACTAATAAAGATCTGATATAATTCGTAAAACTCAACATTCTACAAGAGGGTAATGAAAAAAGTGAATTCACCAATCTGGACAATCGATGTGACTCATATACCTACTAGGTTGATACTACAGACGGTATCTAAATAAAAAAAAAATAAGCCCACATATTGTTAATCTGTACCGATTAAAAAAAACGCTTAAGATAATATTAAAATATCCTACTTTTCAAGCAGATTCAAAACCTATATATTTTTTCATATAATGCAAACGCCAGAGCAATAGAGTTTTTTTTTATATTTACCCAATATAACTACTGGCCCACTCTACAACTCTAAAATTTAAACTTTTAAGCCAACACGCCACGCATGTCTAAAAAACTCTTTGCGGAGAACTCTTAGGGGTTTAGCTTTCTTAAAATATTTTTGCCCTTTTAAGTGCGTTATAACTTTACTGTAAAAAAAAACACATAATTTTGGGAAATGAGTGGCACATTCGCAGGATCGTCAAGATTTTGCATCACATAAAATATTAACGTTTAAGACGCCTTCAGTTTCATCCTTACGCCGCCAACTAAAGGCGTTTTCTGAAGGTCGGCGGCATTCCGAATTTCTGAGTCCAGTTGTTACCAACTGGTACGGCCGGCACGGAGTCCCACACATATTTAACCCCACAATTAGAATTTATTATCTGTATCCAGTTATCAATAATTGTACGACTTTAATAGTTTACGTTTGCAAATTTTTCTTATCATTAATTCATGCAACATTTTTATGTAAAATTATTGATTCTAATATCTGTAACACCTGTTCCAATAGAAAATTGTTGATGTTCAAATCTCAGCATATATTTTAAACAGCCAGCCACGCTGTTTTCGCATGTAGTATGTCGTAAGGCTACTTTTATGACTATAATACCCGTGTTCTACAGAAAAAAACACCTTGTTTATAATACTTTTATTGTATTGATATTTGTATTTATTATTGTTTAATTTATATTCAGTTCGTCGACTCCCTCTCGCCACTTTCCTGAAATCCATACTTTAATTTTCAAAAATAATACTAATCAGCAATCAATTTCGATGGAGACATGATCTTAATCCTTTGTGTAACTCGTATGCTCGGTTAACCACTTAAGAGTATTGTAATTGTGTGCAACGATCGAGATGTTCCGGGTTCTATTCCCAGCGAAGTGTGGGTGTATAAATGCAATCAGCGTCTATGCACCTATTTATTAATTAATTCATCATCATCAGCCAATGGAGGTCCACTGCTGGACATAGGCCTGACGACAGCGACGTCCCGCGACCTTTACTAGGTCGTCCGACCATCTTGTCGGAGGACGTTCCACGCTGCGCTTTCTGGTACGTGGCCTCCATTCGAAAACTTTTTGGCCCCATCCGCCATCAGTTCTCCGCGCTATGTGCCCATATATTAATTCACCAGCAATAAATTGTTTTTAAAGAATGTTCTTGCAATCAAATATTGAAACAGTTTATTATAAATACGATTGGTAAAAAAAATGGGTGCGTGTAGATAATACTCATGTACGTGCGTGAGAAGTTATATTAAAAATAGTTTTTAATTGCATGCAAATAATTAATTATAATAAATATGTCGAAGCGTCGACGCATCCCCACTGTGGCGTCCAACGTAGAGTATAAATACAGCCGCTCGATGGAGAATGATTCATTCTCGCTCGGGACGCCGGACCGAACGGAGCTCTGTAATAAGTTTGTTTCCGATTAAATTTGTAATTACCTCCAAAAGTTCGACTGTTTGATTTAAAATCAATAACGCCCAAGACTCTCCGTTAAATATTTAACATTAATATTTTAATAACATTTAGTATTAATTACATTAAATAATAATATTTTAATTTACCTTAATAAATAATACTCACGGATAGTTAACCTCGATTATATTGGATTGGAGCACATAGGCAGCTTGAAACTTTTGTGTTACAGTGATGTGCGCGCATCTTAAAATTTCATTCTCATCATTTCTCATAACGCGTCTAAAGAAGTATAACTTTAAAAAGTCTTTTCGAATATTTAACAAATCTTGGAAGGATAACAAGTTCTGGGAAAGTTATAAATAGGTACACAAAGAATTTATGAGAAGCTTTAAATAAGTTACATATATTCTTAACAGAAATACCGCGTGAAACGAAATATTTTTGTTTGGTCCGTGACGTCACAATGACGTCATTGCCGATTGACATTTGACATTTCCACTCCACAGTAACTTTTTAATTTGAAATTATTGCATTGTGTGAAATTGATTTAAATAAACAATAACGTTTATTAATTTCGAATGCAGATGTTGAGATTAAGTTTTTTCCTTACTTTTTATCCATTTAGTGCTATGTTCCGTGCAACATTTATGTGTTAAAAAAATAAAAAATAAACGCACTAGATTGCGTGGGTTTGTACGATAAACCTTTAATAATGAAGCCAGGTAAGAGTGATGGGGTGAAAGAGGAGATAGCAGAAGTGCATTCCAGTGGTCGGTCACCATCTCCGAAGCAAAAAACTAAGCAAAGAACCCGCAGTCGATCTGGTTCTCGAAAACTTTCAAACGGTCATGCCGTGGACCCTGAAACTCCGGTGGTCCCTTCAACACCTGAAGAAGTCGACAAGTCCAAACGCGACAGCTGGATCAAGTCGGAACACGAATCGCTTGACACTGAGCTACCAATCCATGATCAAATAAAGCAAGGTATTCTAGGGTTTGTTGAGAAAGAAATAAAAAAATCCGACAAGAATCCCTCATTTGTGTTCTATTCTCATGATCCAAATGGTCTTGAAGAGAAATTTATGAAGAACTTGTCACGGCCGTCTAGTGGACATAAGGAGAAACGGAGTCCATCGTACAGAAAGAAGAAACGGCATTCATCAAGGCACAGGGACAGAGATTTACATGATTTTGATATACCCGGTTCCAGTCTTAGTGCTTTGGAAAAGGTAAATATTTTCCGGTTCAAAATTAAAAGGTCAATGTGTGTCAAATGTCAAGGTCTACTGCTATCTTTGTTTAGATAGAAAGAACAACTGGTAAATGTGTATTCTAAATTCTAAAACAATAACTAGAATGCTAAAAAATATATATTTATAATAATTATATTTTTTTTTATTAATTAATTTAGCACAACAACATCACATATTATATTAAAACTTTTTTTTTTTTTCTTAGTAACATAATTTAAAGTACTACATCAGATATACAGTACACTAAGGTGTGCATAACCGATACAAACCATACTCTGAAATAATACATAACAAAGTGACAATAGAAACAGAAAATGCAAAAAATGTTGAATGCATGCTGTTACTAATGAAATACATGTATATGTGTCATGGCTTCATTTGTAATATTCAAACCATAACTAATAAGTTTGAAATCAGTCTGCGTAGTCATATTGCATAATCATTCAGTTTTACTGAAAACTTATGAGTAGTGAAAATTTGTGTAATATTATTGTTTTGTAAAAAGTCTCAGTTGCTCTGATCATATTTAAAGTAGTTTTAAATGTATGTGTTTCCTGAAAAATCAGTTGTCAATTACTTTAAACACAATGTGATAAACATTCAATATTAGTCCGGTAATATATTAAATTATATACATTTTTTTATCATCATTGATCTTGTATAGAACTAAACATAAATAAATAAATACACCCAACAGTCACATACATAGTTCTGACCCCACATTAAGATATGAGTCTTGTGTTGTGGGTATCAGAAACTACGAGATAGTTTTTGGTCTCACAAACACCCAGACCCGAAACAAATATCTGTGGATCACACAAACATTTGTCTTGGTGTGGGGATTGAACTCGCGGCCTCTCGTTTCGCAAGCTAGTGTCTAGCCAACTGCGCCACAGGTCTGTAAAAACATATGGCACCACTTTATTATCACACATAATCTGCCTCTTTTTAGGTTGATGACTATTTGAAAGAATACAATAAAGATGAAGTGGTAACACTCAGTGGTGAGTTAGAAATAGAAGCAAATGATGTGGAGAACAATAATGGTGTATGTAAGGAACTCCGACACAAACCCAGAAAGACTCGGCGAAAAACCAGAGACGAAAGGCAGGATGCCAATGCAAATGGCAGAGATGTCAGCCCAAAAGTGTTTAAGAGTGGCAGTAGAAGTAAACAGACTGGTAGACCAGGTATGTTTATAATTTTATGTCCGTACATACATACATAAATTCACGCCTGTATTCCCCGAAGAATACAGGCAGAGGTGCAGTTCTGCACCCACATTTCGCCAAGTACATACTTGGCGAAAGTGATGGAGATCTTCTTTTGCAAATGTATTGTTTATTTGTTGTTTTTGTATTGCTTTCAATACAGATCTATAAATAAGAAGTAAATGTAATAGTTACATTAAGTATAGGTCAGTAGTTATAATGGGTATATAAGTTTAATATCTGTACCTATATTATAGCAGTGGCGGTATTTCCATTGAAGCCCAAAATCCCAGCTTGCCTTGCAAAATTCCGAAAAATAAATCTTTATTTAATAAAAGCAATTTGACATTTAAATGAGAATATCCTTACCCCACAATTAACAACTATAAACTAGACATTACAAAATTAATGTGTAACGCTTTTGGGCTTCTATGGAAGTATTGCCACTGGTATATATAGATGATATGAAATATTTTCTCAGTTTTTTTTATGCAGAACCTTTAAAGAAAAGAAACTTCTGACTAATTATATAATCTTGTTACTTTCCCAGCTCGGCCATCAGACTTGTCGGCAATGCTTGAGAGTTTGGAATCTAGCATGCCATATCATGAACAGTACATTGACAATCCATTTTCATCACCATCACCTCTCACATCACCCAATGATGAGCGACATGACCCATTCAGTGGACGTAGACCAGAGAAAATTTATCTTCAAGGTGGAGGAACATTTACTGCTGTATCCAGAGATAGAATACTGGAGTCTCAACAGAGCAGAGATGCCGACAAATATTTAAGGTAATAATGGTACTTGTATATTTTTTACTGGATACAAACATTGATTATGCAATATAACAGATTTCACTGTCTTCTGCACTAGTATAAACTGTGTTGCAGAAGTCAAAAGGGGAATTACTGTTCTTTTCTTTTGTACTTACATTCCATGAGGTACATTATTGAATATGGAGAAAAATGCTTAGGAGACTTTCTTTTTTCAAATTAACATCTATTAATATAATAATGAATTGCTAAAATTTTATGTTCGGGGCAAGGTTTGTATGACAGAAAAAGTATATTACAGTAATTTTTTTGTTTAAAATAAGCTTAAAGACATAATCTTTATCAAGAAATTCCTATGATCTCCATGTCTACTGGCTTCTGATACCCAACATGTTAAGCAAGGTTTAGTTATACAGTGGACCCCCTTTAATACGACAAACGTTTTGCAGGGCAGTGTCGGACTATTGAATTTGTCAGATTATAGAGTATTGCCTAAGGCCCTTCTATACTCCGGATTTTTTTGAAACAGTCCCTTGTAAACCGACAAATTACAGATAAAAATACAGGGTTTTGTTGGCGCGTACAAGTTGAAACCTGTTAAAACATGCATTACAAATAATACATTAGTGATGATTTGTCATTATATGCATGTCGGCTTACAGGGGTCGTCGGATTAGACAGGCCGGAATACCGGGGATCCAGTGTATACGAGTATGACTGTGTATCCAGTATTTAGAATATTCCCTGTAAACTTCCAGGTTAGGCGACTTCACCCCATTGGACGTGGCCCTGACACTGCAAAAGGCGTGGCGGTGCTGTTCGCCCGCGTGCCACGGGGTCCTGGGCGGGCTGTCGCTCATGCACCTGCTGCTCATCAGCTACTCGGATGGACTGGATGCTGGTCACCTGTCCTTCCACGCCGTAGTCACCATGCCCTATGTCGCAGCCTACTACTTCTTCTGCGTCATGTGTTTGCTCTCGGTTTTGGATAGGTATGTTTGGCAATTTTGCCAAGTTTAAATAGTGAGTGGGTATGAGAATTTAGTGCAATTTAGTTTAATTGAATTTAGTGTTCATGGGCGGTGTTGACCACTTAACATCAGGTGGCTCACTAGCTGGTTTGCCTCCTTTACCATAAAAAAAAAAAATTGCAAGGGGCCCTTTTGTTTTTAATTACAATTATTTTAGATTATAAATCGAGAGGTTGATGTCAACAGCGGCTAATGTGAAAAGAATAAAGATTCATTGAATAAAAATTGCTGTTCATTTTAACTTCATTCATTCATTTCATTTTAACATTAAATACACTTTGTAATCACATGTAGCCAAAGTTACTCATAATAAGCAATTCCTTCGAAGATCTTTCAGGTTCCCTTCACCATTAAAGCCTGTGATTATAAATACATTAATAAATGTAAAACGCCTTAACCCATTACTTCCCAAGCATAGAAATCATTGGAATTTTTAATGAAATTTATATAAATATTATGAGAAAAAAAAAATTTTTTCGTTGAAGTCGACAAAAATTATGAATTTAAAAAAATACATAAAAAAATAAGAGCCCTAACAGCTAAAAAAATGTTGCACATAGTGTCCTAAAATAGTACAGTGGGGAAGAATGGGTTAATAAAAGGACTCAATTTCCTCATTCCAGATTGGACGTGACAAGTCTAGACCTGACGCGTGGGTTCCAGCCGTACTTCCAGCCGATCGTGTTGGTGATTCTATATACAGCGTGCTTGCTTGTCTGTACCGCTGCGCGTATGTACGACGAACTCATGGTCTACCAGTACACGCCACTAGTCTTCAACGTCACAGGAAATGTCACTACTGTAAGTACTGTTAGTTGATGTTCATTTTTGTATAGTTTATTGAAAATAAAGGGGGCATAAATATACAGTGTGTATTCAGACCGTGATCGGAAACTAAGGCAGGTAATAGCGACGGCGATTACAAACCCATTGGCGTTAAAGAAGATCCAGACAAAAAAATACGTTTTCCTTACAACCACATCCATTTAATATCTAAGATTGTTAATAATACGTATTTTTTTTTCATGTCGGGATTTTCTTTAACGCCTTCTTTAAATTTATTTTAATGTCACGGTGTTTTTAATCACCGCAAGTAATCTGCCTTAGTTTCCGATCACGGTCTGAATACATCCTGTATATCGGGTGAATTTCACTGCTTCTCAAATATGCATGCTTTTTAGCTACCGAGATAAATTCCCTGTGCATAAATTTTTAACTCATTTATTTCTAAATAGGTTAGTGAAATTAGTTTATTCTTAAGCTTAGTAACAATGTTTTAATAAAACTATATTTTTAGTTATGAATTAATTTCCCAATTCATCGTCATCATCATCCTCGTCGTCATCGTCATCATCATGCTATTATACGTCTCACTGCTAGGCAAGGACCTCTACAACCTCTTTCAGTTGTAATTTCCCAAATAAAATCGATTAAGTAATCTCCTTTTAATTAATATTTGAAGCTAGAGTGGGAGAGAGAGAGAGGTTCGAGTAACGCACGATAATCATATTTGTGGGATTCACAAATGTTTGGGCCCGGGTGTCATTACTCCGAATGATCTCTCGTTATTTCTAGTACTAGTCAAGTCTTTTATCATAGTGTAAGTTAACATGTGGGAATTGTCATGTGTATAATTATTTTCTCTCTTCCAGCCAACAATACCAACATTCTACCACACATGGACGCACTTTTCAATATGGCGGGCGGTGCTGTCGATCCTCGGCTTGGTGTACTTCATAATATCAAGTCCTCAAGACCTGGTATACAATAACCTCAGCAAGCTGCTACAGTTCAAGCATTCGTTGCAGAGTATTGGATGATCAGGCTGCTCCCAAACAGTCTGGTATGATATGAAGGAATGGAAATAAATATTGAAAGCAGGGATGAATATGGAAAAAAGCGTTAGTTTCTAAGTGAATGTTGTGCGTGCGTGTTTGCTGTCATATTTTTGTAATGTAGTGAAGATGGGGGCTGTGGGTCCCATGGCCTCCTCCTAGGTTCGTCTCTGTAATATTTAAAGGTAAGATAATTGTCAGAGTAAGCGGAGGCCTGCTATTTTATGGAGTTTATATAAAAATACATATAAATTTATGTCATTAATATTTAATAATATAAGCTGCATGACTTACATGATATTAGAATATTTTACTAAATACAAGTCATTTCTGAATCTCATTGTGGAACTAAATTATATACAATATTTCTATATATCATAGTAGTATTATTAGGGTTTATCTTTATTTTTATTATATACACATAAGCCATGATGATCTGGATTCTGCTCTCACATTGAAGTAATATTTTGATGCATTCTTTAATATTAATATTTTATTTGCAAGCCAAATCTATAAACAAAGATTATAAAGAAAGTTGCATTAATGTGTGTGGCCATCCATTATCATTACTACTTTAGGAATTCACAAATTTTGTTCAAGCTGTAGTACAATTTGGAAGCTCCTGGGTTCCCTTCTTCCTATTATGCTGTGTAAATAACTTGCAGTATTAATAATCATTTCAGCAGACTGGTAGATAAGAGATAGAAGTTTCCTGCCACTTAATTCTTTATTTTGATTGTTAGACAATACTATCAGGTTACTGAAAAAATAAAATAAACAAACCACAAAAAATATTCTCCCTCCCCATTTGACATAAACAGTGACTTAATTTAAAGATGGCTCCTAAGAAATATACCTTCAGTAAATAGTAATATAAGATAGTTAAGCTTAAATGTCCATAGACATCACCAGAATTATTTGAGAAGCAACTTTAGCTTCAAGAATTTAAAACACAAATTCGCTTAATTGTGATTGATTTATGTTTTTATTTATTGCACAAATTTTATGCCATGTTAATTTTTTTGCTATTAAAAGGCATATTATGTAAAGCTAAGTTAATTATGTATATAATAGAAATAATTATTGGCATAAAAGATAATATTATAGATAGGATTAACAAAAATGATGCTTTTTCTTCATCAACCACACATTAAATAAAAAAAGTACATACAGGTGTATTCAAACCATGATCGGAAACTAAGGCAGGTAATACACCCTGTATATGTTTATCAAGTTCTACAATACTAGTCTTTTCCTTACCAAACCGAATAATTTTAATTATTTTAGTTTGATCTCACCTTATGACATTTGTTTATCTAGTCTAATTATGAGACTGTTAATTTAAGTTATTTTAATTAAGTTAAATTTATTTTAGTTGGCTTATCAGTACAATTCCTTGCTCTGTCAAACGATCTATCGTATCAAGGAATACAAAATACCATAAAAATAATGAGCAAAGCCATATAATTTCATGTAATACACAACTTTGTATACCCATTTAAGTATTTGGTAATAAGTTTCATAAATTAATTTTACTGAAAAAAAATGAGAGGGGTTTATGTTTTATTTCGGGGGTGTAGAGCGGAATAAATAGTAATAATAATAAGCAGAATATTCCAATATAAAAAATGTATGGATTGAACAAAATTGAAGGGATAAGATTCAAGATTTAACCAATGAATTAGTAACTTATCTTGTGGTGTCTTAAGGAAATGGTTGAAGATGTTTGGTATATTCCAAAAAAGGTGGGATATGTAATATCCTATGTAATGATTTCATATAATTTTAATAATATTTTATTTATTTTAACATCCACATATCAAATGTAAATTATTGTTATTTTTTTAATACAGAGCCATCTATTGGTTCGGAATGGGAATATAAGTGACAAAGAATCTGGTTTTTGGTTAACAATATCCTTTTTAACAATTATATCCTTAAAAAAATATACCATAATTTGCATTTAATAATATTAAAGTGACTAAGGCAGCTAATTAAATTTAAGATATTCCTTGTTAAATATATTTTACACAATATAGTATATTGTACTTAATGTCGGCTAAATGTGCTAAACTGCTAGTTAAGCAACTTGTTCGAAGATAAAGTTTTATTATTAGACTTAAACAAATTTAACTATGGAGGTTTTACATACAATTCCTTTGATTGACAGTATAATCAAAGCACTATTGAATTTTTTTAAAGTAGCCAAAGAACATAATACTCATGACCTCATTATACCATAAATAATACAAATAATCAAATTACATTACAATAAGACTGGTTGCAGATGAATTTTAATCCACAATGATAATGAACCATGTCCATAATAATTAGATTTAGCTGTTTAGCGCATTTAGTCGATATACCATTAAAACTAATTTAAAGTATATAAGCTTAAATGGAATTCTTCTATAGAAAACAAAATTTCGTTAACTTAACATGAGAAATTATGTTCTCATATACATTTTTATTAAGAGTGTTATTATGATAAGGATATAAATTATCTATGACTAAATTGCTATATAAATTAAAGTCTAAAGCTCATGCTTGCTCATGCATTGAAACAGGCATGATTATATAGAATGGCGAGAGATAGTTGTCTTTGGTTGAACCATTGGCATTTCGTTTATCATGCTGAACGAGAAAAAGAACATTTAAACATCTATTTTTGAAGTCGCAAATTTGTTTGTTTGTTTAATGTTCGTTAATTTGTTAAATAAAATGTTCGTTAATTTGTTTTAGACGCAATTGAAATATGGCTTACGGTCATGTTAAGACAAATATTTTTTGCATGAAAAATATTATTAATACTTCTTTCTATTTAATAACGTAATGTATCGTTAACTGCTAATGGCGATTACCGGATCGTGACTCGTGCAGTATTTTTATTCGCGTTACATTGCGGGTTTTTGAAGTATGTACCTAATTGTTAAATTTGTAAGTACAAATGACTAGTTTTCCATTTTTGTAAACATACTCGCTTTTTTGCATTCGAGAAATAAAGTACTTAAACTGTGTACACAGAAAAATAACATTATAACGGTATAACGGTATCTAATCTTCATTTTGAACCTACTATAAATTATGTCTCTTGCCTTAATCTTTCTTGATCTGTGTTTCTTTCCATATCAGATGCACTGTAGTAAAGTTGCCAAAATTAAAAAAAATATGTCAACAATGGAATATGGGGTGCAAAGTAAAGTCAAGATAACTTTATGGTTCAAAACTTTAGTTTAACATAGAATAAAGCAAGTTGAATATAAATTAATTATGTAATTGTTTAATACATTTACCGTTCGAATAATATCCTTGTAGAATTCGTCTATATCTGCGACCAATGTCTTTAAGCTATATTTACACTTCAATTAATGTAAGTTGTTGGAAAATTAATAACTAAATTAAATTACTATAATCGTAAAAACTAAATTATTATAAAAACTAAACTAAATTACTATAATCGTAAAAAGTGCCACAAATATAATGTTTCCATAAAGCATTAGAACTTTCTATGTTAAATGGTTACTATTTATCATAATGACATTAAAAACATAAATATATTTTTTATTTTATTCTTGCATATTGTTAAAATACCGTATTTTATTAAGTAGAAATATTGATGGCATAATTACAGTGTAAATAAAATTTGTATTACTTGGCCATTTGGTAATTGGAGAATGTTGTTTCAAAGAACATATTGTTAATTTTTATGTTTAATAGCCATACAAGCATTTTAATTGAATTTAAACGCATTTCTTGAAATCATAGATTTTTTTCTTTTAATTTTGCCGTAATTTAAGAATTCTGAAATATTTTTGTCTGTGTTTTCCATATCCTTTGGTAATTTTTTAACAAATAAAAGCTATATCTATGTACTTTATCATAATAATAATAATACTGTATACACTTATAATAATTGTTAAAAATGTAACTCTGAATGGAACAATAAATTTGTGACGAAATGATTAAATTATTTCATTAATTACTTTTTATATTTTTAAGTTAATTCCTAATATTAATTTCAGGAAAGGTATTTAAAATAATGGAAAGGAAGATTTTGTTGAAGTTAATTTAAAAAAGAATCCCTAACTTTAACGACTTAATTAACAGCCCCGTGGCACAGTTGGCTAGACACCTGCTTGTAACCGTGAGGCTGTGGTTTCGACCCCGTACCGAGACAAATGTTTGTGTGATTCATAAAAAAACTGTTTGGGGTATGGGTGTTCGTGAGACCGAAATGTTTCTCGTAGTTTCTGATACCTTCGTCAAAAGGCCTTGTATCTTGGTGTAAAGAAAAAGGTATAAATAAAATACAAATTCATTTGTTTATTCTTCCTTTTTTTTTTGTTTTACTCATATTTTTGTCTATTTTTAAATCTGTATAGTATACGTACCGTCTTGGGCAAGGATCATGTGGTATTTGATAGGATTTAACGTAATGATGATTGCATTTGAGAAATGCTATCCATTCCCATAGAAATTTCCTCCAGGAATGTGTTAAAAAGTTGCAAATATAACATTCAAATGGAATCAAATGATCGTTTATTTATGATGTACATATTATTTCACCTTCAAACTCCTGACATCTTTCAATAGTGGAAATAAATATGCATCCGTGTTTAAATACTGTTGTAAAAAAAAACTTGGGCGAAATCTCACTCGCCGTATGTTTCACGATTTCTGGTGAAACATATGAAGGGTCCACTGCAAAAATGATGAATGTCCTTTGTCTTTAGTTTTGAGATAATTGGGTTTTAAATTTATAAACGGTGTAAAAACACTCAGACCTGAAGATAATGAAATGTTTTTTATTAAAGTTAAAGTTTATGTATCATATATTATTTCTTTCGAAAATAATTATTTTTAGGGTATTATAAACTAACTAAAAATAATCAAATCTTAAGTAAGTCTTTAAAAATCAGGACTATAATGATTACTGTCCACACTGCGTTGACACAGGCAATAATACGAGTCCTAATGACTGTTTTAATTTACTTCTGATTTTTTAATATTTGCAGCATGAGGAAGTTCATCATAATAACGTCTCATTTCAGGCCTACAGAACTTTTTCACGAACTGCAGGTCGTTATATTTTGCTGTTGACATAGGCAGGTTCTCTTTATAAGCCAAACCAGGTAATTTAAATTCGCCCTCATTAACTGCATTCTTAGACCGAAAAGAAACTGGTGTGTTGACTACACTTGAATCCCATGGGATATTATTAAAATTTCTGTGAAACATGAGCCGTGGGTGTTCTTTCTGGACTCTAAATTCACGCACAGGTATTATGGGAAAAGGACAAGTTTTTTTATAAAACGGTTTCAGAAATGCAGTCCAGCCCTTGAATGCATCTTGTGAGCATTCGATGTCATTGAAGGGTTTTGGTCTCTGTCGAGCTCCACGCACATGTTCAGCCCATTCTTCAGGAATTTCAATCCTAGCCTTTTGATTTAAGTAGGACATGTTACGATCGCACTCCATGTAAGAGTGCCCTCTTATAGGGAATATAACTGTGACAGATTCTAAGCGATTGCAGCAATGTAGTGTAACATTCTAAAGATGGTATAATTTTTTCACCACTGATATGATAGCAAGATGGCGGTCAGTGCGAGGCGCCCGCGCTGGACATTTATCGTTACTGCCGTGAACACTGTGACGTTGAACATTCTAGCCGTGTAGCCAAAATATTAAAAACAGATTTATCTCGGAACTGCAAGCGATATTGCTAAGTTTGTAAACTAGATTTCTAACTACATAGTCAAGTGACCGAATGGCATTACTGTTTAAGAATTAAATATTTTTGGACATTCATCATTATTGCAGTGGACCCTTCATATGTAATGAAATCCCACTTTGTTTTTTATGACGTAAGGCAATATTATAACCCGCATTAGGCCAGCGTGGTGAACTGAGGCCTGAACCCTCTCAGTTTCAGAGGAGGCCCGTGCCCATTAGTGGTACAGCATATGGGCTGATGTTGATGATGATGATGATGAAGGCAATATTATAAACAGCCTCGTTAATCCTGCCAAATAAGTTGGTGCGTCTTTTCAGGAGACCTCGGGTTTTATTACCGAGCGAGGATACATGTTATTAGATTTTTCGTAAGTAAATTCTTACCAATAGCGAGAAGTTTGGAAAATTTTAGTTTCAATAGTTTCAATATGGCAATACACCCCTGCCTGCGTTTTTGGGAATAAAGACGTGAATATGTTACCACTGAATATTTTTACCGAAAAGCGGTATTACATTTAACGGAATTGTGCTCACTCATATTCCTAATTGGAAATAATAAACCAAGGGGAATAATTACTTTTTGTGCCAATCAGACGAAGTCTCCGTAATTGGGAGAAATATAGGCCAAGTAATAAATGCGTAAAACCTATTCCAATTTGCCAGCGAATTTACTTTCTCATGTTATTTTTTGTACCAGTAAACGGATGAATTTCTACCTGCTCGTTTCACTATTCATTGCTGGTATTTGTACCGTTATTAGCCGTATCAATTTTAATCAGTTACGGTATGATTATATTGAAGAAATATAATTTAGATTATCTGCATAAATACATACATAATCTCACGCCTGTATACCCCTAAGGGGTAAGCAGAGGTGTATTTCTGCACCCACATTTCGCCAGATATGTATCAGTCCCGCGTAATAGGGGGCGAGCCTATTGCCGTTGATCGGGCACAATTCCAGACTCCGTGCTGCTACTGAGAATTTTCCTAAAGGAAAAACCCAATAACATTTTGCTCGACCCGGGAATCGAACCCAAGTCTCCTAGATCACACAGCACATACCTGTGCCGCGAGACCACAAGGCAGGCAGATTATCTGCATGTTTGTGAATTTGTATCTTTGTCATGTTATAGACTGTTGAATAGTAGGCCAGACATTATGTGCACATATCTTGCTTTTATAAACTCTACATCTCAGCTGACCTGACTGCGTCGAGTGCAGTCGAGTGACTTAGTTGTCACTTTCTGAATAATACTCCATTTATAGAACATTGTACTTACTTATCAATGCAGTGCCGTATGTCTAATGCCGCGCCAATTATAAAGTTATTTTATTAAATACAACCTTGACAATCTTGAGCTTTTCGGGCATAGCCTGAAGCTTCAGGCTATCAGCTCCAGGAAAAGCTTTTCAGGCCTGCATGATTATGTGAGTGACAAGTGCCAATCTCTCCTTACTGATATTCCATTCAGACATCATGATCACCATCATCATCATTGTCAATTTACCATGGCTTTGCTGTGCCAGTATATAAAAGCAAATAATATAGGTACATTTCCTCTCTACAGCTCTGTACTCCTTATATATTAGAAAGCCAACTTTATTTACAAGCCAGTGCATTTCCCAAGTTATTAACTTAGTGTGGTCGTAAACGCGGAATTTATGTCCCTACAAACCGATAAACGCAGTAAAACTTGTAGGTACAAGGCGACCTTTTCCCTGGATTTAAAAAAATAAGTACCTCATACACATATGATTTACAAGTTTGCTCCTAAATGGTATTTTGGTGGGGTGCAGAATGGTTTCAAGGCACTTTAGGAGCCTTTACGTCTTAGCTTTCTGCATGGACCTTTGTTGGGAGCGCCTAGGCCTTAGTCCATCACATTAGCTTACAGTAGTTTGATGGCAAAGATTATAATCCAAATATCATGTTATTTCCGAAATGTATTATCTTTAAATCGATTCAATTTTAAAAATTACAATCAATAAAGTTCGGTATAACTTATTATTCATAATGCATGCCATGGTATTCGTATTCTCTTTAATATCTATTAATATTTTTAAGATCTAATATTAATAAAAAGTAAATCAATTTACTACTCGCTGTAACTAATTTAAGCATTAGAAGCAAGCTGAAATAAATTAAAACAAAAAATAACTTATTTACTATATTTGGCAACAATTTCAGTAACGGCGGAATAGCAACCGGATAGCAACACTATCAAATAAAATAACAATAACAGGAAGTTCTTCCAAAGTATGTAAGCGCATGGTCCCAGGCCTCTGTGCCATTGGTGGACTGTTTCAACCACTACTGGGATGAGTAGTCCCAGCGTGGAAAAGAATATTGCACCAACTAGACCGATGAGGAGCTCCAAATCTGGCACTGCAACGGCAAGCACAACTGAAACAGTAAAGACTTCTATGAAGATAGAAGATCTATCTATACACTGTTCTTATTTTTATGAAGTCTTGTTAAATTTTTTTTGTGCTCAAATTTTAAATTAATATTCTCGTATATGCTTAACTTTAAATTTTAGGATAAAGGATATAGGAGGTAGATTAAAGTTACATAGAAAGAAGTACTTCGTGATAGACACGTACTTCTACCGGTTGATTCAATAAAAAGTACACATACATACACATACATAAACTCACGCCTGTATTCCCCGAAGGGGTAGGCAGAGGTGCATTTCTGCACCCACACTTCGCCAGGTATGTATCAGTCCCACGTAATAGGGGGCGAGCCTATTGCCGTTTTTCGGGCACATTTCCAGACTCCGGGCTGTTACTGAAAATTTCCTAATGGAAAAACCCAGTAACACTTTGCCCGACCCGGGAATCGAACCCAGGACCTCTAGATCGCACGGCACATACTTGTACCGCGAGACCACGAGGCAGTCAATAAAAAGTATGTAAAAAAATATCTTACCAGTTAAAACAACACTAATAGTCCTCATTCCAATTTGGCTAATATTGTGGTAGTTCTTGCTGACGCTGGCTCGCAGCCTCGTCCATATTATGTCCATAGGCGCATACATTTGCAGACAATATGTGAAGAATACTGCTGTGGCTACCAAAATTTTGGCTATTAAAGCTAATCTGAAAATAATGAAGAGTTTACTTAAAAAATATTCTCAGAACACATACCTTTTTCGGATGTTATCCGTTCCATATACGACCCACTGCTGGGCACGGGCCTCCTCTACAACTGAGAGGGTTTAGGCCTTAGTCCACCACGCTGGCCTAGTGCGGGTTGGCGGAATACACACCTAAGAAATTCCTAAGATCTTTTAGGTAGGCAGGTTTCCTCAGGATGTTTTCCTTCACCGTTAAAGTACGTGATAATTCATTGTGATAGTTCATGCAATAATTCATTATTCATTATACACACATAACTTCGAAAAGTCAGAAGTGTAATAAAACATACAGGAACATGTTTTTGGTTCTAAAACAAATCTGATAATATAAAATATGGTAAAGGTAATTAAATTAAATCATCCGTTTATGACTTCCAGGCGACGGTGAAAGAAACGTTGTATAAGTTTTAAAATTGAACAAAAGTTTATTGAAACTGTTAAGAAAGAAGGCGCATTAATATTACTTTAGAAAACAAATTCAAAACTTATTACTAGTTAAAAGCGTCGTTAACTTTATCAATTAGCCGTGTTTGTTTAATATTCTAAAATTGGCCTGCGAGTATTACAAAATTATTAATATCATTAATTTAGATTTTAGTACAACAAGATGTTAAAAGCATTTTATCCTAAAGGCTTTTAACCTCGCCAACTTCTTATTTTAATTACGGAAATTTAAAAGTTATAGATTAAAATGATTGCTTCTTGGAAACTAATCTACTTATATTTTTATTTCATTTATTATGTGAAACCTGCACACCTAAAAGTTCTTGGGAATTTCTTAGGTGTGTAGTCCGCCAACCCGCACTAGGCCAGCGTGGTGGACTAAGGTCTAAACCCTCTCAGTTGTAGAGGAGGCCCGTGTCCAGCAGTGGGACGTATATGGCCTGATGATGATGATGATATGAGACTTGTTCTACTCTATTTTTAATTTTTACAGGCTAGATTACAACGACGGTTGAATTACAGTCGCGATATCAAGTTTTTTGCTTTCGTAACCAAAAAATATTTGGACTGTATTCCCGCACGAACAAATTTTTGCCTACAATTTTTCCTCGAGATTTATTTATTTATTTTAATATTCGAGTATAATATACTTACGGTTCACCTTGAGGTAGATTCAACGTCACACTACCCAGTACTGCATTTCCATACTTCAGATAACCAAATATCCCGACGACTCCATATATTACGGCTACAAATATCATTGTGCTGTTCAATACTCCGGGGCAACCGAGGAAATATTTCGGCTTGGCCATTTCATTCTCTATTGGCATCACGACGTTTATACCCTCCATAGCGAATATGGCTGTGCTGAAAATAAAAAAGACTATTTTCTTTTTAACGGCAAGGGGATACATCGCATAGCAATCTGCATACTTGAGATTCTAAGAAGATTTTTTCATTGTTTTGTCTATTGATCAACATCATATAGAAGTAACGCCCAATAGCTCAATTTCTTTGTACATTTATTAACGTCCTTCGAATGAGATTCGCCCTTGAATATTACAGATTTACTCCTCGATGAAATTATATAACAATTTTAAAAAACATCCAACAGTCACCTTTAACCGTGACTCCAAGCAAACTAGGTAACATGCCTTGGGTCACAGACATCAGAACCTACAATGGATCTTGAAACGAGACTAGAATCAGATAAGGGGCGGATTTTCGCAAACTAGCTGACTGGTGAAGAAAGCCCATGCTTGTAGATATTGATAATCGTAACCTTGACAGTGAACCTATTTAGGATTACTATGACTATTGATCAATGATAAAATTATATTTACCTCAGGAACAAAGGCCATCTTGTGACTCCAGTAACCAATTCCACTTCAATGGGCCACGGTATACCTTGAAACGTGTAGTAGCACGTTATGCCAAATGTCACCACCAAGCAAACGTTAGCGAAGATCGAGAATGGAACGAGGAACTTCAGGTATCGTATTTGCGTTATTAATATTAATGGCAACAGCAATATGCCGCAGTATGCTTCGACTATCAGCTTGTGCTCTGGGAAGAAGTGATCAAAGATCTGAAAAGAAAATTGTTACCTTACTGTTTACTTTAGTTCACTTCACTGATTGGTAGTGTGCTGACTACAAACATTGTAATGAACTTACACTTTAAATTGTTTTAAAATTAAAAATTCCCTGCGTTACTGTAAGCTACTGAAGACATATTCATATTGTTACTATAGAACAAATTAGGGTTGTTGTTGTTACACAAAAGAAAATAAAGATCACGCGGGATTGAAATAAATTCTATTATATTCGAACCCAACTTAAAAAAATTGGCCAACTAACTCGTACTTCATCACTCAATGTACAAAAAACAATAGGACTGCTTCACGTCGGTTTTTCAAGAGACAGTGGCATCACACCAGTCGAGCTACCCTATTCGTGGCACCTACAAACATCCTGGCTCTACCACTTCTAAAAATTTGGATATACTTACATTTTTAAGTGAAGAAGCGATGAATATTACGTAAACACTAGTCCCGCCGAGGCACACACCAGCCATCGCAAAGTCAACAAAGTGTCTGTAAATAATTACATATCATAAATTAGTTTAAATGTGCAGACACGCAGAACGGTGTCGAGTACAGTAGGGTGGAAAAGGACGACATTATTTTGATATATTTTGACAGCCCAGTGGCGCAGTTGGCTAGACACTAGCTTGCGAAACGAGAGGCTGCGGGTTCGATCCCCGCACCGAGACAAATGTTTGTGTGATCCACAAATATTTGTTTCTGGTCTGGGTGTATGTGAGACCGAAAAGTCTCTCGTAGTTTCTGATACACAGAACTTGTATCCTAGTGTGGGGTCAGAACTATGTATGTGACTGTTGAGTGTATTTATTTTATTTACATTGGAATTAAAAATAAAAATATTTTTAATACCAACACAATGTGGCTGAAAATCAGGCTCACTCTCTATTCCAAGGAACTCAAAAACACAGCTGGCGAAATGTGGGTACAGTCATACGTCTCCGCCTTCACTTTTATAGACAAATACGAGAATACGTGTGTGTTTGTTTTTTTGGTTAATTTTCTTTAAAAATAAGCGTGCCGTGCGATCTAGAGGTCCTGGGTTCGATTCCCGGGTCGGGCAAAGTGTTATTGGGTTTTTCCATTAGGAAATCCTCAGTAACAGCACGGAGTCTGGAAATGTGCCCGAAAAACGGCAATAGGCTCGCCCCCTATTACGTGGGACTGATACATACCTGGCGAAATGTGGGTGCAGAAATGCACCTCTGCCTACCCCTTCGGGGAATACAGGCGTGAGTTTATGTATGTATGTATGTAAAAATAAGCTTTTATTGTCTTTTGCCCTTTCATCATGATCATCATCATCATCAGCCCATATACGCGTTACTGCTGGGCACGGGTCTCCTCTACAACTGAGAGGATTTAGGCCTTAGTCCACCGCGCTGGCATAGTGCGGGTTGGCGGACTACACACAAGATTTTTTTAAGAAACTTAGGAAACACTATTTTCCAAAAAGCGTCTCGTACCAGTCTTTTTAGTATTGTCGACTTTGCAAAATTAGTAGCTTAGACGGGCAATTGTAATAAGGGAAAAAACATTTTCTCAGTTATAACATAATGCTTAGGGATAAATTTAAATCCGTTGTATAGGTAATACTTGTTTCTTTAATATTTTTTCCATTATGAATGAATGACGTAAGATGATGTAGGCGTTACGAATTTAGTTCGGGAGATTTTCTGGCACTTTTGTAATAAATCTGGTACCAGAATAATACTTTACTAAACTTTCAATTACAATTCGTTGCTAAGGGTTGCAAAGTTTTTTAATAAATAGTCTAGACATTTGAAGTGAGGTGAACAGCTTAACGTAAATAAAGTTTATGAAATAATTTAATCGTATGAAGATTATGATGACGATGATAGAAAGCATTTAGTTTTGTACAAATTTCTTCATTACTATACATGATTGCGAAGTTTGTTATATTTGCATATTTTCCAAGGGACAAAATCAAGTAAAACATATCAAATAAGCACATTGATCTATTGAACAATTTAGGTAATTACTTGGGCTTATAAATTTCATAGACTCACAGTGACCATTTGAATAGGTATATCTTTATTCTGCCTGTGCGGTTACACACAGGTTTTTAATAGTAGATCCTATTTGTACTGTAAAAGTCGGAGTGTGTTAGAAGGGATGATTGTGGCTCAATTATACGAAAGCGCTAGGAAGGATTTGTATCACATTTTGCGTAAAGATACATAGTTGACCACCTTTTTATTATTATCATCAGCCCATATACGTCCCACTGCTGGGCACGGGCCTCCTCTACAACTGAGAGGGTTTAGGCCTTAGTCCACCACGCTGGCCTAGTGCGGGTTGGCGGACTACACACCTAAGAAATTCCTAAGAACTTTTAGGCGTGCAGGTTTTATCACGATGTTTTCCTCCACCGTTAAAGTACGTGATAATTCAATGTGAATACACACATAACTCGAAAAAGTCAGAGGTGTGTGCCTGGGGTTTGAACCCGCGACCGTCGAGATTCTCGACCGCGTGCCCAAGCCTCGAGGCCATCACGACTTCAGTTGACCACCTACAGTAACAAAATATATTTTCATCCTTGATTTTTTTTACTTTGGAGCTATTATTAAACAATCTATGGATTCCGAACTTTTGGTTCAGATAGTGTATGAATCACTAATTGAAGTATTATTGAACAATTGTTACCTGACATGTGTAGAGTATTGTCTTAATCGCTTAGGTCCTAATTTGAAAACCCATTCGCAGGTATCCGTATAGCTCATGGAAGCTGTTCTCGCCTCTTTACAAACTTCTCTGGATGTTGATACCTGAGGACGTGAGAAGAATTTTATAAGTTTGGAGAAAAACATTTGTATGGTGTTTTAAATTACATCTGCTGTAAATTGATATATATATATACCATATATAATACCATAGGTATTTCCCGGATCAAATATGATTTTAGTATCTCAAACTTATCCAATAATATCGGGTTACACATAAGGGGCATAATCCCCCCTTAATCCCCCCGTCTCCCATGTCAGCAAAAATCATACTCCCCTTCATATGCTTACGCAAGCATTAGTATTTATACTTTTTAATCTGTTTTAGTTTCTTTTTTATTCAAGAAATCGCTACAAAATTTTGTAGAAAATCCGAAAAAGAAAAATAAATATTGCTTACGTAATCAACATCCAGACCCCTCATTCCCCGATATCATCAAAAATAAGCAAAGGGAGTAACCCCCCACCCCCTTTTGGTGCTTACGTAATATAATATTTTTTTATTATACGCTGTAGATAAATAGGTAGTTACGTGGCACGAATGTCAATTTCATAGAAGGAACTAATATCCACATCGAAGCCAAAGCTAATAGAAACTCGATTTCTAAGGAACGAGAAATGAAAGTGTTAAAAGGAAAATGTTGTACTATATTATAAGTTATGTTTCTACAACCAGATTATTACTTTAACATTAAATTGGTGTCCGGATTATCTCCTTGATGTGGGGTTTTGCGGGATCGTAAAATCCCTGCAACCGCAAGCTCAACTATGGGATTTAACTACCTTTCACCTACAGCTTTGCTGGAGTTTAAATATAAGATTGTTTTATAAAAAGCTATCCTTTATTGAGTTAGAAGTGGTGCGTATCCCTGCACTAGAAATCATCGAGATCTTTTTCAACCTTCTGGATGGTACTTTTATGAGAAACAAATTCACTTCTATTTAGAACTGAAGTACTCGTATATTGTACAACGGACGCTATTGTATTAATAAAAGTTGTCTGTTTTGTTTTTCAGGGTCGATACGAAAAATTTTCAAGGTGGATTGAGGAGATTTTGAGTTTATTCGTTAAAATTATTCCCACTTTCCAATATAGGTATTGGTAAAGGATAAACAAATTCGAGTATTCTAATGAAAGCTTGCATTATCTAAATCCTAACTTTCACTAAGAAATAATTGAAATCTGGGGGCACGGCAGTGCCCCCGCCAAGTCGAGCACAAAAGTGGCACGGCCGTACCATACTTTTCTCGAAGCAACTCAGGCCATTTTCGACACTCTATAACTTCGTTATGGATAAACCTAGAAACCTGAAACCTTAGTCACCAAGCAAGAATGGTATAAACTCAGTATATTTCAAATTTCATTCAATTTGAACCAGTAGTTTAAGAATTATTACTAGTCAAACTTCCCGATTTTGTCACTCACTGACTCACTGACCGATCATCAAAACTCTAAGGCACTTCTAGCCGACATAGAAGCTTCAAATTTGGAACACAATTAGTGTTTAGTGTATAACTTAAGCAAAATTTAAAAAATCTTGCAATTTCGGTCTAGTTTTCTAGATTCACAAACTGCATAAATAACTTTGTAATCCCATATAAATATATAGGATTACAAAGATATATTTGCAGTAAATAAATTAGTGTACCTGTATGTGTATAAGATAATGGAATAATAGGTGTAGATAGATAAGTAGTGATGGTATTGAGGCTTAGGCGTGCGGTCGAGAATCCTGGCGGTCGCGGGTTCAAACCCTAGGCACACTCATCTGACTTTTCGAAGTTGTGTGTGTATTAGTAATGAATTATCACGTACTTTAACGGTGAAGGAAAACATCGTGAAGAAACCTTCATATAGGGTCAAGTAATTTATTCATTTAAAAAAAAACTGAGTTCGGCAGTTAGTGCCATAAATTAGTACTTACAAGTTATACATCTGTTAAGCTTGATGTTGTAATTTTTTGTTAGATACATTGACAGTATCAATTTATAGTGAAAAAGAGATAACAATTTTACAAAAGGATTACCTTTAACTGAAGTTTGACGTGCGCGGCCCTAAATATTTATAACTAACGCAAAAAGTAATAATTATTTTAAAATAAAGAACACGACGCGGCCGCTCTCGTCTCGTATTTAGAAGAGGAAGACTACCTACAAAAGTAAGCAAAGCTCGATACCAAGTCGATAAATTTATTCAGTCTCCGTTTAAGGGACCCTTTGTCTTAAGTTATTATGCACTTAGCTTACCAGACAACATCTTTTAGTGGCCATATCAATATTGAATTCTTTTTATGTTTTAAACAAAATAGTTTGACTTTGCAATCGCACTAAAAGTGAGATGCATCGTGGTTTCATGCCATTAATAACTTAAGACAAAAGGTCCCTTAAACGGGGGACTGAATAAATTTATCGACTTGGTATAACATGGATCTCACAACTTTTTACATTACACAAATATAATAAAATAACAATTAATAAAAAATAAATAAAAAAAGTAAATAAGGGCCCAAAAAAAAACTTAAATATAGTACTTATTAGAGCAAACATACTCTGCACCACCCGCCAGCTAATAATTGAAAAGAAAGAAGAAAAACATTTAAAATTAAATAAAAAGAAACATGAACGATACAATAATGAAAAGGTAAAAAACAAAACATGAACATTTGTGGTATGGAACGCGACTTTGTCGTTACCCAAATGTCAAATTGAAATTGACAATACAAAAAAATAAATAACATGAGGGTATTATTAAAAATATAGACGAACAATAATAAATTCAATAAGGGAAAAAAATAAACAGTTAGTGCTTAGCGAACATCAAGGCTTACGCGATTTTAAATTCGAGCGCGATGTTTCCGTCGACGCGAGGCTTATCACTGCCGATGACGATAAGCTTGCTGTCTTGGGATACTTTGCCATTAAAGAATTCAATTCGTCTAATGTGGTGATTTTGATTCGGCTTCCATCCGGGACTTTTACCACAATAATGCCGTCTTGAGTCCAGCAAGACCGCATGCCGAAATGCTGCCGACTTTTGCTGAAAACAGTTTGTCGCGATCTTGTCAGGAACTCCTTAACAGAGACAGATGAGCCTTTCAGCTTGGATTTGGCTCGCCAAACAGCTGTCCTATGAAGTATACTGGAGAACCTGACTAGGATGGGCCGATGGTGTTCTTTATTTGGAGTCCCTATACGATGACAGGCAGTGATAAGTGAACCTGTGACGTCTTTCTTCGTACTATTTACTACGGACAATACGGCGGTAGTACAGTTGTTGTCGTCAGTCTCCGGGACACCGTGAAAAAGTAGTGCTTTACGACGGTGTCTGGTCTCCATCGACCAAGTTTGCGCATTCAGTTATTTGCTGTCTCAGCAATCGCAGCATGTTGAGCATGAGCTCCCGGAACTCTTCGGCAACCCAAACGACGGTGTCCTTGGCAGCTCCCCCAGTCTGAAGTTGAGCTTCGAGTTGGGCCATTCGCTGTGAAAAGCTGTTTTCAAGCGTCTTTTGGGTGGTTTGGATGTCCGCAAGTGAAGTCATATTGACCGTCTTAAGTGAGGTGTTGTTCTGGTGAAGTTAAACGCTGGCTGGTAGTGGTGCAGAGCAGGATTACATTCAGCAACACAAAAGTGAGTACATTCACAACGTATTTTTGCAAAATACACGAGTTTGGAGAGTATATAAACACAGTTTAACTAATTGAATTTAAAATTTTAACCGAAAGCACGTCCACTCAGTACACCGACCATAGACAAACTTTTTTTAAGATTTTTTAAGCAAATACAAATAACCACACTGGCCCCGGATGGTATAAGCACGTGAAAAAAATATTATTTCGTTGCGCGGACTATTGTATCGGGCCACGATAGAACAGACCCATTAATTGGTTATTTCAATGTCGCACCTCTTTCTACGCATGCGGTCACAAATACAATTTTTATGGATCACATAGCTTAAGTATATTGCGTACGTTTATATACTGAATTTGTCGAAGCATTACAACGCGATAGTATTTACTCTGTGATATCAATACATCTACACCCTCAATAATTTCTAGTATAGATGTTTACAGAAAACGTGAGCCGTTGCTGCTTCAATTTTAATTTCATTTTGTAAGTTCCAATTATTCAATAGTTTCGGTGTGTCGATATAAATGAAAAAAAAATATGCTGAGATGTAACTAGCTTATAATTTTCCGTATAAACATCTAATTTCCCTCAGAAAAGTACCGTATGTCTATAAGGCAAGAATTTTTTGAACATACAAAAAATTATTAAATTCAATCAACGCTTAACGTTTCTATCAGCTTTGAATGAATGCCACAGTTTCAATGCGTTTGAAAGTTTGTAACTTATGCACTGACGTCATTTACATGAAACATTGATAGTACCCATTCTGTGATATTACACTACTGCTAACTAATGCACCCCTGGTACTTGTAGCCAGTTTGCACGTGCGCAAGACCCTTGTTTACTGGTTTACTACATATTAACTGTTATGAGTGTGTGGTTGTGTGTTATCCCTCGTTCACTCATCTATTCCCGATGAAGTACCATGTGTCGTCTGTATGAGGACAGTACATAACAAATACTGGTTGCTGTACGTCAAATAAATTACAAGAATTTGTTTGTGGTGTTGTTCATATAGATTTTATTACGCAAAGCTATGTTTATTTCCCCGGGTTTAAAGCGATCTTAAAGTATCCAGAATCCTATTTAGGTACTCCACACTAAAAATAACCAAAATCGCATCAGAGATTAAATCATACAAAATTTACTCCAACGTATAAAAGGAATCCCATAAAAAACAAAACTTGTAAAAAAACCCAAGTCTCGCAATTCAGTTCTTCTGCCGTAAAAAGTTGTGAGATCCATATGATACCAAGTCGATGAATTTATTCAGTCCCCGTTTAAGGGAACTTCTGTCTTAAATTATTATGCACTTAGCTTACCAGATACCATCTTAATAGTGACCATATCAATATTAAAAATCTTTTATATTTCAAATAAAATAGTTTTGACTTGGCAATCGCACTAAAAGTGAGATACATTGTGTTTTTATGCGATTGCCAAGTCTAACTATTTTATTTAAAACATAAAAGATTTTTAATATTGATATGATCACTATAAGATGGTGTCTGGTAAGCTAAGTGCATAATAATTTAAGACAGAAGTTCCCTTAAACGGGGACACGTCAAACACGTCATATAGCCTATAACCAGCGGACGATCAAGACGCTTCTAACGATACCTCATTTATCCAGTTCTAATAAGTAGTTGAGGAGCTATAAAGGAAGAGATGAAAATATGAATATGATCATATATGAAAATACATATATGTACTAGCCTGTCAAAATCAATCATCATGGATCATTGCCACGTAATAGGGGGCGAGACTACTGTCGGTTTTCGGGCACATTTCCCAACTCCGTGCTGCTATTGAGTATTTCCTAATAGAAATACCCATTAATTCTTTGCCCGGGGATCGAATAAATATAGAAATTAATTTGCCCCATAAGAACGTTAATAAATATAGAAATTGAAACCGTCTTTCATGATCACTTCATTCATATAATGTATTGAGAAGAGAGTCACAATGTCGTCACTCGTGCTGATTCGCATTCTCGGCACGTTCAGCCCTACTTTCTGAATATCAGTGCGTGAAGAATCAATGAAATCCTGTTTTTTCATGAAGCCTGCTCATTGTGACGTGTGCAATGTAACGCGTGTGTTGCAGTCAAAGTTAGCTTTTTAGTCAAGTTTAATATTGCCTGAATATCACTAAATTCATAATTTAGTTTATTTGAAATTGGTCTTGAAACAAATTCTGTTAGAGGTTTGTATAAAATATGAATATTCAGAGAAAACTAAAATTTAAACTAATACAATGATACAAATATTGTATCCCCAGTATCAAAATTATCAAGGGATTTTTCCGTCTCACTCACTGTACTCAGCCGATAGGTCTATTTTTGTTCTTATTATCATAAAATTCGCAGTTCCGAGGACCAAATCTTTTTTAAAACGTTAAGAAGAATCGTGCTAACAGCATGACATACATATGTGATATAATAATTAAAAAATACATTAGCACAAGCACAAAGTCTAAATAAAGCTAAAGTCATTAATTTAAGTTTTTTTTTACATTAAAACATGTTTTAGATTCTTTTATGAACATAGATACAGAGAACATATCACATAAACATCATTTTCATGATTCAAAATAAGTCTGTTTTTGCGATTTTCACCATATCCTTATATAGCCCTTTCTAAAAACAACACATAATCAAGTCTGCTCGCAACATTTCCATTACAATAGGTATGTACTTGGCGTCGCATTAATATCACGTGGCAGTATTTGACAAATATGTCTCTAGTATGTTTGTCTTATATGAGAATAGATATTGATAATATTCAATTGAATGAAACAGAATTTCACCTAATATCATACATAGCTTTACATCGTAAATAACATTTTCAAACCTATATTTGAACCAATACACAATTATCTAGTATCAGCCATCATCAGCCCATATACGATCCACTGGTGGGCACTGAGATTTTAGGCCTTAGTCCACCACGCTGGCCTAGGGCGAGTTGACGGACTACATAACTAAGAAATTTCTAAGAACTTTTAGGTGTGCAGGTTTCCTCACAATGTTTTCCTTCACCGTTGAAGTCTATAAATGATGAAAAAGAGTTCGTTTGTTACACTTTCATGTATAATCCGCTGTTTTAAAGAATATTGGCTCAGTATTAAACAAGACTTTGGCGTCGTTAATCTCGAAAAAATATTAGACGGTTTTTTTGTCACATTGATTTACAAAAATATTTTGCCGAAAACTGTTTATCTCGCTCATAGCCAAAATTTCTACCAAAATATATTTGCTAATTTAATCTTAATTCCTACTACTAACTAAGCCTTATAAAACTTGGTTTCTGAAAATATTTTCTTTGTTTTACGAATTTCAATATTTTTTATTCGAAGGTACTCGTACGGTCGGTTGGTTTAGCATAATCCTCTATAACTCAACGTTCCTTAGTTACTGAACTTTTTCATAACGCCAACAGCAAAAGGTCAGGTTCATTCGAATTCATTCATATCTCTTAATTAACGGTATAAAATATGAAAGGGTTAAAAACGCAGTGACCGTAAACGAGAATCGGCAGTTTTGAAGTCTGCGAGTGAGTCATACTCTCGCCAAAAGCACTTTACAGCGCTATTTAAAATAAAGATCACCGAAATTCCGGCCTAAATAAATTACGAAAAATATGAGCGGATGTAACCTTGACCCATGTTGAAGTAAATTTCTGATGTTAATTTTATAAGATCATTAAATACCGCAGTGATTTTGGTAATTATTTATTTGTCTAAACGTCTAGCCTTTTTTGGAATGCTCTCCCTCTAGAGATAAGAATGTGTTAGAATCGTCTATCGATTAAGGCTCGTGAATTGCTGTTAAAGAGAATCTCAAAATCTTGACAATATAAAAATAAAATAAATAAATACACCCAACAGTCACATACATAGTTCTGACCCCACACTAGGATACAAGTCCTGTGTCGTGGGTATCAGAAACTACGAGAGACTTTTCGGTCTCACAAACACCCAGACCCGAAACAAATATTTGTGGATCACACAAACATTTGTCTCGGTGCGGGGATCGAACCCGCGGCCTCTCGTTTCGCAAGCTGGTGTCTAGCCAACTGCGCCACGGGGCTGTCAATTACCTACATATTTGTATGTATTGTATGTATTTTTGTATTATAGTATGTATCATCATCGTCAGCCCAAATACGTCCCACTGCTGGGCACGGGCCTCCTCTACAACTGAGAGGGTTTAGGCCTTAGTCCACCACGCTGGCCTAGTGCGGGTTGGCGGACTACACACCTAAGAAATTTCTAAGAACTTTTAGGTGTGCAGGTTTTATCACGATGTTTTCCTTCACCGTTAAAGCAAGTGATAATTCATTGTGAATACACACATAACTTCGAAAAGTCAGAGGTGTGTGCCTGGGGTTTGAACCTGCGACCGCTGAAATTCTCGACCGCGCGCCTAAACCTCGAGGCCATCACTGCTATAGTATGTATATGCAGTGTTATATACATATGTTTATATTTTACTATTGAAATTATTATTACATTTTATTTATTGCCTCTCTTCTTTTCCAAAAATACATAGGTTTCTGTATGTTTACAAAACATTTTATTTGCACAATTACTGTGTATCAGCTCTGTATAAAACCTAAGGTGCTAAGTTCGACTGGAGCAGATATTGAATTCACTTTTATAATCACTATATAAAGTGTAAATAAATTATTAAAACTTCTTTGCACACATAAGACAAAATGCACATATCAGATAAAATGAAGTGCAGTAGACTAATTTAGTACAAAGGTGGTCTTATCGTACAAGGCCATCTCTTACAGACAACTAAGGAAGAAGATGTAGAATAATTCAGTCTAAGTATATAAAATTTAAATTGGTTAGTAATATTTGCCGTTCCCGTCGGTGTATGGCATGGCACTTTGTACGGGGCTTGTTATTCTAACAGATACGATTAGGACCTTTATTGAATATTTTCCATTCCAAAATATTATAATGTAAGATATCATCATCATAAGTCCATATGCGTCCCACTGCTGGGCATGGGCCTCCTCTACCATTGAGAGGGTTTAGGCCTCAATCCACCACGCTGGCCTAGTGCGGGTTGGCGGACTACGCACCTAAAAAAATCCTAAGAACTTTTAGGTGTGTAGGTTTCATCACGATATTTTCCTTCACCGTTACAGTAAGTGATAAATTAATTCTGAATATACACATAACTACGAAACGTCAGAGGTTTGAACCCGCGACCGCTGAGATTCTCGACCGCGCGCCTAAACCTCTTGGCCATAACTGCTTATCAGAGATATAGATATAAGATATCACTACCTAAGAAAAGTTACAGAAAACACTTACCAAAATATTAACACAGTGCGTTGCTATCACTGCTACTAAAGCCGTTCCTATACACCCCGGAATCAAACCCGTGTTCTTGAACGCAGCGGGCATAGCGAGGAATCCTGATCCGAGGGACGATTTAAGTAGATGAAAGAACGCTCCCAATGTCCTGAAATATTCATATAAATGTTTATTACGCTACTTTGTGGTCTTTAACGTGTGCTGTGCGATCTAGAAGTCCCGGGTTCGATACCTGGGTCGATTAGTGTTATTACTTTTTTCCATTGATCACATCTCTACGATATTTTGTTTACATGTTCCATGTTTTTTACTGACGCACATAACATTTTAAGTTGAAACGTTCTAATCGCTACCAATTTTTTTGCAGAACAGAGAGTATCTCATTTATGAATTACGAACTGACAAAAAATACTAAGGTCATCAGTAAGTAGTTTTGCTATTCCAATAACAAATATCAGGGTTTACCCAAAAAAAACCTTTATTCTATTATGGAGGTAATAGGTGTTCATAGTACAGACTTATTATGTTGATTGCGTTAAAAAAAATAATGGAAAATTATATACATTTTTATATAAGTAAGTTTAGGCACGTATCGCATTAACAAAAGAGAATAATTAAATCGAGGTAAATTAAAACAGTATATTATTCTGAATGCTCGTGTACTTGTCACAGATAGACTTAACTTTAATCCGTAAACCGCAATTTATATGTGCTAGGATTCTAAACTATTTAAATTAAATAAATTTTATGTCGTGGGTACAAAATAGAATTGAACTAAAAAGCATCGAGAGCTTTAGACTAATAGCAATTAATGCCAATAGTTTTTGGTAGTTTTGCATATAAAAAAACAAAGATACTTTTTCATTTACAGTAAATCTAAAATTCTTTTTTTTTTCAATCAATTAAAGCACACTGTTGTAATAATTTGTGATGGCCTCGAGGTTTGGGCGCTCGGTTGAATCAAATTTCGGCAGTCGCGGGTTCAAACCCCAGCGCACACCTCTGATATTTTGAAGTGTGTATTCATAATAAGTATAATCACATACATTAACGGTGACGGAAAAAATCGTGAGAAACCTACGCACCTAAAAGTTCTTAAGAATTTCTTAGATGTGCAGTCCGCCAACCCGCACTAGGTCAGCGTGATGGTCTAAGGTCTAACCCCTCGAATTTGTAGTGTATTCCCGTGGTCAGCAGTGAGACGTATATGGTCTGATATTGAAAAATAAATACACCCAACAGTCACATACATAATAAAGGAAATATACAGGCCAAAACTTGACTTTCTAAATAACGTTTCTGCTTCGGGAATATACTGGTCAATTAGCCGTAGTTTGTTAATATTTCACTTGAAACTTTACTAAATTAAATATAGGGAAGCAATATTCAAGCAAATATCTATTCATCGCCAAGAACCTTACAGCAAAATAATCTCATTTCATGATCAATGAGTTTACTTCAGCTTTCATGAGTTCAACTCAAGAGTTATACCTTTCACTTAGCCTTTGATGTTGTGGTGTTTCAATCCTTGAGAGTTACTTAAATTGCACTTTCTACCTGAAGCGCTCTACTTGTAAATTCAAATTGCTGATTTAATTTAACTTTATAACAAGAAACTAATGGCGTTAATATTATAATTATTCTACAATCATTTTCCTAATCAAATTGTGTTGTAAGGAATATTATTGAAATATTGTATGTATTTACATCATCTATCATTGAACTATGTGTTATGTCCAGATGTTTCAGGTTTGGTTTGTATAAATAAAACTACTTAAGCTTGGTTTCAATAGCGTCTGACACGTCCACTCGGTCCGACATCACAGGTAGTAGTGAACCGGTTTGAGTGGGGAACAGCGCTTATATTATGATTTATTTTCACGTTTACCTTACAATTAATTATTAATATTACGTGTACACTACATCTCTTCCCTTTTCAATAATTTTTTAAAATAATTTTATTTTGTATTTAATTCTTTATCTTTAACCAATCAAATAATATTTCATAATAACAAACAAACACTTATATATATTGCGCTACACACATAAACAATATGTTTAGATTTTTAATCTATTTTTTCGTTTTGAATGAAATGAAATAATATATATTTTTTTTAAATCAATAAAATGTCAAATATTATTTCACTTAAATTTAGTGATATCAATATTGAATTTACCGCACCGTTCGGAAGGCAGTTATCACTAGAGAAGAACGGGCAAGAAACTCTAGTGTTGCTCTTTTCCAATAAATAAATAAATTACAATATAAGTATAGTCCATTCTTCTTCATCTTTCCGGGTGTATGATATTTCTCCTCCAGTCTAGTCCAGTTCATTGACGACTTGACCAGTGTGTGTATGTATCATGTACACAACATCGCTGATTACATATACCTTTTATAAAATTGTAAAACAAGAACATTTTTTTTTTAAATCTAGCTACAATTTTTTTGTAAATAATTTGGATCTTAAATATTACACTTGATAAAAATAATAACACAATTTACCTCCATCAGCTACAGATCCACTGCGTTGTTGACAACCACATTTATGATCTACAGTCGAAGTGATCCTTAACATCCTTGTTGCGACTGAATCTGAGCAATGGTCCAAGAAAATCGACGCCAGTGTCAATACATGACTGAACTGGTCGTTGTTTCTGCGCATAGGGTTAGGAGGATTTGGTGCTAACACCAGAGTATAAACATAACATTTCGTGTCTGTATCAATTTTTTTTTCATTATACTTTAGTCCGTAGTCGTGGTTTCATGGCAAAGATTTCGGGACGACTATCGTGAATGCAATAGGAATAATTTAATTTCCTCGTAGCAATAAATTATCTTGACAGAGTTCATTTTCAAAGACCTTGTAACTCAATAATTACAAGGTGTGAATACACAACAGAGTGTCAATACACTCTGTTCCTAGTTATTTTGGTAAACACCAATTTTTTACTAATTTATAATCCGCAGTCATTCATACTAGCCTACTTCAGTTCACTTAGGGAAATTGCCAAAGGTCGAGCCTTATCGACTGCTAAATTGAGATAGATATATCGAACGGCTTATTTGGTTCTGTACAGCCACGCAATAGTGACTATGAATCAGATATGCTTTTCTTGCCTGAACTGTACATGACATTAAAATTATATGATTGTAGACGTTATACCCAACGTTCAATCCGGGCACATGCTTCCAACTTTTGGGAGAACATGACCTTCAGGGGTTTATGATCATTAACTAAATCTTAACCGTATTGTTCAAACAAATAAATATTGAAACGTGCAACTTCCCAGACTAACGCAAGAGTCCTTTTCTCGGTCTGACACGTTTCTCACGTTCTATTGGACTTATGTTGCCATAAGCAATTATCCTTGGCTTACTTTGACGAGCACTGCTCTTAGTACAACTGGACTAGCATCGGCAAAACTTCTGTCCTTTGACCTTTCATAGGTTTGTTGTTTGTGTCTCATTTCTTAGTCATAATACCCAAAGATCTTATTTGAGTCAGAGTCCGTTTCAAACAGCTAAATGCTTCTTTTTAGTTATCGTCCCGATACGAGCTTATATATACGGACTTGGCTAACTTTAATTTTAACAACTCGCGCAATAGGATTCTCTCTAAAGGTTTTTGAAAGCATTCGGGAGCGCATAAAATACTAAACGCGAGATGTTAGTGTCTGAATAGACCTCGGCTATGTAAAATTCTTATGTATCTACTATCTTCGCTCAACTGCTACTAATGCAAAGAATTGCTTAAATTTAGCTTGAGAACACTTTGGAATAGCGGAACTTGCGGGTTAGCTGTTCCATAGTAGGTACCATTACCTTACACCCATGTGTTTCTCTCTAATATCTTTGCTAGCTTGTCTCATGTATACGCAAATTCTAACATCTCTGTTCACTTTTTGAAACGGGTGCTTCAGAAGAGATCCATTCGGATGAACCCTCAATAAATTAAATAATATCTGTATTAGGTATGGAATTTCTTGAGTTTAAACTCTACGACAGGATAGAGAAATTGGTTGAACAGACGCGGTCTATTGAAATATGGATTTGAACATTCTTGATTTTGGAAATGTTTCCGCGACTGCATTTACTTCTAGACCCAGTCTGAGGACGCAAAATTTACTTGCAGTTTCTTTTCACACTTTTTACCGCATAAATCGCAGATTTTTCGAAACTACACCCATTTTCGACCTCGTGAACTCGATTCAAAACTTTCTACAACTATGAGTGGATTTTGACTTCGATAGGCCATAAATTTCTACCCGAACGCCTTTTTAAGATCTTCCAAAGTAGCATTAATGACATTTTACTACTCGGATTAATAAGCATTTCTGTTTCGACACAGTCAAACAATTAATAAATTAATTAATTAGTTGACGATGAATTGCTTAAGTGTCCAGTTGTATATTTTTGTAACTTTGTTTTAGGTAAATTTCGCTGGTCTAACTGAAATTTGCGCTTTTAATAATCCAATAACATTTAGGGGATTTGCAGAACCATATGTCATAAACTCTGACTTATCTTGGTTACTAAATTAATCCTACAACAGCATAGGATTTTAAATATTTCCCCGTCTCTTCATTTACGACATTGTATTGGCTCACCGGATCGTTTAGCATGGTTACATTGATGCCGCCCAGCTGGCAAACTTGTTTTTATTCACCAATGTGAAACACACAGTTCACATCATTTGTTGGTGATTTTGTGTCCTTTCACTTAGCCTTCTTAAAGCCAGATTTTTGAGTCTTTTAATCTTTCTCTAAATCTTTGCTTACGGCTTGCGAGGCATTGATTTTTGTAGTAGCTTTTTGAAACTACATTTGCCATACATTTGGCCCTTGCGGGATAACACATCTAGTACGAGGCATTGATTTTTTAAGCAGCTTTTGACACCACAATTAATTGCCATATATTTTTCCCTTTGCGGGATAGCACATCTAGTATCAGGCAATGATTTTTGAAGTAGCTTTTAAGACCACATTAATTGCCATATATTTTGTCCCTTTGCGGGATAGCACATCTAGGATGAGGCATTGATTTTTGAAGTAGCTTTTAAGACCACATTAATTTGCCATATATTTTGTCCCTTGTGGGATAGCACATCTAGTATGAGGCATTGATTTTTGAAGTAGCTTTTAAAACCACTTTAATTGCCATATATTGTGTCCCTTGTGGGATAGCACGTCTAGTATGAGGCATTGATTTTTGAAGTAGCTTTTAAAACCACTTTAATTGCCATATATTGTGTCCCTTGTGGGATAGCACATCTAGTATGAGGCATTGATTTTTGAAGTAGCTTTTAAAACCACTTTAATTGCCATATATTGTGTCCCTTGTGGGATAGCACATCTAGTGTATGAGGCATTGATTTTTGAAGTAGCTTTTAAAACCACTTTAATTGCCATATATTGTGTCCCTTGTGGGATAGCACATCTAGTATGAGGCATTGATTTTTGAAGTAGTTTTTTAAAACCACATAATTTGCCATATATTTTGTCCCTTGCGGGATAGCACATCTAGTACACCGTAGCAGTAAATGCAAAGAGCATTTCTGCTTTGTTCCAATCCTGTTCTTTGCCGTTTTACGGTTTCCATAAATTGGCTTCCAGTGGGACTTTTCAATAGTAACAGAGTCTCAAAGGCAGTCTCGGTCTCAGAATCACATGCATAAGTAAATAAATACACCCAACAGTCACATACATAGTTCTGACCCCATATTTAGATACAAGTCTTGTGTCGTGGGAATCAGAAAACTACGGGAGACTTTTCGGTCTCACAAACAAAATATTTGTGGATCACATAAACATTTGTCTCGGTGCGGGGATCGAATGTTCTTTGCGAAGTTCGGAGGGCTTGCATTTGTTTACTATCTGGTCAAAAAGATCATTGTCTTTGTTTGCATAATGGCATTTGGAACTTTGATCTCGTAATGTAACGAGGAATTCCTGTTTCATTAGGCGAAATACTTGTCGCTCATAGAGGATACTAGGCAAAAGCATCCTGTCTAATCGTTTGGTGTCTATTACGTAAACTTCTGTTTCACGACAACACCAGGGAGATTGTAGTATACGTCATGCAATGCCAAACCCTCCGTATAGCACGCTTTTTTAGCGGCTTGTTTATTCTTCAAAGTAGCAAACAAATTTCGAGAGCCCACTTCGATATTTGCCACCGCTAATCGTTTGAGGTCAAATCTCACTATCACAGTCAAATTAGTGTATTGCGGGGGTAATTGTGCCCCTTTTTTTTTTTTTTTTTTTTAGGACTTGCAATCACGAAGAGACCATTCAATTTTAAATTGTAACCCCAGATACGGGTTTTGCAGGATTGGAATAACCTAACAATTTGTTAGTTTTGCATTTCTATGCCAATATATATATGTATCTTGATGGCTTTAGCCATAATAATTGCGGTGTACTTCTGTCGGGTACACTACCCAACTTGCAAATTCTTACAGGCACTCGTTACTATTTTTTACACAGATAGCTTTGAAAAAGTTAAAGTAACATATGATACTTTGGATTGAACACGACCCGCCATTTTAAGATACATAGGCACGTGATGTGTACCATACTATGGATGGAAGAATTTATTCAACTGTGCACAAAATAGTTATTTGTTTTGGTAAGCATTTGCTGGCATTTATTTAATTTTTTTGGCTGTATGATTGAAACTAGTCGAATATGTAAAATATTTTGTTTAACTTTGTTAAACAAATACAAGAATTACTGGTAGTAGAAGACCAGGTATGTCTCACTCTTTTTTTCCATAATTCATAATTGTTATGAATTATAATTAATAATTATTATATTTATTCCAAAGTAATAGCATCAATCATACTTAATCCATTTCTTTGATAATATTATATGTCATGCATATTATATTTTTGTTTGCACTTACGTACTTATTCCTCGTCGCCAATGTTATGTCCAGATGTTTCAGGTTTGGTTTGTATAAATAAAACTACTTAAGCTTGGTTTCAATAGCGTCTGACACGTCCACTCGGTCCGACATCACAGGTAGTAGTGAACCGGTTTGAGTGGGGAACAGCGCTTATATTATGATTTATTTTCACGTTTACCTTACAATTAATTATTAATATTACGTGTACACTACACTATGTATTGATGATGATGATCTATATTCAGGTCTCTTCTCCCTCCCAACAATATTTTGTTTCTTAAATCTTATAGTCACAGGAATCTCCGGTCATCAGCTGACAAGAATATTACAAACAAGTTTTCCACTAAATCATCAGCACATAGGTATACGTCCCACTGCTGGGCACGGGCCTCCTCTACACCTGAGTAGGTTTAGGCCCTAGTCCACCACGCGGTCCTAGTGCGGGTTAGTGGACTACACACATAAGAAATTCCTAAGAACTTTTAGGTGTGCAGGTTTCCTGACAATGTTTGTCTTCAGCGTTAAAGTACGTGATAATTCATTTTGAATACAACTATAACTTCGAAAAGTTATGTGTGTTACCTCGAGGCCATCACTACTTGTGTTATAATTATTTGGCCAATTTTCTATATTTTTCTTTAATAGGGCATCCATGGTCCCCAAGGGTATAGTGTTGGTAAGATAGATTAATATACTCCGGTTAGATTATAATCTGGTTGAATAAATAAGATATATTCCGTTTAAAATCGCAGCTTATTGACTGATATATATATATATAACAAAACACTATTTGTTTAAAAATAGATGCCTATGTATTAAAAATAGTAATTGTATATGTTTATTTATGTAAAAATATGATAATATTTTTTTATTTACTCAAAGTTATTAGCATTATTTATTTCAGTTGTTTTTTTTTACTTCTTTCTATACACTTTATTCTACCCTCATTATTTTTATTATCCCTCCTAAGATTGCCTGGAAGAAATTGCCTAGAGCGATAAGGCCGCCTTTCTTTTTTAATAACTAAGTTCCTGTATATTATTGTTATATACAAGGAAGTGTTAGTAAATAAATAAATTAAAATAGATTATCTCACATAAAATCACCCATAATTATACCCACGACCCCAATCTATCTGAGCTGATGAAGTAGTAACATAAGGTACTCAAATTGTACTTACGAAGTTGGATGTGCGATATTCCGGTGTTCAAAGGGGTCGTACTCGGCTGGTTCTTCAACATCCTTTCTATCTAGAGTAACCGTAGAATGCGTGGTTGAATTCATATTGTCCCGGCTGTCAGCCACTCTGGAACAAACAAGGGTACGGAATTTTAAGAATTTCATGTATATACAAATAGCAGTGGTGTAATAATTAAACAAAAAACACAATATTGTATTCACGAAAAAAATTAAGTTTTGTGTTGATTTTGGTTCGAGGAAAGGTCTCACTGACTGCATAATATGGGAGTTGTTTTTTACTATATGTATAAGACATTCCTACTCTTTTGAAATCCTTAACATCGTATTGTCATCGTATCGTTTAATGTAATGCCAATTGGATGCTTAAGTTTATTTTTTACTTTTGTTACTAAATATATGAAAAATTGTATACCCTAAATTGCCGAAAAATACGGCAATATACCTAATATGATAATATTTGAGTGTAGTGAATTGGATATGCATGCAAAAAAATTATGTTTTGTGTTTCTGAGGATGTTTCTTGCGCCGATTCTTCTCGCCATGACACGTTCCGAAACAACAGTAGTTTTCAGTAAATATTTCATTTGAATAAATATTATTTTGTCTTGAATTTTACATATAAAGTAACAGACTTTAGATACTTGCACAATATCACAGGTCTATAATAAAGATTGTAAAAAAAATCTGCCTTAATTTTGGTGATATTAGTTTATATTAAAAAAAACTCGAAAGCAGAGCCAAATATAGAAATGAGCTTCAATAGACTTTCTCCCTATTACATGAGTTTTTTGGTGAACCCTGCTGGCGAAATGTTGGTTTAAAAGCTTAGTTCTATCTGCCCCTTCAAAGATACAAGGTAAGTTAGCCTTACGTATAATTTAATTTAATTTAATTTTAATTACACCCAACAGTCACATACATAGTTCTGACCCCACACTAGGATACAAGTCCTGTGTCGTGGGTATCAGAAACTACGAGAGACTTTTCGGTCTCACAAACACCCAGACCCGAAACAAATATTTGTGGATCACACAAACATTTGACTCGGTGCGGGGATCGAACCCGCAGCCTCTCGTTTCGCAAGCTGGTGTCTAGCCAACTGCGCCACGGGGCTGTCAAACTGTCAGCTGTATAATAAAAGAAGGAACTATATTCATAACATTGACTCAAACGCAAGCCCTATAAATTTAGAAATTGTCTTGACCCACACAGTCCACACGAATTGGTACTATTGTATGCTTACGGGTGAAAGTTTCGCCAGTGAATAAATATCATGTGACGACTTTCATTACCAATATAATGTTATCTGCCCCTGAAGACCTCACCTATAAGAATATTTCACCTATCGAAAATACACGGAAAATGATGTTCTTTTTTCATTAAGTGGGCGAATATTTTTCTTCTTTATCAGCCCACAAAAATTTAAGATGGTTTGTATACTATGTACCACACCTAGGCCCACATCACCGCCACTCATCATCTTATTTCATTATCTGCTTTTGTTTTTCGCAAATATTGCGCGACCTATTGTTCCGCGGTCAAAGAGGTCATCATAAGAATTGTTTGTCGTGAAATTATCTACAAAAAATGTCTGATGCATTTTTCTGTAAAATTATCCGTTTTCGGAGTAGAGCGCTGAGAAAGCGACTAGAATGCACTCAGTACCCTTCCAGATAACCTTCCAGAGACCCACAAGAAGCTTTCCTCTTGTTAAGAAAAAAAAAACACTTAACATTTATTACATCACATGTTTTATGATATGTTTTCAAAGTAAGAAATCTTAAATGTAAATGAAAATATTAAATAAAGATCCATGAAAAAAACGGTTCAAGCCAAATGATGAACTTTCCTTTGAATTGTCTTCTCTCTGAATTTATACGGATGAATAGAGCTAAACTTTGATCAGATACTATTAATTCATTTTTATTTAACGCCAAAAAAATCATCAAAAATATTTTTTTCATATTACCATTAACCGGTTAGTAATTACGTTTGCAGTCCGCTCCGTGTGCAGCCAAGCGTAAAGATTTGCGTGTGTGAATCACAAGAATGTTTCGATACACCAACTACTGTAAGATCACTCTACCTTATCTTGTATAATAAAGCATTATACTAAAACAGTTAATAAAGATATATTTGTTGTTCTCTGTAAGTGTGAAGCATATGTTAGCTAATTCGAGTTAGGTATTTGATTGGGAAGGGAATTGTAATGATACCTCTCAAAATACATTTAAAGGTCGTTGTCTGGGGACAATGAAGATCTAGAAGTTTGCGGAAGAGCATCCGGTCTTCTAGCTGCAGCGGACCCACATACTGGCTGAGCTTTGAATGGGGTCAGTGATGTCATTGGGACCACTAGGCCTTGATAAGTAATAATAAACAATAAAATAAAAAATACACCCAACAGTCACATACATTGTTTTGACCCCACATTAAGATACGAGTCTATCTGAGTATCAGAAACTACGAGAGACTTTTCGGTCTCTATCTGCTTCATCAACGGACAGTGCGTCGGACGGAGAGATTCAGGGCGCATCTCTATTAGTAATATCTCGCTCTCTTATTATGTGTGATGGCCACTACCAGCTTTTAATTTTCATATCCACATGCGACTTGCAGGTATGAACAGAGAAGACTGTTCCCTTCTGTTTAGATCTCACATCAAGAGGTCGAATACTTAAGCTTATTTTTAGATTATCTTATGAAAATAACAGAGTCTTCCTCTGTTAAAAAAGAAGTTGTCAAAACGACGTTTTTAACTGACAGATTACTAGAGTGATACGAGCAATTGTCTTAATTTACCCAAAGAAATTAAAAGTTAATATGACTTGTTTTAAAGGTGAGACTTTCCCCAAACAGAGTCGGGTTCAGCAGCCTAGTATCTTAATTAGACTATGATGCATCTGGCACAAGTTGAAAGCCACCCAAGAACAGAGCGAGCCTAATGACTGTTACCGGTTGATGGAGCGGCACCGGTGGCTCAACCACGCAATTATTTAGCAGACCGCCTGTCACCCAACAAATTGCCCGTGCCAGCTTTCAATCTTAATAGTAAACGTGTTTATTATACCACTTTGGAAATGTAGTCCACTTGCGCTAAAGGTATATTGTAATTTAAGATTAAAAGCTATGTTAAATATTTGAATGTCTTCATCATATTAGCTGGGATTTTTTTTTAATTTAAAAATTACGTGTTGTCCCTATAATTGTCGATTGATTTAGTATGATTTCTCATATCGAATTAAATAATAAATAAATAATAAATACACCCAACAGTCACGTACATAGTTCTGACCCCACACTATGATGCAAGTCCTGGGTCGTGGGTATCTGAAACTACGAGAGGCTTTTCGGTCTCACAAACACCCAGACCCGAAACAAATATTTGTGGATCACACAAACATTTGTCTCGGTGCGGGGATCGAACCCGCAGCCTCTCGTTTCGCAAGCTAGTGTCTAGCCAACTGCGCCACGGGGCTGTCAGATTAATTTCCACGTCCTCTTCATGTTTTGGTACTTTCTCCCTCCCTAAGGAACATAATGTGATATTACATAAGTGGGTTAAGCCCTTAAATAGGCTATTTCATGCAGAATTATTTTCAGATCCGACTGGTAATTCCTGGAATAATAGCTTTAAAACAGATAACTTGTTCAGCAAAACTAATAAAAACTAACAACGTATAAACAAAAATTTATAAAGTACAAAGAACCAGTTTCAACAAAATTAATTCGCAGAGTAATGATGATGATGATGTATGATGTATGTAATTGTAACCTGTTTGTCGAAAATAAAAACGAATTATAAATAGCAGAAGCCAACTTCGTATGTTTTTGTTATGGTAGTGGAACTACGAGTTATAATGCTACTATGTTGTGGGGGTACAGGCCTCGTGATGGCTTCGAGGTTTGGGCACGCGGTCGAGAATCTCAGCGGTCGCGGGATCAAACCCCAGGCACATACCTCTGACTTTTCGAAGTAATGTGTGTATTCACAATGAATTATCACGTACTTTAACGGTGAAGGAAAACATCGTGATGAAACCTGCACACCTAAAAGTTTTTAGGAAGTTCTTAGGTGTGTAGTCAGCCAACCCGCACTAGGCCAGCGTGGTGGACTAAGGCCTAACACCCTCTGTGTTGTAGAGGAGGCCCGTGCCCAGCAGTGGGACGTATATGGGCTGATAATGATGGTGATGATACAGGCGTATTCCCCGAAGGCGTGTATGTATATCAAGAAATATCGAGCTGGACTTTGTTTCTTTCAAAAGTGGGGAATGTCCATCCCCACCAGTAGGACTTATTATATATATGTAGTCCCAAGATTATAGACAGGTTAAAAAATAAAGTGACAACGTAATTCTTAAAACGTTTTGCTGTATTTTAAATTTTGTTGTAGAAGTACATAGGTAGACATTTCGAGGTAAAGATAAGAATTAACAAACGAGTTTACTAAATTGTTCCCTTGAACTAAATGATGTATGAAAGAATATCAAGTGTATTTGTTTAAAAATGTAATATACGGGCAAGGAAGTACCTATTCTTTTGGATGTCAATGACAAAAGTATTGTAGGATATATGAACCTACTTCATATCATTTTTACAGTATCTTATGGTTGTTTAGTAGTTTAGTAGAGAATACTTCAGGCATTAAACCAGTCTTTATACATTGTATTAAATAAATGAATGCATTTTAAATTGGGATTTAATAATCAACATAAAAATAAAAGAAAGTTTTGATAAAAATGAAAAATGCAGACGGGGTACCTATATTAGGGTGACGACTGATGACGCAAGGTGTAGAAACTTTGTCGTGCGTGTATAAAAAAAATATAGCTAAAAGACAGTGGTACGTAGGGGCCGCCCCTGTTGTAGTGGTACCGTAGTTATACAGAAAGCAGTTTTAAAATGCCGTAAAACATTGGATTCGCACAGTGAGTCATATTCCCAAAGGTTTAGATTGCTTAACACTTATCTATACCGTTATTTTATATAAGGTGTGGAATCGCCATTAAGACGCAAGTATTCGATTTTTTGGTTACGTGTATCCGTTTAAGGTCCGACTGCTATAATTATGATTATCGAAAAAGATATTCACTAGGCCAATTTAGAAAGTCTAAAAACAAAAATTTACAACAATAAGTATTATTGAGAAAATCATATAAAGTTTTGCATCATTAAGTAAGCTTGTCGACTTTCTACCTTTTCTTCTGCGTTGTGGGCGGCAGGGCGATTAGAATGACGTCATGTGAACCCATCGGATTTTAATGGCTTTTACGTCAACAAGATGGATAGAAACTTGAGATGGCCTTTGTCTCATCTATGTGAAGTGTCATGATATGGGTAATTGAGAATCTGCACGAGCTATGCCTGTTTTTTAAGAGAGAAAGACGCCTTAAGGTCCAATTTTAAGATCTCGGGGGAAGTTACAAAAGAGGTATTTGGAGTCTGCGGCATAAACGAGCGGCAATGAAGAGGGTCCGAGTACGATTCCCATGTAATTTTTTTATTATTATATCTTTTAATTTAGAACTTCTCAATAGCTCCTAGGGGCTGTATGGGGTCTGTAAATGTGCCTAAAACAGCCGTAGGATAAATACTGCTGGATAAGATTCCTCTGAGATATTTTAGTGACACCGGTTAAAGGGTCTTGCTTGTACCATCTTAGGAAAATAACTGACATCAAAGCAGTTTTGTTGGTAGAGCCATGCTCAAACGGAATGGGTTGGTATGAATGATTTCATCGTCACACTAAAACTTTACTAATAGTTTTCGACTAATTCGTTTTTTGGGACTGCGCAATAAAATATCGCCTTATATGATGAACTAGACTAATGGACCTATATTCAAATACGTTACAACTTGATTGAGTAATAAACATCCTTCTATGTTTATAAGATTTGGCAATATACTGTTTCTAGAGAGGTATAAATTATACATAAACATAAACTCACGCCTGTATTCCCCGAAGGGGTAGGCAGAGGTGCATTTCTGCACCCACATTTCGCCAAGTATGAATCAGTCCCACGTAATAGGGAGCGAGCCTATTGCCGTTTTTCGGGCACATTTCCAGACTCCGTGCTGTTACTGAGAATTTCCTAATGGAAAAATCCAATAACACTTTGCCCCACCCGGGAATCGAACCCAGGACCTCTAGATCGCACGGCACATACTTGTACCGCGAGACCACGAGGCAGTCGTGGTATAAATTATAGACTATAAGAATATGATAGAAATGTGAAATTACTACCTTACAATCAGAATATTAAACTGACTTCACCATTCCATCGTGCGTATGAAAAACTGCGTGACACTTTGTAGTCTTACAAATGACCAGATTAGAAACAAATAATTCTGGATCACATAAATACATTTCTCGAAGCAGAAATTTATTCTACGACCTCTCTTTTAGCAGCTTATATTAAACTGATAAACAGCTAGATTTTTCAACCAAAAATATTTTTTTTGTGAGCACAAGAGACCTAACAAAACAAAGGACATAATAAACATATGTACACACGTTCTGAAAGTTCCTAAACCTAATAGATTAGAACTACATTTTCGTTGACTCTCTTAAACCTGCTCTTAATTGCTGACATTTGTAAGGCTTGAGTCCACTACACTGACATAGTACGGGTTAGTTGATACTTTGGTGTGCGAATATTGTTCGAATCGAATAATTAGCGAATTACCGAATAATCACTGGATTTTTAATCCAAAATTCATTTCGTCGTGCATCGAACATTTTTGAAAATAGCACCCGAACGTTTTAAAGGTAACATATTTTCAGGTCTCTTCCTCCTCCCAATAATGTTTTGCTTCGATAATCGTATATTTACTAATATTTTTGAATATTCGGTCATTAGCTGAGAAGAATATTACAAACAAGCTTTCCACTAAAAAAAATAATCGTTTCGTACTGTTTAGGTGATTAATTGTTTAAGTGTCAATTAAAGGTAATTATAAGATATATTTTTTTTTAAAAGAAATCGTATTATTCGCTAACTTCCGAATTCGATATGATATTCGATTGGAATTTCGAATCGATTATTAATATTCGATTATTCGTAAGTTCGACTTATTTGCACGCCCCTAGTTCATTCACATACCTACTGCATAGGTTTCGAGAAAAGTGAGTGGTCTGAAATCAAACCTGCTGCCACAGCTTTGTCAGACCACATTCCTGCTTAAAATATCATATGCTCGTAAAAAAAACGAATTTCAACATTTTGTGAGTCATACATTAAGGGGGAAGCGTAAAACCCATGTTTTGTTTTTAAGAGTGAAAAACAAAATTGATGTCAATACTAATACCTTCTTTATAGTTTCTATATAGATTGTGAAGATTTCCTTTTTAGGAACAGTCGAATATTTAAAATTACAAATAAATACACCCGACAACACCTACTTAGTTCTGACCCTACACTAAGATACGAGTCTTGTCTCGTGGGTATCAGAAACTACGAGAGACTTTTCGGTCTCACAGACACCCAGACCCGAAACAAATATTTGTGGATCACACAAACATTTGTTTCGATGCGAGTATCGAATCTGCGGCCTATCGTTTTAAAAACTGGTGTCCCAGCCAATAGCGCTAAAGGACTCCCAAGTTATTATGTTAGATAAGAAATAGAAGATTTTGCTGGTTCCTGCCCAGGTTTCAGTAACCATTTGAATAAAATGGCGTCGAGTTCATGGCATTGACGAAATTATAAAGATCAATGAACTGAAAACGTCAAGATCGAGTCAACAGTCACGACTGATATCCTGATATATTTTGTAAGAGAGAATATTTGCTAAATAGATAAGAAATGCATATGCATTCATAAATACCTATTTCTGTGTTAATTCGTCTTTCTCTTGACATTTTCGGAAGCAGGACGGATTATGGAATTTTAGATGTGCGAAAACACCTTTGTAGTCGTCTCTGTGCATATAAACGGGCGTAAAATATTTTTAATTTGACTAAAAATTGTTATGTTCATAAAAAATATCTTTGAATGATTGGTCTTTGAAGATCAAAATGACCAAGCAGTAAATATTATACAATAGTAAATATAACAAAACCATATGCCGCGCAATATACACAGGCTGTGTCTAGTGTGGTTATCATAGCAAATAAGTAATTGTTTTACATGTGGATTGATTTATGAATAAATATTATATTATATATAATTATTATTCATAATTTATTCCAAACACTTGCGCAAGAATAAACAAATAATTTAATGAACATCTTTTATATTCCTCCATATTCATTTATTGGTCAGAAGCTTTTACCAAGGCCTTTTTTTAATATTATTTAAGTCAAGGAATAGCATAATACGTATGTATTTTGCCAACACTAAAGTATAAAAACTTATACTAGCGAAGCCATACCTGGAGAGGTAGCAGAGCTGTAGATCTACATTTTGTGTTTCCTGGGGTATAGTTTTGGGTATAATTGGAAACTAAGGAAGGTAATATGGTGATTACAAACCCATTGGCGTTAAAGAAATTCCGACTAAAAATAAAAAAAATACCTTTTCCTAACAATCATAGATATTAAGTGGATGTAGTCGTAAGGAAAACGTATTTATTGTCAGTTTTTTTTTTATGTCATGTATAGTTTTCAGATCACAATCTGGGAATCGAACTAATATCTTCTCAATCGCACGACAATTTATACCACACACCCAACACGACAGTCGTAGTGTACGACAATAGTCATCACAAATACATATTCAGTGATTTATAATTAAATGAAAACATTATGATTATCCTTATAACAATGTTAGTAAACTTGAAACGTATTGACTGATAAACAAACGCCGCGGATTAATTCCTCAACGTTTACTGACTGCGTATTATCAGTTAGATAAAGCGACGTTACCTTAAGTTCTCCACAGCCATGTTCACAAACTACACTTTACAAAGTTTATTTAATAAATTACATTTTACCAGACACGTTCAACGCGCCGACATGAGGCGGTGAATGGCTGTTATCCGAGGCAAGCTAAATCTTCATTACGTTGTAGTGTGACCATGTGATTGAGTAGCGAAACTATTTCCTGCATGAATGCCGTCAAACGCGCAATGTAACGTGGTATTCGGTGTATAAACGTTTTCCTTGTCGTGGGATTTACGTATTATTACGTCAGTAATACCATAACATAACGGTAGTATTATTATAAATATTTTAGAAGGTTTTCTTGGTTATATTTAGTTTGGTAATTTATTGCTTTTGATAATCATCATCATCATCAGCCCATATGCGTCCCACTGCTGGGCACGGGCCTCCTCAACTACTACAACTAACAAACTACAACTGAGAGGGTTTAGACCTTAGTCCACCACGCTGGTCTAGTGCGGGTTGGCGGACTACACACCTAAGAAATTCCTAAGAACTTTTTTACTTTTTTTACACACATAACTTCGAAAAGTCAGAGGTGTGTGCCTGGGGTTTGAACCTGCGACCGCCGAAATTCTCGACCGCGCGCCTAAATCTCGAGGCCATCACTGCTTCTTGCTTTTGATAATAGTAAAATAATTTATCTGACGGCATAGGTATGTGCCGTGTGATCTAGAGGTGTGCAAAGTGTTATTGGGTTTTTCCATTACAAAAATTCTCAGTAGCAGCGCGGTGTTTAAAAAAATGCCCGAAAAATGCACCTCTGCCTACCTCTTTAATGAGTAGAGGCGAGGTGCTATAGTATGTATGTATGTTTTTTATCTGATTTTATTCTGAGATAAAAATAATAATTTAATAATAGTCCTATTACAATTACAAATGCAAAAAATTGTCGGTAATTATGTTTTTTGGTTAAAAATTTGTGCGCAGAAAAACAGCCAGAATACAATTTCTTTCTCTTTTTGACGCAACAAGCACGTTTTACATGCCAAAGTATTAATATTTGTGCGTGGTGGTAATAGCAATAGTCGCGCGACCTACTTCATCAGCTATCATCAGCATCATCAGCACAATGCGAGATTGGAGTGATGGACGACGGTAGTCCGTACTTAATAAATAAATAAATACACCCAACAGTCACATACATAGTTCTGACCCCACACTAGGATACAAGTCCTGTGTCGTGAATATCAGAAACTACGAGATACTTTTCGGTCTGACAAACACCCAGACCCGCAACAAATATTTGTGGATCACACAAACATTTATCTCGGTGCGGGGATCGAACCCACGGCCTTTCGTTTCGCAAGCTGGTGTCTAGCCAACTGCGCCACGGGGCTGTCTGACATGCATGTCCATTTGCATGCATTTAAATTTTTCAGTGCTAATTTTTTTTCAGATCACAACTACACTAGAGTGTATATTATCGTATTTACTGTATGAAAATATCGACTCGAGACTTAGTTATAACCTTGTACTAACCGTTGCCTGCAACTCCGTATACGAAAAAGTTTCTACTACTTTTAATTTTTTTCCTACTTTTTCCTTTACTGCTCTGCTTCTATTGGTTGTGGCGTGATGACATATAGCCTGGAACCTTGCTCGATGAATAATCTACTCAACACAAAAAAAAAATTCAATTCAAACCAGTTGTTCTTGTGATTAGTGCGTTCAAACAAACAAACTGACTCTTCAGCTTTGTATATTACAATAGATAAGGTTTTCATAATTTTTATTTGTTTGATAAGAAATCGAAAACAAAGAAAACCCGGGCCACGACTCAACTAAAACTGGCATTCAGTACGTGCGCTGTCGCCTAAGATAACCACTTGTTGCCAATGGCGGTACTTCCATAGAAGCCCAAGAGCGTTACACGTTAATTGTATAATGTCTAGTTTATAATTGTTTATTATGGGTTCTGGATAATCTCATTTATATGTCAAATTGCTTTTGTTAAATAAAGATTTAAAGCTAAAAGATTAATATTCGGAAATTTGGAAGGCAAGGTGGGCTTTTGGGCTTCTATGGCAGTACCGCCACTGCTTGTTCCATCAACTACCCTCATTACATCACAACAAGCGAAACAATTTCCGGAAACCTTTCTGGTTTAGTAGTATTTTCTAAATATCAAAATATGAAATATTATTCAAGGCCAAGATGTAGACATAAATAAAATAGTAAATAATTACGTATTATAATATTAATGCCCCGTGACATATTTATATTGCATTCTCGGAGAAAATTATGTTTTCAAACTTCTGATTAGATATTCATGATTTACGAATCAAATTAAGTATGGCAGTAAAGTTGAACAACCAGAATCATGAAACTGAAAGTTTCATTAAAAAGTTTGAAATTAATGTGTAAACTACAAGGGTTTTTTCTTCAGTAGTTTTAAATTTATTAAGAAAGTTAAATGTGACCTTGTTTGAATTTTATAAATACTGTTCTGATTCTGTACTGTTAAGATAGGATTGTAATTTATTCTTTTATGGAATCATGTTAAATCATCATCAAAGTTACCATGTCATTTATTTAAACCAGCACACAGTAGGCGGCGTCATTCCCTAAAATTTGGAAAATTTGAGCAAAAACCGCATGATAGTTTTGCCAAAAGTTGCGGTTTAATTCCTAGTTTTAGGTGTATATGTATATCGTTGGACGCAAAACAATTTATCCATGTCAATCAAACTATTGGAAATATATGCTATTTAGTAATTAATTCTTGTTTTACTGAGTACAGCTTTTCTAGGAAATAAATTTATACTTTAAAAAGGATTTGATATTCCCAAAAATCGTAAATAAAATAGATTATAAAAAACATTTATGAATTAATGCAGGTTTAACCGTGGTAATAGGAATATTATTTTCCTAAATAATTTTTAATTAGTATGCGTTGACGCTCATTGTGGGCACAAGTGCGTGTCAAATCACCACGCTAATGAACCAAATGAGGAATACGTATCATACAAGAATATGAAAAGCAGTATCACGAGTTTTAAAGGAGAAATTATTTAAATATAGTTATTTTTATGCTGATGCATTTTGATCTCATTGTGCGTTTTTGTAAGGGCCTCTTAATTGTCCCTTGGCGTGTGATCGTGAGTTCCTGGGTTAATTTAAAGAGCTTTTTAGTAGGACAAGCAGTCTTAACATGTTATAGTTTTGTATTACTTACAGTTTTTTACTTGAAAACAGTAGTAACGTTAATGTAATGTTCAAAAGACTTGTAAAAGATCACTACTCACTACTACTACTTCAGTCATTTGAAAAAAATTAATGCTTCGACCGCATGTTCTCATGTATGTATTGTATGTATGTATGTATATATGTTTGTATTTATTTGTATATAGACTATGTAAATATAAATATTTTATTTACAAATTTATTTATTTTTCTTATTAATTATTATATTAACTGCCCTCCCCTCTGTCATTTCTCTATGTCCATCTTATGGTTGTCTCTAAAAGATCGCCTTGAGCGATAAGACCGCCAATTGTACTTCATTCTGTTTGTATATTGTTTAGTTCGTTATTTCTTAGTGAACAATAAAGAGTTAAATAAATAAATAATAATAACTGAGGGAGAAGGTTTTTGGGACGACGTCAGGTGAAATAAAAGTCTTCTTCCTCTTGTATTAACTTAGTGTTTAATCTCGTTAATACCACAGTACACTTAGTTAAAGAACTAATGAAATACGAATATTACAAACATCAGTCTTAGATTTTAGAGCCTGTATGTGACAGCCGCTTAAACTCAACTTGGCGTTAATGTTGCCAGCCATGCTTTTGGGTTGACAGCGTTGGTTTCGGATGGTTGGCATTACAGTCATAATTCGCCATAATATACCTAACTGTTCGAGGATACACGCCAGTTGGTATATCATGCTTATGGTTCTATAAGTTGATAGACAATTTCTCAGGTGTTTACACCAAATCGCATAATATGTTATACCTACTGCAAAAATAACGGCTTGCAAATTTTTCGATCCTTGCAAAATAATGGTCACACTATCCGACACACTAAGAAACGGCGGTGTCGCTATTAAGTGTCATTCGACGTCAGTAAAGGCTGCACAGTGTGGTGAAATTTTCAACCCAACCCATATATGCAACTATGTTTATTAGGCAACATGAAACGACATTCAACACGTTCTGACGAAATATTTGGACTGGTTACGCGTATGAAATTCCTGTATTTATAGATGTTAAGACAAAAAACGTGTAGCACTTCGGGAGTGTCGGCAGAAAACTTCAACATTAACGTTGTGCATTTTTGAATATTTATTATATATTTAATGGTTAGGCAATAATTTCGCTCAAATTGATTTATTTATCAGTATAAAAGCACTGTTATGTACGTGGTAAAATACAATATTTATTGCGCTATTGTATACAAACATAACAACGCATGAAAACGTCTTACGCATTTTCGATCAGGGTCACGTAATCTGACGCGAGTTCAACATTTTTTACATCCCAAAAAGTTTACAGTGCCGCTAAAAAAGTTTTCACTTCAAAATCCTAACGAATATGCCTGTATTTGTAATAAGAAATGATTTTAAAGTAAGAATCAAAACTAAGATGCTCTTAGGGGTTTATTACTTCGTAGTTATAACATATTTTGTAGAGATGGTGGTTCATATTTCAAACTCTTAGGCACTATCTGAATAATAATATGTTGACTGAGTGCACTTACCGTGCCAATATGGAAACAAATGCATGAGCTTCTTTTCAATATACTGTCAACTCATTCTAAAGTGGAGAGTGGGTTGGTGCTACATATTTATCTTTTTTGCAGAATGTTTTTGAGCTGTACTTAAGTGATAGTCACACTAGAGCAGACCTTTAACTCATTATATACTAATTGTTACATACAAACATATAGTACATAACCACACATCTGTATTCCCAGAAGTATATACATTTCTTCACCCACATTTCGCCAGGTATCAGTCCCACGTAATAAGGGGCAAGAATATTGCCGTTTTTCGGGCACTTTTCCAATATTTGTGAGACATTCCAAATGTGTGAGTCAAATCCCTTTCAATGTAGAAAAAAAATCCCAGGTACCGGGCCAATGTTTCAAGTATCCAGATCCGACGTAAAATTGGAGATTTATTGTTGCATTTCTAGTAGTGTACGAGATTCCTGAGTTACATTCTAACGACAAAATTGCCTTTCCAACACATATTGCAATTTTTTAACAGAAGCTTCGGAAATCTTTAATATTATGAAGGGTAACACTCGTTGAGAAAGAAGTACGTATTCAACTTTTATATTTCTAACAACTTTTATATTTTAAAATATTAACTGACCATTCCTACGACTAAGCTCGAACTGCTCAGCGACACCATTTTTATACACATCAATTGACGGTCTTATTTTTAAATATTTTTATAAAGTCCAATAATCAATTTATATTAATCAAGATTGTATTCTCATTAAAGTTATTGACAATTTTAATTATACTTATAAGTAATAAAATCATCAATATGCAATTTTACTATTACTACAATAATTATTAGTAAAAGGTCTGTACGCATAAGCTTTTAATAATGTAAATACAATATATAATATTGTAAGGTATTATAATGAAATACATTTATAATTACCTACTAAATATTACTATTTAGGCTAACAATTATTAGTAGAGTTTCAATTTTTTAACAATATGCCTCTAATTAACGAGAACTTAAGATCGTCAAAGCTAGTAGTATATAATAGAAGATTACTATTAATATGATATGGTTGCATATTCCCCACGATGCACATAAGCTACTTACATAAATAAACTTATGTGTGTTGCTCTTATAAAGCTTCTCGCAAAAGTGATGTAATGAAAATTTACCATCATCATCATGAGCCCACCCTCTGGGCACGGGTCTCCTCTACAACTGAGAGGCCTTAGTCCACCACGCTGGCCTAGTGCAGGTTGGCGGACTACACACCTAAGAAATTCCTAAGGACTTTTAGGTGTGCAGGTTTCACCACGATGTTTTCCTTCACCGTTTATGTACGTGATAATTCTTTGTAAATACACACATAACTTCGCGAAGTCAGAGGTGTGTGCCTGGGATTTGAATCCGCTACCGTCGAGATACTCGACCGCGTGCCTAAACTTCGAGGCCATCACGGCTTTGAGAATTCACCATACTGAATAACAAATTAATTTTACTTAATTTTCTTACTATACATTCCATATACTCTTTAGAATTTGCATTTGCGATGACCTAAATCCTTTATAATCCCTATCAGAGCTAACAAAGGAAGATGAATAGGCCAGTATGGGGGGAGTTCGAGCACTTTGTTTTGCCAGTAATGGTACCCGATAATGGGTATATCTTATGTCAGTTAAACGAACCGGTTGTGTTTGTGTGTTAAGTTTTATTTTTAATTGCTTAAATCGTGTATCGTTTATGTATATCGTATGTGTAAAGTTATGTGTTTTTACTATGATTTATCACGTACTTTCACAGTGAGGGAAAACATCGTAATGAAATATAAACATCTAATTTTTTTTAGGTGTGTAGTCCGCCTACTATATAGGCTAGCGTGCTGGACTGAGTCCTAACCCCTCTAAGAATATTTTGTATTTGAACATCTATTTTACAATGTAAATACATGTCTGATATCCACTAGGACGTAAATTGCATAGTGCTTTGTATCCTTATTTCTTCTCTCTTAATTATTTTATTTATTCATTTTCGGCATTTATTTCTTTACAGAAAAGTAATTATAGAAAGGTAAATAAAAGTTAAAAATAGTAAAAATATTTTATTCTTATAAAAATAACGACAAAAAGTTGTTTTTGTCGCTTCATTATAAAATCACAACTTAGTTGAGTTGCTTGATGTTTCTTTTTCGGTTATCATAAGTGTTAGCGAACTACTGATAGAGCACTTAATCTAATTAAAAACTAGTCTAACTAAAACATAAAATACATGTTTATTATATTTTGTGCAGGCTTTAATATAAACTCTCCATGTTCTATTTTGATAAATCTTTTTCATTGTCTTATCAAGTTAAAGTTACAAACACGCGAGTTGCGATTTATTATTTTAAGAATAAAACAAGAGGGTAAATTGAAGCTTGTAAAAAACTTGTAACTTGATTGTCATAATAATTGGGACATAAAAAGTTTTTTATATTTTATGTATTAGTACACATTTTATTAAATCGGCATATTTATTGCATTGTATTTAAATTTAACTGTTAATAAAGCAGCTTAAGCTGAAAAAACAACCTAGAATTAACAATCCATGAAAACATGACACTAGGTACAAATGGCAGTACTAAAATATGGTTAAATGGTAATTCTCGATTATTGCACTAAAAATTATAAATTATAGCATTACCGTATTTTTTTGTAAAGCGGTATATATATATTTGAAACGACTATTGAGAGGAATATTAAAATAAAATTGAAAAATCTCCAAAAACTAAAGTAATTATCTAAATCTTATGAAACTTATTTATAAACAGTTTATGTCAAAACTATATAATTTATCGTCCCGTTTTCTACGTCTAAATAAATCATTAAACGAAGCCAGATATCTTTCACAATGAAGCGATAAAATGGCAGCATTATTCTTTCGCTACCCAGCTATTGAGTATCACGCAGTATTTTGGGTAGAATTCCACTAAACCAACAAAGGTAACTGAAAATTCATACAATAACACAATAAATATATTCAATACTGTATTTACAATTAAAAATATGTACAAAAATGATCACAGTTTTTCCATCAAGGCGATAATGGCGTAGGCTACGCCAGAAACCATGGCGATTATGGAGAAGACGCAGAGCAGCGCGTTCTTCCACACCACCCAGTGGCAGGGGCCGATGTCGCGACCCCACCTCCACACGGTCTCAGTGATGGAGGGCAGGAGCAAGCCAAGGACGGACAAACAGACAGCTCCTACTAGCTCCATGAACAGTTCCAGTCTTGGTATCGCACAGGCGAGTCCGACTGTAAAGAAAATATGTTTGTCATTACAAGAAAGGACCTCATAAGAAAATTATTTTTTGGGATAAAAAGTAGTCTATAGCTGGCTTTTTGAAATTTAATAAAATAATACTATAATAGTTTAGTCTTAGACGTAAACATATGTCAAATAAACTCTTTTTTGCATACTTAAATTATTCATAGCACTTTATGTACCATCTTTGTGAAGAAACTATAACTACATACATACATAAACTCACGCCTGTATTGTGAAGGGGTAGGCAGAGGTGCATTGTACCCACATTTCGCCAGGTATGTATCAGTCCCACATAATAGGGGCGAGCCTATTGCCGATTTTCGGGCACACTTCTAGACTCCGTGCTGTTACTGAGAATTTCCTAATGGAAAAACCCAATAACACTTTGCCCGACCCGGGAATCGAACCCAGGACCTCTAAATCGCACGGCACATACTTGTACCGCGAGACCACGAGGCAGTACTATATTTACCCTGCATTATTCGGTTCTTTATTACATATAAGTATGACCATTGTTTTTAAGTCTATATTACAGTATGTTGAAGTAGTAGACTTATTATAGTTGCATAACACAAGTAAAATTGTTTCTTCATTGCATCCAATTGTAAAATAATTTCATTCTATTTTCAAACGATATTTCAATCTCTTAGTTTTATGCACAAAGTTGCTGTTTCAAGTTCTGCTTATTATTGTTCGTATAAATCCTGGTTTTATTAAAAAAGAGTCGTAACATTTTATTAAGCCTACATAGCTGTTACGAACAAATTGCAGCCTAGGTGAATTGCCTTCATAATCAGACGTTTCATGCGTTTACGAGCAGTTTATGTTCTAAGAACAATTTTGTTTGACAGTACAAAGTTATAGAGAAAAGACGTACTAATATCTGTTTGGATTTGATATTGTACTTAAATCTAAGTGAAATAATTTTACACTAATTAAATTATTACATTTAATGCTCGTGTGCAACATATAATAATATGTGTGTGTAATTATATTTTATGTGCACGATAACGGCACACAAAGCATTTTTTTTATATAAATACAACCAGCAGTTACATACATACATAGTTCTGACCCCACATCAAGATACAAGTCTTGTGTCGTGGGTATCAGAAATTACGAGAGACTTTCGGTCTCACAAACACCCAGCAAGCTGGTGTTAAGCCTACTGCGCCACCTGGCTCTCGAGCAAGAGATTCTCCCCAATTGCTTATTTAGCTTATATCGATAATATCGATTTTCTTATGACTTATTATAGATAGTTCTAGTATATTTTTTATTTATTTAAGTGTCTCCAAGACAGTGATGCTGAGTGGTTCAACTGTATTATCTATTGCCCATAATAAGCTACTATATTCTTTCGATTTTTATTTTGTAATTTGTCTCAGCTTTGAGATTGAAATCACTACACCTTAAGTCTGCCTCATTTCATATAATGAGAAATATAAAAATTGTTTACCAGTTAACAATGTGCCGATTAATCTCACTCCAGCCAGTCCCCATCTGTGGCCTCTGGCAGGGACTTTTTCCTGTAATCTCCTCCACACAATATCCACTGGAACGTAGAAGATCAGCGCGAAAGACAGCAGCATCACGCACGCTACCAAAAGTTTAGCTGTTTGCGCCAATCTGAAAAAAAAAGGTTTATTGTGTAACTCACTTCATCAGGTTCCCGTATATAGTTGGAATTTTGCGTGATAAGCAATTTTTTTTATAATTTCTAGTCCCGGATTTATGCCATTGCAAGCCTCTCGCAGTTCTTGAGTAGCATGACACAAGACTTGTATCTTAACAATCAGGACTTTAATTATAGTAAATTTATCGTGCATTTTCAAAGATTTCATGCAACGGTTGCTTTAATTCTCAGTTGTGTACGTCTCACTGCTGAGCGCCGGCCTCCTCCACAACTGAGAGGGTTTAGGCCTTAGCCCACCACGTTGGCCTAGTCCGCGTTGGCGGACTACACACCTAAGAAATTCCTCAGAACTTAGGTGTGCAGGTGTCATCACGATGTTTTCCTTCACACATAACTTCGAAAATCCTACATCTTACAATCACTTAAAATTATAGATTGTACATCACTTTCGAAGTGTAGAACAGATCATATTAAATAGTTTTATTTTTGCATTTGATTAGAAATCTTTGCACGTCTATTGTACGCGTAATGAATATTTCATTGAACTGTAAATTGAACTTTAGTACTAATGGCGTTTTTTAGCTTTATTTAAAGCATTTCGTCAATTAAGAATGCAATTTAATTAACAATTTTTTTTGGAGTGTACAATAAATATGTTTTTCCATTAATGTACTACATTTAATTATACTTCATTATCATCATCATAAGCCCAACTTCGTCCCACTGCTGGGCACAGGCCTGCTCTACAACTGAGAGGGTTTAGGCCTTAGTCCACCACGCTGGCCTAGTGCGGGTTGGCGGACTACACACCTAAGAAATTACTAAGAAGTTTTTAGGTGTGCAGGTTTTATCACGATGTTTTCCTTCACCGTTAAAGCAAGTGACAATTCATTGTGAATACACACATAACTTTCGAAAAGTCAGAGGTGTGTGCCTGGGGTTTGAACCTGCGACCGCCGAAATTCTCGACCGCGCGCCTAAACCTCGAGGCCATCACTGCTTCATTTAATTATACACACTTCAATAAAAGTGAACAAAAATGTGAACTCATAACCTTTTTTAAAAGCAACCACTCTCCAAAGACCATAACTATTGTTTACTCACATTTCATCCTGAGGAAGGTTCAAGGTAAGACTGCCTCTGACGCCTTCCCCGAATTGCAAGTAGCCAGTGAAGCCAACAAAGCCGTACAGAATCACCACAGCGATCATGGCAATGTTCAGCACTCCAGGACAGCCGAGGAAATGCTGGGGCTTCACCATTTCGTTCTCTATCGGCATCACCACGCCGATACCCTCCATGGCGAATAGACTTGTGCTGGAAAGGATATATTCGAGGATATCTATATTACAATCGGTTGGAGACCAGTCTGTGAAATGAAGAGTCAAGGGTTAGATCTCCGTACCGACATTGCTGGTGTAATTTATAATTTTGGGTCTTTGTTTTGAGATTGAGTGTGATTTCAAAGTCTCATGCAAATACTGACAAAGACAAACTAATAGTAAATTTTTACTCGTCACTGTGCATGATAGGTGGGTGTATTTACTCATTTTTAACTTTTTATTAAATAAAAGGACGATAAAATAAGTAATTAGTTTTTAAGTAGACTATAAAATTACTGCCTCGTGGTCTCGCGGTACAAGTATGTGCCGTGGGATCTAGAGGTCCTGGGTTCGATTCCCGGGTCGGGCAAAGTGTTATTGGGTCTTTCCATTAGGAAATTCTCAGTAACAGCACGGAGTCTGGAAATGTGCCCGAAAAACGGCAATAGGCTCGCCCCCCTATAACGTGGGACTGATACATACCTGGCGAAAATGTGGGTGCAGAAATGCAGTGAGTTTATGTATGTATGTATGTATGTATAAAATTACAGCCTTTATCTTCAATTTTAACTTCAGAGATAAGTGTTTCAAGTAAACATCAGTATATTTTTTTATCAACACGTTTGGAATTTTGTGTATTCTAAGATTCGTAGATAAAAAGCAAGATTTTTGTTAATTCTCCAATTATTATGGGTCGTTACAATATGTATCTTATAAATTTGAAAATATAATTTGCCGACTAATATTTTTAATTGGATTATTACAAAAGAGCTGTGGTGTGCTGGAGCAGCGAACTTTCGTACCCTCTGAAATTGCCATCCTTTTCTAGTTTTTCCTTTCAATCATCTTATAGGTATAAAGACTCAAAATCTGGCAATACCTTTTGTTTGAGCACATATAATGATTATATAATGATTGATTGATATGATCATTGTGATTATATTAGTGATCATTTTTTTATAACAAAACTGGCTTGTGTACCGCCAAAAGATTTATACAATATTTAATACCTAAATCATTCATTTTTTTCAAGGGGTGTTTGTTTTGCAGTGGACCTCATCATGATGATTTCTATCAGCAAGCAAATCGTTTAAAATATTTCATATTTAACAAATCTAGTACCTTATGAACGTAGGAATCCCACTGACTGATGTGGCCAAGTTCCTCTCAGATATATCAGACGTGTCTCTCAAGCAGTAGTAGATGGTGATGCAAATAGACGCCAGCCACACGAAGTTAGCAATCGCTGAGAACGGCACCAGGTACTTCAATTTGGTAATCTGGGTCAATGGCACTAACACGACCAGTGTCAGTGCGCAGTAGATGGTAACTGACCAGCTTGGTCCGCCATAGAACATTGAAACCTGGAAAAATAAAAATAAATAACTATATCATGTTCAAGGGATATATTAATTAAGAGTCTACACAGCAGATTGAGAACGAGGCTCTGTAAATAAGGCACCGACCCCAAATAAAATTTGGGAACAGGGCAAGAGAGAATGCTCTGTAAAACTATGTGCATTTTATTTTTTGTAATTCGACACAATCTTGCCTGCCTACTGAGATAATTCTTCATACTACGACTAAAGAACTCAAAACCAAAGAACAACAAAACATGTGGGCCTCGCAACACTATTCAATAATTTTTATATTTCTTTTCACATTCATTTCCTATTTAAATTTATTAATACACAATTCTCAGTCTCTTCTTCGGTTCTTTCGTCTTCTCGTAGACGTGTCTTTCACGTTTCACCTGTTAATAGGTAGTCAATTGCCATTCATACGGAAAATTTCCTTACTGAAAATCAAATAAGACGATTTCCATACCAGAAATACAGCTGGGAATTTATCGCTCTGACGTGCCTATTTCTGCCGCGAAATCAACGAGGCAGTCGGCTTAAATAAATATTATTTAGCTAATTAATATGCTCATTCTACATACATATTAATATTTGAAGGTGGCGTAATATAAGCCAAAATTGAAGTAAACGGAGTTGAAATTGTCTTGATTAATTTTGTCGCTTATGAAATTCAATATGGTTGTAAACAGGAATTCAGGAAATTATTAGCATTCAGCTAATTAATGGAATTTTGGCTTCGAGATGAAAACATTATTTTGAGAACTTTTGGTTAATGGTTTTAGTGCTCGATATTTTAACATACTCATTACGTCGTTTGTCTAAAGTTTATAATTTAGGAAATGGATATTTAATAGTTAAATCTTTATCATTAATAAAAATACAATAATTGTAATAGGACAAAATAACACAAACTATTTAAAAGTTTAAAATCTTAAGCGTTTTATTTAATTCTACGCAAACGACAGCTAGATGTCGCTACATGTACCAATGACGAATGTAAATGAAGTGGTAATTATAATCTTTGTGAGATTTTATATATTCATTTATATTTTTTTAAATTGCAATTATAAATTATTTAATAAAATTTTAAGCTTAAAATTCAATATACAGAGTTACTTTACCATTTGTAATATAATCTTGGATAGACGCATCGAACAACTTACTTGTCTAAATGACTCAGCTATCACGACGACGTAGACACAGCACGCCCCAATATGAGTGACTGCTAACGCCCAGTCCACAAGTTCTCTGTAATAAAAAATAAATTAATAAATACAAATATTATATAAAATGTAATTCTTAAAATAAATTCCAGTCCAGCAGTGGACGTAAGAAAGGCTGCTGATGATGAAAATAAAAACCTTGTATAATATTCTCTGACATCTAAACGATTATTTAGACTTAGTCTTAGTCTACCAAGACTTCGGGATCTAATAATTACACCCATACAGTCACATACATAGTTTTGACCCCACATGTCTTGGGTATCAGAAACTAAGAGAGAAAATTTTTGATGAATATTTTCATGCCTCTTAAATTGATTGATTCATATTTTTTTAGTATGTACATTTATTTGTACACAATTTTTTCCTAATGTAAATTTACTGCATATTTTTTTATCTTCTACTCGTATAGCATTCATAACGTTAATTTTATAATAAATGTATAGACTATTATCATTGTGTCTGTAATTTGTCGGATTACAAGGTACTCTTTAGTAAAAAAATCCGGACTCTAGTCTTAGTCTATATAATCCGACAAATTCGATAGTCCAACACTGCCCTGCAAAATGTTCGAATTACCGGGGGTCCACTGTATTATAACATTTGTCTCGGTGCGGGGATCGAACTTGCAACCACTCGTTTCGCAAGGTTGTGTCTAACCAACTACGCCACGGGGCTATCAGACATCCAGACTTTGTAAATATTGAATCAACCCGTCGTTTTACATTTTGAATTATAAAAAAAATGGGTTCACGGTCACTAAAAATACAGACAGGGCTATATAGTCCAGGTAATTAAATTATAAATATTTATAGAGGACTACTAGAGACATAGTACCTAACGGGACCTGGGCTTGATTAACAGAAAGTTAAATACCAAGAAAACCCACAAGTCCGCCATGTAATTAAATATTAAGGGGCCATATACTTGGCGCAGTTAGCTAGATACCAGCTTGCGAAACGAGAGGCCGCGGGCTCGATCCCCGCACCGAGACAAATGTTTGTTTGATCCACAAGTATTTGTTGCGGGTTTGTTGTCTCTCGTACTTTTTGATACCCACGACGACACAAGATCTTAATGTGGGATCAGAACTATATACATATGTGAATGTTGGCTGTATTTATTTTATTTATTTATTCATTTAAGCTAAAGTACCACCAGATTATAATGTAGAAAAAATTAAGCTTGTCACCGGACTGTTCTGCTTTCTTACTTGCAAGTAAATGTTGTAGAAAATGCAGATAATACTAGTTAATTCCCTTTGTTAATACGCTGGCTGTTAATTAGAGTAATTTCAAAAGTACAGAACAATTTGTTTTAATTAATTTTACAATAGAACTCCATTCAGTAACAGAAGTACCTACTTTAAGTTATTTATGTAAAACGTTGTCTTTTCTACTTGAATCGCATTTTCTTTTAGATTTAGCAAGAGTTGTAAAATTTGATGCACACAGCGAATTTTAAAACAACTGTCACATTTTAAAATGATGAAGAAGGAACACCCGGATTTGAACCGGGGGCTTATCGATCTGCAGTCGATTGCTCTACCACTGAGCTATGTCCCCGATATTATTCATGATGTATCTGCAGTATGTATTCCGTGTATGCATATATCTGGATATATCAAATAATTAAGTATACCTGAAGTCTCATCATTACCTTTCAAAGTTATATAACTAGTTAGGTTATATAATATCTATATCAATTTTTACACAATGATTTTGCATTTTATGTTCATTCAGTCAATCATTCATGAGGGTTGTGAATGATTTTGCTTTTCAATTTTATGCGGTCAATCATTTACGAGGGTAGTCGATGTTATAGATAAAAAAATATTTTATAGTCCGCTGTTCAAGCAGTCAAAGTGTACACGCGTACATATGGCGCCACTATCATGTAATTGGAGAGGGAGTCAATGTAGGCGCATAGAGACAATAAAAAAATAACACCGAACTCCTCTTAAACGGCTGGACCGATTGGGATGAAATATCCTATGTACCTATATATTCCAATGGCTCTCTGGATGATTTCAAAACAAAATTGGACTCGTTAGGTGGCGCTGCTGTCGGCATATCGCTTAAAGCTTTTCCGGACAGGACGACGTCTGCCGGGAAAGATAATATAGTAACATATTGATTAAACGCTTCAAACTTGACCTTACCTTGCATATGGTGCGAACTTTCGCACCGGTTTTGGTCCATTCTGAAACACGAGGTCACACGTTTCGGCGTAACCCAAAGCCGGTTTCCTCACCTCCACGCACAGCTGTTGTGATGTCTTTACCTGCAAACCGGAAGGTCATTGCACTTGTAAACGCGGAAAGATATAAACACAGTATATGAATTTATTTAATCGAATTTATTACTGGTTGATTTCACCTAATGACATTAAAAGTGTTCTAATTGTAGTAAACGGTCATTAACTTAAGGAGTGAGGTAGGCACCAAATGTCAAAGTATTTAATTGTTACAGTCTGATTTCATTTCAAAGTTGATTTAGATATTAATAGCGTTAGACCGAAATTGAATATTAATTAATCTTTGAACTCAATAAGAATATATACGACAAAATCAGAAAAACTCTCTGAAAACAATCATCATCATCATCATCATCATCATCAGCCTCTCTTACGTCCACTGCTGGACATAAGTCTCTCCTATGGCACGCCAATAACAATAAAAGAAATAATAATATCATCCAATAAAATAATCCACTATCATCGTCTTAACAGCTCCCTTAACAACTGCAGATGTAATTGCTATTACATAGCAAGAACATTCTAAATAATTCTGGGCCAAGATAAATGTCAATGGTCGAGGAAATAAAAACAACATAAATCTTTATCTGCCAAAGTGAGCCCTAAGAACAGGTTGTTACGAAGGGCTGCACGAGTTATGCAACGTTTTTGGTCCATGACGTAACTCTAAATGGTTCCATGCGTTGCCAAATTGGAAAGTTATGGGCATTTGTACCGCCGTTTAGCCTTATTGAAAAAGTTATGCTGCTAAAATAGCTATAGCTAGCAATCATACTATTTTAACTAGTGACCTCAGCTTATTTAAAGTATATTGTTGAAATTATTATACACATTTATCATCTTCATCATCAGCCCATATATGTACGACTGCTGGGCACGGGCCTCCTCTACAACTGGGAAGGGTTAGGCCTTAGTCCACCACGCTGGCCTAGTTCGGGTTTGCGGACTACACATCTAAGAAATTCCTAAGATTTTTTAGGTGTGCAGGTTTCTCAGGTTTCTTCACGATGTATTCCTTTGCCGTTAAGGTACGTGATAATTCATTGTGAATACACGCATAACTTCGAAAAGTCAGAAGTATGTGTCTGGTTTGAACCCGCGACCGCCAAGATTCTCGACCGCGCGCCTAAACTTCGAGGCAATCACTATTATTTTATTATTAAAAGCATTTATTGCAAACGAAAATTAATGAAAGATGAACAATTTAAAAAATTGGCACGATTTTCTACACTAATATTATAAAGATCTTTTATAAAAGAAACGTTATCTCTAGCTGCAGACGGTCGTTTTATCGCTCGTGCGAAATTCTGTGAAAAATTAATGTACAAAGGGTTTAATAAATCCTTTTTTATAAATTAATTTTCAAAACAATGTTGCAAAAAATACGTTTTATTTTATTAACATATTTGTTTCATTTACTCGACCTAAACCTCATCACTACTTCATATTTATATTGTGCAAAATAACATAAGTTATAGTAATGATCAACTATTTATATGATATTAGTCATAATGAAGCAGTGATGGCCTCGAGGTTTAGGTGCGCGGTCGAGAATTTTGACGGTCGCAGGTTCAAACCCCAGGCACACACCTCTGACTTTTCGAAGTTATGTGTGTATTCACAATGAATTATCACTTGCTTAAACGGTGAAGGAAAAACATCGTGATAAAACCTGCACACCTAAAAGTTCTTGGGAATTTCTTAGGTGTGTAGTCCGCCAACCCGCACTAGGCCAGCGTGGCGGACTAAGGCTTAAACCCTCTCAGTTGTAGAGGAGGCCCGTGCCGAGCAGTGGGACGCATATGGGCTGATGGTGAGTCTTTAAGGAACGGTGTTAGCTTTATTGGAATCCTTTTTTCATTGCTTCTATGGCTACTTTTCATATCTTTTTGTGTGATTATAATTTACTCAAACACTTACGTCTGCGTATTGTGACTTTAGTTTGTCATTACTCATAACAGCTATCTTATAAGTCCCAAGTAGAAGGAGACGAGTCTTTTACGGTTATCGTATGGTATATTTCAAAAAAGTGTGTGTGTGTGTGTGATATTATGTGTGTGTTATGTACACGCGACACGCGTTAGAAGTTATACCACACGACTGAAGTAAAACTTATAAATACGCCCAACAGTCACATACATAGTTCTTAGTTGACACAACATATTACATTTCTGAACATAAATATTTGACAACTAATAATTATGTCAATCCCTTTTTATTACTGTCACTATTCTACATTTTAAAATCTAAAACATATAAACTTTTTTAGAAAAATATTCGATCCGAAACATATTAAAACTTTCCTGATCCATTTGATATTTACATATGACACTTATATTTAACATAGGCAGCTTCAATCTGTCAATTATATTGGAGCACATAGGCAGCTTTAACGTCTTACTTTTTGTGTTACATATGCGCGCGCATGTTAAAATTTCACTCTTATCATTTTTTCATAACGCGCCTAAAGAAGTAGGTATAACTTCAATAAAAAAAATCTCCAGACGTTAGCTATAAGAAGGATATTCTTATATATTTAGTCAAAACGCGTCGCATTGCAACACTGCAGTGTATGACGCAGCGGATCAAAATTCAACTACCATAAACAAAACAAAAGAGTGACATGAAAGCGAGCGCTGTGATGCAACCGATTGACACTTTCTTATTCGTTACACTTTATGGTGTTTACTCACCGAATCTTTATTTAATGGTCCATAATAGAAAACTATTGTGACCGCGCTTTTTGTATGGCCACGGCCAAGTGACCACAATTATGGTAATGCAAAAAGGCATTAGTCAAAATAATTATACAAAAACAAATGAGCCTTGTAGATGTATGGATTTTACGCTTTAGGTATGGTGGCTGCAAAACTTAAAAGCCTTCATATAACCATCGTGCCGGTCCATTCAACCACATTTTGAATACGGCCTATGTCCATCATTCAGAACATGTGTTATAACCTCGGCTTGCTTAAAGTTCTAACAATACCATTAATGTAACACAATACATTCGATTTGATCAGATATTGATAAGTTGCCTCAAATAACTTCCTAAGCATCATGAATATTGCTAAAAATGAAATGAAAATCGTTGATTTGTGGGCACTTAGCCAGGATAAACTTATGACACCGTTGTATATTAGCTCAAAACAAGAAAAAACAGAAAATATCTATTATCAATATCATTTCAAGGGACTAAAGACAATAAACATGGCATTAACTTACCAAAACATGTATAACATGTGCGCAAATGAATCCAATGATAACAGTGCCTATGCACCCCACCAGGAGACCAGCGTTCTTGAAGGCTAGTGGCATAGCCAGCACGCCAGATCCGAGGGACGCCTTCAGTAGATGAGCCAAGGCGCCGAAACTCCTGAGAAGTACAGGGTATTAGTTAATTATCATAAAGCAGGTTCTATACAGGGTATACAGGGTGTATTCAGACCGTGATCGGAAACGAAGACAGGTAATAGCTAAGGTGATTACAAACCCCCTGGCGTTAAAGAAAATTCTGACAAAAAATAAAAAAAAATACATTTTCCATACAAACCGCGTACATTTAATACCGATGGTTGTATGGAAAATGTATTTTTTTTTATTTTTTGTCAGAATTTTCTTTAACGCCAGGGGGTTTATAATCACCTTAGCTATTACCTGCCTTCGTTTCCGATCACGGTCTGAATACACCCTGTATTAAGACCTTGATCGAAAACTGAGACAGGCAATAGCCACGGTGATTACAAACACCGTGATATTTAAAAAATCCCGACAAAAAACGATTTACTTACTGTTATGTCCTGATGTTTCAGGTTTGGTTTGTATAAATAAAACTACTAAAGCTTAGTTTCAATAGCGTCTGACACGTCCACTCGGTCCGATATCAGAGGTAGTGGTGAACCGGTTTGAGTGGAGAACAGCGCTTGTATTATAATTTATTTTAACGTCTACCTTACAATTTATAATAAATATTACCACCATGCTACACACAACCATGTGTATTAAGTTGTTATGAAAACGTATATTTTTGTCGGTTTTATTAAATATCACGGTATTCATATTCGGGTATTCGTATTTGGATTCCAGACTCCGTGCTGCTACTGAGAATTTCCTAATGGAAAACCCAATAACACTTTGCCCGACCCGAGTATCGAACCCAGGACCTCTAGATCGCACGGCATATACTTGTTCACTAGCGTTTATATTCCCGTTACTTTTATGTCTATCATGGGTATATACATATATATACATCTTACTGGCAACCGGGTCACTTACATTATTGTGTAGGGCTATTCTATAACGATGGTCTATTGCAGATAGCTATTTAAATTCCTTACCGAAGGTTATATTGGGGACTTCTTATTCTGGTATAACAAAATAATAACACTGCATCTGTTTTGAAGTAGGGTGTTGTATAAGCAGAATGTTAAGGAGCGCGAGATGACCATTTCTCGACCATCGAAACAGTTATGGCGACCATCTTTTCGGCATAAAAACGAAGGAAGCTTTCTTTCGCGTATCTTAATATGTTTTCAATGCTGATTTCTATTGCTTGCAATGCCTAATTTTCATTTTTTTTTAACATACGAATAGATTACTACATGAGACGGTTATGGCCAATATTTTAAACATGGATTCAAATTTAAAAATATATCAACTCGATCCAATTCGCTGCGAAATTTATTTACCTATATCGTAATAACATTTAAAAAAAATATTAAATATTCATTTGGTCGTTTGGTTTAGGCACGCGGTCGAGAATCTCGACGGTCGCGGGTTCAAACCCTAGGCACACACCTCTGACTTTTCGAAGGTATGTGTGTATTCACAAATAATTATCGTACGTACTTTAACGGTGAAGTAAAACATCGTGAGGAAACCTGCACACCTGAGTTCTTAGCGATTACTTAGGTGTGTAGTCCGTAAATCCGGACTAAGGCCTAAACCCTCTCAGTTGTAGTGGAGGCCCGTGCCCAGCAGTGGGACGTATATGGCCTGATGATGGTGATGATGTGTAAGAATTTATCGTTTTAATTTCTATCCAATAGAGATTTAATTTAGATTTAATTCTATCCAATTTAGATCCAATATTGACTCATTTATTCAATGTAATTAATTCGACGATGTATAGTTGGAATGAGTAATCGAATTGATGAATGAATGAATGAATGAATGATGAATGGATGAATGAATGATTGATCGCGAATAAATTGCAATTGTAACAAAGAACGTTAATGTACATGAAGATCAAATTGAATTGCTTTTGTAAGATATACAATATTATGGGGATATGGTTTATTCATCGAATTCCATTACAAATGTTAAAGAGCAAAGTCTCGTATATAAGTATTGAAGAATAGGTGCAATTGACAGCTTCTTGGCGTAGATGGCTAGACACCAGCTTGTGAAACGAGAGGCCGCGGGTTCGATCCCCGCGCCGAGACAAATGTTTGTGTGATTCACAAATATTTGTTGCGGTCTGGATGTTTGTGGGAACAAAAAGTCTCTCGTAGTTTAAGTGGGTATCAGAAACTATGAGAGACTTTTCGCAATCTGATATCTAGCCAACTGCACCACGGGGCTGATTGCCTCGTTGGTTTGACGGCAAAATGTGCGTCTTGCTATCTAAAGATTCTTGGTTCGATTCACAGGTTGAGCAAAGTGTTATATTATTTTATTTCACTAGGAAATTCTCAGTAGCTTACTTGCAGGGAGTCTAGAAAAGTGTCTATACGAACACCACGAAATAAACGGCCTTTTGGGACTTTTACCAGTCTATCAAACCGTGGGTACTACAGTTTTATCTACCCCGTTAGGAATATGGGGTGTATGTGTAAATTTTACGCGACGTATTGGTTATCCAAAATATGGAATACGAAAATGTTTTGCAACAAATAATGGCTTATGATAATGCTAAGGTAATATGCGGAAACGGTTTACAATATTAAAGCATATCTCCAAGGGCGTTCAGTAGCAGAACGTTTTAAAAGCACCTCGTTACGTTCACTTATTAGCATTTAGAATAGTTATTTCGTTCAATTATTTTTAGTAGCTCCACAAAATAAACTTACGTTTTCTAATCATACGTACACACTCATGCCAGTATTTCTTAAAGGGGTAGGCAGAGGTGCATTTCTGCAATCACATTCCGCCAATCCCACATAGGGAGGAAGCATATTGTCATTTTGCGGGCACAATTCCAAACTCCGTACAGCTGAGAATTTCCCAATGGAAAAAGCCAACAACACTGCGCGACCCAGGAATCGAACCCAGGACCTCTAGATCGCACAGAAAATACTTTTGCCGCGAGACCGAGAGATTTTTTTTTTTTTTTTTAGGTCCCCCATTTATATCTACTGCAGGGCGCTTAAACAGTTGACAGAGGTGTGGCCATGGTTCATCACGATGAATAAAAACACCATCAGTTCTGTATTCCTGCACCTACGTTTCAGTAGGGGTTTTTTTTAAGTTCAGCTATATTACGTGGGAGCCAGCCGTTTTCCGAACACATTTCCAGACTCTTTGCTTCTACTTAGAATATCCTAAACTTAATAACACTATGACTGGTCCGTAATTGAACCAGACACCTCACGACCAAATAGTGCACACTTACATACTATATCGTGGTGCTAACGAAGGGCTCAAAAACGTATTTTGTATCCTTAGCTACCTTTTCTTTTACGATTCATCATCATCATCATCAGTCCATATACGTCCCACTGCTGGGCACGGGCCTCCTCTACAACTGAGAGGGTTTAAGCCTTAGTCCACCACGCTGGCCTAGTGTGGGTTGGCGGACTACACAGCTAAGAAATTACGATTAATAACAGGCAAAATTAAAAAGCGTTTCCTGAAAAAAATAAAAAAGTTACTTACGACGTATTTGATTCCGAAGGTCTATGTTCAGATGGCACGTACGGGTCCAGATCTTCCCTCGATCCATTGCACGCGAGTTCGATTCTGTGGAAGAAAATTTAATTAAATTTTGGAATAATAATTTCTACCCCAACCTCAAGCGATTATAAATATTTCCATGATCAGCAACCTATATAGGCCCCAATGTACAGGCTCCCATTTGTTATTAGTATGGTAAAGCCTTATTCTACCACGCAGACCTAGCACAAGTTGGTATATTTAGTGCCCAAGAATAAAAAAAAAAACTGGTTGCACTCCGGGAGTGTCGGCAGAAGTGAAAACTTCAACATTAACGTTGTGCATTTTTGAAATTTTTTGTTAAGGAATAATTTCGCACGAATTGCTTTATTTATCAGTATAAAAGTACTATCATTTACGTGGTAAAATACAATATTTATTGCGCTTTCGCACATAAACATGAAAACGCGACAACAACGCATGACAATAAATGTCTCACGCATTTTTGATCAGGGTCACGTGATCTGACGCGAGTTTAATATTTTTTACCCATCCCAAACAAAATGCTCAGCACCGCTAAAGAAGTTTTCACTTCAAAAATATGTTTATTTCAGTCCAATCGTAGCTTTCATTTTATTTTTTTCGCGGCAAATTTTACCTTAGCCTTTTAGCTTGAGGGTTGACAGTAAAATTACTACTTCTTTCCGATCCTTAAACAACAGCTTAACTTTCACGAATTCTCCAACAATCGATGGTTGTATTTTATTCCAAAAAATGTGAGTAATTTAATATGATCTTTATAGCACAATAAAAGTAATTTAGTTAACTTTTAACAACAACGTTAACGAATAAATTTAAATACATTTTCAATGTATTATAAAAATATCACATAACATGTGGTACAATACGCGTTAAGGCATAAAAAAATTCTTTCAATTAGGCTACTTTACGATAATAACTATCAATGAAAGGTAACTTCCAGTAACAGCTTTTGTTAATATTAATATTTAATATTGATTAAAATAAACGTAAATTATACTAATTAAATTAGAGAGTAAGAATATTATTAGCACTTTTTAAAATACGCATAATAAATCTACCTTTACAAATACTAAAACAAAAATATCGTATTACCTGAACCACATTTCAAAACTATACCACACTCATGATTTATTAATTTATTTAAAATGCTTTATTTTTACGTTTCACTGTTCTCTTCCCGTTCAATGGCGGGCAATTGTAGCAATTCTGAAAGCATAAAGCTTATATAGTCGATTGTACGAGTATGTGAGACGCCACTGCCGACTGAATTCCCTTAAATTGGTCAGAGGTTTATGTCCCTCGGGACGTGTAACCCTTGATCTACGCAATGTGTGTGGAGTTGGACCTAATGGTATTGATGCATATCGATTTAATGTAGAATCAAGATGTTCTAATAGGGAGTAATGGAAAAATTGATCTTCTATTTCTGTTTAACACATCGTAGTCGGTATGGCAGATGGCATAAATATACCCGCAAACTCGTAACAGGTTACACAGGCTGATCTCAAAAGGCGACACACTTGTGTGACCCACAAGACACAATCCCCAACACATTTTTTTTTTTTAATACACAGAGTGTATTCAGACCGTGATCGGAAACTAAGGCATATAATAGCCAAGGTGATTACAAACCCCTTGGCGTTAAAGTAAATCAAGACAAAAAATAAAAATTTTGAAGTTGTCCTAACAACCATAGGTATAAAATGTATGTGGTTGTTAGGGAATCGTCAATTTTTTTTATTTTTTGTCAATTTTTTTTTTAACACCAGGGGGTTCGTAATGTCCTTAGCTATTACCTGCCTTAGTTTCCGATCACGGTCTCAATATACCCTGTACATTGATGAATATATAATAGCTAAGGTTATAACTACCACATATATTTTATACCTATGGTTGTTAAGAAAACTTCAATTTTTTTTTATTTTTCGCCGGGATTTTCTTTACTTCTAGGAGGTTTGTAATCACCTTAGCTATTACCCCCTTTAGTTTCCGATCACGGTCTGAATAGACCCTGAATATGTATGATGAAAAAGGACGTACAAATTTTTACTATGAAGTAATTATGTTATATATTATTTTACAACCAAAGCTCCGAAAATAATGTGAGTAATGTTTGTGTGATCGCCAGCTTTTGTTTCGCCTGCTTCATGTATCAAGATCGGTATCGACAAGAGAATTCTTTCATTGTAGGTTTGAAAAATTATCTATACAAATATATATTTTTTGTTTTGTTTTTTTTTTTTTTTGTATTTATGACGAAACAAAAATGTTGATTAAGTTCTAACTTCTTTCAACCCCTGTAAAGTTTGGATTAATTAGGTTTAAAGGATTTATAGGATAGAATATACTCTTTCTAAAATAGATGCAGAATCTGTGCACAGAGTAAGTGTCAACAGTGACATCGCGAGGTTTGACGAATCGGTATTGAATTAACCTCAATCTACGAACGAAAGGCCATGTGCGATTGATGAAATCTTTGTTTATCATTGCGTCATACAAATATATGTATGTACAAATGCTATAATGCGTATCAAATGATGTTACACGTGGTATATACACTTGTTTGTCGAATCTATTAATTAAGCATTCATGACTGCCTCGTGGTCTCGCGGTACAAGTATGTGCCGTGGGATCAAGAGGTCCTGGGTTCGATTCCCGGGTCAGGCAAAGTGTTATTGGGTTTTTCCATTAGGAAATTCTCAGTAACAGCACGGAGTCTGGAAATGTGCCCGAAAAACGCAATAGGCTCGCCCCTATTACGTGGGACTGATACATTCTGGCGAAATGTGGGTGCAGAAATGCACCTCTGCCTACCCCTTCGGGGAATACAGGCGTGAGTTTATATATGTGTATGTATGTAAGCATTCGTGAATAGGATAATTAAGATATTAAGATGTAGAACTCGCACTTGACGTTAGTGTGTCGGATTTTAGGATCAACCTGTATCATCATCAGTCCATATACGTCCCACTGATGGGCACGGGCCTTCTGTACCATTAGGAGGGTTTAGGCCTTAGTCCACCACGCTGGCCTAGTGCGGGTTGGCGGACTACACCTAAGAAATTCCTAAGAACTTTTAGGTGTACATGTTTCATCACGATGTTTTCCTTCACCGTTAAAGTAAGTGATAATTCATTGTGAATACACACATAACTTTGAAAAGTTATAGGTGTGTGCCTAGGGTTTGAACCCGCGACCGCCGGTCGAGAATCTTCTCGACCGCGCGCCTAAACTTCGAGGCCATCACTACTTATATACAGAATGTATAAAGACCGTGATCGAAAACTAAGACACGAGTTAAAAGCATTTGTACCCATGTTTAGTAAAAACTAGACCCAAACTAAAACATTTACAAATATTTAGTGGAAGTTGAATTCCGAATTATATACGTTTAATTCGAGCAGATTTGGTGAATCACCACAAAATTTGATCCACAAATACATACCTCGTTTAAAACTGGCGAGTTTTGGGTTTGAAATAAAGGATTTCATATTATTTGCAGTTAGAAATTTCTTATTTGAAACTCATTAATTCGTTCATCATTCATTGTTAATAAAAAAAAAACTCGACGGTCACGGGTTCAAACCGGGTGTGTATTATCAGTGAAGAAACCTGCACACCTAAGAATTCTTAATAATTTCTTGGGTGTGTAGTCCCTAACCCTCTCAGTTGTAGAGGAGGCCCGTGCCCAGCAGTGGGACGTATTTGGGCTGATGATGATGATTATGATTGTCTGTTAACCCGCACTAGGACAACGAGGTAAGGCGTTAACCCTCCTAGTTGTGCCCAACAGTGGGACGTTTATGGGCTGATGATGAGTTCATTCATAACATCCTGAGTAAGATTTATTACTTTTTACAAGGATCTGAAATCATCAATGTTCTGTTTCAGCATTATAAATAAATACTCGCGACAATATTCTCGAACTTTCTTGCTTGAACAAAAAGATATGAAAAAAATTTATAAAAATAATAAAAACAAGAGGCGGTCTTATCTCTCTAGGCAATATCTTCCAGACAACCTTTGGATGGATAATAGAACAAGAAAAATAAAGAGGGGTAGTATAAAGTGTATAGGACAAAAAAAATTGCGAAAATAATAATAATTAGATTTTTAAATAAGTATAAAACATACAACTAAATTCATATTTATATACATAAACCTATACTTAAATACCTATGTAAATATATATATAATATAAATACTGTATAGCATACTAAAACAGTGTGGTAAAAGGAGAAAAGATAGTTTAGACAGAAAGGTAGTGCTCTTTCACTTGTCTTTTAAATGAATAGTTTACGCTCGTCTTATGGCAGGTATATTTACCATTGCACTTTTTTTCGGCAACCTTTGAAGTCCTATTTAAAGGTCCCATTTGCAAGACTGTGACCTACTTCCTAGTTTCTAGCAAGTATTTAAAAGCCTATGTTCATGATAACAGGATTTTATAGGTGTTTTTACGACGGTTTTGTGTCACGAACTTATCTTCGAGGTGTGTGATAAAGGTACTGAAAATTCATAGGTGATCTAAAGTAAACATTTTCATTGATCTAAGCACGCGGTCGAGAATCTCGACGGTGCGGGTTCGAACCCCAGGCACAAACCTCTGACTTTTCGAAGTTATGTGTGTAGGTACTCACAATGAATTATCACGTACTTTAACGGTGAAGGAAAATATTGTGATGAAACTTGCACACCTAAAAGTTCTTAGGAATTCCTTAGGTGTGTAGTCCGCCAACCCACACTAGGCCAGCGTGGTGGACTAAGGCCTAAACCCTCTCAGTTGTAGAGGAGGCCCGTGCCCAGCAGTGGGACGTTTATGGACTGATGATGATGATAATAAGCCTAAAAATGAAACTGAGATATAACTGCCAATGGTATTTGAGTTTTTACGCACACACCACCACACTTACGACTTTTCCATCGAGGGAATAAATTCGAAGGAATAAAATAAAAAGTAAAATATAGGCTTATTTCGACACCCACGTTTTACTTCATATATTTCAAGTCTCTCATTGGTTAAGCCTTTTTGCGGTCTCCGGGCATATTTCTAGACTGTACTGTTACCAAATATTTCTTACCGACGATACTCCATAATTATACTGACCCGCATTTTTTTAAGCAGAACCATAGTTGAAAAGCCAAAATACATTATGGACAGTTGAAGGATGAGTGTTAAAAACATGTTTTGAAACTGTAACAAAGCAAATAATTGTCTCTAATGTCATCTCGGTTGGTGTTTATAAGCAGGTGGTAGGTACCTGTGTTATTGTTTGATAAAGCAATGGTACAGTATAATCGGTGGATAATCTAGATAACTATTTCTTTGTGGTGAGATCCAAATGGGGATATAAAACTGGTACACGTGTTTTTAATTGGGGCAATTCTGTGTAATTAGCGTAGTTTTGTTTTAACTACACTGGCGTCTTAATACAGAGCGATATATAAATCGTCTGACTGGTAAAAAGTGATTATCTTTAAACAGTGGACACAACTGCGCCAGCCTATTCGAGCTGTGATGTTAGTTTCGTGTCTCCATACATATTTGTAACATTTTTAATTTGTAGTAAAAAAAATTATAAAATTGTCATAACGTTATCAAAATATTGTAATTATGCTCCTGGAGGTTTATTTGAGCAATGATCTTACAAGAATTACCCTTCTGGGATAAATGAAAGGATCTGAATATAGCGGTGTGTGTTTGGTGGGTATGTGTCTAGGAGTGGACCGCCGTCATCATCATCGTCAGTCGTGATGTTTTTTAACCCCCCCGTCTCCCTTGGTGATAGGTGGTTAAGACTAACCCCCGTCCCTCACCCAAAATCACGTGTATTTTTTAAAACCTACAAAGAATCTTAAAAGTTTTAGAATATTATCTTTAAATACAGGTATAAAGTTTTATTTTATTTTGATTTAAAATTAAGGATCATGATAAAAATGTCTAGACAGAGAGGTTGCAGGTTGTTTTTGACTGGCTTTTCGGTTTAGAAATCGCGCGTTTGACAAAAAATACACATGATATCTTATTACACCCCCCCTTACCCCTTGTGATATTTCGTGATTTTTGCCAAACCCCTCCCTTCCTTTCGAGCCTTACGTGATTAATGGACGGCCCCTTTACTGTAACATTAGAAGCAAAGTGTAACTCAACTTTATTATCATGTTAACGGTCAACTACTGCTAGTTTCACACTTAGTACCCAATGCTGGCACAAAAGAATCCTTTATTGTAGAAATACAAGGATTTGAATTATTGCCCAATAATTATTTATGCGATACTGTAAACCGTGCCGCTATTATTATCTTATGGTACATTAACCGGATAATAAACACAATATCGCTTCGAAATACGTAATTGAGTCTCGTAAACGTTGTTCAGGAAACGATAATATTGAGCACGTGTTTGGATATACAGGATGGTAGAAAGTATGAAATAAACCTTAAAAAAATGCTTCAACAGATAACAAAAAGGATCTGTTATTTAGTTCAAATTAGGAGGAAATTGAAAAACAATTTCAATCTGATATTATTTGCCGCAAATTATGATTAAATATTCTACGATTACATACAACTTTTAAGTTTCCGTATCACTTCAGTACAATGACTTCCTCGTGGACTAACGGCTCAAGTATGTGCTGTGCGATCTAGAGGTCCCGGGTTCGATTTCCGGGTCGAACAAAGTGTTAGTGCTGTGTGTTATGTACAAGTAATCATCATCATCAGCCCAAATACGTCCCACTGCTGGGCACGCGCCTCCTCTACAACTGAGAGGGTATAGGAAATAGTCCACCACGCTGGCCTAGTGCGGGTTGGCGGACTACACACCTAAGAGATTCCTAAGAACTTTTAGTTGTGCAGGTTTCATCACGATGTTTTCCTTCACCGTTAAAGTACGTGATAATTCTTTGTGAATACACACATAACTTCGAAAAGTCAGAGGTGTGTGCCTGGGGTTTGAACCTGCGACCGTCGAGTTTCTCGACCGCGTGCCTAAACCTCGAGGCCATAACGCCCTCAATTAATATATAATATATAATTTTTTTTATCCCATCCTGTACAACAGGTAAACGTAAGAAGATATCCTCCAAATAAATCTAACACGTACTGAACGTAATTGATTCATGTTTATTTTATTTCCTTAGAATATGTTTTCCTGAGAATTCTTCAAGAAATAAACGACTGTTTAAGAAAACACAGGGTTAAATATTGTTTCTATGCAAAAAGCAAAAAGTTACTTTGCATGTCGCTTTGACTTCGATTCAGAAATATATTATTGTATCAAAGTCATTCGTCTTTTGCATAGAGGGAAATCAACCTGAGAAAACCTATTCCACTATATCTAATACTTCTACTTGATGTTTTTAAAGTTAAAGAGTAAATTATAATAGTAAAATCCGTGAAAAATATTTTAAAATAATTGTCGTTTTAAAAGACTTATTTTTTTAAGAATAAAAGACAAACTTAAATTTATATGTGTGTATGCTCTACATCAAATATCAAACCGTTAACTTCTATGAACAATAACTTTTTATATTAAATAAATAAATAGACATTTCAAAACATAGTAACTGCATTCAAAAATGATGACATAATAGCACTTAACGTCTTGTACTAAAGTTGTTTTTACCGAAGCTGTATTTTCCCATTATTGCGTTGTGTTACAAGCACCATATTACCATGACTTTTGCAAGTGTTACAGCGAAAACGCCTTGATGTCTATTACAACACTACAAAGGTTTGCCGAGATCGTGAGATTACAAACTCGTAAACTTTACCGCGAAGATATGAACATTATTGTTATTATGATTAGTTAGGAATTTGCGGTTGTGACGTCACAATACGCTATTGCATACTTTCGTTTTACGTAATTTCACATAAAAGTGACGTAGACGGATATATGGTTCCTAGATGGTGACAGAAAAAAAGTATGGTTAGATTTAGATTGCAGAACATTCACTGCTTGGATGGAGGGAAGACTGATGATGATGATGAAGATGATAAAAGGTATAGTGTTGTAAATATATGTTTCAGTGGCAAAATCTCATCTTGCATTACAAAATCCGAATAACAATCTTTAAGCTTTAAATCTTTATTTAACACAACATTTTGACATATAAATGAGAATGTCTTGACCCCACAATAAACAATTATAAACTAGACATTACACAGTTAACGTGTAACGCTTTTAGGCTTCTATGGAAGTACCGCGACTGGTTCACTTGAATGAAGGAAATGCTAAACGAAAGACGTTGCACCGAAATTTAAAGAATACATGTAGAAATATGTAATTAGTTTCTTATTAGAAATTTGGAATCGTCTTCAAGGCAGATACCTTGAACTTCTGACCCCACATTAAGATACGAGTCTTGTGTCGTGGGTATCAGAAACTACGAGAGATTTTTCGGTCTCACAAACACCCACACCCGAAAAAAATACTTGTGGATCACACTAACATTTATCCCGGTGCGGGGATCGAACCTGCAGCCTCTTGTTTCGCAAGCTGGTAGATACCAGCCATACCGGCTAGATAGTCAACTGCGCCACGGGGCTGTCAAATTCATAGCTGTTCCAAAGCTGCCTGCATCCTGCGGCTTCCCGCGATCTTCGTTAGATCATCTGCCCACCTTGTGGGTAGACTTATGGGGTCCACCTTACCGGCAAACTATAAGTTTATGAAAACATATTTTAATACAAAGTTTTGACCACAGCTTAGCACCTAATAAAATAGATTTTTTTAGGCCCAGTTATTAAAAAGAAACCCTCTAGAAACTACCGTTCATCCTGAGGATCCTATCGACCTTTATACATATTTATACATCATTTTCGGCCTCTTCGGGAATACAGCCGTGTCTTTATGTATGCATATTAGAAGAATTTTTAATAAAAGAACACCGTTTGATCGTATGAAGAATGTATTGACTTTACATGTCCACCGTATAAATTAAACGAGAGAAATATAAAAATTTAATAGAGCCTCGTTTCTTCATCATCATCATCATCATCAGCCCATATACGTCCCACTGCGGGGCACGGGCGTCCTCTACAACTGGTTTAGGCCTTAGTCTACCACGCTGGCCTAGTACGGGTTGGCGGACTACACAACTATGAAATTTCAAAAACTCTTAGGTTTGCAGGTTTCACCACGATGTTTTCCTTCACCGTCAAAGTACGTGATAATTCTTTGTGAATACTCGTTTTTATCACATTGTTATTCTTTAATAGGCGCATTATTATATTACTTGCATTTTTTGTATGCAGTAAAATAAATCCCAGTTGTAAAGCTTGCATGAAATCCTTATTGCCTCTTCACGTTTTCAGACACAAATTATTTTATGACGTCGCATTAAGCGGTTCTTGGAGATAACGATCAGCATATTTCCAGCATGTGTGATGCTTGTGAAAATGACGACTTACTCATTAGCGAGATGTGAAACGTGATTTTAGATAAGAAAAACCTGCAATGTATTTGGGTACAGGAGAATATTTCACAAAGATGTAAAGTAGTGATGGCCTTGAGGCTTGGGCATGAGGCCGATCCGAGCCGAGGCCGAATCTCGGCGGTCGCAGGTTCAAACGCCAGGCACACACCTCTGACTTTTAGAAGTGTGTGTATTCATCAATTATCGCGTACTTTAACAGTGATGGAAAACAACGTGAGAAAACCTATATATATATCCTGGTTGTCTGGTAGAGATCGCTTTTAGCGATAAGACCGCCAATTTATTGTGACTAATTTTGTTATTTTTTTGTGCTAATATTACTGTTTTTATTGTGGTGTAAAAATAAAGAGTTGATTATTATTATTATTATATAACAAGATGTAAATATCTTACCTATCTCGTGTAACACGCATTCAAACTTGACAATAAGTACCTACTTATGTACTTTTATTCACTGGACGTAGATAAATTCACTAGAATTTTAACCACTTAAGAGTCGTGAATGATATTTGCGCTAAATGTACTATAAATCATGCTTTATTATAACAAAAAACAACATTGTTTCGTTTCAAATTAACAAACACACGTTAATTAATCATTTAACACTGTTTTTAGTTTAACGGTTTGCAGTATTTAAAAATCTTTCATTTTTATAATTATTATTAGGCATTACGAAGTCTTTGTTAAGGGAATTGCATAGTATATGTGATTGTAATCAATTTACTTCATCATCAACCCACATACGTCCCACTGCTGGGCACGGACCTCCTCTATAACCGAAAGGGGTAGGGCTCTTTTCGTATCTCTGGCCTAGTGCGGGTTGACAGACTACACACCTAAGAAATTCCTAAGAACTTTTAGGTGTGCAGGTTTCCTCACGATGTTTTCTCTCACCGTTAAAGTACATGACATATTATTGTGAATACACACATAATTTCGAAAAGTCAGAGGTGTGTGCCTGGGGATTGAATTCGCGACTGCGATTCCCGACCGCGCGCTTGAACCTCGAGGCCATCATTACTTATAATCGGTTTGTAAGTAATTGTTATAATCTTTTTACTTATGTGGTGTGAATTAAGTGTTTTGAGTTTATTTTCTAGTTCGATCAAACTTCTCGTCAAACCTATTACACGGAAACCACGGGACTCATGAATGGAAATTATTTTATTTCATCATCATCATCATCATCAGCCCAAATAAGTCCCACTGCTCGGCACGGGCCTCCTCTACAACTGAGATATAGGCTTTAGTCCACCACGCTGGCCTAGTGCGGGTGGGCGGACTATACACCTAAGACATTCCTAAGAACTTTTAGGTGTGCAGGTTTTATCACGATGTTTTCCTTCACCGTTAAAGCAAGTGATAATTCAATGTGAATACACACATAACTTCGAAAAGTCAGAGGTGTGTGCCTGGGGTTTGAACCTGCGACCGACGAAATTCTCGACCGCGCGCCTAAACCTCGAGGCCATCACTGCTTATTTATTTGTGTCAATCTAATATAATACAAATGTCAAAGCTTTACAAAAAGGTGAAAAGTTAGACCTCAGGGTACCTAAATAAACATAATATTTAAGCGACTTGATTCCACAGATCCGATTAAACATCGCACCCTCGTCAAAACGTCATAAACTTTGCACTTGATGTATATAGTTTTGAGCCCGAATGACACGTACTAAGATACAAAGCAAGATAAATGTAACTTCCTTTATTATTACTGACGTGGCACACTTCCGCGCATCTGTCACGAGAATAGCGCTTCTAGAATTTATTAGTAGTGTGTGTGTTTTTTTTATGCTGGCACGGAAAATCGCAATGATATCTGATGGTAAGTACAGTGCAATTAAAATAGAATATCCTGGCGAGACTAAGACTCAGTTGTCTCTACAACGGGCCTCTGCCAATAGTGGGACGTATAAGAGCTGATGATGATCCTGACCAGAATCGATTACAATTAAAATTCGAGGAAAAAATTTTGGAATCGATGGCACTAGAGTTCAATCCTAGACAATACAGTTTGACAAAACGGTCAAACACAATGAAACTTAACAAATACAAAGTTAAATAAAAAATGTCTTGACTCCGCTGGAGAGGCTTCAAAAATAGATACGACTTACGAGTATAAAGATTGTTGCGATATGAGCAATTTTTTTTTTTGTTTCAAGGCTTTATACATCGCATTAGGTATTACGCAATGGAAGCAATTTTAAAATGTCAAGTTTGTGCAATTTTTTTAACCAAGAAATGTATTTTAGAGGTAGTTAGATTTTGTTGTTTTGTTTCAACATTTCATATCTTGAGTACGTTTGTTATGTAAATAGTTACTATATGTACGTCTAACTTGATTTCTATTCTGTATTCAGACCGTGGTCACCGTCGCTATTATGTGCCTTAGTTTCTGATCACGGGCTGAATGTACACTTATTCCTATATTATTTTTCTAATAATGTAGGAATTATTATTCTGTACTTCTTTTAACTTGACAGTTAATATTAATTGTGTGTACTTAGTAATTTGATAAGTAAGTAAGGTTGTTGTAGCATTAAGCAATAAATTCTAATTAACTAAATCGAAAAAGGTATTAAGTACTTTGTGCTAAGTAATATATATTTTTTAGTTTTCTGTTTTAAGATTATTTTCTACTTGTATAAATTTACTTTTTACTAGGATTGGCCTTAGCCATTAATGAATAGTCAACCAATGTTTACAAAATAAAATAAAAAAAACCTAATAAATATTAAGAGAAAATTGTCTCAAGGATCTCAACTAACTCTGGACCAGAACAATAATATAACCGTTAACTATATGGACGTAGAACTACGAGAAACAAAGAAACTCACGGTCTTATCTATAACATAAGTTTTGATTCCGGTACGATAAAAAATCATCTATGTCGATTAAAAACAGGTTTTATTTACACTTGTTTATGTTTACGCACGTTGCTCACATTTTATTAAAACGAAACAAGATTGTAATTTTGTGGCTCGTTGTATTTGTTGTCAGTATTTTTCCAATAAATATGCCGTGCTTTTTATTTTGGTCAGCTTGTATATACATATGTCTGATTACCGTGTTGCTATGAAATTTTTTTAATGGAAAATCCCAATATCACTGACTCGATGCGACGGCCTCTATATTAGGGTGGAGTGAAAATATTTTTTTCTTAGCCTGGGGGTTGAATTTGTTGTTTTTAAGAAATAAAACTTTTTGGCAAAAAAAAAACATCTTACTCAATATCGGCGGCCCGCTCATTTTTAAAATTAAACTCGTAAAGTCATAATTTTTGGTTGGTTGGACACCTTTTGTGACAAATATGTTTTAAGTTCTACGTGCTTGTCTTCCACATCCCAAACCTCCAGACTCCGTGCTGCTATTGGGAATTTCGTTACGGAAAAGCTATTAACAACTTTGGTTCAATATCGAACCCGGGTCATCTAGATCTCGCGGAAAAACATTTCTGCCGCGGGGTTAACGCGTTTCTAACTCCTTCTATTGTTTTCATTTATATTGTGGCGAGTTGAATGTAGGATCTTGTATAAATTAACTCATTTCTACATAGCTTTGATGCTCGATATTATATCTATCATCATTTTATTTTCCTGTTCCCAATTTCATTTGAGGTCGGCGCAGTATGTTTTGTCCTTCCAAACATTCCTATCAGCCGTCATGTCTTCATTCACCCCTTTTTCTTTCATATCTCCAGTCACGCACTCCATCCATCTTTTCTTTGGCCTTCCTCTGCTTGTCCATCCTTCAACTTTCATATTCATCACCTTTTTACCTACATATGATTCATCCCTTCTCATAACATGCCCATACTACGACAGACGGTTTCCTTTCAGCTTATCTATCACGGGAGCTACTTTCAAACCACCTCTAACATATATATAATATATTTATTTCTCGATATTATATTACACCTTTATAGAAGTAATAAAAACTAACTAAATATTAAATAAATAGACCAAAATATAAACTAAAAAACAAAGCTAGATTTTACGTTTTTAACACACAAACACTGGCGATAAATGTTAGTGGTTTATGCAAATTGCCGTCCCGGTGATCGAACCCGCGGCCTTTCGTTTTATAGCGTCCCACCCATTGGACCATGAAGGTTGTAAATATAAAACATGGTTTAACCTCGTGATGGGACATATACAGGCACATAATTATATAATAGCATTGTAAAAATGCCATGAACATGAGCTTTTGACAGGCTCATAGCGGGCGTGTGTCTCATGATGATGGGGAAATTGATGTTAGTCGTGAAGGTTAACATGACTACATTGTCATGACATCAGCTTAGTGTGGGAGATATAATCCTATGTCACATACATAGTTCTGACGTTATGCAAATACAAGTATTGTGCAGGGGCAGTAGAAACCATATCGCTCTTACAAACATCCAATTAAAAACGGATATCCATACTTCCATAGGAATTAAAGGTGAAAGAAACTGTCCGTCTGTCTGTTTCGCTTTTACGCGGAAACCACTCAAGCGATTTGAATGATTTTTGGTGTGCAGATAAATTGATTAAGTAAATGGACTACTTTATATTTATTACATACAGTTTGTACATATATACATACATAACCTCACACCTGTATTCCCCGTAGGGGTATTTATACACCCACATTTCGCCAGGTATCTGTCCCACGTAGTAGGGGGCACGCCTATTGCAGTTTTTCGGGCACATTTCCAGACTCCGTGCTGCTATTGAGAATTTCCTAATAGAAAAACCCAATAACACTTTGCCCGACTCGGGAATCGAACCCGGGACCTCTAAATCGCACGGCACATACCTACTTGTGCCGCGAGACCACGAGGCAGGTTGTCGTATTTAGTTGTATACATATAAATAAAAAACTTACTTTGAACTGTAGTTGTCCATGACGGTGTGGATTTGAGGACTCGGCTTTTCTTTCTCCATTTTTGTTTATTAAAGAAATCCTGGTATCACTTTGTTTATTTTTTTCTGGAACGTTGTATCACGTATGCATGCCTTAACTCGCTTGACCTGAAAAGAATGAGAGCAAATTAAAAAATATATAAAAAAAAAACACATTTAGTATAGTCGTCTATACAAGACCCATTCTTTCAATGTTTTCGTTAATGCAATTTAAATGCTAAAGGTTAAGAGCTGCTATCAAGATCTTAATATTAAATCACGACAATATTTTTTCACATTCACACAACATTAAACAGCATCCTTGACGTTTTCAAGCCTAAAAAAGCTCTAAAGCCGATTGACATACTAATTCAAGTCATTTCTTTATTTCAAGTGCCATATTACATCTTTCATTAGATACAATGGCGCTCATTCTTTGCAAGAATTATAAAAGTCTTCTATTCAATTTTTTTAATGTTAGCTAATTCGTGTAATTTAAAACAGTTTTCACGGATATTCGACGTGAACAAACATAATATCATATTCAAAGAATTAAAAAAATCGCGAATAATATTTGGGTAGTTAAATAATGTAAGTATACGTAATTAGTTTTAAAACAAAACGGTGTGAAATATTTAAAGAGGCAAGGTTATGGTAGACAAATGTATGTGTATTTTTTGTTTGACTTAACGCATTTGGCATGATCTGCTAGCCCAAATTATCGATGTATTGAAATATTCGTCATAGGAATAATATAACAAAATTTGAAACTACGAACGAAATATTCAGATCTAGACGTAATAATATACGTCAGAAATAATTTAGACACATATTACGTCTGTAAATTCTCTTATGACTGTCACAAATGGCTCTCGTTGTGGGATCCCGTAAATATCTGATACGACCAACAGATATTGTAACATTTTTGCTAGTCTGAAATCTAGTACGACTTGATATTGTCTAGTAGCAACAGATAAGAACATGTGTGTTATTTTTAACCAAGGCAAACGAGCTAGTGAGCCATCTGATGTTAAGTGGTCAACACCGCCCATGGACACCCACAATACCAGAGGAATCATCGGTGCGTTGCCGACCTTCGAGGAAAATATAGGCTCTTTTCTTGAAGGTCCCTAAGTCATATCCATTCGGAAATACCGCCAACTATAATAACTACAAATAAAGGAGGAGGTTATCAATTCGTCTATCTATACTAATAAATAAAATTGGAGTGTCTGTTTTGTCTGTCTGTCTGTCTGTTTGTTCCGGCTAATCTCTGAAACGGGTGGACCAATTTTAATGGCACTTTCACTGGCAGATAGCTGATGTAATAAGATATAACTTAGGCTAAAAAAATATATTTTTTTTTAAAGAATCGGCTGTTAGGCGGAATGAAGTTCGCCGGGTCAGCTATAAATGCATATGGATGTATACACGGTACATATACCAAAATTACGTTTTTTACAATTTTTGTCTGTCTGTCTGTTTGTTCCGGCTAATCTCTGAAATAGGTGGACCAATTTTAACGGGAATTTCACTGGCAGATAGCTGATGTAATAAGGAGTAACTTAGGTAAAAAAAATCGACTGTACGGCAGAACGGAGTTCGCCGGGTCAGCTAGTTTTTAATATGATTTATCTCCATAAAGATGCAGTCACACAATGTTTTCCTACAGCTATCGCGCATCCACATAATAGTCACGTAACATTGCAGCTTATCATTCGCGGCCTTCAGATTATAAACAAGTGTTACCGTAATAACACCTTGTTGAGAACAATGAGACGGATTCGAAACAACTGCCAATTGTTTTGCAAATACTACATCATTGCACATCTTTATATTTATATATGTAGTTTTTATTAAACCACGATCAATCATAAAGTATGGTGTCATACAGCCAGAAATAAATATCTATTAGGTGTTTAAATAGGGAAATATTCAGCAGAAGTACGGAGTCTGGAAATGTGCCTAAAATTGGCAACAGGCTCGTTCCCTATTACGAGGGATTTAATATAAAATTAGTGAGATACAGGCGTTAGTGTGTATATAAATATCTCTTGTCATATACGCTAAGCTTAAATGATACGGAAATATAAAAAAAATCCACTTTTAAAATCTAAATAGACTTTTATTTTTCCTTATTCCCTCAAGCATTTCATCATCAGCCGATATATGTTCCACTGCTGGGCACGGGTCTCCTCTACAACTGAGAGGGTTTATGCCTTAGTCCACCACGCCGGCCTAGTGCGGGTTGGCGGACTACACACCTAAGAAATTCCTAAGAACTTTGAGGTGTGCAGATTTCCTCACAATGTTTTTGAAAATTCCCGCTCGGAAAAGAATTTACAAAGGCTTTAATAAATCTTTTTTACAAATTATGAAAACCGTATTACAAAAATACGTTATATTTTATTAAAATAGATGTTTACTTTGACTTTGACTATATAGGCAGGCAAATTTGTTTTAAGTTAGATCTCTATCATCGCAGACAAAATCAAAAGTAATTATTATCAAGACATTTCATTCAACATGTAATAATTGTTTGAAATCGCTAACGAGTTTTATCAGCAGCTATCTGTTATCAGCTAGCGTATGTCGAGGACTACTTTGAGGTAAATAATCGCGTAAAGGCATTTAATCATAATTACAAACAAAGCTAGTAATGATCAGACAGGCTCACGTCTAGAGCTCATTTGGTTAAGGCTTTGTTAACAGATAATCTGCAAATTGACTGCCTCGTGGTCTCGCGTTACAAGTATGTGCCGTGCGATCTAGAGGTTCTGGGTTCGATTCCCGGGTCGGGCAGTGTTATTGGGTTTTTCCATTAGGAAATTCTCAGTAACAGCACGGAGTCTGGAAATGTGCCCGAAAAACGGCAATAGGCTCGCCCCCTATTAGGTGGGACTGATACATACCTACCTGGCGAAATGTGGGTGCAGAAATGCACCTCTGCCTACCCCTTCGGGGAATATAGGCGTGAGTTTATGTATGTATGTATGTAATCTGCAAATATGCTTATTACATCACCATCATACGCCCATATACAAACGTCCCACAGCTGGGCACGGGTAATTTGTCCCAGGTTCAATCCTCGGGTCAGGCAAAGCGATGTCGGGCTTTCCATTAGAAAAAAATCAGTTGTACAGGTTCTGGACCTATTCTCGGTGGTATTTTATAAATGCCTAATTATGTGAGACTAGAAATTATAGGACAAAATGTTAGTGTAGAATTCCACCTTTTTGGGGATACAGTCGTGAATGTATGAAAGTGTGTATAACCTCACGCCTATCTTCTATGGGGGTACGTAGTCTATGCGACAAAAGCGCCAAATGCCAACACTATCCAAGCACCCAGCTTCTCCCACTGTAAATAAATTAAGGTTGGTTACGATAATTTTTTATTTTATTGTTCTCGAATCACTTACTAATTTAATCCAATGGCATTATTGGTCACTCAGTCAAAATAAATCTCTGTCATTCTACATATATTGTTATTTTCTGCAGGCCAAGAACATAGAAACATAACTTTCTTCATATTTATCTCTGTTTCATTCAATAAACAAAATAAATATTTATTTTTTGCCAAATCGCCGTGATGGCCTCATCCCATGCACACACCTCTGACTTTCGAAGGCATATGTGTACTCATAATGAATTATCACGTATTTTAACGGTGAAGTAAAACATCGTGAAAAAACCTACTACCTACACTAATAGCAGACTACACATCCTTGAACATCGTCGTCGAGTTGCCAGCTTATCGGTTTTTTATAGGATGCACTTTGGAGAGTGCTCGAAGGCTCTTTTCGAACTGATTGAGCCATCTCCATTCCTTTATCGGACTACTAGGCGCAGGCAAAAGTTTCATCCATACGTTGTTGACATACCCAAAAGTTGAACTAAACGGTTTGACAGATCGTTTTTGGTGAGAGTCGCCAAGATTTGGAACGACCTGCCTGGGTCTCTTTGTCCTGATAAGTTGAACTCTGGAGCCTTTAAGAGTAGAGTGAATAGGTTTATTTTGGATGGGCGTGTACCACCCTAGTCTTCATCTACACTTTCCATCAGGTGAGATGGAAGACAAACGCCTATTCCATTTCAACTATAAAAAAAACCTAGAAGTTCTTATCAAATACTTAGGTGTGTAGTGGTGGACTAAAGCATTATCCTCCACAGGTGTAGAAGAGGCCCGTGCCTTGTATAATGGTTGATAATGCTTAATAGTACGAGATCCGACCGCGTGATTTATACGTTCATATGTTTGATTAATAAAATATAATTTTTATCGATATTTATAACTAAACCAATGCAGATCCGCAAAGGTGGCCATCCAAATTTGGCCGCAATTAATTTTAATTAAAATGTAATTAATTATTTATTTTTGAACAATTACGTTCACTTGTAATTGTTAAAAAATATATTTCATTAGAAAGAAATATACCTGAGATACCGAGAAAGTTCAAGGTGCCATCCCTCACTTGGCCGCAACCTAATGTCAGCCAGGTCATACATACCAAATTGAAGATTAATTCTTTCCCTACATGATGAGATATAGGTGCCTATGCAAAAATGCCCGCAAATAGTGACTGCCAACGATTAAAGATAAATAAAAGCGAGAGAAACTTAAGATAAACACCCCATGTCGAATAAAGATAGAGCATCCCAGCTGCTTGTCGTTTTTATGCTACTGCGCATGCGTCCATAGGCAAGGTGCTCAACTAGTAGCTCGCGTATTTGCTTGGAGTTTAAAATACTCCAAAAATTGAGCAGTAAAAATAATATGTCATAATAATTAATCTACCAAACTAGTGTTTTCAATATTTTTTTAATTATATTCAACTAAAACAATATTTTTTAACTGTGAAACGTCATTTTAAATATAAAATTTATCTTTTAAATAAATTTTGTTTTATTACAATTTTTAACAATATTAAGTTTCGTTTATTTTCGGTCTTCATAAAAAATGTCATAAAAATTACTATCCAAACCAGTGTTTTTAATTTTTTTTTTAATTATATCCAACTCAAACAATAACTTTGAACTGTAAGACGTTAATTTGAATCTATATTAAAATTTATCTTTATACACAAATGTTTTTTTTATTTTTATTTTCATCAATATAAAGTTTCGTTTATTTTCCTTGAATCCTTGATTAAAGAACTGAATTAAAAACAATGGTAACAGAATTAAACAGAATTGATTTTTTAATTCTGTTGAATTCTGTTTCCATTGCTTTTAATTCGGTTCTTTAATTCGGTTGGAATGGTAAGCGACAGTCGGAAAGTCCTCTAAATTTTTAATTAATGACGAATTTCGCGATGATTCAGCCATTTCTTTGATTTCGGTTACAGTTGCCTCTTTTTGTGGAATCGTTACATAAAGTCGTCGCTTACCAACTTTCTTCTCAACGTGGCCGCAAAAAACACAAGCTAATTTTTTATTTCTTGTTGTTGATTCAGATGTCGTACTTGGTTGTTCTTCCAATGTTTCCTGCTGAGTAGATGAGCTACTGATGTCGTCGTTCGGAGCAGATATACGATTGGTCTCTTGGTCAGAGACTGATGCACTCGGTTGTTGATTCGCAACAGATGTACTCGGCTCAGAACATTGCGATGAAAGATTTGGTACCTATGAATTGAAAAAAAAACTTCGTTAAAATTAAATTGTCTGTCATTGATCATTTATAAAATATCAACAATAAAAATTTTTCAGTAATGAGACTAATAGTTAAGTACTTTGAGTATTTATTCGACAATAAAAATTTAAAAACAGCTATCCCATAGACAATATCGACAGCTCGAAACTTTTATAATCAAATGAAATATTTTTATTTGTTTACTGATTTTCAATAACAAAAAAAAACAGAAATTTTTTTTTTTCCCGAATTTGAAACATACATTTTAGTACTACTGTCAGTTCAAAATCATGTACAATGTTCATCTTGGAGTAACAAAAAAAAAACCTAAACGATACTCGATAGATAGTATTGTTCTTTTTAAAGAAGGTCTGGCTACCTGAGTTCGTTCTTTAAAGGTTTGCCTACCTGAGTTCGTGGAGAAATAAGTATCATTGGAATAATTTTCAATTTTAGTATTAGATGAAAAACTAGGTAGTTGAAAATTTCTGTATATATCGCTGTATTAAACATTATTTTATACATTATTAAATATAAAAAGATAGTCTACTATTATACAAGTTTTATTAGATTAAAAACATCGTACTATTAAACCTACACTCAACGCAATAATATTTATATTTAGTAGCTATAAAATTATTCATTTGTCCTGTGTGATTAAAAATTGTACTTACATTTTGGGTTTTACAAAATTCTTCAAATTCTTCCTTGTATTTACTTTTTACAGTAATAACTTTTTTTAAACAATTCATGTGATAACCAAATTCATTTGTTGATTCCACATTAAGTTTTAGGTTATGATACATAAAATTTTTGTGACGTCGAAACAATATCATTAAAAAACACTTTTTAAATGATACATCACTAAAGTTAAGCACTTCTTGCTTTTCATTACACAACAAAAAACACTTCTTCATTTTATTCTTACGTTTTAATAACGTTAAGAATGAAATATATCAATATTAATATTAACAAAGTTTTATAATTTTGGACTTGAAAAAAAACAACGTGGCGCATAAGACTGTCAAAAACATATGATTGCAATATTCAGTACGGTATTTAGTTGAGCACCTTGCCTATGGACGCATGCGCAGTAGCATAAAAACGACAAGCAGCTGGGATGCTCTATCTTTATTCGACATGGGGTGTTTATCTTAAGTTTCTCTCGCTTTTATTTATCTTTAATCGTTGGCAGTCACTATTTGCGGGCATTTTTGCATAGGCACCTATATCTCATCATGTAGGGAAAGAATTAATCTTCAATTTGGTATGTATGACCTGGCTGACATTAGGTTGCGGCCAAGTGAGGGATGGCACCTTGAACTTTCTCGGTATCTCAGGTATATTTCTTTCTAATGAAATATATTTTTTAACAATTACAAGTGAACGTAATTGTTCAAAAATAAATAATTAATTACATTTTAATTAAAATTAATTGCGGCCAAATTTGGATGGCCACCTTTGCGGATCTGCATTGGTTTAGTTATAAATATCGATAAAAATTATATTTTATTAATCAAACATATGAACGTATAAATCACGCGGTCGGATCTTAGACTATAATGCTTTGTCAAATTAACTGTCCAAATTATGGGTATCTGGCTCACGAGGTTACTAAAATGCGTAATGTGGATTTGTTAATCCTTATCCCCATAAACTGTCATTGGGTTAATACTAAGCGTACTCAAATAAGTTATTTAATGTCAACTGGACCTCATTACCCCCATACCCGTCAATGTCAATGCGAAATCGCCTCAGCTAATTTAAATTCTTCTAATGGGTTAAAATAAAATAAATACACCCAACAGTCACATACATAGTTCTGACCCCACATCTAAGATACGTATCTTGTGTCGTGGGTATCAGAGACTACGAGAGACTTTTCCGTCTCACAAACACTCAGACCCGAAACAAATATTAGTGGATTACACAAATATTTGTCTCGGTGCGGGGATCGAGCCCGCGGCCTCTCGTTTCGCAAGCTGGTGTCTAGCCAACTGCGCCGCGGGGCTGTCAAACAATTAAAATAGATAATTTGTTAAATTATAAAATCATACCGTGTAAGTACTAAAGAAGTGGTAATAAAAACCTTATCGGTAAAATTCACGTCAACTGGCTTTTCATAGGATTTTTAGTTTGCATTTGACTAAGCAAAATATTGATTTACAAAAATTCTGCATTGCCACTGCAGCAAGCAGAAGCAGTGATGGCCTCGAGGTTTAGGCGCGCGGTCGAGAATTTCGGCGGTCGCAGGTTCAAACCCGAGGCACACCTCTGACTTTTCGAAGTTATGTGTGTATTCACAATGAATTATCACTTGCTTTAACGGTGAAGGAAAACATCGTGATAAAACCTGCACACCTAAAAGTTCTTAGGAATTTCTTAGGTGTGTAGTCCGCCAACCCGTACTAGGCCAGCGTGGTGGACTAAGGCCTAAACCCTCTCAGTTGTAGAGGAGGCCCGTGCCCAGCAGTGGGACGTATTTGGGCTGATGATGATAATGATGATGATGTACTCAAATAAGTTATCTAAAGTCAACTGGACCTCATTATCCCCGTACCCGTCAATGTCATTGGCTCAATGCGAAATCGCCTCAGCTAATTTAAATTCTTCTAATGGGTTATAATAAAATAAATACACCCGACAGTCACATACATAGTTCTGACCCCACATTAAGAAACGTATCTTGTGTCGTGGGTATCAGAGACTACAAGAGACTTTTCCGTCTCACAAACACTCAGACCCGAAACAAATATTAGTGGATTTCACAAATATTTGCCTCGGTGCGGGGATCGAGCCCGCGGCCTCTCGTTTCGCAAGCTTGTGTCTAGCCATTGCATCATGGGGCTGTCAAAAACTTATGCTACTTACTTACTAAGTAAGATTACTAAGTACAAAACTTATGCTTAAATAGAAACTATTAAATATTTTACATAACATGAACATCGTTTCCTCATCTGGACTTCTAACTTTATCTGGATTTTATTTAAAAAATAAAATTTTTATTCTATTACGCATTTTATTTTTATACTCGGAAATGGATAGAAAAATTATCATTTAAATTAACAATATCCATGGTACTCCTTATTATCAACACGTGCGCACACAAATTATACAAAACAATCAAATTTTTGGCATGTTAAATTAGCCGTCTTATAAAACCTTGCAAGCAGAGGAATAAACCGAAGTAAGGACTAGTTTTTACTTGATAATAAAGTAACATGATGTAAAAACGCTACGATATCTAATGTTATCATTTTTCATTAAAATAAACATTAACACAAAGAAACCTTTTCATCCGAGAGGAGGGTGGGTGACTGCGGAATGGGATGAAGGCCTAGTGTTAAAAATCTATTCAGTTTGGATAATCCAATCCATTTGCAATAAAAGTCGAACAAATAGATTTCAAAATTAAAAAGTATAAGTTTTTGTTACTGAACCGAATCCGCTATATCTACTTAATGAAATGAAATGAAATGAAATTGCTTTATTTGGTCACATAGGCAATCAAATAGCACTTATGACAAGTCAATACAGAAAAGAAAAATCTTTTATTATTACATTATAATTTAACTATGGTTCATTTTATATAATTTGTACAAAAATATTTACGGTTTTTTTTATAATTTATTTTTAGTTTTCATCAGGAAATAGGTACATAAAATCTTATTATTATTATTTTAAAGTAAATAACGAGATGGACCTTGTGTATTTCCGAAACGTCACGTATTATTTTAATGGTACCACCGGATCCAAACGCGACCCTGACTGAGAAGACCCGGCGAAACAAACTCAGCGGGCTCACTTTACTACTGGAATTTACGCGGCGCGACCCACACCTGAGTAGATCCAGCGAGTCCAACTCAGTGGGCATGTATTTGGTCCAGTAAGGATAACATAATTATATTATATGACCTGCCAAATAAAAATTGCCTTCTTATTATAAATTTGCTCGAATTATTTACTCGATCGGTCGTCATTTTATTTTTATTTTATTTATTTTGTGCACATTTTATATTAGATATCAATTTGTATTTGATGTTTTTATATTGGTTTAAGTTACACTTGGAGCTTTGGGTTAATTTTGGGTTAATTTGGGTTAATATAATGTTTATTGTCAAAGTCAAATTATCTTTATTCAAATAGACTTCCAAGTTCGTTCGAATCGTCAATTTTACACTTTTTAAACAATTGCAATTGGTCATAGCTAAGTCGTCATTCAGCATAGTGTAAAAACACTGTTTTACATTCTGAATTAGAATTAGTACGTATCTTTGTTTTTGTAAGTCGTAAAAGCGCTTTCAATAAATCAACACACCGCAGTAAGTCACGCGTTTTTTCACATTTTCCTTAACATCACTTTACGATGACACAGCGAATATTTTAAAGAGCTAACGCATCCATTGTTTTTTGTATGTTTAAGACCTTAAAAAATACATTTAATTCAGTAATAACATTATCCTAATTGTGAAGTTTAATTGTGATGAAAGCTTCGTTTATTTGTAAAGTAGCACTTATGAGAAGTCAATACAATAAAGATAATGATAAATGATAAATACACCCAACAGTCACATACATAGTTCTGACCCCACACTAGGATACAAGTCCTGTGTCGTGGGTATCAGAAACTACTAGAGACTTTTCGGTCTCACAAACACCCAGACCCGAAACAAATATTTGTGGATCACACAAACATTTGTCTCGGTGCGGGGATCGAACCCGCGGCCTCTCGTTTCGCAAGCTGGTGTCTAGCCATCTGCGCCACGGGGCTGTATTAATGTAGTTGTCAAAACACATAAAATTGTTATAATTAATTATTATGTAGACTTAAATTTTACTTCTTAATTTTTAATACAACACAGATTGTTCTTACATAAATAGGTATTATTGATACGTTTCCTGGTATTTCAAAATTATAATCAGATTCAACGTAGTCCTGCCCAATCAAACTAATATTCACTTAAGTATCCATATAATAAATAAATACACCCAACAGTCACATTATAGTTCTGGCCCCACATTAAGATGCGAGTCTAGTGTCGTGGGTATCAGAAACTACGAGAGGTTTTTCGGTCTCACAAACACCCAGACCCAACACAAATATTTGTGGATCACACAAACATTTGTCTCGGTGCGGGGAACGAACCAGGGGCCTCTCGTTTCGCAAGCTGGTGTCTAGCCAACTGCGCCACGGGGCAGTCAAACAATTAAAATACATAATTAAATAATAAAATCATACCGTGTAAGTACTAAAGAAGTGGTAATCAAAACCTTATCGGTAAAATTCAAGTCAACTGACTTTTCATAGGATTTTTAGTTTGCATTTGACTAAGCAAAATATTGATTTACAAAAATTCTGCATTGCCACTGCAGCAGGCAGAAGCAGTGATGGCCTCGAGGTTTAGGCGCGCGGTCGAGAATTTCGGCGGTCACAGGTTCAAACCCCAGGCACACACCTCTGACTTTTCGAAGTTATATACATTGAATTATCACTTGCTTTAACGATGAAGGATAACATCGTGATAAAACCTGCACACCTAAAAGTTCTTAGGATGTTTTAGGTGTGTAGTCCGCCAAACCGCACTAGGCCAGCGTGGTGGACTAAGGCCTAAACCCTCACAGTTGTAGAGGAGGCTCGTGCCCAGCAGTGGGACGTATTTGGGCTCATGATGACTATGATGACTGCAGCAAGCATAATTCAGTTTTATATTCTTTATTACGATGTGCGTCAAAATAAAACAAAATACTTGGACAATCACTTTTCGCCCTAAACACTGTTGTAGTCTAGAAAAATAGATACTTGTAAATTGCATTGTTACCGCCTGAAAGTAATGAATTTCTTTGGTATCTTAGCTATTATTACTTATTGCCTCTAGTGTAGTAAACTTCTTTGCACCATTGGATGTCAGTTGTACGAGCTTTGTGCCTAGTCAAACAAGATGTTCTGGGAATATTTGGGGAGGCTTCCGTCATCGTTGGACTTTTTTTGGTTGATGACGATGATTATAAATAAATAAATAAATACACCCAACAGTCACATACATAGTTCTGATCCCACACTAAGATACAAGTCTTGTGTCGTGGGTATCAGAAACTACGAGAGACTTTTCGGTCTCACATACACCCAGACCCGAAACAAATATTTGTGGATCACACAAACATTTGTCTCGGTGCGGGGATCGAACCCGCGGCCTCTCGTTTTGCAAGCAGGTGTCTAGCCAACTGCGCCACGGGGCTGACAAATTTTATTATTTTTGAATTCCTGCAATACTTTATATGTACCAATTCATGAAGAAGAAAAAAATATATAATTCAATTCTTACATCGGTTGGATCATTGGAAAAATGATGACTTATCTGTGGTTTCCCAAGTCATCATTGTAATCAATAAATACATTTTGATTCACGTTGGTTTTAATGATTGAATACAAAAGATAAACCTATTGTATGTGCCTCTATTTTTAGTTTCTGAGTACAATCTTGTGGTTTTATCAGAATAGCACTGGGTATATTGCAGACTACAAATACGTTTAGTTAAAATCCCTTTATTCTAAAAAAGAATAGACGTTTCAAAAAATCTTCAATTTGCAATTTAACTTTTTTTATTTTAAGCATTTCCACAGATTTTTCATATTTTTTTAAATCTTATTGAACGATTCGTAGAAACCAATGAAGCAACATATTATGTATAATGTATGTATGTCTATGTATGTATTATATGTTTGTATGTATATTTGTTTTATTGAAATATATATTTTGTTGTTCTCTGTTATATACAATTATTTTTGTACGCTTATAACTACCTTAAATTTCTGTTCCTACATGTCCATCCCTGGTTGCCTGGAAGAGATCGCCTTGTGCGATAAGGCCGCCATTTGTACTTATCTAGTTTACTGTATTTCATTTTATTTTTCTCTTAGTTTTATGTGTTCAAAAAGTTTAAATAAATAAATGTATATATTACATTTGTTATAGGTAAAAATCATGTCTAGTAATGATAAATTAAAATGCAATGAAGTTCCGCCCAAATCATTATATTTCATCGCATATCTAAAACGCTGCTCCGATAGTTTGGATAAAGAAAGTATATAATATGTAAACGACGGTATATTGACAAATAAGATACATGTGGAAAGTGTTGACGGGAGGGTTTGCAGGGGTCGACTACACAGAACAATATTGGCACCATCATCATCAGCCTATATACGTTCCACTGCTGGGCACGGGTCTCCTCTACAACTGAGAGGGTTTTATTCCTAAGAATATTGATTGATTCAAACGAACAATAACAAAATGTTTCCAAATTCATATTCAATTTAGTGTGACTATCAATACAGCTGTCTAATTTTAAGTCTAGACACAGGCTGAATGAAACCGTTATATGCCGCCCGAAACTAACTTAATAAACTTGTTTGGGAATTTTAATTTGCAGATATTCGTTTCTTGATTTTATTAACTTTTGCCTCCGATTTTAATGGCGTGGTTTTTAAAATTGATTGTAGAAGGAAACATAAATTACATAACTGTACTTGTGTGTGTGTACTTTTAAGTAAAAGAATTCGCAAGTAATCAAAAAAGAAATTACATACATACATACATAAACTCACGCCTGTATTCCCCGAAGGGGTAGGCAGAGGTGCATTTCTGCACCCACATTTCGCCAAGTATGTATCAATCCCACGTAATAGTGGGCGAGCCTTTTGCCGTTTTTCCGCCACATATCCAGACTCCGTGCTGTTACCGAGAATTTCCTAATGGAAAAACCCAATAACACTTTGCTCTACCCGGGAATCGAACCCAGGACCTCTAGATCGCACGGCACATGCTTGTACCGCGAGACCACGAGGCAGTCAAAAAAGAAATTTATTCATCATAGTGCTAACGAAAATGTAAAAATCCAATAACACTGGCCGGGCAGTGTTCGAATCGTTCGGGATTCAAAGTGGGGAAACAACGATGCAATGAATATTGAAAACCCACAACACCTGAAGAAAATGTGTTGCCTGCTGTTAAACAAAAAACAAGGAGGGGAGGTGAATAAGAAGGTTAGAAATAAAGTCAAGTCTGTAAGGTTAGAAATAAAATTCTATGGGTGTTGAAATTTATCTCTTCATCATCATCATCATCAGCCTATATACGTCCCATTGCTGGCGACAGGCCGCCTCTACAACTGAGAGGGTTTAGGCCTTAGTCCACCACGCTGGCCTAGTGCGGGTTGGCGGACTACACACCTAAGAAATACCTAAGAACTTTTAGGTGTGCAGGTTTTATCACGATGTTTTCCTTCACCGTTAAAGCAAGTGATAATTCATTGTGAATACACATAACTTCGAAAAGTCAGAGGTGTGTGCCTGGGGTTTGAACCTGCGACCGCCGAAATTCTCGACCGCGCGCCTAAACCTCGAGGCCATCACTGCTTTATTATCTCTTAAAAATTTCTCAATTTTTTCGCTCCAAAATCACCAAAAAGCACCAAAATGATGACATCATCAAAATCGCTTTTGCTTGAACGTGGAAGATAAACAAATAAACTCGCAATCACGTTTACATAAATCACGAAAATCTACAAATATATTTATTTGTTAATATTCAAAAGGAAATGCATAATTGAAAAGGTGAAATATTGAAGGTCTACATCCGCATACATAATATCACGCGAGTTTTTAAAGTCAAGGGGACTTGAATAATAATAAGACTTGCAGTTGTGACATTTTATTTTTCTTGTTTTTGGAAATAAAATACGCTTCATTCAACATGAGCTAGTTTTCTTGTTTACTCATATAAGTATGTGTATGTTGAAACTTGAATACGATCATCAGCATAATACAAAACTGTACAAAAAAAATATTGAAAATGAAATATGCGCTCTGAAACGTAATACTTTAAGTTTAAGGGAGTTTTTTGGTTTTGATGACGATAGAAGAGTGATATGGGTGTTAGATGACAGGCTACGTTTATGGGGGAAAATGCTAGTTTCTGAGGGATTATCAACCGTCTACCACTTTCGGACCAAACTCTGAAGTCAACGCAAAAGAAATCACTGGTAAAAGACTCCGTAATAAACCCCCTATATTTGACCGTACGTAAAAAAGTAAGAAAACATTTATAACATTGATCGCGTTAAACTGGTTCGTAAAAAATGTGAAATAAGAGATTATTTTTAGCACACACGAATATCGCAGCCTCCTCGCGGCGACCTTCTTGGGTATCTTGTCAGATTATGTTTTTTTTTCTTTTCTTTCTTCCTCAAGGAACCGGCTAAGGTCGAAGACCATGCTGCCAAGTCTTCAGTAATTTAATTTCATTAGTATGAATGATGATGAATGATGAAAGAAAAAGGGCGGGAAATTCCCAAACTGGAGGCGCGCCCCCCGTCCCTCCCACATACAACCCTTAATCCCTTCATTACAATAGTGAACAGAGAATCAAGCACCACTCGCCGATATTGCACACAGTGCATCCGATTCACCCCTCGCCTCCTCCCTCCCCGTCCTACCGCATCGGTGGGACGGTCCCACCTGGATCAGGAGGCGCCTCCATCCTCTCGCCAACAATCACCAGAAAAGACAAGACACGCCAAATACAGCGCGACAGGGAAGAAAAAAGCGAAAACTAAATCTTACACACCACACACAACATCGACAAGCAACACTTAATCTCCTGTTCACCATCATCAAGAAAAAAATAACAATTATATGTGAGAAAAACAAAAAACGCGCTCTCCAATCCGAACACTTCCCGCCCTCTCAGATTATGAATATTGACACACGGTTTGTCTCGTAATTGGAGAGTGGAAATAACCTGGCCGGCAATTAGCTCGATATTTAAAATTGGAATGCTAATTGATTTTAATAACCCAGTTGTTTATCTTTATTAGCTATACTAAACCGAATTTAAATGTTTCCATTTTATTTTTCTGGCACAGCTAAATGACAGCGCACCGTGCGGTTGATAGTACCCAAATTTGTAGTTCAAATAGTGAATTGTGTAATATGGAGAAGCACTAGGCTGGACTTCTATCATTTTGATGGTTCAGCATGAATAAAAACATAAATCAGAATGACATGTCTATAGCCTTAGTGCATCATATCCTAATCTCTAAGCCGCAGTTTCGCTCCCTACTGCGTCAAACAGTAGGTGATTCTCCTGAATAACAACTACCTAAGGGTTTTAGCATCGAGTCATAAAAACTTAAAAAGGTAACTATATACTGTAAGATATAGATCGACTTCGCGGGTAGATGTTGGTCGTCATTACGCCGGCTGCCTATATAACGGGCGCTGCTGAGCATCAGACACTCACTCATCGGCCGGTTTACAGTGCGGAAGCTCTGTCCGAACGTCAACGCTTGTCTTGTGTTTTAAATTCACCCTCATTACTGTTAACATTTTGTTATTTCAAATTCATGTTAAAAGTCATGTCAATTTATGTTTGTTACGATCCGTGGTCGAATAAATCTTTATGTTTAAATCAATTAATATTTTCATATCTTAAAATACATATAGTTATCGAAACTGTATCAAAAAGTTATATGATTTGGAAGACTGCCTTGTGGTCTCGCGACACAGGCTTATGCGATCTAGGGATTTCGAGTTCGATTCCCGGGCCGAGCAAAGTGTTATAAGTGTTTTTATCTATTACATTTTCAGTCATTAAATATTTAAATAGTAATAATAGCCGCTGTCTAATTCGAAATAACGAGTTTCTTGTTAATTTTAATATAATATATCTAAATCAATCCACATACATTTTTATCCACACACATTTATTTATTTATCTTATTAATTATTATACTGTACACATGAACTACCCTCCCTTCTATCACTTGTTTATGTCCATCTTATGGTTGTCTCTAAAAGATCGCCTTGAGCGATAAGACCGCCAATTGTACTTCATTCTTTTTGTATATTGTTTTGTTCATTATTTCTTAGTGTTTATAAAATAAATAAATACATTTCATTTAAGATTATATAAACGAGAAACTATAGGTAAGGCTTAGAGATAAAACCGTCATATGGTTTAAAACACGACTTGATCTGATTAGAAAATCAGATAAAACGAAAAAATTACAGCAAAAAATCTACATGCTTTATTTTATTAGAATATTTACTTCAATATAAAAAAAACCGGCCAAGTGCGAGTCGGACTCGCGTAAAGAGGGTTCCGTACGCACAATGCCTTAGTAAGGGCCTACGCCTTCCTAAGCATTTATTTGTCATACCTCGGGCGGAGTTAAATTGAAAAAATAATATCTCCTAAAATATTGGCCGCAGAATGCCCATTGTGGGCTTAGTAGTAACGTAACGCCTATACTTATTGACCACAAAATTTTGAGCATTGACTCAAGTGCTTCTCGTCATAACCGCAGAATGCAGACCTCGTCCTAGTTAAAATAGATGACGTCAAAATTTGCAGGGAAGTACAGAGGTTTTACTAAAATTTCCTTTACGTTTTCCGCTGTCGTGAACAATGGAAGACACGTGCAAATAATTTTTATGTTGCAATAAAACTTGAAAGGGTTTTTCCACATATTGTGAGTGACTACCTCGTGGTCTCGCGGTACAAATATGTGGTGTGCGATCTAGAGGTCCCTAGTTTGATTTCCAGGTCACGCAGTGTTATTGGGTTTTTCCGTCAGGAAAAAAGTCTAAGCATTATATTGGTGTTATAAACCAAAACCAAAGTAATGTTTATAAGTAAGTCACATACGGCCAAAATTTATAAATAAGCCTTATCTCTATCTGCAGCTCATTTAAATAATAAACCAATCAAGAGTCATTTACGAGCGAGACCACCAGTTTCACCTGATTGGTCAATTATTGAGATCTATCGACAGCCAGGGATAAGGAATTTGTGTTTATTAATAAATTTTCAGTGTTAGTGGGTTTTTTCCATCAGAAAATATTCAGTAGCAGCACGGAGTCTGAAAATGTGTCCCAAAAACGGCACGAATGATCGTTCTTCACGCCACTCTCTGATTCGACCAAACTGCATTTGAAATGAATTGCGGTGTTGTCACTATGCGGTAAAAATAAATACTCGTAGTATTAATTTTTATCTGTATAGTGATAATGTCAAGTACAAGTTTGTTGACAAATTGACGTAACGTCCACGCATTGAATTTTAAATCAGGTCTGACGTAATATTATAATCACTGTCAGATTATAAAATTACGTCAGCGGTCAGACCCATTGCGATCTAGAGGTCCCGGTTTCGATTTCCGGGCCGGACGAAGATCTATTGGGTTTCTCATTAGCAAGTCGGAGTCCCTTCGGGGAATACAGACGTATTTGCATATGCATGTATTTTAATGATGTTTACTAAAATGTTCCTTAACTTATAAAAGTGTATAGAGATCCTAACTTATTACGTATATAGATCGACATGAATAAACACCATACCATGACAATGCAATGTCATCGATCTTATTTATTTCACTTCCATCATAGTATCATTCTGTCGCGATATAGACGTACCTATCATACAAATACAAAGAAATTTACTAACGGCTGGTATTTTTAGTTATACTTTATAATAGTCCAAACAGTATATCGAGCAAACGTTTCAACCCCGATTTTAAGCCGAATATTTCACCCGAATCACCCGAAACGTGACACAAAGTGTTTTTGAACGATGCGTATATGCTGTTATTTTTATTGTTTTTTTTAGGGTAAAGGTATTTTTGTTTGTGTCATAATATTTGCTTCTACCGCCTCTGTAGTAACAGGTTTGAGGTCAGCCAGTCGCGGGTTAAATATCCGGTTTATAACAGGCGAATGTTTGTGTTATGAGCGCAATTCTGGGTATGTATTTTTGATCCACCGAAAAGCTCCAAGTAATTTTTGATTTGATTATAATAGTGATCTTTACATTATATTCGAAAATTAAAAAACGGGTATTACTATACGAGTAATGATGGCCTCGAGGTTTAGGGGCGCGTCGAGAATCTCGACGGTCGCGGTTTCAAATCCCAGGCACACACCTCTGACTTTTCGAAGTTATGTGTGTATTTACAATTCATTGATTATAATTTATTATCACGTACTTTAACGGTGAAGGAAAACATCGTGATGGAACCTGCACACCTAAAAGTTCTTAGGAATTTCTTAGGTGCGTAGTACGCCAACTCGCATTAGGCCAGCGTGGTGGACTAAGGCCTAAACCCTCTCAATGGTAGAGGGGGCCCGTGCCCAGCAGTGGGACGTATATGGGCTGATGATGAAAGCACTCACTCTGTCACATGTCAGTCACGTCACATCACGTTACGCCAGGTGTGTTTTAGTCCCGCGTTACAACAGGGGTCACAGGGGACTGTTGTCTTTTCCCGGGCACATATCCAGACTCCATGTTACTACTGGGAATTTCCCAACCGATCAATTTCATCAACCCAAAACCTCTCGACATCCCGTCGCACTCTGTTTCCACGGAACAAACAAGGTATGTTTATAGTAGGTATTATAAGAATCCATACGCTTTAGCCTAGTTCCAATAAATAGTTACTAACTTTAAATCCCATGGATCTTACTTTAGTAATAGACCGTTTCTAAGAAAATTAAAAAAATCATAGGTATTCATAGTAAAGAAAGAAAAGAAAAGAAAGAAAAAAGATTTATTGTTGGCTATAGGAAAAACAGATACAAAGAACAAACAACCAAACAATTAGTAAATACAATTTACATAGCCAACAATGATCCCTTCATTCAGCTGTATGCTGCAATTCCGCTTACACGGTATTGCAGCGCTGGTTTTCAATAAAGGGACCAAGTGACAAAACGGACGCTAGGTAGGCGTACTGATTTTAAAGAATAATAAAAGTTAATAATATTACTATATTAAAATATACTATTCTTATATATTGCACTAGTCTAAATTAAATTAATAATAGTAAACGCTACACAACACAACATAAAAACTATATATTATATGTACTTATTAATCGCGAAAATAACAAAAACAAAAAATTCATAGCGCCAATTCAGGCTTGTGAAGCGATAGAATATATATAGTAGATAGTCTACTTATTACTAGTCACGCGAATTTCGTAATTCGATATAAGGAATATGGGATATAATACTAAGCGGATGACGTCACCTAGACGGCACAACCGGCTTTAATAGATGATCGCAAAAAACGTATGGAATTTTAAATTTCCTTCTAAGAAAATCCCCTGGGGATTTTTAGTTCAAACTCCGCTTTACGCACCAAATTGAGGCTCTTGAGGTTACAGAGGATAGTTTGATATGATCTACTCATACATTTTGTGGTGTATATTTCTACACCTATATACTAATCAGAGGAGCCTCCTGGTAGTTCTTATGAAAAAATAGCATAATGTTAAGGTCCCAACTTCCATCTATCTACATACCAAAATACTCGTTTTTATTTTTCGTTTGGACATGAACTTATCTAGCACAAAAAGGTAAAAACATTCCTTTTATTGTTTAAAGTTTCGTTTTTTTTAACAATATTTATGACACTTCCAGACTCCGTGCTGTTACTGAGAATTTCCTAATGGAAAAACCCAATAACACTTTGCCCGACCCGGGAATCGAACCCAGGACCTCTAGATAGCACGGCACATACTTGTACCGCGAGACCACGAGGGAAGTGTGCCCGAAAAGCGGCAATAGGCTCGCCCCCTATTACGTGGGACTGATACATAACTGGCGAAATGTGGGTGCAGAAATGCACCTCTGCCTACCCCTTCGGGGAATACAGGCGTGAGTTTATGTATGTATGATGTATGTATTTATGACAGTCAATGAACCTTAATGACCTTAATGACTAAAAATATTGTGCGCGATTTATCGGATTGAATTCGGAGTTGCGGGCAAAGTGTAGTCAATCATATCTTACTAATATTATAAACGCGAATGTTTGTATGTATGGATGTCTGGATGTATGGATGTCTGGATGTCTGGATGTTTGTTGCTCTTTCACGCAAAAACTACCGAATGGATTTCAATGAAAGTTTACAATAATATAGCTTATACATCAGAATAACACATAGGCTATATATTTTTAAGATAGTGTGTGAATTGTCCAAAATATAACGATAATTGTCAAGTAAGTCGGGAAAAACTGCATCTGCGAGCTATTCTTGCGTACGCTGCAAAAACTGTAGAGTTTACACGTATTTAATGTATAAGAGAAATGTTTATCTTAATAAGTCCTACAAAAAAGTCCGCGACAGCATATACTATCTTTAAAATTACGAGGAATATGGTAAAAACAACAATTTCATTTTCTTATATAAACTGTTCTAACTAATTTCCTGTCAAACATTTTATGTTTATCCCGTCAATACGGTTAATGGTCCCCTCAAATTAAAGAACGTATTTAAATAAAGGTTTTGAATCGACAACATATATTCACAACATTCGAACAATTGCGTATTTTTCATTTTAAAAATGCAGAATAATGAAAAATGAGTGACATATTTATTAGTTGTCAAAAATGTATGCGAGCGTTCAGAAATTTATTTTTAAACTCCTTGGTTGTATCTGGTTTAAAATTTACAAACGAATGCAGGCTCGGTAGTCATCACGCTTCGTAATCTAAATAATGATTTCACTGATCCCAACGGATATACCCTTTGATTTTAGCATATATTTCAATGCGAAAGTAACACTACTGTGTTATACTTTCACGCCTAAAATATTTGAGTTATTTGGATGATTTTTGTTATGGATAAAAACGGAAACATAAAAAGGGACATAGGTAATTTTTTTTTTAATTCATTAAGTGTAATTTGGGCACTTGGGAGACGTTTAATAGATTTACTTATTATCTTTCTGCACCCAACCCTGAAGTCTATGCGGACGGAGTCGCGGGCAAAAGCTAGTAAGTCAATAAACAAGAGTACACGTACCTAATACATACATAACCTCACACCTGCATTCCCCGAAGGGATAAGCAGAGGTGAATTTCTGCACCCAAATTTCGCCAGGTATGTCACTATGTATGCCAACAGGTTTATCAGTCACACGTAATAGGGAGTGAACCTATTGCCGTTTTTCGGGCATTTTTCCAGACTTCGAGCGCCACAAGCTGTCTTTTAGTGAAAACAGACATAATCAACTCCTGTGTGGCCGTAGTTCTCTAACAGACATTTAGATGACTGTTACAACTATTAGAAGTTGTCGTGTTGTTGTCCGAATAAAAAATATATTTGCATTTTAATGATCTCAGATTAAGTCAGAGGTAGTCCGTCTGATCGGAATGACCGGTTTGTTTTTTTAAATGTTATCAAATTTATTGATTGCTCTATATCAACTTAAAGGTGTAGACGGCAAAGACACGAATTCGTTTTTATGAACATAGCGACGTTAAAGTGCGAACTACTTTGTGATCAGTTAACTTCAAAGTATTCGTATTTTGATGACTCGGTAATGAATTTGATTAAATCACATACTACACTTATTTCTCGCCGGTCGCCACGATCATACCGGTCCGGGTATTTATCATCAGCTCAAATACGTCCCACTGCTGGGCACGGGGCTCCTCTACAACTGAGAGGGTTTAGGCCTTAGTCCACCACGCTGGCCTAGTGCGGGTTGGCGGACTACACACCTTAGAAATTCCTAAGAACTTTTAGGTGTGCAGGTTTTATCACGATGTTTTCCTTCACCGTTTTTCCAATTCCAATTCATTGTGAATACACATATAACTTCGAAAAGTCAGAGGTGTGTGCCTGGGGTTTGAACCTGCGACCGCCGAAATTCTCGACCGCGCGCCTAAACCTCGAGGCCATAATGTATATTAAACATTACTAATTATATTCTTTGGGGACCCTCATGTATTCATATTCATCACAGAGAAACGCCGAAGAACCAAACAAGTTGATGTAGGCAAGCGCCTCGCTCAGCTAAAATGGTTATGGTTAGGGCATTTGGGCAAGATAAATGATTGTCGTAGTAGTACGTAGTGTAGGGCGCCCTCTGGGCTAGGTGGGGTGACGATATTCGCAAGGTGGCTGGCAGCGGTTGGATGAGGAGGGCCGAAGATCGAGCCCAGTGGCGTGTCATAGGAGAGACCTATTACCAGCAGTGGACGTAAGAAAGGCTGCTGATGATGAGTTTGACGGTGACGTACTTTAACGGTGAAGGAAAACATCGTGATTAAACCTGCACACCTAAAAAAAAGTTGTTAGGAATGTCTTAGGTGTGTAGTCCGCCAACCTGCATTTGGCCAGCGTGGCCTAAACTCGCTCATTTGTAGAGGAGGCCCGTGCCCAGCAGTGGGTCGTATATGGGCTGATGAGGATGATGATGATACAAAGTCTCAGATTACAAAGATAAGCCTTAATTTACTTTTACAATTTGTATTTAGCAAGAATACATATTTAACCTTTCGCTTCATAAAGATTTGGTCAAATACATAAATTAGCCTTTATATAATGCATTTAGTAAGTCACTATTCCGGCGGAATTAGAAAGTAAATAAAAAACTAAGTTTACGTAATACGAATGCTGCAGTGAAGGGATTTGAATAGAATATTTGCATTAAAGTGGTTCAAGGCACGCTTTATTCATATCTTCTGTCTGTTGCCTAATGAGGGCAGTGATTATCATGATGTGGAATTAAACGCAGCTATTAGCTGTAAATTGAGTTCATATTGTTATTTAAAGACTTATGATCATAAAGTTGAGCGTTTGTTTATTTACTATGATAACTGCATCGCAATCGCACAATGTGTCGGGCGATCTAGAGTTTCCGAGTTCGATTCCCGGGTCGGCCAAACTGTTATGGGTTTTTCCATAAGGAGTTTCTCGGTAGCAGCACGTAGTGAATAGTGATGTGCCCGAAAAACGGCAAACTAAAATGGGTGGTAAAGTAAATGTTGAAATAACTCTAAGTGATGAATATGACATTTTATAGATTCAATAAATACTATTTCATTTTATTTTATTTCATACGAATATATTACTGTCAGATCGTTTTATCGGCAATATTTTACAACATCAAAAACAAATGTTTTGCTCAAAAATATACACGTGTATGCAAATAACGACATTTAAAGTTGCTGCTATTATTAATTTATACATAAGCAAATAAGATATTTTCAGATATTAAAACACCGAACAGATGCCAAACTGTGATCCGAATGTTATGTTATCCGGTGTTGGAAGTTTGTGGTTAAATATATTTGCTGCTCTAATTCAGATCAAAATTTTATGAACCAATTTGTTATCAGTTTGAACGTAAAAGTTGTTTTTGAATTTAAGTGTTTCCAGTAAACGATATTTACTCGTATTTCATAAGAGATACTTAAAAAAAGATTATTCCCAATTAATTGGTTTTCTAAACTACTTTTTATGATAGGTTTACCAAAGCCACATGTATGTAAATGCGAATCAACAGACAAAAACTAGTAGGCGGTCAAGTCACTGAATGATTTGAAAAGTCACGGGTACCTATAGTTCATTGCTTATTTTATTGTCTTGTTTTCGAAATCGTGACTGTAGCACTCCATGCCACACCCAACTAAACGCAAATTCCGTTTTTTATTAAGTCAAACGATATGATCTTTATATTCAAATCAATTTTAGCATCTGGCAAAAAATATCGTAAAAAAATATTGATCTTAAAATACCAAGAAGTGGATATATTTTTAGTTCAATAGTGTCCTTGAACTTCATCGTTTTAGAAACCTATAACCTTGAACTTGGTTGTTTAAAGGTCAACACAACAATTCGCTCAATGTAAGCGGATATTATGACATCAAAACTTACAAGGTTATTCACCTGCTTTTCCTTATAATCGGCAAATTTATAAAGAGCCCTGCGGTTAAACGCAAATTTCCTACACAGAGCTCCTGATAAGTGGTGACCTTATACCAAGGATCGTTTTAAGTAAATTTGAATAGGCCGGGTCAATGAGGATGATACTACTGATGTAACATTGAAATCCATCAACTGTAAAATGACCTGATTCAATGAACTCATTCAATGAATTATCACGTACTTTAACGGTGAAGGAAAACATCATGATAAAACCTGCACAATTAAAAGATCTTAGGAATTTCTTAGGTGTGTAGTCCGCCAACCCGCACTAGGTCAGCGTGGTGGACTAAGGCTTAAACCTTCTCAATGATAGAGTAGGCCCGTGCCCAGCAGTGGGACGTATATGGGCTGATAATGATGTCGTTCAATAAGCCCTAAAATAAGAAACATTCAGATATTAAATTAGTGTAATAAGCTTTTTTCGATTTTATTTTTGGATAATAATTTATTCAGGTGCGTTCATAGTCGTGAGAATGAAGCTGGTACTGTGTCTGGAACTATACAGGTTGACTCCAAACGCTACGAGTTTGTCGAGTACGATAGCAACTTTTATGCTATAGCTGACCCGGCGAACTTCGTTCCGCCTAACAGTATTTTTTTTTGTAGCCTAAATTAATCCTTATTACATCAGCTACCCGCCAGTGAAAGTCCCGTTCAAATTGCCCGTTTCAGAGATTAGCCGGAACAAACAGACAGACAGACAAAAATTGTAAAAAAATATATTTTGGTGTATGTACTGTGTATACATCTATATGCATTTATTAAAAAAGCGGTTATTTCAATATTACAAACAGACACTCCAATTTTATTTATTTGTATAGACTATAGAGTATAGATATACAGTGGTTACTAACCGGACTCATACGATTAATAAATAACTACTCAAGCTACTTAGACTATTGGTTCTAACTATATTGTGCTCGTGGTGCAGTTGGCATTGGATACGAAGTTGTGAAAGGAGAGGCCGCGGGTTCGATCCCTGAACCGTGATAAATGTTTGTGTAATTCACAAATATTTGTTTCAGGTCTGGGTGAGACCGAATAGTCTCGCTTAGGTTCTGATACCCACGAAACAAGACTTGTATTTCTGTGTAGGGTCAGAACTATATATGTGACTGTTGGGTGTATTTATTTGTTTATTTAACGCTCATTTGTTTTGTATTTTAAGAAACATATTAAGAAATGTTTCTCTTCAAGAAATGAATAGGAAAAATTGCCACAAAAGACCATCTGCGCAAATTAGAATTCAAGAATTATCCATTAGTCGCGTTACCTCCGTTGATGTTGCCTTGTACCACAAACTGAGGTTAGTCAGAAGAATATATGTTATTTAAACACGCGATTTTAAATAGTCTGCAATATATTGCATGCTACCCATATTTTTTTTAAACCAAACGAAAATGCCCCTCGAAAAAAGGAAGAAGGGGGTATTTCGGAATCTCGTCCTACCACCCTTAATATTGTCGTACCCTACGTACTATTTTTAAGTGCGCAAGCGCAAGTGCACGTGCTTCTACAGTTTACAGTGGTCAGACTTGAATTCACCATTTTGGTCTGGTGTGGGTTGGTGGCACGTACGGGTTAGGTACCCAAAGAGGCGTAATCTGATTTAATAAAGCCTGTCCATTTGTAATACACTCTACCCAATTGCAAACTTAGTTTAAAGTTTTTTCGAAATCCGATTAATAATTTTATGATTTCATAGAATAAATCTCACCTATAATTATACTTCTACAAATTTTACTTAGAAAGTGTGTATTCTGATTTCACTCACGGACCGAGCGAACAGTTTTCCAAATATTGTCATACGTTCAGACTCAATTATGACACTTATGACGCATCAGTGAAAAACTTGTCTGCTAACAAGGCGTTTATTGTCATAACTCATAAATACTGCATGCTGTAAATTCATTATTTATATTTCTATAGAAACACTTTGTAGTGATTTATTGAGTTTATGAAACAAAGGATTGCATTTGTCAGTAAATTGTTTATTTTATACTGCCAAGACAGAGTTACCGCACTAGCATCAGTGCAATGTAAGTGCAGTGTGGAGGGAATGAATGCAGTTATATCTTATTAAAGACCCTTAGTGGATATATGTAGCCTGATTTCGTTTAACTATATTTAGCTAAAAAAGGTATATTTTACCAAGAGGTCATGAAAAATAGAACATCATTGTATATACCATCAAATTTATTGAAATAAATAAGGCAAAGTGACCGTTCTTGTGTAGTGCCTCGACATGTAAATAACAAACGGCTGTCTAAGGGTAAATACGATTATCAGCAGATACAGATATCGAATCGAATTGCCATGCCGATCGCGGGTACGATTCCCTGGTAGGCTATGAGTTGTTAGGATTTTTTATTTGGTTTTGAAAAGCAGCAATTGACTCGCCCTCTGTTACGTGGGACATAAAAAAACGTGTCTGTAGAAATTCACCTCTGCTTTTCTCTTCGGGAACACCGGCGTGATGTTTGTATTACAAATAGACGTTCATTACTGAATACTGTGTGTTAATATTTAGTCACATTTGTAAAAAAGGTTAGTATTAAGTGTAGTTAAAAGAAATCCATTATTTTTGCATGAAATTGAAGGCTTTAATTACCATAGTTAGAATGATCCGATTAAGGCCAAATATGCGCCGTTTTGTTCGATAACTTGTTGCCATTTTAAACAACGACAAAGCCAAGCCACACACATCGACAGTGACTCGCCAGAAGCTCCGGGAGCTTGGTTGGGAGGTTCTTATGCATCCAAATTATAGTCCGAACCTGGCACCAAGACGTGATTACCATCTGTTCCCGTCCATGGCGAACAATTTTGCTGGTGAAAAATTCAGTTTAAGAGAGGCTTGTGAACATCGACTGTCTCAACTTTTTGCCAATAGGGCCGAGGGCTGCTATGAGAGAGACATAATGGTATTACAGTACTACAGATAGGAATTAAAGCCTTCAATTTCATGTAAAAATAATGGATTTATATTTAATATACCTATTATAATAAGGAGGTTAATTAAACGGAAACTTTTAAAGTAATAGTTTGAAGAATTTTTGATTCTGGTTCAAACGAAAACTTGTTCTTATCGTTAATTTAAACGACTTCAATGTTAATGACGATGTCTTTAATCGAAAATGTTTTAAATTGCACATTTACTTGTTCGGGCGATATGTTACATTAAAGTGATCAAAATGGATTCAAAATAGGCATAGAAAAAACTGTTTTTATATATAATATGTATTTAGAGCCCTCTCAGTTGTAGAGGAGGCCCGTGCCCAGCAGTGGGACGTATTTGGGCTGATGATGATGATTTAGAGCTAATTTGTAGTATGTTGTTTATGTTATTCAATATTGATGTTTATGCAAAATATGTCGAATTCGCGAAGGGACATATTTATGTAGATTAGACCAAAAATAAATCACAGGACTCTGCACTCGATACACTTAATAAATTGCATTGTTTAAAAACTTATTTTTGAAAATAGGATTTTGATAAAATAGTTCATGCTTAGAATACCGTAGTCATAGTTATACCAAAGAAATATACACCACATACATACATACATAAAATCACGTCTGTATTCCCCGAAGGGGTAGGCACGGGTGCATTTCTGCACCCACATTTCGCCAAGTAAGTATCAGTCCCACGTAATAGTGGGCGAGCCTATTGCCGTTTTTCGGGCACATTTGCAGACTCCGTGCTGTTACCGAGAATTTCCTAATGGAAAAACAAATAACACTTTGCCCGACCCGGGAATCGAACCCAGGACCTCTAGATCGCACAGCACTTACTTGTACCACGAGGTACACATACCACACTAAATCCTATATGAATGAAGTCTATGTATCCACACCTAATATTGTCTCACACGGAGGCGAGCTAAGTAAGCACGAGAGAACACATTTCCTCATTTGGTGCTTCTATTGATAATTATTTTAACAGAAAAACTCATAAACACCTGGGAACTTTTGATCGTTCGCGCTATGCACCGCGGGACCAACCATCATTTTGCTGGTGGTAGAATATTCGTATCCGCCCGGTTAGCGACCACCGTACACAGGGCGTAAAACCCGCCATAGTGGTGTCATGGAAGTGTGCCGCGTTCCGGGATCAGCCAGTGTATATCCGGTTTTCGGGGGGGCTTCAGTCATGGTGAAAGGATGACCGTGCCGCATTTTTTGGCCGGTTTGACGCGGTCGGCCACGATCAAAGGATCACCATGGTATTAGTCCCCCAAACTTCTTCACAAGTAAGGTGAAGAGGTTTTTGGCCGGCATGATTGTGTCGACCAACCGGAGATCACCATCTTTCGCTGGTCGGCACTTTTTATGGACTCCATTACACTTACCATCAGGTGCAATTGAGTCACTTTGCCGTGCCAGCATAAAAAAAAAAACAAAAAAAACAGTTCTGTACATAAATTAGATAGTATAATATTCATCATCATCATCAGCCCATATACGACCCACTGCTCGGGCCTCCTCTAGTAAGTTAGACCTTAGTCCACCATGCTGGCCTAGAGCGGGTTGGCTGACCTCACCTAAGAAATTGTTAAGATTTTTTTAGGTGTAAAGTTTTCCTCATGATGTTTTCCTTCACCGATAAAGTACGTGATAATTCATTGTGAATACACACATAACATCGCTATTCAGAGGATAGTGCCAAAGGTTTGAACCTGCGACCGCCGAGGACTCGGCCGCGCGCCTATACCTGGATGCCATCACAATTTATGTAATATAATATTCTCTTTAACTATTTCCTACGACCTTTTATAAACAGTCAGCATCTACTTCCACGTTCCACAATAAATAATTATCATAAGTGCTATGTAATTGCCTTTGTGATAAATAAACGATTATTTTATTTTATTTATCACACGAAAATAAATGAAAACTAAATTAAATAAAATTACTCTACAGACACTGAATTTAAAGAGCGTGTAAATTGTAAGAAACCCTCTTTATCACATCATCAGGGGGTTGAATGACAGGTTTCAATGATAAGCGTGAATTTCAGTAACGGGAAAAAAAAATTGAATACGATGATTTTGGATAATAAAGCATACTATACACTGCATCTTTTACTCATTACTACGAGTTTATAATAAAGTACTTAAAATAACTTTTCAGGCACCATTATTAATTTAAAAAATATTCACGGCTCTTATTTACTGATTGCAGTAAAGTTAAATATTTTTCATTTCTGTATTTTATTTACTTAATGGAGTTGACAATAATACAGACAATAACGCAATGTCGTATTAAACACCGTAGCTAATTTATACACGCTACTGAAGAGTATTTATTATTAGAGAAAAGTAAAATTTTATTATAACGACGCAGTAAAATTTATATTTTTGATTAAATAATATTTTATATTAAAATAAATTTTATTTGCAAATCATTTATATATCATTTGCGTTTTTTTAAGCAATATTTTTTTTTAAATACTCTAATTTGCAAAAATATTATTTCATTGTACTTCAATTTATTTATACAAAAATTATTTTGAATGTCATTTATTTACACAATTTTATTAAAATTAAAATACTTACTTTAAAAATCACTAACACTACACAAATCACAATTACTGAACCGTACACACTAAGTCCATATTCGCCCGCGTTTGGCAGTGTTGGGAGGTGCGCGTGCGGCCGCGCTAACAACACCCGTCACTTTGAGCTACGAATCTGAGCATTGTTTGCATCAGTATCAAGCCTTGATAGTCGAGGCTCTATCGTAAACCTTTGTCAGTACTTCATTCACGTGCTTGCGAGTCACGTTTTCAATATTTGAGAATTTTTATGCATTATGCACTACGTAAATACTATATACGGGCACGCGGTCGAGAATCTCGACGGTCGCGGGTTCACACCTCTGACTTTTCGAAGTTATGTGTGTATTCACAATTAATTATCACGTAATTTAACGGTGATGGAAAATATCGTGATGAAACCTGCACACCTAAAAATTCTTATAAATTTATTAGGTGTGTAGTCTGCCAACCCGCACTAGGCCAGCGTGGTGGACTAAGGCCTAAACCCTCTCAATGGTAGAGGAGGCCCGTGCCCAGCAGTGGGACGTATTTGGGCTAATGATGACACACATACAGTCGTGAGTATCCCCGGAGGGGTAGGCAGAGGTGCAGTCCCACGTAATAGTGGGCGAGCTTATTGTTTTTTCGGGCACATTTACAGACTCCGTGTTGCTACTGAGAATTATTAATGGAAAAAGCCGATAACACTTTGCCAGCTCTCTAACAATTTGCTACTCTTACCAAAAACTCCAGAGTTCAAACGTCAAAACGTGACCTATGTAAGGTTTTCCAGAAACAACAACTTACTAATGAAAATCGTGACATGATTGTGACGTATGTGTTCACTAATAAGGACTAATAAGGAATCATCAACCGCAAACTCATCATTATTGATGATTATTGTATGTGTGTATGTACTAGTAAATTTAGATTCTAAAACCCTTCTTTGGGTACTTTAATGAGTCACTTTATTGTACGTAATTGTGTTCTTCGACAAGCACTGACGCAAAAAAACATAATGTTTCCAAGTATAGTATTAGACACCACGAAAAAAACTAAGTGGGTATCACGCTTTTATTCTGCCAATACAATGAGTGACGTTTTTCTTCAAATCCAAAAGCAGAAAAAATGTGTTTTCCAAACATAGTTTCAATATCACGAGTGTCGAAAAGGAGGAATTTTAATGTCAGTCAAAGGTTAAAATGTTGGAAAATAAACCCTTTGAATGTAAAGAGGTTTTTACTAACTTTTAAGTTTTTTTAATTATCGTCTCAGGCTTAAATGATTCAGAGTATGAACTCTGAATACCACGAAAGAAGGTTGTTCAAATAGCTTTATGGTTTATGTATATTGTAAATCATAATCTAACCGCCAACTCGCGCTAGATCAGCGTGGTAGACTAAGGCCTAAACCCTCTCAGTTGCAGAGGAGGCCCGTGCCCAGCAGTGGCCTATATGGCCTGACGATGACAACATAATTAGACTAGCGACCTGGAGTAGTTTTTTTAATTATTTTTTTTAAGGAAAACAGACAGTAGTATACAGGTAATTACAAGAAGCTTCATCATCAGCCCAAATACGTCCCACTGCTGGGCACGGGCCTCCTCTACAACTGAGAGTGTTTAGGCCTTAGTCCACCACGATGGCCTAGTGCGGGTTGCCGGACTACACACCTAAGAAATTCCTAAGAACTTTTTAGGTGTGCAGGTTTTATCACGATGTTTTCCTTCACCGTTAAAGCAAGTGATAATTCATTGTGAATACACACATAACTTCGAAAAGTCAGAGGTGTGTGCCTGGGGTTTGAACCTGCGACCGTCGAAATTCTCGACCGCGCGCCTAAACCTCGAGGCCATCACTGCTACAAGAAGCTTACTTAATATAAATTAGATATATATACTACCCACTACGTTTTCACGGATTTCATTAAATAATTTAAAGCCATTGTAAGAGTACGTGCTATCTAATCAATAATCAATCAATAATAAGGTTAACACACATGAAAAAGAAAGAAAAAATAAATTAATAAAAAATCAACAATGCTCAAGTTCTTTTAAAATTGTAGCAGCATCAATTTTAAATTTACTTCTGCTGATATGCAGTATATCGATTGCGCGGTTGCACCTCTAGGCGCTATGTAATAACCATATCATTCTTCGATTACTAACAAGCCGGCAAAATTATGTCGACTAGGGAGACGATAGTTGAAGAACGTAAAACGTTGACGTACTATGTAGGTATTTTCAAAACTTGAGCATCTGAATAGCACATTGAACTATAAGAGTGAATTGTACTCATGTTTGTTCAGTTCTGATAAGATAGTAATTAAGTCTTCAGACGTATTTTATTGAAGATAATAATACTTGTCAAACATTTAGTTCAGCTACAAAGCTGCAGACTCAATGAGAACTAATTAAACCTAAATATACTTATTTAAAACTATGCATGTTCGCCGACACAGCCCAGCGAATTAGCAAGTTGAAGTGGCAGGAGTACCAATGGCCGATGGGGCCAAAAGGTTCTCGAGTGGAGGCCACGTACCGGAAAGCGCAGCGTAGGACGTCCACCCACAAGGTGGTCTGGCGACCTGGTGAAGGTCACGGGTCGTCGCTGGATGCAGGCTGCCTCCAACAGGTCACTATGGAAGTCATTGGGGGAGGCCTATGTTCAGCAGTGGACTTCCTTGGGCTGATAATGATGATGATGATGATGTTTGCTGGTCTTACTCTATACTCAATACATACACACTCACGCGAGAAATCTAACCCGGGATTGCACAGCACATACTTGAGAATAGGAGGCAACAAGCTTAACAAGCTTCATTAAGAGTAGTTCTTTAAAGTTTTAAGTAAGTGAAATCACTTACTTCTGAATTTTTTGTAAAAAAGTCTCTCGTAGTCTCTGATACCCACGACACAGGACTTGTATCCTAGTGTGGGGTCAGAACTATGTATGTGACTGTTGGGTGTATTTATTTATTTATATTATTTATTTTGTCATTCGGTCTAATAATGTGTTACTTTAATCTTTTCTTTCTTTTTTTCTGTATAAATAAGTCTATTCCTTATCATAATAGTCTTAAAATAGGTGTTTATCTAAATATCTCTGTTTGTTAGTGAATCTGTAAAAAATAATCTTTCATTCCGAACATCAAACATTTTCAACCTACACCCACTCTATGGATTAGGGTGCCGTGGGTAAAGGATTATGCCTGAGGACAAAAAGCGGTTTTATTTTTAGGAGATTATTTGGATTGATGTAAAAAGAATTACAAAAAATATTTAAAAATAAATCGACCACTAAGTATTACTCTAATGTTGATTGATTTTTAACTATACATATGTACTTACACTGACTGCCTCGTGGTCTCGCGGTACAAGTATGTGCCGTGCGATCTAGAGGTCCTGGGTTCGATTCCCGGGTCGGGAAAAGTGTTATTGGGTTTTTCCATTAGGAAATTCTCGGTAACAGCACGGAGTCTGGAAATGTGCCCGAAAAATGGCAATAGGCTCGCCCCCTATTACGTGGGACTGATACATACTTGGCGAAATGTGGGTGCAGAAATGCACCTCTGCCTACCTCTTCGGGGAATACAGGCGTGAGTTTATATAATGTATGTATGTATGTATGTTCTTACAGTTGTATAAATCAAGTATAAGTATCATTGTCTTAATTAATTTTTTTAACTGCTTCACGTAGACACTTAGGTTTTTCCGTTACGAAATTCTCAGTAGCAGCACGGAGTCTTGAATTGTGCCCTGAAAACGGCAATATAGGTACTTGCCCTCTATTACGTGGGACGAAAATGCAATTGGCGAAATGTGGGTGCAGAAATGCACCTCTGCCTACCCCACCGCGGAATACAGTCGAAAATGTATCATCATCATCATCATCAACCTATATACGTCCCACTGCTGGGCACGGGCCTCCTCTACATTTGGGAGGGTTTAGGCCTTAGTCCACCTCGCTGACCTAGTGCGGGTTGGCGGACTACACACATAAGAAATTCCTAAGAACTTTTAGGTGTGCAGGTTTCATCACGATGTTTTCCTTCACCGCTAAAGTACGTGATAATTCATTGTGAATACACACATAACTTCGAAAAGTTACAGGTGTGTACCTGGGGTTTGAACCCGCGACCGTCGAGATTCTCGACCGCGTGCCTAAACCTCGAGGCCATCACGACTTATTACTTGACTTATTACTTATATTATTTATTTATTTATTTACACTTCCTTGTACAACAATTATAAAGAAACTTATCTATAAAAAAAAAAAAAAAAAAAAACAAGAGGCGGCCTTATCGCTCTAGGCAATTTCTTACAGGCAACCCTAGGATGGATAATACAAGAGGAAAAATAAAGAGGGTAGAATAAAGTGTAAAGAAGGAAGTTAAACGAAAAAAAAAATAACAATTAAAATAAATAATACTAATAACTTTGAGTAAATAAAAATTATCATCATATTATTAAACATAATACTTACACTTAAATACATAAATAAACATATACAATATAAAAATAAAATATATTAAATAAACATATATGTACAAATATATAAATACATACATATATAATTTATAGCATATAAACAAATGAGTGGAGAAAAGTTAGATCAGAGAGAAAGGTAGTGATCTTTCACTTGTCTTTTGAATGAGTGAATTGTTTCCGCTCGTCTTATGGCAGGTGGTAGGGCATTCCACAATCGAACAGCCTGGACCATAAAAGACTTGTCCATGAAAGTTGTTGTATGCACAGCCATTCTCAATTTCAATTCCTCTGACGACCTCAAGGTTCTTGAATGCGTGTTTTGGAGAAATGTAAAGCGATCTTTGAGATAAGAGGGGGTAATAGGATCAAATAAAATATTATATAGAAGAGAAAGAAATTACATATTATATTATGTATATGTAACAAAAAAACGACAATAAAAGAGTAAGGTAGTCAGTATTTTAAAAGTTAAGAAACGTAATCTAACATGGCTTTTAAGTTAATGTGATGCAAGTCACTCAAATAATAAGGTAATGAAGAAATTAATCACTGTGAATAATTTATTACATAAGAAAATGATTAATTTCTCACGTCTTAAACCGACTTGAATTTGTCTGTCAGACAATTCAAATTGAAAGAAGCAAATAGTGAAAAGTTGCTGAAGTTTCCATTAACTTTTCCGTCTACGCGACATGAAAAGCAGGTCAAAGTTCCGACAGTTTATCCAGAGTCCGCGAAGCTAGTATTCAAAGTTTAGGTCGATTAGGTAAACGAAATTCATATCCATTATGCTCTGACAGCCTATGATGGATCACGAAAAAACATATTAACCGTAAAGTCGTGGATTCACTTCCCGAGGTAATACTTAAAAAGATAAACTTAGGTACTCGGAATTCGAACCCATGACTGCCGAGGAACCTGGGAGAGCCGTTAAGCTGTAAAAGAGCTTTGAGAGAACTATAGTTCTCATGACGTCCGCTTAAATGAAATCATCGTTTATTAATCATTTATCATGTAGGCAATTAAATAACACTTAATTCAATTTATTTATTTGAATTATTTAAATCCAATTTTGAATTATTTTGGGTTTATTTTAATGTCATTTCTGATTATAATAATATGTATTCGGGGCAGTACTATCACTACTATACTTATAATACTATTGCCTTATATTAGTACACAAAATTGAGATTTGAAGAGACTCCTCCAAAGACTTGCAATTTAATACTACTTTGATCAAAGATACCACGCAAGAATGTCTAACATTTACCTATCATAGCCTCGATAAAACAAAGGGCGGGTTTGTGTACCCAATAACTTCCTTCCTTGTTTCCTGTTTGATCATCTCTTGGTATGTGATCTAATCTCGTCAATGTATGTTTATAAAATTCCTCTCTTAAGAATTAAAATAACTACATTGATTGAACGCGGGAGGCAATATTTTCTTTTTTACTTTTTCTTTCATCTGCTAGATGCGTTTAATACTGTTTTTAAGTATAAAGTAGACGATAATTATAAAAAAAAACTAAAATAAGTTTAATCCGATTTGACAAAGTGATGATAAGTCGTGATGATCTCAAAGTAAACTTTGAGATGAGCCAAAAGGCTTGCGGTCGAGAATTCCCTGCGATCGCGGATTTGAAGGCAGGCACATACCTCTGGTTTTTAGAAGTGATGTGTGTATACATATTGAATCATCACGTGCTTTAACGGAGAAGGAAAACATCGCCAGGAAACTAGCACACCAAGAAAAAAACTTAGGTGTGTAGTCCTCCAACCCGCCCTTGGCTAGCGTGGTACAGTGACGCCTAACCCCTCTTAGTACTGGAGGAGGCCCGTGTCCAGCAGTGGGGTATCTATGAACCGATGATGACAAAATGATCGCCCACACCTTAACTCTGAAACATTGACTACAACGCTCAATATATCAATTAAAAGTACCTCAAAGAGATTCTTGATTATCCGTGTGGATTTTTATAAAAAAAAGTTAATTCGCCAAATTGTGAAGTTTATGGAGTTCTGGATGATATACAGCACATGTTAACATACTGTTATTTTTACTGTTTACCGAATTTAAATTAAAAGAGTTGATCTATGTATTGTCGCAACTAACTTCTGAAGAGAACGTTATTTATGTATGGGCGCGTCACATTATGCTTGGTATAAATTTTGCGTTTCACACCACTTTTGTCTATTGGAAATGTTTATTTCTAAACAAGTCATTTTCATAAAATGTTGTTGTTTTGCGCTTCGCATATATTTCATTATTGCTTTAAGATATTACTAGAATTTTTGCACTGTTAGTTTCAATCTAGATATTGTTAAGCGTATGATAGAACTGACATACCATTGTTGAATATAAGTTCCTCAATAAATTTAGAATAAAATTGCTTTTCTTCACAAAAATATTGGTTCTACACACATCGTGAAACTCCGTAGTTTCGTCTGCATAAATACAGATTATACTGAACATCTGCAGTACTAAATATACAATCTGGATTTCGTTTTAATCTCCGTTACAGTTAATTTTGTAGCTGGTAATATTGTCTCGGGCATGTTAATAAGCTTTGTTTCTCGTGGAACAAATTAACTTTAGCATATATGAATACGCCTCGTGGTCTCGCGACACAACTATGTGCCGTGTAATATAGAGGTCCTGGGTTCGATTCCCGGGTCGGCAAAGTGTTATTGTGATTTTCCATTAGGAAATTCTCAGTATCAGCACGGAGTCTGGAAATGTGCCCGAAAAATGGCAATAGGCTCGCCCACTATTACGTGGGACTGATGCATGCTGGCGAAATGTGGGTGTAGAAATGCACCTCCGCCTACCCCATCAGGGAATACAGGCGTGAGTTTATGTATGTATGCGTAGATGTATACTAGCGACAGTTGTTTACTCTGTTTGTGTGGACTGTATTTGATTCAAACGTGTATTAAAACTATAGTTAAGTTGTAACATGTAGCAACAAAAAAAGAAAAATCATTTTGAAGGCTGATTTCGATAAGTTAAATAATAAATTAACAATGGTGTTTATACAGCCTAATATTTTTTAATTAGTTATCTAGTTCTATATAAAAAAATATATTCTATTCACTTCTTCGAGTTTTCCAACGTTTTGAAATAATATTAATGTAGGTATATACATACATTTTATGATAACCCTTGCATACAAATAATATATGGGCAATACAAAACCTTTTGTTATTCTGTTATTTCATCAAATATAGTTCTAGCATAGGGCTCAACAATGGCCGTTTGTTGCAATACTACGTGCATCTATTCGATTCCCTTTCGATTAGCCTTCATCACGGACGGCCTTGCGTTGCTACGTTAGCTTTGCATCCACCACAATTGTTTATTTAACAATTGGTATAAAGACCGCCTCGTGGTCTCGCGGTGCATGTATGTGCCGTGCGATCTATAGGTCCTGGCTTCGATTCCCGGGTCGGGCAAAGTGTTATTGGGTTTTTCCATTATGAAATTCTCGGTAACAGCACGGAGTCTGGAAATGTGCCCGAAAAACGGCAATAGGTTCGCTGCCTATTACGTGGGACTGATGCATACTTGGCGAAATGTGGGTGCAGAAATGCACCTCTGCCTACCTCTTCGGTGAATACAGGCGTGAGTTTATGTATGTATGTATATGGTATAAATTAGAATTTTATACAAAGGATGCTAATGGATTAGATGGGGCTAAGCGTTAAATTTTCTTTACTTACCCTAATTTACTTTGACAGGCAAAGATCTACTGTAGTCCATCTGGCTGATGCTGAATTGCCTTCGTACCGGGGATGGACGGATGCAATGAAAGAGGTTCTGACGACTGTGACTATAGCGCCCCTGAGTAACAAGTATTACGCTTGCCTATCTGTCTACAGCGCCATTCTACCTGCACACACCAGGACCCTATGGAAGTAACCGACACACCTATAACTCTGGTGAGGTTTTGAACAGCATTGTGTTATTTCTTAGGCCATTGAAACGAAATATGTACCGTACATACAATGTGCTTCTCGGAAGCTGTAAGGAGAATGCCACTTGTTATTGTTTGTTCTTTGACATTTTTACCAACCCAGGAATCCAATACGAGACCTCTCTACCGCACGGTAGGTACATAGTTTAATCGCGGGACTAACAAGGGAGATAACGTCAAAAAGTATACCTCATATTAAAACGTACGATTGATGTCCATTTGTAAGCACTTTTGGATCATTAAATAAATACACCCAACAGTCACATACATAGTTCTGACCCCACATTAAGATACAAGTCTTGTGTCGCGAGTATCAGAAACTACGAGAGAAATTTCGGTCTCACAAACACCCAGACCCGAAAGAAATACTTGTGGATCACACAAACATTTGTCTCGATGCGGGGATCGAACCCGCGGCCTCTCGTTTCGAAAGCTGGTATCTAGCCAACTGCGCCACGGGGCTGTCAAAAATCATTGAATTTAAACATTATTTAGTGTTACAACAACATCATGCTTTAAGCATTCACCTAACCTTGCATGAACGTTGCAACAGCATTGAAAACTAATTAATATTTCGTAATAAAATAGATTAAATTTTAATCTTTATAGCTTGCAACTACAACCGTTTGTTTAAAATAGCTCTGCTACGTATATGAGGATTTAACATAGTATAAGAAATCACTAAAATATCTTCATCTTGAAGCACATTGAGACCCGAGTCTTTAAAGTTATTTATTTTATCCTAAATTATTTAATAAAATTATTAACTATTAAAGTAGAATTTTAGCTTTATTTAAATAATTTATTTCTTGTGTCAAGATTTAATATAATCGTTTAAAGCTGTTTACTTTGAAACATTTTTAATAAAATTGAAATTAAAATAAAATTTTATGCTTAAATTGCTGTGTGTGTGTGTAAGCAAGAGCAAACTAATTCATGGATGCATGGGATTATCTGTGCTTACCTTTACTAAATTGACCTTGAATTGGTTGAGTCAGTTTCGGCTCGGTTTGTAATTTTTTTACGTCAAATCAGCCCAAATACGTCCCACTGCTAGGCACGGGCCTCCTCTACAACTGAGAGGGTTTAGGCCTTAGTCCACCACGCTGGTCTAGTGCGGGTTGGCGGACTACACACCTAAGAAATTCCTAAGAACTTTTAGGTGTGCAGTTTCCTTCACCGTTAAAGCAAGTGATAATTCATTGTGAATACACCCATAACTTCGAAAAGTCAGAGGTGTGTGCCTGGGGTTTGAACCTGCGACCGCCGAAACTCTCGACCGCGCGCCTAAACCTCGAGGCCATCACTGCTTATTTATTTTACGTACTTACTCATTTTTAGAGCGATATTTTTTAATAAATTATCAACATGTTTCTACAACGTCTTGAATAAAAATTGATACGAAATCTCTATAAAGTGGCCAGAAACAACATTAGAATTCAAGTATAATGATATTATGCTCAGTGTAATTGCACCCAATAAAAATAAATGATGCATCACACTTTCAACTTATGTAATTTAATGCTGTTACGAGAGATGTTTACGTAACCGCCTAATGTTTGTTCTTCACGAGATGTACATATAAGATTATAAGCACCATTCATATCTTACTGGCCTAGATTTTGGGAAATTGATTGAAGCGAGTCATACGTAAATTACTGCCTCGTGGTCTCGCGGTACAAGTATGTGCCGTGCGATCTAGAGGTCCTGGGTTCGATTCCCGGGTCGGGCAAAGTGTTATTGGGATTTTTCCATTAGGAAATCCTCAGTAACAGCACGGAGTCTGGAAATGTGCCCGAAAAACGGCAATAGGCTCGCCCCCTATTACGTGGGACTGATAAATACTTGGCGAAATATGGGTGCAGAAATGTACCTCTGCCTACCCCTTCGGGGAATACAGGCGTGAGTTTATGTATGTATGTATGTACGTAAATTAGTGATGGCCTTGAGGTTTAGGCGCGTGGTCGAGAATCTCGGCGGTCGCGGGTTGAAACCCATGCACACACACCTGACTTTTCGAAGCTATGTGTGTATTCACAATGGATTATCACGTACTTATACCGTAATACCGTGCAAGCGGAATTGCAGCATGCAGCTGAATGAAGGGATCATTGTTGGCCATATAAATTGTACTTCCTAATTGTTTATTTTTGTATTTTTCCGTATTTTGGCCAATAGTAAAACTTCTTCTTTCTTTCTTACTTACTTTAACGAGTAAGGAAAATATCGTGAGCAAGTTTACGCACCTTTTTTTTCGAGGGGAATGTTGTTTATGGGTCTACCTCCCGCCAGCCCTGGTGGGGCGGGAAGCGTAATATGTCAGGGTCACCGACCTTCCAGCCCGGCGCGCGTAGGCGTAACGTTCGCGCAGATATTAGTGCCAGGCTGGGTCCCTAATCAAACCCTAACCTACACCGGCATACACCGAAAAATTCTCAAAAATGTCTTATGTCTGTAGTCCGCAAACCTGCACTAGGCCATCGTAGTAAACGGCGTAACCCTTCTCAGATATAAAGGCGGCTCGTGTCCGGCAGTGGAACGTTTTTATATGACCTGATATAAAGTGGTTTTGTATGAGCTAGAGTTATACCTACTATTTACCCGATAATATTCTACATTTCTCAACAGTTAGGCTACTTATTTTCATATGCCTTAATAAGTTTATTAATATTCTACAGACTAAAGGAAAATAAGTGCGAAATTTGAAAAAGTTCACGAACCGCTACTGCTCGAAAATCAATTTTATTAATCTAACATAAATACTTGTTAGTTTGTAGGTCAAATAATTATCAGTTCGGCAATTCCGGTCAAGGTTACTACTGAGACAAATCGCGATGACCTTACAGTATCAAACTATGTATCAGTAACTGCATTTTGCGTGCGTACTGTGAAAAGGCGTTTTTCATATTCTTAACAATAATAATTTTATAATTATAGTGAATAGAAATAAAAATATGCAATACATTGCCACGACCGCACTCGATGACACTGGTTAATAATACAAAAACACCCAACAGTCAGATATGTACATAGTCCTTTTGTAATGTATGTAATTGTCTTTTTTATGTGATGGTAAAACCTCATAGCTCAATGTTTTGTCACCCGCTTTGCTATGGAGGGAAGTGAACAACTCTTTGTTTTTCAAGTCCTCCTTTATATTGTCTTTCTGATTAACTTCGTTGCGGGATTATGACAAATTAGATTCGCTGAGCTTCATTGCTCGGCGTCGTTACTGTGCGTGCTGCTGTTGATCCTGGAGGACAGGAGTTACAGTGGCGGGTATGTGGTGGGATAGGGCTAAGTAAGTCCTGACCCCACATTGAGATACAACTCTTGTGTCGTCAACTTGCGATACAACACTACGTCTACCTAAGCGCGGTCTCCACTCTAACACAACACCAGCCGTCCGACCGTCGGCAGGCTAATGGAAAGGACGGAGCATCAACATTAACGGCCAGTACATCTCTTATCTATGATTCGCGGATGACATCGTCCTGATGGCGGAATCTCTGCAGACTTTAGAGGAAATTATTAACAGCCTACACTGGTTTTCAATAAAAATAGGACTCGGGTTGAACATAGACAAAACGAAGGTCATGTTCAATAGTCATATTCTCCCAAATTAATTACATGCTATAAATTTAATTGAGACGATGGAAAAAAAAACTCAGAAAAAATAGTGTTACTATTTATTCCTTACATCTAATATAATTAGTCATTAAAATTACGTATCACATTTAATTTTGCCGGCTTACATTTTTAATTTGTTGAATTACCAACATTGTACTTAACGGTACATATTCAAAGAATTTGTAAATATTGAAAGATATTCAGAATATAGTGCTTAGATTTTCTGTAACAGTTGTCATTACAACTAGTATGGGCAGTTCTTATGAAAAAGCTGACATTTGAAGAGAGCTACGCTTTAAATCCAACTTTAAATAATACGTAAAACACTAGCCCTATGTAATAGCCATCAGAAACTACGAGAGAGTTTCGTCTACCCTCGACTTTTTTTTATTGGTAAATATCTAGCTTACTGCATAACGGAGCCTAAAGCATTTTTCTAAGCGATAGAATGAGAGTTGACATGCAAGAGAACAGAGTATTAGCGAAAACACAGAGGGTTGAATACGGTACAAATCACAACCTTTAGAGCATATTTTAGAACGTCTACCAGTGCATATTTTGTTCAAATAAATATAACATACATAGGTATCTCGTACGAATATACATTTAATTTTATAAAAGAAAGTGGTGACCCATCGAAACATTTACAATTTAAAAAATATAGAGTCGTAAGAAAAAAAAACACTTATCACCTATTTAGAACATAAATTGTAATATTGTTACTTATTGTAGATTTACTTAAAATGACCTAGGTATGTATAATAAAAAGATTTCAAGTCGTTTAATATTGGTAAAAAATATATTAAAGCGTTTACAACAAAACAAAAGTCATGCTCACTTGCGATTAAAAATGTAATATCAATGATATTTTTAAACGATGTGATTTCGGTTTGGGGATCAGTAGAATTCTGGTATAGGAATATAAAAGTAAAGTATTTTTATATTCGTCGATCCGCTGTTTTGTAACTTGTAAAGATCGATAAAAAATTGTTTTGACGTTTTTTTTTTAAACGTATTATACAGGTTTGCTAGAAGATAAAAAATAATAGACGTGATTTTGATCTAGGTATTAAAATACGGAAGAACAAGTTTTCATACAGATCTTTATAGCATATTTAAATATGTCACGTGCTTTTAAACGTGATAATGTGGCTACCAAAGCCATTTCTCTATTTTGTTCTAACTTCAAATATGAAGTTTTTACAAAACGAATGCATTTATTTTTTGGTCAGACCAACATGGCGGTCAAAGACCGAATTTCTATTAATATATTCTGCATAAGTTCATGAGCAATGATTGTATAGAGTTCAAAGAAAAGCTTAATTTGAAAATTCTTAAAGTTGAATCCTAACCTATCGTCTACGAAGTAATAATAACATTCATCTTCTATCATATAAACCTTTTTATGACACATTATTATTTTAAAATGATATTTTTAGAAACCTGTTACTGTCATCATATTTTATGATTTGATTATATTGACAAAGGAATAAAAACAAGATAGTATTTTTATACATTTAACTTCAATGTTTTGACAATAATGGCAGTGAAATCAATCATTTTGTAGGTCATGAATAAATTGAACCATTTTTGAAACAATTAATAAAACTTTCTTTTGAATGAATATAGTGATTCAAAAAATAAACCAGCTTACATACGCAAATCAGTTTGATTTTTATCTCTGATGATTTGATCTGCTTATTAGGAAAGGGAAACCGTAACACAAACATCACTGTATATTATAAAGTCACATATTAAAAATCACAACCAAATGTTCAAGTTTAGAGTCAAAAGACTTAACAACTTAAATGTTTCCTGGAAAACATTGTTTTAAAAACCATTCTAATTCACTATAAAAACAATTGTAGATATCAGTTTATTAATGTGTACTTGTTAAAATGATTTTTTTACTTTTAAATAAAGCAGTTTTTATTGAAGTAAAAAATATTCAAGACCGAAATTAGCTCACTATTTGATTCTTCTTTTCTTTAAGAATGTTTGACAACCACAATTATCTCAATTGTTTGTCTACGTCTCTTTCTGATTAAAAGCACTAATTAATGGACGTCCTTTGTCATGAATATTATAAATCAAACGACCAAAGTTTCATTAATCATACTCGTGCTATTCAAAGTCATTTCTAAATGTTTCTCGCTGCCAAATTTATGAAACATGCTTTGTATGGAAACGTAAGAGCCTGCAAAGAGAGCGGTAAGAGAGATGATGGCAATGAAGATGTTCTTCCAGAGTATCCAGTAGAACGGGCCAAGTCCCCTCTCCCATTTGTGAACGGTGTCGATGACCGCTGGAGTAAGAAGACCAAGACTGGAGAGGAAGATGGCTCCGCTTAGGTTGATGAATAGTTCCAAATCAGGGAATGCTGCTGCGATGGCAACTGTAAAAGAATAGTTTGATAAATATAATCTTCTTTCATATATTGTAAATATCAAAGTATGTTTAGACATTATTCAATCACACGAAAGCACTTGAAGTTATGGGAAACCGAATAAGTATCGAAAACCAACTAGATGTCTCCTTTTTTATTATTGACGACTGCTATTTGTCTTTGGAAACGAAATTTGAAGTCGCAGACGTTCTTGCAAGATAAATAACCAAAGGAAAGTTACATGTTCATTTCTGGCTTCATTCTATTACAATACTTGAAGTAGACAAAAGCTGAAACGGAAAAACTCATTTCTGCTAGTGTTTTAAAACTGTATTGAAAACCTTGCCTTGACTACGAAATTGTGTATGAATAGCATGGATTATATAAAAGCAATAAGGTTATGTCCTGTAGTGTTAGAAAGACGACTGCTGCTGCTGATGATGATGATGAAATATGTAGGTTGGTTAGAGCGACCGCACGAATTCATAGTAGATTTATAAAATTCTTTATACACATTAGGAAGAAGCGTGTACCAGTAGCAAAAGATTATTATTAAAGAATCCTTTTTAATGTTATAATAATATTATGAAAGGTTGAGGTCGAAATCCGATAATTTTGAAAATTTCACATTAGCATAAAGTCTTATCCAAACCTACAACAGTTTAGTCATAGATTTATTTATTTATTTATTTATTTAGAGACACCATCGACAGTTACACATACACTTTAAAATACAATTGAATAAATAGCATTGGACATTGCGTACCATCATTATAGGTGAATACAACATTCTTGATATTATTGCTCAGACACATTAATATTTATATTAGTATTGGAAATTATATTTAATAATAAATATGCTACTATAATAATATTAATTATATATAAAAATAAAAAATAGTGTGACGATACAAAAAAAAAAGAATAAAATTATAAATAAATAAAACCACATTCGGAATTACAACTAGGAAATTACAATTTTTGCATTTAATTACATTTATTATTAAAAACTATAATATGAAAGAATAAAAATGAAAACATAAATTAAAATCATAGATAAAACCCGACTATTAACGATGTAGTAGCGATTTTAAGTATAATGACTTAAAGGTTACAGTGGAGGACCTGAAGATGTCAATGTCATTTATGTCGTTGCAAGCTTCTATGGCACGGTTTAAGGGAGTTATAGATAGTATACATTTAACTTTATGGCTGTATTTGTGTGATTATTTTGGTATTTTACTTTTCCGTCACCAACTACATGACTATTTTAGCACGGCTACGTCACAATACCGCACCTGACGTAAGTGTAATGTCGTTTAAATAGAGTGTGGGTTGGTTAGTATGCTGGCCTGGTGTTAACTGGATATATACACGCTGATCCCGGATCGCAACACTTGCATGTGTGACTATGGCAGGTGTTACACCTTACGAATGGAAGTCACAATCAGGGTGAAAAAGAATATCCCTACAACAAGCAAATTGGGCAGTCATGATGACCTCGAGTTTTGGGCACGCGGTCGAGAATCTCAACGGTCGCGGGTTTACGTATTTTATAAGAATTATCACGTATATTAACGGTGAAGGAAAACATCTTTAGAAACCTGCACACCTAAAAGTTCTTGGGAATTTCGTAGGTGTGTAGCCTAAATAAACCCTCTCAGTTGTAGAGGAGGTCTATGCCCAGCAGTGGGACGTGTATGGGCTGATGATGATTAAGCAAATTGGGCTGAGTAAGTTACAATGATGCTTCTAGTTGAATTTATATAAGACGATGGTACGACCATGTAACATGGAACTGAGTAGTAACTCGGTACAGCTCATTTGTACCGAAAGTCAAAGCTGACTATGGCGTGACCCTACCACTAACCGAGTTATTAGTTATTATATGATAAAAGAGGTATTTGCCAATAATAATACAAGATGGTCGGACGACCTGGTGAAGGTCGCGGGACGTCGCTGGATGCAGGCTGCTTCCAACAGGTCCCTGTGGAAGTCATTGGGAGAGGCCTATGTCCAGCAGTGGACTTCGATTGGCTGATGGATTGGATTGGATTAGATATGATAAAAAAAGTAAAAATTAAAATCGACCATGTTACCTTTTTTGCCTTATCTGTTGAAATAATTGGCGACAAAATTATTTCAAACTTTTCAACTTCACTATAACTTTTAACCTATTTAAGCATCAGTAATCAGAATTTTGTACTATTTTTAGAAAATTAATCAATTTAAAGCAAATTATTAAAATATATAGAATAATGAATCACCTAAGTCCTAATGGAACCAATTATTAATTTTGTAATTGAAATTTATATTTAGCAAATCCCTAGTGTATTTCAACGGGGAATTCGGAAAGAATCCCAATTTTATAATTTAAATACAAAGTTTGACGTCAATGGTAGTGACTAAAAATATTGTGATAGTTAAGTTAGTATATTCATACAGGTAGTTATATTTTATCGTTTTAATTTTTATAGTTTTTTAAATTGTACAACTTTTTGGTACACATGTTTTGATTTTAAATATTGTATTAAAAAATAGTATTTTTATTGTAAAAAATAAATATAAATAAATTTTAAATACAGACATGACTATTTCTTATTTGGGGTTAAATATCTTCTGCATAAAAAAACGTGCGTTAGACGATCAAAAGTAAGGCTGTGCAAGTTTACTTTCCATAATTAATAAGTTCAATTATTTTTAGCAAAACAAGCTGCGAAGATGTTAGTCACGAAGTAACAGCCTAAAGCAATTACAATTGTGAGTGCAAATTAGAATACAAATTAGTAGCGACATTACGAACCGAGATGACAATTAATATGATGAAAAGAAAGAAGATAAATTATTTTCAATTCAGCTCGAAATAAATCACCGTAATATAATCAGCATTCATACTTCAAAAGGTCTCGAGAGAAAAGCTGAACCGCGCTTACTCTGCGATTTAGTATTTGATTTATCTGTATAATTTTTTTTGAAAGAAATCAATTTATAATACGATATCATACAAAATGATAAAGTGTGGTAAACTAGGTTTCCATATAATAAAAAGGATTTCTTTTATCAAGTCATATAGATTTGGAGATGAAATTTTTAAGGTATATAAAACTACGAAAGTGTTGTTTCTCGTAACTACATATATACATAAACTCACGCCTGTATTCCTGTATTGAAGAAGTGCATTTCTAGACCCATATTTCGGTCACAGGTATGTGTCAGTCCCACGTAATAGGGGGCGAGCCTATTGCCGTTTTTTGGGCACATTTCCAGACTCCGTGCGCTACTGTGAATTTCCTAATGGAAAACACTTTGCCTGACCCGGGAATCGAACCCAGGACCTCAACATCGCACGGCACACACTTGTGCTGCGAGACCACGAGGCAGTCAGAATAAAATAAGATTGAAATAGTACCTGAACCAACAACAGCAGCGGTTCTGATGGTAATCTGTGACAGGTTGTGGTACCGCACGGAGATTTTGTTGTGGATTTGGCGCCAGATCATTTCCATAGGCACGTAGAACTGCAAGCTGTATGTGAAGAGGATCGCGAGCGCCATCAGAATCTTCGCGCTTTGAGACAGGCTGGAAGGATAAAGAAAATAAATATGATAAATCTTAATGAAATATCAATCTAAAATATATTTTTTGTCTATGAATAAATTAGCCAGAATGCAAAATGAAAGGAAATTGAGTTGTTAACGAAATATTTTCCATTAAGAAATTACTTGTGATCATAGGTACGTCCGCGATATAAAAAAAATACGATTTTGTTCTATAAGGATGACTGTAGTTATCGAAAGAGAAAAACTGATTTTACATTAGTATAGACCCCATTTATTGTAGCGTAAACATATCTTAACGTCGAACTTAATCGTCCGTCTGATTTTGAAATAGTCTTCTGGTAATCAAAAATATTTATCGCTGTTAGATTTCCCTTAATAAATAATTATCAATCTAAAGACACGCCCTAATAGCTTTAGGGCTTAAGTTATAAGTACACGAGTTATTCGTGGGCTAAAATGGATTTTAGAAACAATTTACATTTTTGTACTTCCACTTTTCTCAAAACCCGAAGCAGACTCTTCAACGCCCTCAAGGTGCCACTTTTGTCTACTTCAAAAACATTCTTGCCTATTTAGTTAGTGTCCTTATGCAACAAAAAAAAATCACGTCAAATTTCAATCTAGAACTTAAACCAAAAATAGGTATTTTTGTTGTGTAATTCCTTGATATTACAGATGAAACGATTTCGTCCGCTTTGAGAACGTCTTTAATCCAATAATCCTTAAGGAAATTCAATTATGTATTTCAAATCAACGTTAGGTACACTTCTGAAATGTAATGTTGTTTTCTAATAACCAGAGGCGTTTATTCGAAACGGATATTATAATTTTAATAACAAAATCATATTTATAATCTTTATAGACTATATTGTTATTATGTTTGTATTTTTGTACGTTTGTGACGAATGAGTGCAAAAACCACTTGACAGGTTTGAATTGAATTTTTGATATAGATATAGATAGTAACTATCGAAGTAACACAGGCTACTTTTTTATAAAATTACGCCCGGACAGAGCGGAGACCAAGACGATTTGAAACACATTTACGTTACATACTGCTCTGAAAGTTATTATAGTCGTTCATTTTTTTTTTTATTTAGAGTTCCTGAGGGATAATCAAGCATTTTGAAGTTAAGGAGCCTGCCCGCCTATACGAAATCACTTTGTTACGCTATTTAAAGATAACCTTTCTCATTAAGATAATAAAATGTTCTATGACATACATACATTGTTTTTTTTTTTTGATAAAACAACCTTATTTATATTCGTATCGATTAGCGAGGTTATATAATACCAGTTTATAAATGCTCTTTGCTGGACACGGCCTTAGTCAAAACATGAATATACTTGTACAGAATTTGTATCTGTATATTTATATGTATATATTTTTGATCAGCCACGTTGTATCGATTCAGCACTCACAAAAATTTTCATCCACGCTGTCGCTTCATCATCATCAGCCCAAATACGTCCCACTGCTGGGCACGGGCCTCCTCTACGTACAACTGAGAGGGTTTAGGCCTTAGTCCACCACACTGGCCTAGTGCGGGTTGGCGGACTACACACCTAAGAAATTACTAAGAACTTTTTTAGGTGTGCAGGTTTTATCACGATGTTTTCCTTCACCGCTAAAGCAAGTGATGATTCATTGTGAATACACACATAACTTCGAAAAGTCAGAGGTGTGTGCCTGGGGTTTGAACATGCGACCGCCGAAATTCTAAACCACGTGCCTAAACCTCGAGGCCATCACTGCTGTCGCTTATTTCATTATTATATTTTACCATTTCATAACTACTACTCGTTCAATGCATCTAGTTGTATCTAGCTGTGTGAAAGAAGATCGCATACTTACAAGCAATTGTTTAGTTATTGTTTTACAGATGTTCGACAGCCCCTTGGCCAGTTGTTTGTGTGATCCACAAATATTTGTTTCGGTGTTTGTGAGACCGAAAAGTCTCTCGTAGTTTCTGATACCCATGACACAAGACTTGTATCTTAATGTGGGGTCAGAACTATGTATGTGACTGTTGGGTGTATTTATTTATTATGTTGTCTTGGGAACATTTCTAAACACAGATACTAAGTTATTAGGACTTATAAATAATATTATGAATACAAACTCACAAATCATCAGCCGGCAGATTCAAAGTGACGCTCCCGCGCACATCGTCACCATATTTGATGTATCCGAAGAAGCCAACGATCCCGTACAAAGAGATGACGATCGTCATGGCGATGTTGAGCACGCCAGGACATCCGAGGAACTGCTGCGGTTTGGCCATCTCATTCTCCACTGGCATCACCACGCCGATGCCTTCCATCGCGAAGATCACCGTACTGCAATAGATTTATCAGTTTATACTGGTTATTTTTTAAGCTGGCTTGACTGCCTCGTGGTCTCGCGGTACAAGTATGTGCCGTGCGATCTAGAGGTCCTGGGTTCGATTCCCGGGTCGGGCAAAGTGTTATTGGGTTTTTCCATTAGGAAATTCTCGGTAACAGCACGGAGTCTGGAAATGTGCCCGAAAACCGGCAATAGGCTCGCCCCCTATTACGTGGGACTGATACATACTTGGCGAAATGTGGGTGCAGAAATGCACCTCTGCCTACCCCTTCGGGGAATACAGGCGTGAGTTTATGTATGTGTATGTGTATTTTTTAAGCTGTTGTTGAGTTATGTTATTCACGCGACGACACTCAAAGGAAAGCGTACAGATGTGTTCCCGTGGAAATGGGTATAGTTATAAATGCGAGAATAACTTTATATGTATTTTACGCTTTCACGCGTAAACCGTTTGACCGATTTGAATGATTTTTGGTATGAACATAAATGGGACTTTGTGGAGTAAAATAGACTACAACTTATTTTAATTCTGAAGCCAACCCTGTAGTCTACGCGGACGAAGGCGCGGGAAAAAGCTATTTTATAAAGCCAATTTATCGTTACAGTGTATAGTCTTGTTGGTCAGGCAGTAGCAATTGGTTTGAGAAATCGAAAGAGTTATAAAGTTGATTTATAAATAGTGATTGTATTCTTCTTCTATGAGACTGAAATTAGTCCGTCAATCCGCACTAGGCCAGCGTAGTGGACTAAAGCCTAAACCCTTTCAGTTGTAGAGCAGTCCCGTGCCCAGCAGTGGGACGTATAAGGACTGATGATGAATGATGAGATTGAAATAAGGTTTTTTTTATAACAACAAAATAGATTTATCAATGGTATAATATGTAGGTATGGTTGTATTTATTTCTACAGGATTGAAATACATCTAATATATGTAAATGACTCATAAAGTGTGCATAGCATTCTCCGAAATTATACAAGTTAGATAGCAACGATAGATATGTACACATATTATATATATTTTTATTTATATATTATAAATATATTGTATATGACATATGACCCGTGGCGCAGTTGGCTAGACACCAGCTCGCGAAACGACACGCCGCGGGTTTAATCCCCGCATCGAGGCAAAGATTTGTGTGATCTACAAATATTTGTTTCGGGTCTGAGTGTTTGTGAGACGGAAAAGTCTTTATTTGTATTTAAGTATGGGGTCAAAACTATGTTTGTGGCTGTTGGGCGTGTTTATTTATAAGAATATATTCAAACACTATGATTATAAGAAAAAATCTTATTAATCATTAAAATCCATATCAATCCTACTCAACTTCGGACTTCTCAAGTATAATAAAACTACATTTTCTTGTTGTCAAGAACATTTCATAGGCTATATGTTTATTTGTATATGTGTGAACTTGTTTATGTTAATATGCTAGTATATACATAAGTATGTATTTTCTCCATAACTTTATTTATGCCTCGATTTTTTTTATCTCTGCATCACCCTAAGGTCGACTGTAAGAGAATCCCTAAGGCATTAAATCTGCCTTTATATATACCTACTATATATAAAGTATAAATAGATAAATAAACATTTGTGAGAATCCATTGCATTAGTTTGTACAGTCGCTCTGCCAAAAATGTTTAAAACCACATTTTGTACACATCGGAACTCTTAGTAGAAAATTCATCAAAATGTAAAACACATGTTTGTTAAAATTATATCTCTAATTGCAAAAGCAAGACGAAATTACTTTTAAGAATTTTTAACAAAGGATTCTGTTGAATATAATTTAGAATGAAATTAATCGGTTTTAATGAACCGACGGTCTCGCAATACCAAATTTTCAGTCTGAACTTTGAGAACTGAGCAGAAGAAAGATATTGGAAAATGAACAAGTCATTTTGCTGCACACGAAACTCTTTTAAAAGAACTAATCCCTTTTAATAAGGCTAGAATGCTTGCCTGCAGTGGAACAAAGTTGTCAAAGTAACACGAATTAAATTAATTTAATTTAAGAACATGAAACCTTTTAAGCGTTATTATTTAAATGTTATCATTCTATCGCTCAGCTTTACCTACCAGCATTCTTTAATCATGCGGTTGTTATACGAGTATTATACTAACAATATGCGAAACTTTAGGTTTAAAAAGGAGCAACTATTTCTCTTTTTTGCCACATTTTTGTTGCTGCTCCATTTTTCTATTGGTCATAGCAAAATATATAGTCTTCCTCGACAAATAGTCTATTCAATACAAAAATAATTGTTCAATTCGAACCAGTAGTCCTTGAGATTAGCGCGTTCAACCAAACAGATAAACTCTTTAGTTTCATATATATGTATTTGTATAAATAAAACCTAGCATCTCAGGTTATACGACCAAAAAATCATGATAAAATCTTGTCCGATCACAATAATACTATTCTCGTTCCAAAAGCAATAAATTAATTTATGAACCTTACAAATAGTTATCAGTAGATCACGAATCTTATCTATGTTAAAGATATCACAAATAATATAAAGAAAATCTCTAATTGTGCCTTTATTCGACGTTTGACGGTTCATTTCAAGGTCACTTTACATAAACATCATTGAATCATGTTTAAAACACTGACCGCATACTAATTGCCAAATTAAAACAGCTCACGTACTCGAGGAATGCAGTCGTAAGCAGTAAATTGGAACGCGACCCTGAGAAAGCAGCTGGATAGACAACAAAAGGGGAATGTAATGCGAGGTATAACTTTAAAAACAAAACTTGGAGTGTGGTCTGATCATCAATCAAATAAATTCGTCGCCACAATTTCCGCTTTATGTAGAAATTAAATCGTGCCCAATTCCCCTCAACCAGTAAACGCTCCAATGCTGCAATTCTTGACAAACTCTGTGAAACAGATGCTTAGACACCAGTTTCGAGTTCTGACACCTAACAATCATCGCTTATGAAACATCCAAATGTGAAATGTATTGTCTTCAACTCTTCAACAACCAATTTAGACATTACATCATCACATCATGAAGGTCAATCTTACATCTTGAGAATTATTATGAATCTTACCTAATAAACAGAGGCCATTGCGTCACACTGGCAACCATCTCCCTTTCCTTAGGATTCGGCAGATCGCTGAAGATGTAGTACATGGTGATACCAAAGCAGATGACCAAAAACACATTGGCGATTGCTGAGAACGGCACCAAGTACTTAAGGTTTCGTATCTGACAGATTATAACCAGGGGAACTAAAGTCAGGGCGCAGTAGGTCTCAACGGATAGCTGGTATTCTGGCATGTAGACGTCGAGTACCTGAAATAGGAAGTAACACATTAACAAAATGAAGAACAATAATCAGACTCGTAAAAATAGATTGTCCCGAGGTCTCGCGGTATAACCTGTATTGAATTCTTTGGTCGGGTAAATTGATACTAGGTTTTTCCATTAAAATATTCTCAGTAGCAGCCCGGAGTATAGAAAAGTGCCCTAAAACAGCAATAGTTCTCTATTTCGAGGGGCTTAAAACACGATTAACGAAAATTTTGAATGTATAGTAAAAGACTGCGATACTAAAATTGATCTATTGGAATTGGTTTACATCAAGCAAGTTCATGCGACCTTCTTGGGGTCGTAAGTCTAGTTCTTTTGTTATAAAACTAAATTCTTATTTTTTTAATTTAATTTAAATTGCTGTACCATTTCTTTTATTTGCTTAAGGTTCATGAATATTTATACAAAATTAACATAATGCGTAGTACATTGTAACCAAGCGGGAATTTCATCTCTACAAAATGTTTGTGTGATCCACACAAAGTATTCTCTTTAGGCCTGTAAATTTGTGACGTCAAATTGCCTACATATCCATTACATTAGATTTGTATCATAGACAGAACTGTAAATGACTGTTGGTTATAATTCTATTTTTTTTTTAGTGTACACTTATTAAACTTCAAATACAAAGCATCAAAACAAAATATATTTCAATACGAAAAATCTACGACGTACACGTGATACGTAAATCTCGCAGGGAACTTGATATTTATCATATAAATTCAATGATCAACTTTCACGAAGTTTTGGCGGATTTTGCACGATTACAGAAAAGTTTCAGAGGTGAAAGAATTCTCCTAAAAATTATACGGATGGAGATAAAATTCTGAAAAACAGGAAAGAAAGGCCGAAAAATACGAAATCTCTTCAAATACAATAATAATGTTATTGTATTTAATATTGTTTACCAAGTTTGTGTTATCGAAAACAAATTCATAATTAATATATTCTTGAATCACAAAATTACTCGAACAACTCATTCTCTCGCCTTTGTAGAAAGACAGGTAGCCCTGTATACCTGTTGAAGGTAACTTTTACCACGTGTCGTCGTAAGCAAAAGCTAAAAGATACTTAAGTTCTTAACGAACGTAAATTACGTTATATCCTTACAATATTATAAAAGGTCGTCTTCAAACATCATAACACTTACCTCCTTAAAATTCTCCGCAATGAAAACAATGTAGACGCAAAGAGCGGCTAAGTAAGTACACGTCATTGCGTAATCCACGAACGTTCTGAAAACACATTAAAATATTAGTTGACGAATGTCCCGGACAATTTTTCCATCCTGAATCAATATTGGAGGAAACTCAAGTGGTCCTCGACGGGACAATTAGACCACTCAGTTATGTAATTACAATTTAATTTTGCGCATAATTCGTTTTTGATTAATTATTAAATTGAATTTTGCTAATTTTAACAGGATCTAATTTAGTATCACTTAGACCCTCCAAATTAAGAGCCCGTGGCTTTAATGGTGAAATATTTTTTAATATAGAGATAAATAGAATAATAGAAGTTCAAATTAATTCAAACGTTTTAGAGCAATAATCTCTTGTTCACCTTTACTTTGAGAAATTAAATCATCGATCTCGATAATACATTCCATTGGATGTTGACATTTGATAGCAGATACTATTATATTACAACAGAAATGTTAAAGGTCTTGTAATGTTAACCCAAACAATTGCTGTGAGAGAAACTTGATTTACAAACTATACATTTAAAATTATTAGATCTAGAATGAGTCATAATGCCCTTCACAACAATCCTTAACATCAGTACGAATAAGTCTCTTTGCCAGTTTGGCCAAGGTAAACTAGACTTGTGATTCTGGTCGATACAAGAATCTTCAGATACATAAATCCATACTAATATTATAAATACAGAAGTAACTGTTGTCCGTCTGTTTGTGTGTTACGCTTTGACGCCTAAACCGCTGGACCAAATTCATTAGTTTTGGTATGGAGATAAATAGTGTCTTGGGAAAGGACATATGATATTTTTTATCTCGGGAAAATGCAATCGTCAGCCCATATACGTCCCACTAGGCCCGGGCCTCTTCTACAACTGAGAGGGTTTAGGCTTTAGTCCACCATGCTGGCCTAGTTCGGGTTAGCGGACTACGAAATTCCTAAGAACTTTGAGCTGTGCAGGTTTACTAACGTTGAATTTAAAACTACACAGCTCGTATTTTATAAAAAAGTTGAGCCCTGCGTTCTATAAACCTAATACCTATTAATGTAACGTTTTTCATGAATCTCCAAACACAGTACAGAGGAGTCTATGGGTATCTGTGTAATAATTAAAACACAATATATTTTGGAAGGGGCGATTTTTTCTAGCCATTGTGCAGACATAATAGAATGTTAAGATTTTAATAGTTGCAAATAAGATTATAGAGCAAAAAAACCTATGTAATAAAATCTCATTTGTAAAGATAATGATTATGCAACCTTTTGCATAATAAAATAAATATTAAATATCGTTATGACCGTGCCACACTTTCTGGTTTAGCGAATGTGAGCTGTTCAATTGCAGCAAAAATCGTAAAAGATTGTTACGCAATAATAAAGCCTTTAATACGAGATGGAGTTCAGCTAAATTGCCAAATTTAGATTTAAATTATTAGACTGTATTGTGGTTTCGCGGTACGGTACGGTACGGTGTATTTCCCATGCGGTCTAGAGGTCACGGGTTCGATTCCGTGTGAAAAGTGTTATTGAGTTTTTCCATTAGGATCGAAAAACAGCAAGGCAGGCTCGCCTTCCTATTAGGTAGGACGAAAACACGAATGCCAAAATATGGATGCAGAAATGCACCTCTGCCTACCCTTTCGGGGATTACAGGCGTGAGGTTATGTATGTATGAATCATAATTAATTACCAATGTTTGGGAGATCAGGTATTATTCGTAGCAATCGTTATTAAATGTCCTGGTTAAACTAACTTAATGATTGAATATTATTATTGATATATTTTAATTAAATTGTAGTCAGTGCTTAACTTACCTAGCAAAATTTGCCCACGGACGTAGCTTTTTGGGTCCGAATTCGAAAGCCGCGCCACAAGTTTCAGCAAAGCCCATTGACGGCTTTTTGGCTTCAATGCATACTTCTTGAGACGTTTTTACCTGATGAAGAAAATGAAAATTTTAATTTAGGTTGTTAAGTAATACTTGTAGTTCCAGTAATAAATTGTGTTGTCGTCATTTAGACCTGTAAAAAAATATATGCTGTTCTGGTTAGTAGTGTCTCATTGTGCAAAAAACCTTTGTGTATGAAAAAATATCGTAATCATATCCCGCCTGTCGACCCAATTGCACTGACCGTCTTACTCTTGCACACTAGACTTGCACTCACTGTCCGGCACTAGAGCGATCAATTCTACTGATTCAAGTGTCCTAGCGTGTCATTAGCTCAACCAATTAAAACAAAAAAGAAAATACTTAAAGGAAAGCTGAAAGGTAAACGAGCGAACAAAATTTTTGGAGCAGTGAGTGAGTATTACAATTATTTGATGAAGTTGAAAATATACCTATAAATACTTTGGTAACTATAAAAATATATATAACGGCGTAAAACCATATACTGAGAGCTATGCCATCGCGCTTGCATAAACAAGAATGACTCACGAGCCGTCGCCCCACTGCGGTGTTGATAGCCCCACTGTATCCGATGTATTGAGAAATTAAAAGGAATTTTGATTAAAGTGGATTGTGAAAATCACTTCTCAAAATAAATCCTCCAATAATAACGATGTCACTGCTATTCATGTCAGCCTTGTCAGTTGTGAAGTTTTCGTAAAGAAAACCCAAAATATGAATCATCATCATCATCAGCCCATATACGTCCCACTGCTGGGCACGGGCCTCCTCTACTATTGAGAGGGTTTAGGCCTTAGTCCACCACGCTGGCCTAGTGCGGGTTGGCGGACTACACACCTGAGAAATTCCTAAGAACTTTCTAGGTGTGCAGGTTTCATCACGATGTTTTCCTTCACCGTTAAAGTACGTGATAATTCATTGTGAATACACACATAACTTCGAAAAGTCAGAGGTGTGTGCCTGGGGTTTGAACCCGCGACCGCGCGAAAATATGAATAATCATCATGAAACCAACAATATTTTCCTAAGGAAAACTCAAAATATGAATAATAATCACAAACCAACAATTGTGACGTCACACATTTCAAAAACATTTCAAAGCCCATCCTCCGACACATACAATACGATCTATGATAACAAATATTAGCTCGTTAGTAACAGACATGACATAACGAAAAATATAATAATACATTTCTACTCGTGGATCCAAATAAAATGAAAAGAACGTTATGTTGCTAGAAGTCTTTTTTCTGTTGTGCGTGAGATAATATTTCAACATGCCACGAAAAAAGAATAAGGAAACATCGTATAACGTAATTTTTTATGTTGACGAAGGTATAACAATATTTTTAGACCTAGGCATCAGTCACGACAACACATAAGCCCTAGAAATATATTTTAAGGCGCTCTGAATCTTCTACCTAAAGCTTTTCAACAAGTCATTTCTTATTTGAATGTATTAGCTAAAATGTTTATCCTGACAAAAATATTTTGTTTATATTAAGAAAATATTTGCTTGTATTTAACAAAAAGGCGCTAATAATGTTAATTTTGTTGAATTCACTGTATAAGGTTAAGTGGTATCACCAAACCTGGTGTTAATGACAGACTGTAGAAATAGAAAATTAAGTAAAGAGACTTCTTCATCTCTCACACGATATAAATAGTTTTATATATTGATGTATAGAACTAAATTCTGTCAGGTTAAAAAAAAAGATCCTCATATTCTCGGGTTCTGTAAATGAGTTACTATAGTACTCCGATTAATGCACGTGTAGCCACTTGGCAAAAGGCCGTGACAATTGTGACAACTAGAGTCAATCAATCAAAAAAAAACAATCGCCAGCCTCTCTCACGTCCACTGCTGGACAATTATCACGTACTTTAACTGCGAAGGAAAACATCGTGATGAAACCTGCACATCTAAAAGTTCTTCGGAATTTCTTAGGTGTCTAGTTCGCCAACCCGCACTAAGCCAGCGTGGTGGACTAAGGCCTAAACCCTCTTAGTTGTAGAGCAGGCCCGTCCCCAGCAGTGAGACGTATTTGGGCTGATGATGATGATGGCACGCCACTGGGCTCGATCTTCAGCCCTCCTCTTCCAACCGCTGCAAGCCTACTTGTGAGAAAGCCACCAACTAGTGGTAGTTGTTATATCAGCAGTAGCAATGTGAAGAAGATGATTTGATCAGAATGCACTTACCAATACATACACACAATGCGTGCAGATAAATCCAACGACAATGGTTCCTATAGCTCCAACCGCGAGACCAGCGTTTTTGAAGGCAGCAGGCATCGCCAGGATGCCTGATCCGAGAGAAGACTTCAGAAGATGAACTAAAGATCCTATACTCCTGTAAAAAAATACGTATATGTAAATGTGAAGGAAGAATAATGGTCACAAGTATTTGGATGAAATTTGGGACATTCATGTCAAGGGTGTTTATAACTTAAATTACATTCTCAGCTGCTCCTAGCTGTAACAGGGAATAATACTTACGAATTAGGATGCGCCACTTTCCTGTGCTCAAAGGGATTGTAAGCCTTCTCATTTATTACTTCCTTTGAGCCGAGACTCAGCGTTGATTGAAATCCCGGATTCGCTGCTAAATTGGCCCTGAAATACATACAATGTCTCAGTACTTTTTAAATACAAAATTCGCCTGTATAGAAGCAGTAGGCAAAAATGATTTTCGACACCTACATTTTACCTGGTGCTTTTTTTATTACTCCGAAATAGGAAGTGGGAGTTTGTGCTTCTGCTGAGAAATTACTCATAATAAAACCATTACTAATTTTTTTTAGGAATTTCTTAGGTGTGTAGTCCACCAACCCGCGCTTGGCCAGTGTGGTGGACTAGGGCCTAACCTCTCTTAGTTATAGTCTGAGAATTCTTGACAGTAATACGTCACGCCACGAGACTAGTAAGCAAGCGATCACGAAAGGATCAGGTAATAGTGGTAGCCTGACTAATGGCTTATCGAATTAAACATCGTGAGAAAACGCAAAAACTTAAGAATCCTAAACAAAGCATTAACGGTGAAGGTAAACATCGTGATGAAATCTGCACACCTAAACGTTCTTAGGATTTTCTTAGGTGTGTAGTCCACCAACCCGCACAAGGCCAGCGTGGTGGACTAAGGCCTAAACCTCTCAGATGTAGAGGAGGCCCGTGCCCAGCGGTGGGACGTATTTGGGCTGATGATGATGATGATGAAACAAAGCATTTCTTAGGTATGTTATATCCATCACGATCACCCATGTAAGACGTAACCTCTTCCAACCATAGAGAAGGCCCGGGCCTAGAAGCAGAAGCCTTATATGGGTTGACATAAACAGAAAACTAATAGCGGTTAAAATTTATTATTAAAAACCCATCACAATTTTCGGATGTGTCGCAGTAATGGAGGATTCCAAACAGTGTGTGGCGAACACTCTAACAGATGACTTACTCGTACATTAATAAATTAATTATTTGGATCGTTCCGAGCATGGAGATTGATTTTTTTATTAATAGCGGAAACAGTGCCATTCTATATAACGTAAATTTTGTGATTTATCAGTTTTGCTTAAAACTAACTCACAGAGAAATAATATACCTAATATTGTAAAATAAAATATGACAAGAATAGCGGAAAATAAAGTTATAACATTTTCTTTACCTAATCTCCAACGATTTTGACATGAAAGCGTCAATTTTATATTAATGATATTAATAAGCATAAAGTACGACAAAAAAGAGCTAGACATTCTTTAAATAGGTTATATAAAAGCTAAAAAACTAGACTTGCGGTCGACCTTTAACTTGTAAAATCCCCGAGTCATATAAATTAATAGCGATCATGATTGTTATGTCGAATCAATGGAGATTACCACTTCACGACTAGAACTAATTCATAATTATAAAATGCTTAATTTAAAGGTTTATCACAGAGTTACGCCTTAATTTTTAAAGTCGTAAAATTGTTGGAGAGAAAGAAGGCACATTTTTACGATGCGCGCGCACACCGTCACGAAAAAGTTATTTCAAAAAAAGTTTATATGTTTTAGATTTAAAAATGTAGAATAGTGACAGTAATAAAAAGGGATTGGCATATTTATTAGTTGTTAAATATTTATGAGTACGTTCAGAAATGTAACATGTTGTGTAAACTAATAACTATGTATGTGACTGTTGGGCGTATTTATAAGTCTTACTTCAGTCGTGTGGTCGAAAGCAAACTCGTATTTTTTTAAATTATATGTTATAATATTATTAGAGAAAATATATATTTATGAATGAAGTATAACTTCTAACGCGTACAATAAGTATTTTACTAACATCTGTAGTAACTAAGAGATGTTTTGTCTTTCTTCCTTTAATGCCACTGATCAACACAGCTACATAAAAGATTTATTTGTTTGCTTTCTCAGCCTTTTCGTGAAGAGTGTGCTACATTGCAAATGAAGATTGAATGGATAATTCGGATATTGTCTTTGATGTTATTTTTACCCTTGTATAGTCGTGTTCTAAATTATACGAAGTAAAGAATAAATCATCCTCATCATCATCAGCCCATTGACGTCGCACTGCTGGGCACGGACCTCTTCTCCAACTGAGAGGGTTTAGGCCTTAATCCACCACACTGGCGTAGTTCGGGTTGGCGGACTACACACATAAGAAATTCATAAGATATTTTTTTAACAGTGCAGGTTTCCTCTCGATGTTTTCCTTCATCGTGAAAGTAAGTGACAATTCATTGTGAATATACACATAATGTCGAAGAGTCAGAGGTGTGAACCCGCGACCGGCGAGATTCTCGACCACGCGCCTAAACCTCGAGACCAACACTACTTATTAAAGATTAAATAACTTTTGCTTACTTTTTACTATTGAGATTTTTGAGACCATAAATAATATTATATAGCCATATAAGTTCAGGCTTAGCACCTCTTCCCTCCCTTACCTGTTCCCGCTAGTGTATGTCAGATCATGAGTGATATTGGCTCGTTACTAACGCTATTAGAGGCAATTACTATAATGATAGACATTCCGTGTAATTAATTGATCGCCCAAGAAGCCACCCAAGAGGAGATAACCGGTAAACGTTTATACTTGGGGAGAAACATTCAAAGGTGCGTAAAGTCTGATGGAAAAAACTATTATACAAGAAATGACTTCTTTAATATTAGTTCCACCCTTAAGGTTGATTAAAGAAGTGGTTAATCTCTATTATTTTAACGATGACGTTAAAAGTAAATAATAGTACCTATATTACGCACCGAGGGAGAAAAGTAGGACATTCACGCCCGCGAATGGTTGTGATGACAATCGCGGGCGGGGAAGTCCTTATCTCACGTGGTGCGTATACTTTTTTTTTCCCAGCTGGATTAAATAGCTCGCTTTGAGTTCCTGATACGAGGGAGAAACGTGATGTAAGTAAATAAACGCTTTAATAAACATACGGTTGCTAGGTAACCGGGAGGTAAAGTGATATAGACGCGTGCGCGTTAGTGTCGACTTGCCGGGAGAGAATTGGCCACTTTTCTCCCGCGTGCCAGGGACTAAAAGCGAACTTTTCATCCCGGGGGGAAAAAAATAATAAAACATCCAAAAGTCACATATATAGTTCTAATCCCATTTTAAGATACGAGACTTGTGTCGTGGGTACGAGAAACTATGAAAGACTTTTCTGTCTCACAAACACCCAGACCCGAAACAAATATTCGTGGGTCCCATTTATATTAATGAGGATGTAACCCGTGGCCTCTCGTTACATATGCTGAGGCTTAGCCAAGTACGCCACGGACCCTGTCAAAAAGTGTTCCAGAAATACCTTATCCCGCCATGCATTACACAAGTTTTTTTTAAACCAACAAGAGAAGGAACAATTTGAAGTAAATCAGTGCCTTCAAAAATATTCTCAATGAAATGCATTCAGAATGTTAATCGATAATTATAAAAATACTCACGTGGAATTAAAATTGTCCAAGACAATGGTCCCTTTTTTCTCGTCTTGCCCCATGGCGGCGTGTCTGTAACAAAGAAATGCTCATTAATTATTGCTAAAAATTCGTACTGTTTTTTTGAAGCATCACAAAATTCTTATTTAACATTTTGTATAGCATGTTGAAATTTGTTGCTAATCCTTTTAATTTAGGCATTTGTCTTGTAGAACAAATAGCTATGATACGCAAGTCACCTAACGATAACTTTGCTATTGATAAAATTATACTTTTTCAAGCGTGTAGGTATGTCTGATTCTTGGTTTTTAAAACATGTACCTACATATATAATGGCGCCTTAATCCCGAATGGGGAAAGGAGAGGTGTATTTCTATTTATATAAAGTCGTGATGGCCTCGAGGTTTGGGCACGCGGTCGAGAATCTCGACGGTCGCAGGTTCAAACCCCAGGCACACACCTCCGACTTTTCGAAGTTATGTGTGTATTCACATAGAATTATCACGTACTTTAACGGTGAAGGAAAACATCGTGATGAAACCTGCACACCTAAAAGTTCTTAGGAATTTCTTAGGTATGTAGTCCGCCAACCCGCACTAGGCCAGCGTGGTGGACTAAGGTCTAAACCCTCTCAGTTGTAGAGGAGGCCCGTGCTCAGCAGTGGGACGTATATGGGCTGATGATGATGATGATGATTTCTATATTCATGCTTTGCCAACTGTGTTTTATATGCAGTTACAATTAACAGGTGGTGTCTATATTTCCGTTCTTGGTGCATATATTCAGACTCCGAGCTCACTCATTGTTAAGCTACTTTGCTTAACAATCCCGAGGGCTCGAATTCTGGACATCTGTCGCGAGACCAACTAGGCAGTAGTTATAACTAGAAGTATTATATACACCCAATATACACCCAACAGTCACATACATAGTTCTGATCCCACACTAAGATACAAGTCTTGTGTCGTGGGTATCAGATACTACGAGAGACTTCTCGGTCTCACATACACCCAGACCCGAAACAAACATTTGTGGATCACACAAACATTTGTCTCGGTGCGGGAATCGAACCCGCGGCCTCTCGTTTCGCAAGCTGGTGTCTAGCCAACTGCGCCACGGGGCTGTATATAATATTTGAATGTAAATATAAATGAAGTAATTTTTAATAAATTAAGAACATTAAATACTTCTTATCGTTGTTTAAAGAAAGAGCAGATAAAACTCGTCCAGTTTTCATTATGAACTTTAATAAAATAGATAATGGACATTCTTAATTTTTGCCATTAGCAAAATTCAATAAATTTAAATAAAAGCACGTTACACACCAAAAATTTGTATTTATTATACAATAATTTTCTTCTGTATATTACGTAATTCACTATCTGAAGTACTGCTTCAAGAAATTGATTTCGAACAATATTTGGTAACATTACAATGTTTTTAAATTATTTAATTATATGATGTCTGAAACATTGAAAATGGCACGGTCATTCAAAGTTCACAATTTACTGAATATAATGTCATTTGAGCCCTTAAAATAGCTAGGGTAGGGTAGGGTAGGTTAGATACTTAAAGTATAATTGAAATTCCCCTACTTAACATTAAAACTACTTTCCCTATTAGCTATATGGGTTAATTTTGTTTATGTTTTTTGCTACAATTAAATTACAAAAATAAATTTTACCAGTGTTTCATATATTAAAAATTATCCTGTATTTTAAAGAGGCCTTCTATGTTGACAAAATTATGATCAAAAATATTATTCAAGAACTTATACAAAGTGCGGTGCCAGGAAGAAACGCACAGGTCTTTCTGCAACATTTATTCTATAAAATACTTTTTAAAACGACGGTGTTGTAATAACACTAGTAAACAATAATTAAACGATTTAAAGTATATTTTGAAAGACATTATGAATTAAGAATATTTTAACTTCTTGTCTAGACTAGCCTTATCAGCGAAATGACATTTTCAAAAATCTATAAATTGTTATAGCGATACGTAACTCGTAATTTTCGTGAGTCATAATAAAACGTAATGTCTATTGTATTTTTAAGCAATCTGTGTGTTCCCATGACCATTAGTCGTCTTTTGTTTTAAATTGTTTATTACGTTGTACAGAAGTTTCTTGAAAAAATAAAATTTTGTAAGCATCATGTAATTGTAAATACATGAAATGATCGTGTAACGCGGAGATTCCGAGGTTTCGTTTTATTAACGTGAATGGCTTACTATTTTTTCCTCGTTTAGCCTCTTTGATAAATGGCGAGATTTTATGTGAACCTCTAAAATGCTCGTTTTAAAATATCTCAAAAGATTTCAGAATCTTATCTATACAAATACAAATAAATAAAATTGGAGTGTCGGTTTGTAATATTGAAATAACTTTAATGCATATGGATGCATACACGGTACATATACCAAAATAACAATTTTTACAATTTTTGTCTGCCTGTCTGTCTGTTTGTTCCAGCTAATCTCTGTGGTGGACCGATTTAAACGGGACTTTTATTGGCAGGTAGCTGATGTACGAGTAATAAGGAGTAACATAGGCTATAAAAAAAAAACAATTAAAGAATCGACTGTTAGGCAGAACGAAGTTTGCCGGGTCAGCTAGTTTGAAATAAAATTGTACTCTAAATAATTTTGGAAAATAAAAATAACATCAATGATGAAAATATCAGCCGAAAATAATCTGCCATAAGCGATTAAGAGATCTCAGTTCTATCCCACATCAAGTGTTTTTTTTTTTTTTTTTGGAAATTCTCAATAACCGAAGTCTGTATGCGTGAAGCATCTCCAAAGTTAAAGAACTTTAGACTTAATAGCTGACAAAACGACGGTTTTAAAAATCTTTATCCGACTTACTTATGATTGCTGATTACATAATTGTGGCGTACTTATGCAATATTTTACTTTATTTATTTATAAAATATTTTTTTTGTGTACGCCACATATAATATATATTTTAATGTATGCTCTCAAATGCCCCAATTTTATACTGTATATTTAGTATAATTTGTAAAACGGCAACCAAGCCCATTACGTCGTGACAGTGTACGTCACTTACTCGTTTGTGTATGGAACACGTGTACTGTAATTAAGCGGCCATGAATCCAACAGCGAACGTTACATGCGATATTAGAATGCTACTATCCCATTACTACGGTTAATGCGATTTTTATTCGTTGTTTTCAGGTCGAGTTTTATCATCATCAGCCCAAATACGTCCCACTGCTGGGCACGGGCCTCCTCTACAACTGAGAGGGTTTAGACCTTAGTCCACCACGCTGGCCTAGTGTGGGTTGGCGGACTACACACCTAAGAAATTCCTAAGACCTTTTTTTTAGGTGTGCACGTTTTATCACGATGTTTTCTTTTGTTTTCGGATTTTACAGTATTTTTATTTCACACATCGTAAGCTTAGTAAATAGGATTGTCTGATTATTTATAGGCAATTCTTCGGCCAACTATAGGTGGTAATACTTTTGTTTATGATTGTATGTCGATTGCAGATGGTTGTGAATTATATGAGTGAAAACCACGGATAGAATTGTGCCAGAATTAGCCGAACAGAGTACACAGAGTAGTTTGACAATGGGCTGATATATGTATGTTTTTTTGGCTGATGAGAAAGGATCGTGATCGTTGCTTGCCAGACGACCGTGTGTCGTATTATACTTTACATACTATCAGGCTCCTGTGAGATAAACACAAAAAATCTGTAGGTAATAAATTTCTCAATTAATCATACAATATCAGGTAGGTAATTAATTTCTACTAACTAGCATCATTCAGAACCCTCATTTTTATCGCGATAAGAATGCTCTTTAAACACATTTCGGTACCTTGGAAGAGAAAACAAAGGGTATATCAGGTTTTCCTGCTTTGTAGCTCGCTGAGAATCTGTCTGCTTAGCTGACTTGAGTCCCTAAACAGATCCTACATTAGCGGTTGTGAATTTTTATCTCACAGAGTAAACACTCAGCTTATAAAATGCGTAAAATGAAAAAAAAAAAAACAGTTTTCACATTTAAATAGTAACGGAAGAAATTGACAAAAACTCACGATTGAGTCTCTGGCTTCTACTCAGGCCAACATATCAAAACACAGTTACTGACACAAAATAGACATTTACAATTAACACTAGTCTTCATACAAAATACACGACCTCACGCCTGTATTCCCCGAAGGGGTAGGCAGAGGTGCATTTCTGCATCCACATTTCGCCAAGTACATATGTATCAGTCCCACGTAATAGGGGGCGAGCCTATTGCCGTTTTTCGGGCACATTTCTAGACTTCGTGCTGCTATTGAAAATTTCCTAATGGAAAAAAACAATAAACACTTTGCTCGACCTGGGAATAGAACCCGGGACCTCTACTTGTGCCGCAAGACCACGAGGCATTCTGGCAACAAAATACAGTAAAGATTTACCGACGTACATAAAAAATTAATGGCAATGTTCCACTTAATAAGGTAAAACCGTTCTCTTATGCCACTGTGTCAAGGCATTCAATGTGCATGCATGAGACTCACCGTGGCATTATGCAATGAACCCTATATTTATCTGTTTACACTCGCAGTATTTATGTCTTCCATTAATTGCATCATAATCTATACGTTTAAGATCACATCTAAAATGTACCCTCATTTATTGTAGCTTAGAAATACTTATTTGATTTTGAGACTACGTATTTTTTTGGGCACGGGCCTCATCTGCAACTGAGAGGGGTTAGCCCTAACCCTAACTACGCTTGCAGTAAGGCCAGGTTCGCGAACTACACACTTAAGAAAGATTTCAGAAGCTGCCATCAATATTTATTACTATAGACATTTCAATATGTAAGATTTGACATAAAATGTTGCTTGATAAAATAAAACTATTTTCTCTCGATCACAGATTAAGGGATCAGCCATATTCGATTTGCCGTGTAATCCAGAGCAATCTTCAGATATTGCGTTTATGAAAACTAGTTTATTGCACGATATGTTGTAAAGTTTTTACTGAAAATCTATAACAATATTGTTTTGTTTCTTTATAATAATTGGGGGAAAAATCCGAAGATAAATGAAATACACAGACATATAGACGTTTAAACCGCGTCATTGGTTTTAATCATAGAAATTCTACCACAATGCATGACTAAGGAACAATTCACGAATAGCTTTAATTACGTAAACGACTTATTATCTGTGATCACTAATGGGTCCATTTGTATTCTCTGGTGACGCAGCAATTCAATGATTCAAATTTTCTGTTACAGACAGAATTTTAATCACCTATTGCTGCCTAATATAGCAGATTAACAGAGCATTGTTTTGTTGTTAATCGTCATTCTTGTATATTTGTATATGCAGGTATAATATGGTGTCGCCCTTTATTGTTTTCTATTCTTCTATCCAGATTCTATTCACTGTAGTACTCGTGACTTCACAAGGGTAAATTATTGGCTCGTTACGTCACCAGCAGTCAGGGTAACACGTCCGCTCTCGCCAACGGCTCTCACGAGACTGTCCCCACTACCCGTGTCCCCGAGACTAGTATACAGATACGATATTCCCCACTACCCGTGTCCCCGGGACTAGTATACAAAAACTACATTCACTATTTACCTTTAAGAAGAGTAGAGTAGAAAAAATGCTGGACTACGCCACCCATACCAGTATCTCACTTTTGATCCTAAAAAGGTAACTTCACACTGCTCTTACAGAATCCCTTTATTCGAGATTATGTGTATTCTTACGACCCCTGCTACATGATGGTTTAGACAAATACAATGGAATTTAATAAATAAATACACCCAACAATCACATACATAGATCTCACATTAAGATCCATATCTTGTGTCGTGGGTATCAGAAACTAACATACGAGAGACTTTTTGGTCTCACAAACACCCAAATATTATTTTAATTCCACGTGAGTTTAATGCTATAAGCAGGCTGACTGATAACTTAAAGTACGTCGTGAAACATCAGTATTTCGTAAAACACTTACAACTACAACATAAAATGTATTAAGAACTGTGATTATGCAAATAACGAGGTCCAACTAGCCAATTATCAAGATTCTCGGTTCTCGCTAATTCATGAGTTACTAGTAGTAAACTACCTTGTGGACTACATCTTAATAAATTAATACCTAATTTATAACGACATTATTTATTGAAAAAGTATAAACAAATTAATGTGTTATGTAAATAAACAAGTGCTATAAATATACGAGTAGCACTTCTTTGTTATCCTATTAATATATGTGACATTTGCAATCTTTACGTACAGTTTGTAAGCAAAAATTTGTCCGTTTCTTATTTATTACAAATAGGACCAAAGTATATACAACTTACTAGCAAATCATCATCATCGTCAACAATTCTCCCATAGATATGCAAGTTTAAGCAGTGATGGCCTCGAAAGTAGTGGAAAAAAAGTAACTCAAGCTATTTTTCTTTGACCGGTTAGTGATATTACCTGATAGGATTAGGCGTGCGGTCGAGATTCTCGGCGATTGCAATTTCAAACCCCAGACAACACACCTCTGACTTTTCGAAGTTATGTGTGCGTTCACAATGAATTATCACATACTTTAACACTGAAGAAAAACATCGTAAGGATACCTGCACACCTAAAATTTCTTAGGAATTTCTTAGGTGTGTAGTCCGTCAACCCGCACTAGGTCAGCGTGGTAGATTAAGGTCTAGACCCTTTCAATTGTAGAGGAGGTCCGTGCCTAGCAGTGGGGCGTATATGGGCTATCAGCATCATCAGTCATCATCAGATGATGATGATGATGATGAATATACTATGACTTAACGTAAGGGGCCATACATACTGCTTTGCTCACTCAGTTAAAACGGCGTGAAAAACTTATTAATAAATACAGTAGTTAGTAGAATGTTCTAAATGACTACATGAATAATAAACATTACATTCTATATTTAACTTTATTTTTATTTATTCGTAATTAAAATTAATGTCATATAAAATGTAGATATCTCAAAATAAATGCACCTAGTCTGCCTAGTCCAAAAATAGATTGACTGAGTCTAAATAATAAATACATATATTGTCATAACAATAAGACTGCCTCGTGGTCTCGCGGTACAAGTACATACGTGCCGTGCGATCTTGAGGTCCTGGGTTTGATTCCTGGGTTGGGCAAAGTGTTATTGGGTTTTTCCATTAGGAAATTCCCAGTAACAGCACGGAGTCTGGAAATGTGCCCGAAAAACGGCAATAGGCTCGCCCCCTATTACGTGGGACTGATACATACCTGGCGAAATGTGGGTGCAGAAATGTACCTCTGCCTACCCCTTCGGGGAATACAGGCGTGAGTTTATGTATGTATGTACAATAATACAATATAGTAAATGATAATAATATTCATCATCAGTATTAGTACGTATATATGAGTTTCGTCAATAACCCATTTTAAGTATTTAAACAATTTTTTCTTCGTCAATTCTGATTTACTTATTAAAAACGCAAAACTATGTTTTGTTTCGTCAATTTGATACGGTCAATCAGCGAAAATGTCAGTCGGAATATTTAAAAAAAATCTATATTATATTTTATGAGAAATTTGTAAATACACACGGTTGGAAAACATGTGAAAAATATATAGTATTTGTGCCAATAACAAAAACATAAAAACAGCTGTTTTACGTGGGTCTTTTTACTGACTTATAATATCGATATTTAGCATCAGTTGGGTGCACTTAAGTCATTTTTGACATTATTGTGGATTGAATCCTTTTCGTGTAACTATGTCCAATTAGTCATCGGTTTCAGTAAAGTGTATTGGATTTTCCTTTAGCAATATCTCAATAGCAGCTCGGAGTCGGAAATTGAGCCCGAAAAATAGCAATAGGCTCGCTAAAACCAAAACACAATTGGCGAAATATGGGTGCAGAATGCACCTCTGCTTACTGCTTCGGGGATACAGGTGTGAGGTTATGTTTGCAGTTTATAAAAAAGGTAAAAAACGGGACGAACAGGGTTACTTTTAGAGTTTGCAATTCCGCGTTCCCGCATTCCCGCATTTTTTTGACTCGGCAAGGTAAATCAGCTTTTACTGAAGGCTTATTAGCTCCATCACAACAGCGCATGCGCGTCAGTCAGATCGATCGAGCGAAGTAAAGGATTAAAATTGGTTTATTTGTTTGTTTAGGTAAGATAAGTCCATATTAACACGCAGGAAACCCTATTGATAGCAAACCCCCTACCTAACCTCATAAGAACTATGAAAAAGTACTTTTTCTATTAGATATTGTATGAATGTTTCTATTATTATTATTTTTTAATATAGTGTAACTAAACTACAGGTAATAAAGCATAATTATATGCATATTTTTGCATTTTTAAATTTTACTGCGGGAAAAAATTACTGCGGGATTGCAAACCCTAGTTACTTTGGTATACATCAATTTTAAAGTTGCGGAATTCAATAATAAATTACTCAAGTATATTAAAACGTTGCATGGCGGCAACAGATAGTCAATGACGTGGATATTTTCTCAGAACTTGTGCAGGGATTGTATATGTATCTCACGTTGCCGCCATAATAACAATAGCACGGAAACAACAAGACGTAATTGATGTACGAGTTTTATTTAAAATTCCTCACTAGAATAATGTCTGAAAATATATGCTTTGGTTCTAGGAATAATAAGACCATCATCATCATCATCATCATCAGCCCATATACGTCCCACTGCTGGGCTCGGGCCTCCTCTACAACTGAGAGGGTTTAGGCCTTAGTCCACCACGCTGGCCTAGTGCGGGTTGGCGGACTACACACCTAAGAAATTCCTACGAACTTTTAGGTGTGCAGGTTTCATCACGATGTTTTCCTTCACCGTTAAAGCAAGTGATAATTCTTTGTGAATACACACATAACTTCGAAAAGTCAGAGGTGTGTGCCTGGGGTTTGAACCTGCGACCGTCGAAATTCTCGACCACGCGCCTAAACCTCGAGGTCATCACTGCTTAGATAGATGCATAATAAGACCACGATTTTTTAAATCTAGGGCAGACTTAGTATAGTGATTTCAATAATATGAAAATATATGTTTACTTTATAAGTTATGTGTGTATTCACAATTAATTAACACTAACATTAAAGGTGAAGGAAAACATCGTGATGAAACCTGCACACCTAAAGTTTTTAGGAATTTCGTAGATAGTCGTGTAGTCCGCCAACCCGCACTAGGCCAGCGTGGTGGACTAAGATCTAAGACTCTCAATGGTAGAGGAGGCCCATGCCCAGCAGTGGGACGTATATGAGCTGATGATGATGATATGTTTACATAATTATTTACTGACAAATTAGATACCTATCCCATTTATTCAACAAGAATACATTTAAAACTCTGATATATATGACAATTCTATTTTACTACTCAAACGCAAAAACCGTTACATGAATTTGCACAAAATTAGGTACACAGATAATTTACAATCTGCATTAACGTTTGGAAAAAATTTATACGGGTACCTAATAACACAGGTCACACATATTTTTACATATCTCTCTGTGCCTAATTTTAAAACCTAGTACGACAAATTTACATTGATTATTTATATTCTTTATTTATTAATTTTTATTTACGAATGGTTTTAATAAAAAAATCTATTTCTGCTGTTGCACCTGCTGTTGTGCACGGACCTTCACCGCGCCCGCCCAGTGTCTTAATAGACTTCACACAGCTAAGAAAGCTCGCGTGGACAAATTTTAGGCATGCAGGCTTCCCTACAATAGTTTGCGTAAGGGGCCAGTCTTAATTTACAACATATAAAATATATACGCTTATATTTGTATTACTACGAGGATAAATTTAATTTTCTTAATAAATAAAATCATGCTTATTTATATGCAAATAACTTCTTGATATGGCTGATTATGGGATAGATAAAGAGGGATTGACTGTACATAACATCAATTTCCTAATTCAGCATTAGTCCGAGAAATGTTCCGGTAAGATAATGAAATGCGCGGCTCAGAAAGCGAACCCTGGCGTCCATAATGGGAAGTCACAACACGCTACATACCCGTCCACACGACTGCACATGATTGCTTGACATAAACCAACTCGTTTTTCCATCGACACTTTCCAAAACCTACTTTCTTGCAATTAAATGATATGCTTAATTATGGGCTGTTGAGTAAAATTGCTTAAAACTTTAAAATAAAATATGAAAATATAAAGAAATGTTCTTTTTAATCCTAGGTGTGTTTATATTATTATTGTTGCAAAATTATTTTGTTACGTTTTTAAGCGATAAATCGATTTTGATGAATATTGCATAGATATGTATGGACTCTAAAAGGGGTTACATATTTTTTTACTTTAATACCAAATTCCTTAGGATTTATAATAAACACTTCTGCATAGAATCTATATTTTTTACGTTCATATTTTTATAACGAAGGCAACAGCTACTAACAAATTCGTCAAAAAACTTAATAATGATGTACAAAAATTTGCTTACACCTTCTTCCGAAGTTCTAATAACGTTGACAGTAAGTTCAAATCATATTGGATATCAATAAAGAACTTCCGTAAGAAAGTTTTTAAGCATTCACATAACATAATATTTGAAATCGAAGTTTTAATTATTTTTTCCAAGTTGCTTGCAGTGACTTTTTTGATTGAGACCTTGTTATTTCATACCCCTGGGCGAAATTTTAGAATGCTTAGGAATTTTAATAGCTTTCAAAAATACGAAGAAGAGCTGAAATTATTCCAATAGTCTCTGTGTACGTAGTTAGTAAATTGTTTAAAATCGTGGCTTAAAAAGTGCCGTGTGGCAGTCATTTTATTTTTACATAACATCACGCCTGTTTTCCCAGAAAGGGTAGGCAGAGGAGCATTTCTACACCCAAATTGCGCAAGGTATCAGTCCCATGTAATTGGAGGCGAGCCTATGTTTTTCGGGCACATTTCCAGACTCCGTGCTGCTACTAAGAATTTCCTAATAGAAAAATCCAATATCTTGCCTGACCCAGGACTCTTACCTTAAGATCGCACGGCACATACTTGTGTCGCGAGACCACGAGCCAGATTTTATATCAATGATTTTATAATGCGCTTTATTCAATCACTCTTACTTACGTTGCTGCAGTTGCATTAAATACAGGAAGTATTCCATCACTGTCATAAATAAATATATATTTACATTGTTGACAATACTACAACCTTGTAAATAGCTCTAGACATCTCAGAGAATGTCAAGACACGAGATCCGGTTGTTGTTATTTATTATATTTGCAATGGATGGTACGCTGGGACAAAAATAAACAACATTTAGAAGTAGAAGTGTCGTGATGGCCTCGAGGTTTGGGCACGCGGTCGAGAATCTCGACGGTCGCAGGTTCAAACCCCAGGCACACACCTCTGACTTTTCAAAGTAATGTGTGTATTCACAATGAATTATCACGTACTTTAACGGTGAAGGAAAACATCGTGATGAAACCTGCACACCTAAAAGTTCTTAGAAATTTATTAGGTGTGTAGTCTGCCAACCCGCACTAGGCCAGCGTGGTGGACTAAGGCCTAAACCCTCTCAATGGTAGAGGAGGCCCGTGCCCAGCAGTGGGACGTATATGGGCTGATGATGATGATGAAGTAGAAGAAAAATTTATTGACGAATCAAATACCAGTAGACTTCGTAATTGGATTAAAAAGCAACTTAAAGATACAGTATAAATAATTGTATCGATTTCACACGTTTAACGTATTTTTTATACTTTTACAATGAGGTGCCAAGTCTACGAGTAGATATTTCTATATTATCTAGTAAATATAAATTGAGTAAAAGTGTTAAATCCTATAGATTATTTTATTTTACCGGAGAAAAAAAAAGGTGTTATCTACTGTTTGGCCTACCAAAAGTCATCAAATAGATTCTTCAGTTTAGTTACTTTCAGTTACAGGTATTAGAAACTACGAGATATATTGGGGTCCAACAAACACCCAGACCCGAAACAAATATATCACACAATATTTTGTCTTGGTATGGGGATTAAAGCCGGGGTCTCTTGTACAAAAAATGTGGTTTAACCAAATTATGATGGCTGTCGAAGATGATAGCACTATTATCTTTAATACCAGTACTATTCGACCAATCTGATACATGGAGTGTTTTTTTTTTTTTTAATTATTAAATAAATACTACCGTGAGCCAAACCGTAGGCATGAGTATGAGTCGGGATCGGGAGCAGACCGATCCCGCTCGTCGCAACAGGCGACGTAGGAGACGCCGGGTCAACACGTAGCCCGGCGCCCAGAGGCCACACGGGGCCGCCGTCCCTACCTTGGCGGCCCCCGAGGTGTTAACGTCAAACGTTATTTCGGCGTGCCTCTTGGCACCGCGCAGAGGCGGTCCCGGTTCAATCCATAGCTCTGGCTTCAGGGTATTCCGGGGCCGTCTCGCTGAATGCGCTGATGGTGGCCGTCGCGGGGTTTTTAGTCGGTATTACGGCGCATTTATTCTTGGCAGGGACCCGGCCCAGCGGCCGCCTATCCACGGGCGGTGGCATCCATGCTGGGTCGGAAGGCGCCGGTGAGTCCGACACACCCTCGCCCCTCGGGGGTGGGATGGTCCGTAAATAGGATTTTCCCCGCGAAAAAAAAAAAAAAAAAAGAAAGGCATGAGTATGAGTAGGCAACAGTATAAGTAACCAAAGTTACTGACAATAAACATTACGAAGGTGTATGCGTATGTGTCGTGCGATCTAGAGGTCCTGGGTTTGATTACCGGGTCAGGCAAATTGTTTATGTTTTTTTTTTGGAAATTCTCAGTAGCAGCACAAAGTCCGGAATTGTTCCCGAAAAATACCTATAGGCTCGCCCCTTATTATGTGGGATGAAAACAGAAGCTCATTTGCCTACCCCTTCGGAGAATACAGGTATGAGGTTGTATATGTACATATGTATATATTATTTTATCTCCGCTGCATATATTGAAGAAGCGTCTAAACTATAAATATTGCATTCTTGCACATATTTTGATACTTTGTTTGGTATGAGAAACGTGTGTTTACTGCATACTTTTAAAAAACAACAGACGATTTTAAAACAAATTTGTTTTTTTTTCTACATGTCATTGCGATAGTGCATAAAAGCAGGAACATTTTATTCATTCACTAGCTGTTACCCCTATGAGAAAATTCAGACTTCAGGAATATTTTTTCCCGTGCTTGTCACATTTTTCATTGCTGCTCCGCTCCTATTAGCCATAGCGTGATGATTACCTCTAGCTTTCCTCGATTAATGGACTGATCAACACAAAAATATTTTTTCTTCATTTTTCAAACACAGCTGGTTAAAGTCTGGAGTTGAGTCTCCAGTAATCTCACTCACTATGTGAAACCCAAAACAATTGCTTTACGTCTGTAAAATCGGTAACAACTAGGCCGGCATTATGGTACTACTTCTGAGAGTATGCTGTAATATATTTTACAAAAAATGTTTATTATTAGGTACATTTTGTGGTGCTTCTTTTTGGCAAGTCAAGTTACGAATGATTTTTTTTACATAAACTCACACCTGTATTCCCCGAAGGGGTAGGCAGAGGTGCATTTCTGCACCCACATTTATGTATGTATCAGTCTCACGTAATAGGGGGCAAGCCTATTGCCGTTTTTCGGGCACATTTCCAGACTCTTTGCTGTTACTGAGAATTTCCTAATGGAAAAACCTAATAACACTTTACCCGACCCGGAAATCGAACCCAGGACCTCTAGATCGCACGGCACATACTTGTACCGCGAGACCACGAGGCAGTCAGGCAGATGATTTTTTTTCTTTTGTGAATAGCTTCTTACAAGTTATAAGTTCTATTAGGAAACCAATGCAATTGCCATCAGGTTCCAATAGTAACTTTGACCTGCTTAATACAAAAAAATCATACATACAATTGATTGACAAAAATTGATTTCGGAATGCGATATCTCGTCTCACGGCAACAACAGTTCCGTGCAAATAATATTATTAATTGGCAAAAGTAGATTGTCTCTCACAGCCTAATTAAATCAGCCTGCTCAATTGTTTTACGCTTCGATAACTGTATTATAAGTGATCAATTTTATCAGCAGTCGTTTTATTTTCATTGTGAGTTTTCAACGTGGAAATAAATTGACCATTTGACAACTTCACATTTCAACATTTCACGCCGGGGAAAAAAATGATTTTTTTTGTTTTATTTAATTTAGGGTTTTATAGCTGTGCAATAATGTCGCCCTATAAAAAATTTACACAACAAGAGTAACTTAAATACTGACTGATTTTTACGTATCGTTTTACTTACAAAAAATAAAAACGATAATTTATTTTCAACGTACATATGTACCTTAGATACGTTACATATACTATATACATGTAAGTTTTCCTCTGAATGGATTAGCTAATAAAAAAAAAATATTAAAAAAAAAAATTTTTTTTTTTTTTTTTGGATTAGCTAATAAATTATTACATAAAGTTTCTTGTTTTTATTGAATAATTCAATCTAACTGACACTTACATAGTCCTGGACTTCGCTCAAACACCAGACTTGAGTAAAAATACCGGAGAAAAATTGTGTCACAAAGAAAATTAGCGTAGTTTTCATTGCATATTAGCTGATATTCTTTGATGGCACCTGAGAAACACGAACGACAAGCCATTCTTTACTAGAACCCTGTTATATTTTACAAGTCCGGAGAAGGATATTGCCGTAGGAACCTAGAAGTTTGTAATACATCTCCCTTACAATGTCAAGATACAGATCTTCACTAGTGTCACGTGATTTTGACGTCATAATATTACAGTACCGCTTTTTACATGTCTTACTGTACCGTGTCTTGGAAACAGGTACGGAACATCGTGAGGGAATATGTAGAAAGTGTTCTTAACAACAAATTTCTTAGATAATAAATAAATAAATACACCCAACAGTCGCATACATTGTTCTGACCCGACATTAAGATACGAGTCTTGTGTCATGGGTATCAAAAACTACGAGAGACTTTTCGGTCTCACAAACACCCAGACCCCAATCAAATATTTGTGGATCACACAAATATTTTGTCTCGGTCATCGAACCCGCGGCCTCTTGTTTCTGGTGTCTAGCCTACTGCGCCACGGGGCTGTCAATAAATGTTAGATGTTTGTAATCATCCTAATCTTATGCGTAACTTCTATCAGTTGCAAAGAAGGCTCGTGCCTTCGTGCCTTGTACAGGATGCTGTAGATAGTTAGACATCTTAGGAATTAAATTAAGACAGGATATAAAATTATAAAATATATTTTCCGGTTTTATGGGCGGATGTCTATACAGGCTGTATTAAGACATAGACAAAACCATGATTATGGTCTTTATACACCCTGTATAACATTAAAAAGCATTTAACATAATGGAAAAGTTGAGTAACTAAAAGTTCTAGTGATTAAGGATGCATGAACAAGTTTGAAAATAAGGATATAGTTTAATGAGTTGTAAATTTAAAAGGTAATTTCATCGAGTCTTAATTATTTGAGTTCCAATATTAATATCCGGATTAAATTGACTTCCTGTATATTCTAGAGCAAATTTATTATAGTTTAACCGTAGTATAATATTGTTAATACATTTCTGATTCATAAAATTTAAACCTAGTTAGTAACTTTCCAATCCTTATTATAGGAATGTAGTTATAATGCTGCCTCGTGGTTTTGTATGTTCCGTGCGATTTACAGGTCCCGGGTTCAATTCCCGGGTCGGAGAAAGTGTTACTGAGTTTTTCCATTACGATATTCTAATAAGCAGCACGGAATCTGGAAATGTGTCCGAAAAGCAGCTCGCCCCCTATTATGACACTGGGACTTATGGCAAACTGGCAAAATGTGGGTGCAGAAATGCACCTCTGCCTACCCACTTGGGGAATACAGGCATAAGGTTATGTATGTATGTAAATGTAAAATAAGTAATAATAATTTGTTCAAAGATTATAGAGCCTAGATTGTAACACGTGTGATGGCATCGCGTGTCTGACATAAAAGTGCCAAAGGATGAGCAAAAATTACTCATCACTTATCATCTAGTGCAGTTTCAATAAATAGCAATACACGGCCTCGGCAGCAGTCAAGTTGCTTTGGCCTATCTTTATTCTATCTATGCATCTGTCGAAATAACCGTCGTAAGCATCATCATCATCATCATCAGCCCATATACGTCCCACTGCTGGGCACGGGCCTCCTCTACAACTGAGAGGGTTTAGGCCTTAGTCCACCACGCTGGCCTAGTGCGGGTTGGCGGACTACACACCTAAGAAATTCCTAAGAACCTTTAGGTGTGCAGATTTTATCACGATGTTTTCCTTCACCGTTAAAGCAAGTGATAATTCATAGTGAATACACACATAACTTCGAAAAGTCAGAGGTGTGTGCCTGGGGTTTGAACCTGCGACCGCCGAAATTCTCGACCGCGCGCCTAAACCTCGAGGCCATCACTGCTTCTATCTATGCATCTGTCGAAATAACCGTCGTAAGCATATTTTGTGATTATAATCAGGATTTTATTGAGGATGTATGTTTTGACCTACATTAATGTAAAACTTAAAGCGATAACTAATGCAAGTTATCTTATTATATATTTCTATTTTAAATTAATGTAACGTGTTATAATAATTTAATAAAATATTTTAAGCGACATTGCTATATTGCATATTTAAACATAATTTTATCTCATCGCATTATGTATTCTGGTTGCAAATTAGTACCTGGTTCCTCAATTGATTAATGTTTTTTCCTGAGTAGGAAGTACAATATCTCTATAACAAACGTAGCTAAATTAATTAAATTATAATTGAAATTTCCTATGATCAGTTAAATCTATTATTCGGACACTAAGTACCAAGTATTAGATAATATAAATACTATATAACTGACTATATATACTGACATGATCAAAAATGTTTTTTTTTTTTTTTATACTGGCACGGCAAAGTGACCCCATTGCACCTGGTGGTAAGTGTAATGGAGTCCAGAAAAAGTGCCGACCAGCGAGAGATGATGATCTCCCGTTGGTCGACGCAACCATGTCGGCCGAAAACCTCTTCACCTATCTTATGAAGAAGTTTGGGGGACTAATACCATGGTGAACAAAGGACCGACCGCGAGAAACCGGCCAAAAAATGCCGGCGCGGTCATCCTTTCACCATGATTGAAGCCCCCCCGAAAACCGGATATACACTGGCTGATCCCGGAACGCGGCACACTTGCATGTGCCACTATGGCGGGTTTTACGCCCTGTGTACGGTGGTCGCTATCCGGGCGGATACGAATATCCTACCACCAGCAAAAGTCCCTAAAATAATTAAATAATAAAAAAAATCGGAAACACGGCGAAACGTGGTTGCGAAACAAACTTCTGTCTACCCGTTCGATGATACAGGCATGTTTATAGTATCATCATCGTTATTATCTATATCCCATATACGTCCTACGGCACGGGCCTTCTCTGCAACTGAGAAGGTTAGGGTTAGGTTCCATTTAAGTGAACAGGTTTTCTCACGATGTTTTTCTTCACCGTTAAAGTACGTGATAACAATAATAAAGCAATAAAGCAGTGATGGCCTCGAGGTTTAGGCGCGCAGTCGAGAATCTCGGCGGTCGCGGGTTCAAACCCCAGGCACACACCTCTGATTTTTCGGAGTTATGTGTGTATTCACAATGAATTATCACTTGCTTTAACGGTGAAGGAAAACATCGTGATGAAACCTACACACCTAAAAAAAGTTCTTAGGAATTTCTTAGGTGTGTAGTCCGCCAACCTGCACTAGGCCAGCGTGGTGGACTATGGCCTAAACCCTCTCAGTTGTAGGGGAGGCCCGTGCCCAGTAGTGGGACGTATATGGGCTGATTATGATGATGAAAGTACGTGATAATTCATTGTGAATACATACATAACTTAAAAAAGTCAGAGGGGTTTGCCTGGGGGTTTGAACCTGCGCCCGTCGAAGTGTGACTCGACTATGCGCTAAACTTCGAGGCCGTCACAAAGGCAAGTAGGCAAGTATATTTAAAGTCAATAGTAAATAAAGTGCATAAGATTCTAAGCTGACAAACTGCGGTGATCAACGCTAGATTGCATGCAAGGTACCTATATTATTATTTAAATGTCAGTAATTCGTTTTCAACGCAGCAATAACTTTGCGGTTTGCCACGATTCCCACAATCGAGGATGTTACGAGACTAATGATCTCACTATACATCGCCTTTGTCTTGTGTTAGAATCGATAAATAAAACATTATTACTGACTGTCTAGTGACCTTGCGGCTCAAGTGTGTACCGTGCCTACGAGCTACGTCCCATGTTACTTCCAAATTACAATCGTATTGCTTAAACCAAAATCTAGATTTTTTTATGCTATTTTATAAACAGTGTGATACCGAAATAATGGCATTAAATTAAATCAAGTAAATAACTAAGCCATAAATAACATATGCCCTCACTTTTTTGTTATAGCAAAAAATATCCAAACAAAATTGTAGTCAATAAAACAAGAATTTATTTTAACGTGCCATTTATCCATTATGTGTTGGTGCGGCGAAGTCGCATCATCTCACAAACACATAATTTAATATTCACCTACAAGGAGGGACGGAGCGCCCGGCAAAATGGACATCTGAATGAAAACCTTAAGATCTTAAATCGCAATTATGTATACATTATCAAAATTGCCCGAAAAACGGCAATAGGCTCGCCCCCTATTACGTGGGACTGATACCTGGCGAGGTGTGGGTGCAGAAATGCACTTCTGCCTGCCCCTTCGCGGAATACAGGCGTGAGTTTATGTATGTATGTATGTAGCAAAATTACGGCCTTAGGCCAGCGGGTGGACTAAGGCCTAAACCTTCTCAGTTGTAGAGGAGGCACATGCCAAACAGTGGGACGTATATGGGCTGACGATGATGATGATTTGTACATTGTTACGGGAAGCCGTTAATAAATAAATAAATAAATAAATACACCCAACAGTCACATACATAGTTCTAATCCCACACTAAGATACAAGTCTCGTGTCGTGGGTATCAGAAACTACGAGAGACTTTTCGATCTCACATACACCCAGACCCGAAACTAATATTTGTGGGTCACACAAACATTTGTCTCGGTGCGGGGATCGAACCCGCGGCCTCTCGTTTCGCAAGCAGGTGTCTAGCCAACTGCGCCACGGGGCTGTGTTATTACACGTATACACATATTAATACGTGGTTTAAATAGATGCCATGATGTCGGCTATGTAATGAAACCTTAAATCAATACTATGTTAAAAAACTATGTTAATACATTACAATAAATTGGGAACGAAGCGTCTTTTATGTTCTTAGTTTTGTACGCCGTATATTTCACAAGTTCTTTACTATTTCTATGCTAATATACAATTAGTAACAAAGTAACAAGCAATGAAAAGCGGTTTGAAATGGCTTTACTGTTTACAGCTAAGTATTGTAAATACAACCATATCTATTGCTCTTGGGGGATTGGCCCTGCAGACTGAAATACAGGTTCGTCCTAGTTTAGCTGCAGTTGTCACCTACCTCACGCATTGGTTACTCTAATTTTTCTAGGATTAAGCATTTCATTTGTATGTTATTACAATTGTAACCTTAGTAAGTGAATAAATAAATTTATTATTATTTATTATTCTACAGCATACAAATAAAGAGATAAAGAAGTTGTAGAAATATTTAACATAATATACATATATTGACATGCAAAATTAATATTTATGAATTGAATAGAAAAACCATACAGATAAGCATTCGTTTAGTTTTACGTTCAAAGTCACATGAGATTAAGTCATTGAACTTACATTAGACAGTCATCATCAGCCCATATACGTGCCACTGCTGGGCACGGGCCTCCTCTACAACCAAGGAAGTTTAGGCCTTAGTCCACCACGCTGGCCTATTGCGGGTTGGCGGACTACAAACCTAAGAACTTTTTAGGTGTGCAGGTTTCCTCATGATGTTTTTTTGTACACCGTTGAAATAAGTGATAATTCATTGTAAATACACATAATATGTAACTTCGAAAAGCCAGAGGTGAGTGCCTGGGGTATGAACTCGCTACCGCGTGCTTAAACCTCGAGGGTATCACTACTTTTTGAGAAGAAAAAATAAATGTTTGAAAAAGAGAAAAAAATTTACCATGTTTATGAATTTTTTTGCATAGATATGTACTGGTACTTAAGGTTTCTGATAGAAGATAAAAATATATTTATAATGTCGTATATTGTCTGCACATTCACTGACATCAATAAAATTAAATAAATAAAAAATAAAAACACCCAACAGTCACATACATAGTTCTGACCCCACACTAGGATACAAGTCCTGTGTCGTGGGTATCAGAAACTACGAGAGACTTTTCGGTCTCACAAACACTCAGACCCGAAACAAATATTTGTGGATCACACAAACATTTGTCTCGGTGCGGGGATCGAACCCGCGGCCTCTCGTTTCGCAAGCTGGTGTCTAACCAACTGCGCCACGGGGCTGTCGAATTTAATTAATGTTTCATCTAATATTTCACGATTGTTTGCAACACTTGACTGCACATTTTGTAGGAACATTTGAAACATACTATTTCTTCCAATCCAATCGATTGGATTGGATTGGATTGATTTCTTGCTTTTGTATGTAACTATGTAGGTACATGTTACATAAAAGCAGAAAATTGTTGAGAATATTTTAATAATTATTAATATTAGGTATAGTCTTTCATAGAAACACCGTATAATTTTATAAAATAATGTAATGGACGAAAACAGAACAAAAGTTTTTCATAAAATTGGTAATTGGGTAGTTTCCTATTAATCAGCATTATTCAATACTTTATCTAAAATATTAATAACTATTAATAATAATTCGTGAGAAATAACATAGAGTGAAAAATTAAGCCATTTTATAAAAATAAAAAATAAAAGTCATAATTGAAATTTTAGAGTATAGAAATTGATTAACTTAAGTAGGAATTAATGACTGCCTCGTGGTCTCGCGGTACAAGTATGTGCCGTGCGATCTAGAGGTCCTGGGTTCGATTCCCGGGTCGGGCAAAGTGTTATTGGGTTTTCCCATTAGGAAATTCTCAGTAACAGCACGGAGTCTGGAAATGTGCCCGAAAAACGGCTATGGGCTCGCCCCCTATTACGTGGGACTGATACATACCTGGCGAAATGTGGGTGCAGAAATGCACCTCTGCCTAACCCTTCGGGGAATACAGGCGTGAGTTTATGTATGTATGTATGTAGGAATTGATTAACCGTGAGGACATATTGTTATCTCTTTCTCTCTCTCTCTCTCTCTCTCTCTCTCTTACACACGTACCTTAATGGGGATATACTTTATTCTTTGAAGGGTATATTGACTACTACATACACCATAATATGATTATGATGTTTAGACAAATGTTTACTAAACTATTTCTCTCGTTTTTTGTCAAAATCATTGAACTTATGTTACGTATTAAAATGATCTTTCGAGTTAATTTTTCCTCTGAAACACTCAGACCCAATACAGAAATTCATGTTTTTTTTTTGGCATCGGAATTGAACTGTCTTTTTAACAGGCTAGCACTTTAACTATTGCGTCATAGAGTCCGTTGATGATTATAGGAAAAACCTAGCTTTAAGGCCATTTGAGACGTGCTCTGACTGTTAAAGTTGTCATTACTGTCAAGTTTATAGTTAGATTGACATTTATCCTGGTTCACTTATCGCAGCTTTCAACTTGTCAAGCCACTTGTTCTAAGTGAGGCAGTATCATCATGTTTAGATAACATCTAATTCATTGGAAATTTATTATTCTAGGATATAAAATTGATTTAAAAGTTTTGAATTCAATTTGTCGGGACTAAATACTCATATCCTCATATCACAGCGTGTGTGTGTGGGTACATGTATATATGCTTAAAAACATATAGTATCTATTATTATATTGCTGTTTAATTATTATTTATTTTTTCTTTATATTCTTACGTGTAGCCCTATACATACTTTTCCTTCTTACATTCCATCCAAAGGTTGTCTGGAAGAGATCGCTCTCAGCGATAAGACCGCCTATTGTTCCACTTTTTATTGATAAGTTCTACGTAAATTACTATATAAATGTGGGTATCAATAAAGAGTTATATCTATCTATCTATCCCACAAACTTGTCTTAGTAAAGGAATCAAACCAAATGACTTAACAAAACTACCGGACACTGATAAATTCTGACTTAGTTGCGGGTATATGTATGTGTGATTTTGGGTATTTTTTAAAATACGTAACAGTGACGCCAAGCAGTGACAGTGAGTGAGGGAAGAGGTATTTTTCAACACCCACTTTTCGACAGTAGTATTTATTTATTTATTAACACTTTATTGTACACACGGAGATAATTAACAAAACAAGAACTCAGAGGAAAAAGTAGTACGATTGGCGGTCTTATCGTTCAAGGCGATTTTTTAGAGACAACCAAAGGATGGAAATAAATAAAGGATATATGAGAGGGTATACAGTGTGTACGACATCCATATACTAAATAAATAGTAGTTTTCATCTGCTTTTTGCCGTATGTCGAGTCAACTTCCAGACTTCGTGGTACTTCTGAGATTTTCCTAATACAAAAACCTGATTTTATTTTCCAGGTGCATAATTAAGGCAATCTACACATATTTAAGATAGTGTAAAAAGCAACAATTTTGAGATAAATTTATCAAGGTTGAACATAAAACATAGATGTCTAATAAATCTAGACATGCTATTAAACAGTTTGTATAATAAGATAGATAATACCACAACAAAGTTATTCTCACTGAGGGGAACAAAGAATTCTTTGATTCAATTTTAGAATGTATCGTTAAGTATTCATTTACTTCCTTTATACATAATATATTTCGTACAGCGTGGTTTCAATCTATCCAAAAAGATGTGGAACAGTTTGTAATTCTTAGTTTTATCTGCCTCCTGTTATCTTAGGTCCTTTAAGCGTAGCATTAAGTACTAGTGATGGTCTCGAAGTGTAGGCGTAGGGTCGAGTCAAAATAAAACTCGGCGGTCGGGGTTCAAACCCCAGACACACACCTGTGACTTTTCGAAGATATGTGTGTATTCATATGAAATTATCGCGTATACTAATTGCGAAGGAAAACGTGAGGCAACCTCCACACCTAAAATGATTTAAGGTATTTCTTAGGTGTGGAGTGCGTCAACCCGTAATAGGCCAATGTGGTGGACTATTGGCCCTATAATAATATATAATAATAAATAAATACACCCAACAGTCACATACATAGTTCTAACCCCCAATGAGATACAAATCTTATATCATGGGTCTCAGAAACTACGAGAGACTTTTCGGTGTCACAAACACCTAGAACAAATACTTGTGGATCACATAAATATTTATCTGGGTACGGGGATCGAACCCGCGGCCTTCTCCTTTTACAAGCTGGTATCTAGCCAACTGCTTCATAGGGCTGTCCTAAGCCCAATCTCTACCACTATCGACTGTAGGGGAGGCCCGTGAACAGCAGGTGGACGTATGTGTATGGGCTGATGATGATGATGATGTTGAAAAAGCATCTCAGACGATTGGCAAGCGTGTATCGGGAGACTAGATGTGGAGACTTTGGCCACTGGGTGCTCCACCTGCTTACCAACGTGCTTACCATCAAGTGAGACCTTGTACTTTACTGGCTTTTGCCCGGGCCATTGATCGCGTCAAGACAAATAACGTCTATTAATGTTATGAAAAAAAAAACCTAATTACATTTATTCCGACTTGGGCATACATCCTATGTGCTACCAATGCAAGGCAGACACGAAGAAAGAAAAAAAAAAAACTTTTTCTGAATAACTTTTTGGTGTCGGTGTGCGCGCGCATCGTAAAAAATCACTCATCATTTTTTCCTAACGCGCCAAAAGAAGTATAACTTCAATATTTACATATATGTATGGTTGGACATTCTCCACACCTTTTATCGTAAATCTAAGCGCGGTCAATTCAAGTATGCAAAATCCTCGCAAACGACCATTGGCGACCTCGCCTGGAAATACCTGCAAACTAATAAATCCGTACTGGGAAGAATTTAATTACTCGATGTCCAACGGAACTGCGGGAACTGCAAACTATTTTGCTTCGGATATTTTGTGAGTAATACCTCGTTGGAATGTTTTACATTTAAACAAACGCTAATGTCTAGCCACATTACGGAATGGTATCAGAAAAAAAATTTTTTTTGATGTTTTTACGGCAATTACATTCTATTGGGACACAGCGGCATCGTATGTAGTAAGTTTTAATTGAGAGACTTAATTCTTACTTATAGCTTCGTAAATTTTATATCGTTTTTTAATTACAAAAAAGCGTAATTAAGCTACCTTAATTAATCAACTTATTTTAACAAGCGGTAGCAATATTTCTATCGGAACGCGGCTTTGGAATTATTTTCACTGATTGATGTATTTAAAATGTATTAAAGAGCATTTGTCACGAACCCATAGAGAGAAATTTGTATAGGTATCCTATAAGAGCAGTGAATACCTTCATACCCTAGGCTTGTGGTCACGATCGATGACGGCACTAGATTTATGAAATCAGACGATTTCTATGCATATGCAGTTTCCGCATAAAGTGCAGCTTTCCTTTTTGACTTACAAACGGCATTTTGAATGAAGCAAACTTTTACAACATAAAACGCATGCCGATTAATACAATAAAAACCGGAACAGCTGACGATTGATGCAATGGAATCGCAACTACGATTGACTGGGGACGATCGCGATTCTTTTGTTTGTCTATAATCATTCAACATCTACTGTTGCGAAACGAGAGGCAGCGTGTTCGATCCCAGCACCGAGACAAATGATAGTGTGATCCACAAGTATTTGTTTCGGGTATGGGTTTTTGTGAGACCGAAAAGTCTCTCGTAGTTTCTGATACAGACCATACGACACAGGACTTGTATCCTAGTGTGGGGTCAGAACTATGTATGTGACTGTTGGGTGTATTTATTATTATTTTTATTTTACTGTTAGTGTAAATTGTGTTCGCAAATCAACGAATACTTTCCCAATGATGTATATTATTATGCTTAATAGACAAATAGCAAAAATAAACTTAACTAGATCTGATAAATAAACTGACGGTCATACATGAAGTTGATCACAAGAATGATATTTTTTTAATGGAAAAACCCAATTACACTTTACCTGACCTAGGAATCGAGCTCAGGACCCGTAGTCTCTCTTTAGATACTTAGGGCATTTGTAACATAAAGCGATTAAATCTCAACGGCTATCTTATTTCATCGAAACACATAAATAAGTTAACAATAGTCTGTCCTCGGTATAGTGTTGCGAAATAGCATCAGGATTTAGTAGCAGCCCTAGTTCCGCAGGCAAAATCTACGCATTAAAGTCGTGATCATAGAACTGTAATTACTCAACGTTACAAAAGCAGGGATTTCAAAGCAGATCAGCCGATAGGATGGTTTGTGTAAGTTAATGATGAAACGTCTCAACATGAAATTGAATGCGCAAGAAACGTTATGAAATCTTTTGTCGTTTATCTGGGTTGAGTACCTTTGTTTACCAATTTGTGGCAGTTTGGTTGAAAATTAAAGGTTAAACATGTTTATGATGGTAATTTGAGTCATTGAAGTTTTTATTTTGTGTGTCGAAGTAAGCGTTAATTAGATTTAAGAACCTTTTTCGTCCATTACGTGCACACTACATCCATTAGTGTTTTAGACATGTTGTTGTCGTTTTTATATTTCTTGTTATTCTTGTTACAAAACTGTCGATAAATTCATACGTGGCTTGACTTATTACACTGCACTGTAATACATAAAAATACGGCGCTATATATTATTATGGTACATAAATATTTCCATGTACATTTTATTTAAATTACCTGTTACTATAATGGTATAATTTTTGAAGAATTTTGATCCTGATATTGAATTTTATTTTTTGTCAAGATCTTATACTTTATCTTATCTGTGATTATTTATCGCTTAAGAAAGATAATCGTCTTAAATAAATTATCAATATTTAAACAGATTTCACTAAAAAAAACTGCAATAAATTTCATCAAATATCCCAGAAAATTTATAAATGGTGAATTTTTGTGAATTTTTGGTGAAATTTAAAAATCTCGTCAATAAGATAAAAATAATCTGTCTCCCTTATCTGACAATGAAAGCAATGCTAAATCCAAGATAAAAATTGATGATTCAAGTTTAGTGACACTAAAATCTTTTAATCTTAATAGTAAAATAAAACTGGACTGAAACAAAAGTGGTTATCATGATGTAGGGAGGGCAATTACAGACAGATAAAAAGATTTTTAAGATGCAAATATGCAGAGATTGTTAGATTTTTACACAGAAAATGTACCTATAGTCTATGCGAATTGCAGATATAGAAGGAAATGTTGATGTTAACATTAACTTCAAGATAAATAATTTACTAAAAATGAAAAATCAATTTTAAACTAACAGTCACTGAAATGTAATAATAAAACTAAACTTAGATTCTAACTATTGATACCGAGCTGTTTAGAAGGTTTTATATCAGTAAGATCCGAAACACTTCTCGTATTATCTGAAACAACTAGGGATCAAAGAGGAGTGTCATGATATATAATATAATGACCATAGATAAAAAGATAAACTTTAAACTTTAACAAGTATCAATATCAGATGGTATTCCTCGTTACTTAGTCCAAGCTCGTGTTTATTAAAAGGAAATGGAAATGATTACGTCAATCATCTATCTTTTCCTTGATCTAATCCGGATAAGATGGACCAGTTTCCTTGTAATCTGCGTTAATTAAGATCAGGTTATCGATTCAAGTAACAAGCTAAAACAGTAACTGGTGTTTTATTTGATCCTACGAGTATTGTATTAAATACAATTTAACGCGATATCGACTAAGTCCAGAAAAAAATGAAGATTTTTAGTAATAAAAGCAATTAATCTCGTTTTATCACAATCTATTTTATTTTAATATTTACCATGATAATTGTCAACATAAAACCTTGGCCTGGCTTTTGTAAGCCTTTCCTTAAAAGTGCTATAGCATTCTGTCCTCAACTTGTCACCTTCAATGTCTGCCTACAGTCAGATAAAATTACAAAATTCGGAATAATAATCTTTTAATCTTTATTTAACAACAGCAATTTGACATATAATTGACCACACCATAAACAATAATTGCTTTAAACTAGACATTACACAATTTACGAGTAACGCTTTGGGGCTTCTATGGAACTACCGTCACTGCTTACGACCTTGATCGTTGGCACTTATCTGGGGTGGCCTACGTTCAGCAGAGGAAGGCGATAGCCTGAGTATACAGGGTATATTCAGATCGTGATCGGAAACTAAGGCAGGTGATCACGAATCCATTTTTCTAACAACCTCATACATTTAATACCTATACATACATAAACTCACGCCTGTATTCCCCGAAGAGGTAGGCAGAGGTGCATTTCTGCACCCACATTTCGCCAAGTATGTATCAGTCCCACGTAATAGGGGGCGACCCTATTGCCGTTTTTCGGGCACATTTCCAGACTCCGTACTGTTACCGAGAATTTCCTAATGGAAAAACACAATAACACTTTGCCCGACCCGGGAATCGAACCCAGGACCTCTAGATTGCACGGCACATACTTGTACCGCGAGACCACGAGGTAGTGGTATGGAAAACGTCAAAAATTTTACTTTTTGTCGGGATTTTTTTAACGCCAATGGGTTTGTAATCACGGTAGCTACTACCTGCCTTAGTTTCCGATCACGGTCCGAATACATTCTGTATATGTACATACATGGAATAGCCATATCAATATATCGTTCGTCATGAATCAATCGCAACTCCGATCGGATACAGAGCACGTAACACACCCGGACATGTCGCGTGATAACATCACGCATAGCCGAGTGCAGGCTAACGGTACCGTGTGTTTGGGACAGTTATGACATTTTATAGGTGACGTCAGTGTAGCAGTGATGGCCTCGAGGTTTAGGTGCGCGGTCGAGAATTTCGGCGGTCGCAGGTTCAAACCCCAGGCACACACCTCTGACTTTTCGAAGTTATGTGTGTATTCACAATGAATTATCACTTGCTTTAACGGTGAAGGAAAACATCGTGATAAAACCTGCACACCTAAAAAGTTCTTAGGAATTTCTTAGGTGTGTAGTCCGCTAACCCGCACTAGGCCAGCGTGGTGGACTAAGGCCTAAACCCTCTCAGTTGTAGAGGAGGCCCGTGCCCAGCAGTGGGACGTATTTAGGCTGATGATGATGATAGGTGACGTCATTGCAGTAGTTGAATGATTGACGTGACTGCGCGTAGCTGTCACCATTAGCAACTAGGATAGGTGTTCAATGAATTGAATAGTTGTACTCGTATAGCAGTTAGTTTGTCTTGAATGTGAGGGACTAGGATTATAACTGGTCGAATATATAGTAGTCGGTATGATATTTCTATTGGCAATGAAGGGAAATGATGTATTTCATATACAAGCATTGATGTGTGTATTTTATTGGGCATACTTAAATAATTTATTGTAATTTTATAAGGTTTGTGATAAGGTTGGCATATCATCATCATCATCAGCCCATGTATGTACGTCCCATTGCTGGGCACGAGCCTCCTCTATCGCTGAGAGGGTGTAGGCCTTAGTTAACCACGCAGGCCTATTTTGGGTTGGCAGACTACACACTGAAGAAATTCCGGAAAACTTTTAGGAGTGCAGGTTTCCTTCACTGTTAAAGTATGTGATAATTCCTTGTGAATAAACACACAACTCCATAAAGTCAGACTCCATAAATTCGACTACGCGCCTAAATCTCGGGCCCATCACTAATAAAGTTATGGTTGGCGTATGACATGGGTTATTTTGCACTGTACCTGGCAGAATTAATGGATACTATTAGAGTAGGATATCTACCATACGTTGTTCCTTGCTTTAAAGCAAAACAACGACTTCCAAATATATCCTTATATGTTACAAGCGAGAGTATACATCTACGCATGTGTTACTATGTTTTTTTAAGTAATTTGATATATAATGTTGATATATTACTAAATACGCTCGAACAACAAAGTGACCGCACTAACGACAGTTTTTTTTTTTTGTTATACTGGCACGGCAAAGTGACCCCATTGCACCATGATGGTAAGCGTAATGGAGTCCAGAAAAAGTGCCGACTAACGAGAGATGATGATCTGGCCGAATATCTCTTCGCCTTTTTTGTGAAGAAGTTTGGGGGACTAATGCCATGGTGAACAAAGGACCAACCGCGACAAACCAGCCAAAAAATGCCGGCACGGTCATCCTTTCACCATGATTGAAGCCCCTCCGAAAACCGGATATACACTGCCTGATCCCGGAACGCGGCACACTTGCATGTGCCACTATTACTTCTTTAAAACAAATCCTAGCACCTCATTATTTATACCAAATTTCGTAACTACCTCACATACAAGTAGTCACAAGTACATAACAGAATAATAAGTTAATGTTAAATTCAAAAGAGCTTATTGTCAAATATACTGTCAGCGTCTATTTTTGTTACAATATCATGCTAATTTTTGACAATTATTTTGTCTTTAGTTTAGAAACATAATGTTACGAATATATTAGCAGTATTAAATGAGGAATCAATCATGGTACTGCTAATCTTGCTGCCAAAGGTCTAAGATACACTGACTTAAAGATATAGAGTTAAACTATGTAAGTTAAGGTTCTATTGTAGGGTGCTGTTGCGATGAGTTAGGCTCTAGCTTCTAAGTTCCCCCTTTTGTGAGGCTAAAAATGTACCGGGACTAACTAGTTGCTGCTTCATGCTTTACTCGTGTTAAAATTTGTAGGAAATTGTGTAATGTTTTTATCAGTCACATAAGGAAGACGAATTCGTGAAATCTATTCCATTATCCTCACATAAATGAGTTTTGGAAATAACATTTTAGTAGAAGTAAAAATAGGTAGAAGTATTTTCCTTATTATAGACTAATAAATTATATACATGATAGACATGATATATACATCTGGTATATATACTCGTACAAATTGCCTTTTTGACAGACTTTTTTTTTGTATATCGTCTTAGTAAATACTTTCAGCCCTTTCCTGTGCTTCAGGATTAAAAGCGGCACGCACAGTATTGAAACTCAGCCAATCTAAGGGAAACTAATTTGTCTATTATACACTTGTATCATCTTCATTTTAAAATATAAGATGGATTGTAACGTCGTTACTATTGTCTTCCAAAAACAGACGTGCAGTAAAATAAACATTATTTCGTCTGACGATTGATTATTTTAAAATTTCTATTTTATTTTCTTGCGTATCCAATCGATCACCCACCATTACATTTGCAGTTGCTAAAAGATATCTATAACTTCTTACTAAAAATATTGAAAGTGACTATAGAAATGGTAGAAATCCTTACTAAGACATAATTGTCTTTCTCCTTTTATCTACTAGGGCAAGTAATATACCGACAATGCGTAATCAGTTTCAATAAGCAGAATTGCTTTCTAATTTATATGCCAGCTAAAAAGAGGAAAAGCTAATGAGAAGATTATAACCCAGGTTTAATAATTTTATTACTTACATTCGTACTATAATCATGAGTGTCACAACCAAGTATCACTTCGCGTCAGTCATGGCTCTGAAACTAGTTATTGTAGAATTTATAGAATAACTTCATATTACGAGCAAGTTATTAAAGATCTTAGAGCAGGATTTCCCATGACATTAAGCCGGGTCGGACGAGTATATGCCCTTACATTTACTTCTTAAGGGCTGTCCAGCTCATATGCTGTAATTTTGGGATGAAACACAAAACCATATTTAATTTATTAAGTTACTAAGGAACTCTGCGACCAAAGTCAATAAACTATATGAAAAGAGCATTTACGATCACCAAACTGAGAGTTGTTAGGTATATGGAAAATTCGCCACAGTCACACAAAAGGATTCACGAGTTTTGGCATCTTTTTTTTATTATTATTATTTTTATGAAAAAGGAGGCAAACGAGCATGTGAGCCACCTGATGTTAAGTGGTCAACACCGCCCATGAACACCCATAATACCAGAGGAATCATCGGTGTGTTGCCGGCCTTTGAGGAAAATATAGGCTCTCTTCTTGAAGGCACCTAAGTCTTATCTGTTTGTTTATAGACGGCATAAAAAAAGATGCCCAACAGTCTGGCAAAAAATAGATATTTATCTAAGACAACTGCAACCATTTCTCTTTATCGATACTCTATTTAGAAAATTTATCATTTAAAAAAGCGTTACAAAATTATCATTCATAGGTTGAGTAAAATATTTCATAAGTCGTCCCACATTGATAGTAAAATCGCATTGGCATAGAGTAAACACAGATAAAAATAAAAGCAGCATTTCAAGGCTGTGTTTGATAGGGCACTTAACCTCAATGCATTACTTGCTTACTATCATTATTTCATATCGATTAGTACACAAAAATAATCTTTGTTAATGGTTGTTCAGCTTTTGAACAAGACTTGATTGTAGATAATAAGTAAGTAATAGTAAAAACCACGTAAAACTTTGTTTTCTGAATTTAAGATTTACGTTTATTATTAATAGGTACAAACTACAAAGCATTATTTCTAATTCAAAATCAAATGTTGCAAAAAAATGTACCTAACTAAGTTATGTGAATGAGAATTTTATGTGATGGCCTTGAGGTTTGGGCACGCGGTTGAGAATCTCGGCGGTCGCGGGCTCAAACCCCTTAAAAGCTTTAAAACCTTTTCGAATTTATATGTGTATTCACAATGAGTTATCACGTACTTTAAAGGTGAAGAAACATCGTGAGGAAATTTCCTAAAAGTTCTTAGGATTTTTACGTATGTACAGGGAAAGTGGTTACCCTTCGTACACTTTTTAGATTTTATTTTTTTACTTTATGATTAATTGTCGAATTTATCTAGTTTATGTACCTAAGTGTAACAAATATACTGTAGTTTGTTACAAAAAAGTCTAAAACTATTATGTAAAAAGGTTAAAGGGTTATAGCCATTTTTCAACGATAAGATATTTGTACGAACGTACCCCACGTATGGGGTACGTTCGTACAGTAGGTGGGGTACTTTCGTACGCCATGAGGTTGTATTTAAAAAGCCAATTAAAGTCTTTAATTTTTTTAAATTATTATTAAAATATATATTTATCTAAGAACTAACTTAATAATATGTGACTTGACTCATAGTCGATAAATCTTTCTTTAGAAAAATAACAAAAAATAAAATCGTTCGTCCCTAGTTTATTTATTGATAATTCTAAGCTTTACAATCAGCCTAAATGAGATGTTTACCATAATTTTGTATGACATCGTTGTACAGTCTTTGACAATTTAAACTTAAAGTAGGTAATTATACATTTAGTTGAAGGGAACGCTGGTGGAAGGTTGTGGTTCTAGAGCGACAGTATTTGTTTCCGGATTAGGTGGCACATTTACCGAATTATTTGAAGCATACACGTCACTGGTACACGTCCTGGTGGTTAATGAAATCTAAAGGGGAACATTCTTACGCGTACGAATGTGCCCCCTGTCTGGCTGTCCGAATGCACCCCATGCCTTTGCATAAAATTAAAATACAACTTTATACAAATTCTAATTTGGTTTGAAAAATATTACAATTGAAACTCAAAATAAACAATGTTAACATTAGTCAATCATCACCATTTTGTCAAAAACATAACAATTCTACTTACAATTACGAACTAAAGTTAGGTGAAAAATTTAGTCACCGCGCGCGAAAACGCGTTATGTCTTGTCAGCTGATACACCGTAGTGCGATTGGCGCGACACTCCGCTAGCAATATGTCGGCCGGTATGTCTATACACACAAGCAAAGGCGTTTTTGTGTGCCTTGTAGATTTTCTGTTATACTAATTGTACGAATGTGCCCCGCGTACGAATGGTGACCACTTTCCCATAGTCCGCCAACTCGCACTAGGCAATTGTGGTGGACTAAGGCCTAAACCCTCTAAGCTGTAGAAAAGGCCCATGCCCAGCAGTGAGACGTATACGGGCTGATGATGATGATTATGATGATAGTACAAGGTATGATGGGGTTGACATATCCTTGTTGGATAAAGATATAAAAAAGAATCTAAACATTAGCAGTTAAATATATTTGACATTATGATCGATATGGATTTAAAGTAATGTAAAATTCCACTTATCACTCATAACCCAACAAGACAAAGTGATATAAAATATAAATATTTTCCTTGTAGGTATCGAAGGGCCTTTGTTTTTAGTAATAATTAACAACTCTGAAAGATAATATAATATAATAATATAAAGTCATAATATAGATATTAAAACATAGATTTTCGAAATTTACTTAAAATATATCTCAAATCTTACGAATAACATAAAAGCCAAGAGAGTTTGTTTGTGACAATTTCACGCCTGAATAACTAAGGATATATCGTTAAATTTTTATTAATCGATATGTAAATGCGAGGTAAGGTGCATAAACTGCATATTATCTCTTTTATCAAAATCTATATTAGCGGATAGTGATTAGCGGACAAAATAAATATGCAATTATTTTTTTTGTAGTCTATACATCTATACAAAAAAAAAATTGGATTGTCTGTTTGTAATATTGAAATAACCGCTTTTTAATAAATTTATATGGATGTATACACGGTACATATACCAAAATAACGATTTTTACAATTTTTGTCTGTCTGTCTGTCTGTTTGTTCCCGCTAATCTCTGAAATGGCTGGACCGATTTTGACGAGACTTTTATTGACAGGTAGCTGATGTAATAAAGAGTAACTTAGGCTACTTTTAGTTTATAAATTTTCTTATTAAAAATTAATTTTCCGCGCGAACGATGTCGCGGGCACAGCTAGTCTTAACTAAAATTACATACTCGTATACTTAAACACATAATCTACAGTTACTTTTCCACCGTACTTAAAACATTTTAACGTTGAAATTTAAAGGCCTGTAAATCGGTTTAATTTCGCCAGGTATTTCTTAAATGTTAAGGCATGTCTTGGCCGCACTTATCGGTCAACAACGGCAATAAACTCTGAAGATAATTATCGCGGGGCATTCCTTTTGGCCTGATTTCGCAAGTGTTTGTAACTACGGTTTGAATTGAAAATATTTGTATAAGAATTTGCTGTGTTTAGGCACAACAATCAAAGAAAACAGCTTCGTTAGTACTGCTATTAATTTTTAAGGACTTAGACAATTTTTGATTCTTAAACGATGGGTTTCGAAGGAATTTAAAAAATAATAACGGGAGTAAAACCCCTCAAAAATGACAACAAAAGTAAGCCTGAAGCTTAAGGCCCAGTTCAAAAAAAAAACTAGAAATTAAATTATTAAAAAATAATAAATTGCTTAAGATTTTTATAAATACAGTATCAAATATTTAATATAAGAATGACTTAGGAAATCGTGTTGAAAAACAATAAAATATTAGGAAGTTTTCAGTAACAACACAGTGTGGCAGAATAATAGGCTCGCCCCCTATTAGGTGGGACTGATACTCGTACATACCTGACGCAATGTGGGTGCAAAAATGCACCTCTGCCTACCTCTTCGAAGGAATATAGCGGTGAGGTTGTATGTATTAATGTAGTATTTTGAACCATCGAATAATATTCTCTATACTCTATTAATGGAAACCTTAACAAAAAAAAAACTTTTATAACCATTAAAACCAAGCAACCGTTTCAAATATCAAAATATTATGCAAATTTGATCAAATTTAACCATAATTTGTATGCATGAAAAATATTCTAGAATATAATTAAGTTAACAATAATATAAATCTTATTTTTTTTTGTTTCTATAAATTATTACTGCGCATTTTAAAGTTAAATATTATCATTAATAGAAATTAAAATTATGACTTTAAGCAGTGATGGCCTCGAGGTTTAAGCGCGCGGTCGAGAATTTCGGCGGTCGCAGGTTCAAACCCCAGGCACAGGCACACACCTCTGACTTTTCGAAGTTATGTGTGTATTCACAATGAATTATCACTTGCTTTAACGGTGAAGGAAAACATCGTGATAAAACCTGCACACCTTTTTATTTTTTTATTTTTTTTAACTTCGAAAAGTTAGAGGTGTGTGCCTGGGGTTTGAACCCGCGACCGTCGAGATTCTCGACCGCGTGCCTAAACCTCGAGGCCATCACGACTTTATAACCTACAACCTTCCTCGAAAGATGGACTGTTCAACACAAAAATCATGTTTCAATTCGAACCAGTTCCTGATATTAACGTGGTCAACTAAACAAACTCTTCAGCTTTAAATACATACAAACATATGAATATTTATCAAAGATTCCAACAGATAAAAATACACAATAATTTATTGAATACATTAACATTATATGTTATATAATTAAAGTATTTAATGCAGATTATACATTATGTATGTATGAAACATGAGGAAATGTATCAATTTCCCATATCAGTACATCATCATCAGCCCAAATACGTCCCACTGCTGGGCACGGGCCTCCTCTACAACTGAGAGGGTTTAGGCCTTAGTCCACCACGCTGGCCTATTGCGGGTTGGCGGACTACACACCATAGAAATTCCTAAGAACTTTTAGGTGTGCAGGTTTTATCACGATGTTTTCCTTCACCGTTATAGCAAGTGATAATTCATTGTGAATACACACATAACTTCGAAAAGTCAGAGGTGTGTGCCTGGGGTTTGAACCTGCGACCGCCGAAATTCTCGACCGCGCGCCTAAACCTCGAGGCCATCACTGCTGCTATGCTGCTGCAGCCATCACTATCAGTACATCACAGCTGCTCTTTAAAGGTTTTATCGGAGCGGCAGTGTTGTATTGAAATCTTCATTCCTTGTGCGAGGCAAGTATACAAATGTACATACATACATAACTTCACGCTTGCATTCCCGAAAGGGGTAGGCAAAGGTGCATTACTGCACACACATTTCGCTAGTTATGTATCAGTCCCACGTAATAGGATGCGAACCTATTGCTGTTTTTTATTCCAATTTCGGGACTCAGTTCTTCTACTGAGAGTTTTCTAATTGAAATACTCCTGGAATAAAAAAAAACTATATGATATAACTTAGGCTTAAAAGATACTATTTTTCTAGTTTTTCCTACTCCTTGCTATTCTTATTCACTATAAGTCATCAACAGATCTAAACTCTAAAGTACTTATGATAACCGACCGACTGTTCCATTTCAGTTTATATAAGTACTGAAGTTATAGTATTAATTTAAAGATTAATTAAATTTTAATCGGCGATTTACGGCAAATTAATTGCGCTAATTATCAACAATGTTGAGAAAAGTATACCGTCAGCTGTCAGCAATTAACAAGCAATACTGAGAAATTGGAAACGATAAAAATAATTATTTCAATGTTATCAAAGCATCTTACCGTATAAGGAAACGATGGCTATAAAATAAAATGAAAATCGATTTGTGGAACGGTTATTTGTCATCAAATTTTATTGTAACTGCAGTAACTGTTCTGAGCTAAGACTTTCACCAAACGCAATGCTTTGTAAGTGGTAAAGACAGTAATACATATTCAAGCTTCACACCTGATTCCATGTGGGAGTAGGCAGAGGTGTATTTCTGCACCCACATTTTGCCTAGTGTGGTTTGTCCCAGGAAATAGGGGCCGAAGTTATTGCCGTCTTTCGGGCACAATTACAGTACTTAATTTACAGTAGATAACGTGCGATTTAAAGGGGTGCAATTCCCAATTACATTAATAACATTTTATTTCATCATCATCGGCCCATATACGTCCCACTGCTGGACACGGGCCTCCTCTACAACTGAGAAGGGTAAGGCCTTAGTCCACCACGCTGGTCTAATATTAGTTGGCGAACTACACACCTAAGAAATTCCTTAGAACTTTTAGGTGTGCAGGTTTCATCACGATGTTTTTCTTCACCGTTAAAGTACGTGATAATCTATTATGAATACACACATATCTTCGAAAAGTCAGAGGTGTTTGCCTAGGGTTTGAACCCGCGACCACCGAGATTCTCGAGCGCGCGTCTAAACCTCGAGACCATCAATACTTTAAATAACTTTATTTTTAATTGGATAATATATTAAGCCAGCGGAGTTCAAAAAGTCAATATTTTTGAAGCTTAGTAGCTGTTTAATAATTCGTATTTTTAGGGTATTTACCTTACCGAATGTCATCGAAAACCGTGCGGTCAATCACTGCCGTACTTACGCACCCATGACGCAAATTCATTTCGGTCGCGTTGTTGTTTACAATGACTCAATAGCTATTTGCCTCTTAGTCAGAACAAATAAAGCCTTGGTCGAAATGTCACAAGTTATGTCGGGAGGTCGTGGAGGATGTAATTGTATGTTGTATATTCAATTTACATTACTCAGCTAAAAGGCAATCGTTAGATTCCGGTGTGATGTCAGAAGAAAATTTGTTTAGATGTTTTAGACTGGCTGATTGGATAGATCGCACTTCTAGATTAGTAATTGAGAGCGATATGTTGTGAGTATTTGAGAAGCTGATCAAAAATTATTTAATTGTAGTATAGTGTCAAATAAAATGAGCACACGTAAATAATTTTGCGAATCACACAAACATTTGACTCGGCGCGGGGATCAAACCCACGGCTTCTCGCCGGATAAATTATTATTTAGGTTTTTCTGTCAGATAATTATAAGCATCACGGACTCTGAAAACAACATTTAGCGGGCTCCCAGCCACGTGGGTTACATTGACAAATATGGGCGTAGGAATACATACATATTTACACCGTTATAAATATCATCCAATGAAGGAAGGTATCTATCTGATAATATGATTGTCTCGTGTTGTCGCGGTACAAGTATGTGCCGTGTGATCTGGAGGTCTCGGGTTCCATCCCCGAGTCGAACAACTTAGTAGCAGCACGGAGTCTGGAATTGTGCCTAAAAAACGGCAACAGGCTCGCCCCCTATTATGTGGGACGAAAAAACAATTCGAGAAATGTAGTTGCAAAAATGCACCTCTGGCAACCCCTTTGGACAATACAGGCGTTAGTATGGTATCTGATACTATTCAAATAAAATAAAATAAACACTGGTAGTTCTGGAAGTTACCATAAAAAAATCTGTAACATCATTATTCCGTAATTTTAAAACTATACATGTTCGTTAACCCTGATGTCATGTTTTAATTATTCGCATCATTATACATATTATGTTATCAAAAAAGGTTAATTAGCGTTTGTTAGAATGAATATCTATTATATTTCCAAATATAAGAATGCATTTTAAGCAATTGGTTGGAAATAGGTAAATTCCGTGATGGCCTCGAGGTTTGACGCGGGTTCAAACCCCAGGCACACACCTCTGACTTTTCGAAGTTATGTGTGTATTCACAATAAATTATCACTTGCTTTAACGGTGAAGGAAAACATCGTGATAAAACCTGCACACCTAAAAAAGTTATTAGGAATTTCTTATGTGTGTAGTCCGCCAACCCGCACTAGGCCAGCGTGGTGGCCTAAGGCCTAAACCCTCTCAGTTGTAACTTGTAGGGGAGGCCCGTGCCCAGCAGTGGGACGTATCTGGGCTGATGATGTCATCATCATCATCATCAGCCCATATACGTCCCACTGCTGGGCACGGGCCTCCTCTACAGCTGAGAGGGTTTAGGCCTTAGTCCATGATGATGTAAAGGCTGATGATGTGAATTCCAAAAATTTCAATATTGCGCAATTGAATATTAAATTAAAAAAATCTATTTCTACATTAAACATTAAATCTGTTTTTAAAAGAGAAAGGGAAGTATCCTTCGTAGTTTTCCGTCAAAAAGCAACTGTGTACAGTCAGCCCAATTATACGGTTACAATTTTAATTATATAAATATTGACTCTTTTAATATCAATAACTTTTTCACTGAGTTTCGCTTGTTTAAACATTATCAGCAGTCAGAAGTCGGATACTACTGTATATTAAAAGAACTCTATAAAAAATGTGTCGTCATTTTAATTTACCCACTTTAATTGAATTTATAAAAAATAGCCTCAAATGTATGCCAAGTCGATTTTATCACTACACCAAAAATAAAAGTAAAAAACTGTTGATGCAATTGCAACCGTAATGCCCAGGCTAATTTGAAAGGTAAGGCTAGCCGAGCAAATTTCAGATTAATCTGAAAAATTTATAAAAGAACATATCCATCATAGATTAAACCTAACTATACACTGTATCATGCCTGTATCCAGAAAGCTAGGTAGACGAAGTTGCATATTAACAACCACATTTCGCCAACTACGTTAAAACATAAATAAAATATACATACATACATACATAAACTCACGCCTGTAATCCCTGAAGGGGTAGGCAGAGATGCATTTCTGCACCCACATTTCGCCAAGTATGTATCAGTCCCACGTAATTTGGGGCGAGCCTATTGCCGTTTTTCGGGCACAATTCCAGACTCCGTGCTGCTACTGAGAATTTCCTAATGAAAAAACCCAATAACACTTTGCCCGACCCGGGAATCGAACCCAGGACCTCTAGATCGCACAGCACATACCTGTGCCGCGAGACCACGAGGCAGTCAGTAAATAAAATATGTATCGTATTATTATAGCACGAAATAATTTTATTATTATTTATTAAATAAAAAGTTTTATATGTACATATTAGGATTTCCGATGGTCTCTGCACTACCTATTTTGCTGCTTGTATCGCAAAAAAAGGTAAAATGAAGCAAATGGATGAAATGCTATAACCCGTACGTTAACTTATTAAAATGCTATAACAGCTCGAACCTTAGGTCCAATTTATTCAATAAATCTCATATAGTTATTTAACCGTGGTGCGTTAATTGCGTCTAATTTGACTTATTGTAATTGTCTTTATTTTTATGTGAGGGTGAAACCTCATATTTCAATGTTTTGTCACCTGCTTTGTTGTGGAAGGAAGTGGAAGTGAACAACTTTTTGTTTTCCATCTCCTCCTTTATTTGTCTTTCTGATTAACTTCGTTGCGGGATTATGACAAATTTAGGTCCCCTTAGATTCGCTGAGCTTCATTGCTCGGCGTCGTTACTGTGCGTGCCGCTGTTGATCCTGGAGCACAGGAGTTACAGTGGCGGGTGTGTGGTGGGATAGGGCCAAAAAAACCCGTACGTGCACTTTACGGTACGGACTCCGGCAACAATCAATCCGGTTACAACATTGGAAGGTAATATAAACATACCCAAATTCAGCTACAAATTATTAATATTTCCATTACTATTTTTGTAGCTGTACCTCAAAGGTTATGCTTCCGTATGAATAATTATTAATCCGATATTCAGCCATAAGAACCAGTGGTTTTATTTAAACGTCAGAAGCATTTTACCTATTTCACATACATACATACATAAACTCACGCCTGTATTCCCCGCAGGGGTAGGCAGAGGTGCATTTCTGCACCCACATTTCGCCAGATATGTATCAGTCCCACGTAATAGAGGGCGAGCCTATTGCCGTTTTTCGGGCACATTTCCAGACTTGTGCTGTTGCGGAGAATTTCCTAATGGAAAAACGCAATAACACTGCCCGACCCGGGATTCGAACCCAGGACCTCTAGATCGCATGGCACATACTTGTACCGCGAGACCACGAGGCAGTCACGAATACGGTAAATACAAAATGATTGCCGCGTTGGTCATAGTATGCGACGTGTGATCAAGAGATTTCGGGTTCAATTCCCAAACAGGCTAAGTACTCATGCCATTGCCCTTAAGAGATAGGCACAGGTAAAGCTAGGCACCCTTATTTCCTCAACTATTTGATACCAAGCAATGCGGTCAAGACAAATACCGTTATTTGAGCACATATCCATCCTGCTTCAGAGAATTTCCTAATGGGGAAACCCGACAACATTTTTATGAAGCCGAAATTAAACCCCGAACTCAAGACAGATTTTGTATCTCTTACATACTCGTAGACAAACTTCTAATTGCCGCAACTATTAACATACTACTCCAATTATCAAAGAGGGGCTTCCCAGCAAGAGTTTACCTTAGCGAATTTTCCAACTAAGACTCACTTAAGTATTAACATCATGGACACAATTTTGAGGTAGGTAGTTAGTAGTGTTCAAAATATTCCGTTCACAATTTATCTGTATGACGTTGATTAAATGGCAAGGGGACGAACCGCATAACTTATTAATCATCATCATCATCATATACGTCCCATTGCTGGGCACGGGCCTCCTCTACAATTGAGATGGTTTAGGCCTTAGTCCACCACGCTGGCCTAGTGCGGGTTGGCGGACTACACACCTAAGAAATTACTAAGAAATTTTAAGTGTGCAGGTTTCATCACAATGTTTTCCTTCACCGTTAAAGAACGTGATAATTCATTGTGAATACACACAAAATTTCGAAAAGTCAGAGGTGTGTGCCTGGGGGTTTGAACGCGCGACCGTCGAGATTCTCGATCGCGAACCTAAACCTCGAGGCCATCACGAATTTAATGCATTAATACATTTAAATAAAGTAATTTTGAAGTAAGACACACATAGCAATCTTTAAAACGCGTTTTATGAATTAACTAGCTATTGCTCGCAACTCTATGCAAAACTTTAGTCTTCAGTATTAATTATTTTCGTTGCTGTTCCGCTCCTATTGGTCGTAGCGTGATGATGTATAGTCTATATCAATAAATGGACTATAACACAAAAATAATTTTAAATTCGAACCTGTACTTCCTGTTGCGTTCAACCAAACAAACCCTTCAGTTTTATATTATTCATAACCGCTTCACAATTACCTTCCTTAGTATTGACAGAGATCTGGGATTGTTATGACAGACTTGACACTTACAAATTTTCGTGAATAAGTCATGTTTTCATTAACCGACATATTTCAACTAACATATGGCTAACAACCATATTTCGACAATTATTACATTTTAGTCTCTTGGAACAGGGGGCTATACGTTTATGTCATAATTTTATACAACTATAATAGTAAGGTGAATGCTAAACAATTTATAATTAATGTACCAAATGCTTACAATAGAATACTTTTTACATCAATGATTTTAGAGGAAAATACACAAGGTTGAATCGTGCCAGTAGTTAAGTTTTTATACTGCTTCATTTGTAGTAGAGTAGACACGATTTCGTCATAGTGTAGTTATAAAAAACGGTGCAGTTAAAAAACGTTTAAGAAGAACATTGGATATACATAGGGTGTTAAATGACCGTGATCGAATACTAAGACAGGGAATAGTTAAGATGATTGATGTAAAAAAAAAACCCATTGATGTAAAAAAAATCGCACCAAAAAATAAAAAAATTCACGTATTTTTTTTTTTTTTTGTCGAGATTTGTAATCACCGTAATTATTGTCTGTCTAAAATTAACTTGAACTGGAACATAGAGGGTAAAAGTGTATTTATTATTATAATGTCAATTAAAAATAAATTAATAAATAAAGGAATATTCCCAGAGCGATGTGCCACCTCAAGACAGCTATTAAAAAAAATCCGGTTAAGATAACATACAATGCTTAATGCAACATTTTTGCGGTTTAATTAACTAATTACATTACTAACATTCACCAATTTACTTACAAAACTCGGCTAGTTTTCACCGATCATAAACATTCATTAACACAAATGAGATTAATTAATTCTTTTGCACCAATATTTTTAAGCAATTTCGCGCCCAATTGACGCTACAAATATTTCACCGACTAGCACAAACTGAAATCACATTGAAAACGTACAATATATAGATACGAAAATAATATCTCTTATAACGTCGGGTATAAGGATAAACAAAGAATAACTTGAAAATATTCAAGAGTATCATAGAAACCGCAATCACGTATTTATTTTTTATCTTAGATAACAGCAGGGAATAGTTTCGATCATGCACAAATCTGAACTGACGAAGATTCAGCTATCTGACGATAATCTGACAGATTCAAGAGACTTAAAGTAAGACTATTGCTTATATTTATAAAATGATACGGTCGTATTTTTTACATACGTAGTAATGTTTTATTTTTATGAAGATTTGCAATTCTGCACCCAAGATTTATTAGCCACATTTTAAGCCCCACGTGGACCTATTGCCGTTTTTCAGGGACAGTTTTAGACTCCAATAGTCAAAGACTATTCCGGAATGAAAGTATGAAATGAAAAAATGAAGTGTGATTTTGCTTAACCTAGGAATATAAACTAGGTCTTCAAAATAATACGGCACATACTTATGTATACTTGACATATTTTATTCATATTTATTTATGATGTATGTTATTTATTTAGTTATTAATTTCACCTTTTTTAACTTTTAACCCGCGGCCTCTCGTTTTGCAAGCTGGTGTCTAGCCAACTGCGCCACGGGGCTGTCATCTTTTTTCATAAAATTCTCGTCATCACATTTTTTATTACACTGTATTTAAAAATTTAAAATAAAAGTTACTATTCCATACATACATAACATGTATTCCCCGAAGGGAAAGGCAGAAGTGCATTTCTGCACCCACATTTCGCCAGGTATGTATTAATCCCACGTAATAGTTAGGGGCCGATCCTATTGCCGTTTTTCGGGCGAATAACTTGTACCGCGAGACCACGAGGCAGTCAATTTTTTTATGAAATTAATTCTCGCAAGCGTAAATAATGTCAGATGCCTCCACTGGCCTCGAACCTTTGACTAGCGCTGCGTATCAGCAAACCGGTCCGCTTGCTTACCTCAGTTAATATTCATACTTGTCCATTTCAAGAACTCTCGTCAAATTAAACATATGACGTGCTTGTAAAGATAAAAAAAAAATATTGACCTCACCTACATCCATAACCTCAACCAACATGCAAAATGTTAGCTAAACTGTATTTTATATCAAGGTGGGCCTGTTCTCTTATATAATACATCTAGATATAACTGGATTTTTATTGAATTTATTTTTACAATACGCACTTGTAGGGGGAAGAAGAAGAGAGGTAACTGGATACATGAGACTTCTACTTGAAGAGCCGATCTCAAGTCGTTACAAAGACCGTGAATTGAACAATTTTTTTATTTATAGTACTTTACTGTACTTTACTATAAATAAACGTGCGATTGTGAACTATATTATTAGTTACGAATAAAGAGAAATTGATTGTAGATTAGAAGTCGATGTTAAGGTTTTTAAATATAGGTACAATACCGACATAACATGATCTGAGTGTTAGTCCGCCAATGCGCACCAGGCCAGCGTGATGGACTAAGGCCTAAACCCTCTCAGTTGTAGAGGAGGCCCGTGCCCAGCAGTGGGACGTATTTGGGCTGATGATGATGATGATTGTAGAAAACGGAGCAAAAATAATAGTTATGTGGAGTTTCGAGTTCTGGAGTGGAGACCGCGACTTGGCAAACGTAGTGTAGGGCGCCCTCTGGCTAGGTGGGGTGACGATATTCGCAAGGTGGCTGGCAGCGGTTGGATGAGGAGGGCCGAAGATCGAGCCCAGTCGCGTGCCATAGGAGAGGCCTATGTCAAGCAGTGGACGTAAGAAAGGCTGCTGATGATGATGATGTGGAGTTTTGTGAAATCTTGGGCAACAATGGTGTGAATTTATGAAGATGTACAGGATGTAAAAAGACCGTGGTCAAAAAGTATGACAGGTCATAGTTTCGGTGATTACAAAAACATTGAAGTTAAAAAAAGTCCCGAAAAAAAACACATTTTTCTAATCACCATTATACATGTAATACTTATGGTAGTTAGGAAAACATATTTTTTTTTTCGGGATTTTGTTTATCGTCAATGTGTTTATAATCACCTTAAATAGATACTAGGTACCTGTCTTAGTTTTCGATCAGGGTCTTTTCACACCCCGTATATTATTTTATATTGTCATACCAAGGACAATGGTAACTATTAGTAAACACACTTTGAAATAATTGATTAATATAATTAATTTCCAACGTGGGACGTCCTCCGATAAGATGGTCGGACGACCTAGTAAAGGTCGCGGGACGTCGCTGGCTGCAGGCTGCTTCCAACAGGTCCCTGTGAAAGTCATTAGGAGAGGCATACGTCCAGAAGTGGACCTCCATTGGCTGATGATGATGATGATAATGAATTTGATTTTTCACCACATTGAAGTCTTTTCTCCATAATTATTTTTGGAAAGACCGACAAACAATCGCTTACTTTGGAATCAATTCCGCAATACTTAAGAGTTCAGACAATAATCGCCGATCACATCAGTCTAAATTACAAAGATAATTGTTTTAAATTCACAAATTCTGCAACGACGCGTTCATATCGCGTAGAAAATGGAGTAAAAACAAAAAACTTGATATTTTTGCATAAATAGTTACACACCGCGGGAACCACTAAGTGATTTCAACAATTCAGATTACAGCAGCTGATAAATTAGCGGGAAACTCGACCAAAAGAAACTCCACTCGATTACACTAAATTAATACCGTTTTTTTCAACTCCGACATTCTTTGGTCCATTTCAGCATAATTGCGCTGTCTTGATTTGCATGCCATTTTTGATAGCCTCATTGGCGCATGTGTGTTTGTTTAATGAATTTTTTTCAGGAAATAAAAGGAATGAAAACTGGGCTTGTAAAAACTATCTTGCACCACCAATTTCCAAAAAAAAATACTCAGTTGCGACCACATTACATTTCTGAAATTCAAATTTTATCTGCGAATCATTCAATTTGTAAATTTGTGCCCGAAGAATAGCAATAGAACCTCTATAACGTCTGAAGAAAAAAGAATGAGCAAAATGTGGGTGCAAAAGTGCACCTCAGCCTACAGGCGTATAGGAATACAGGCGTGAGGTTATGTAGGTATCTAGATATCTGAGAATTATAAAAACTATCTAATCCTAAGTCAGGACTAGATTAGTCGTGAAAAAAATTAATATTAGTTTGGAAAAGTAATTTCATTGGCATTCAGTAGGTGTGACCAAATGTTATAAATGTATAAACGTTTAGAATTTTAATATTTACTACAACAAAAAGGTTTAATGGACAAAATGCTTAAGATTTTAAGTTCAATATTACATACACACTATGTACTAGATGTTATCTACAGATTTAACTTTAAGGATTTAAAAGGTTATTTACATTTGTTACATTAAAAGTTCATAATTTATCTTAATTGAACAAACAAGAAAAAATCAAGTTAAAACTTCTATTTTAGTCTCTAAATTTTTTATTAAACTAAGCAGTATCGAAGCCGAGAAGTCGAATTAAAATTGTTAAGAAATTTAACGAAAAGTCTTTTAAAGACGTAATTTCAGATTACGCGTAGACAATAACATCTTTCATTTAGAAAATTAATCAGAGCGATTTTATGTTGTTTTTTTTGTAGATCAATAACCGAAAAATAATTAAATTACGAGTCACAACAAGAAATAATACAGGTAATAATAAATATGTAGGTAGGTATATTCATGTTACTTTTACTGGAAATGTTAATAGCTTGAGATCCCTCGGCAATATTTTATGTGTCGTGCAATTATTAAATGGAAATATAAAGACTTAAAGACTCAATTAGTTATTTTAATTTGTTTAGATTATTACCAAATTACATTACAATGTTTTTTTAATCCATATCGTGTATTTAAGTTATATTTTTAAGAAATAATTAACTGACAATTTCATTTTAATTATTGTATAAAGATCAATTCTCGTGATTTCTTTGTCTTTGACTATTGGGAACTGCATGCTATTAAAATACTTGATTTTTTGCAATTGTCTATAATTTTTTATTAATATTTATATTCGAATTATATTTGTTTCATTACGAAGTTTTTACGAATATCAATGCTTGATCAAGTGTTCAATAGTTTTCTTATATGTTTATTTAAATTACTGTATTTTTATGAAGGCATTGTTATTTTCTGCTTAATTAAAATTCAATTTATTCATAAAATTCATGAAATGAATAATGACATATCTTTATACTTAGACATCATCACAACATGCCCTTGAATAGGCAGAATAGTCATTTTTCCATTGGCCTTTACTTCCTACACAATTGTTGACATTGTTGACTTCACTTTTTTATGACACTTAAAAAAAACAATTTTCAATTCAATATCGGATAAATCATACGCACAAAACTTTCTTAATTTCAAGCAATATTAAAAAATGCGCTCACACATAAATGCACAGTACATAAAAACAGTAAGGCAACATTAATTGACACTCACCAGAAAAATCCGTTAATTGAATATAGTCCGCACTACCGGCACATCACTTGCGCAAAAACCACTTTATAACAACAACGTACACCGCCTACAGCGACATCAACCACACTGCATCTTGCGAAACTGCGTTAGCGCAGGACCTCGATTGCGTCCACTTTAACTGGGCCTCCTGAGTCACATGCATTTCCCCTCTGAGTTAACAAATGGTTGCCGACGGCGCAGGTGGGGGGATCAATGTACGCCGGCAGTTTTTGTACACCTCGCGAAATGATTATTGACTCATTATCCACCTATACGAGTGGTTGAAAAGCTGCATTTGAGTTCTGGACTGATGCAGCGGGTTCAACGACTTGGTAGGGAGGGAAAGGGGGATCGCCGAGCGAATTCTTGTTTTTACACTCCTTTCGTACAAACCTTGACCCGTTTACCTTAATGGGTGTAATTCCCATACATTATCGTATAAGGGGATCGAAATGAATGTTTAATGATGTTAAGTTCCCTTTACTAGTTTCTTTTCATGTGAAGAACTAGTTTGATTAACATGAAACGTAATTTATTTGCATTGATCTGAATATCCGCAGTTTTAATTGAGCGTATAACACAGTATTTTCAACGGCACTTGTGACTTTTTAACCACGCACAATTTAAGGTGTAATTCTGTCTGAAAAATTAAAAGTTACAAATAGTGTGCGTGTTAAGTTTGAAGTATGTATTTCGAATCCATGTTTAGGCAATCTATGTATAATAAGAATGAAATAAATTTGTAGGTATAACTATACATGCCAGATAAAGAATGTAAGAAAACAGAAATCTAATAACTGCAATAATAAAAAATCCGTGTAATCTCTAATTATATGCATTTAACAAATTATCTACATCCTTCGAGATATGCAATGACGACGAAAAATAAACAAAAATGTCAACCACAAAACACTAAATTAGCACTTTAGATAAAGTCATGAATGTACATTAAACATTTATACGAAAAATTAAAATTCTGGTGATAAAATCTTCATGAAAACACTTAAAAGTAATCCAAATGGATGAATTGAAATATCCATAACATTTTTGTAATAGTAATAAATACACATATTGTTCTATAGACACGAGCCATTGTATTTGGAATAACATGACAGCATCACGTTTAATTTGGTATGTCAGCGTAGATTCCTTATACGGCACACTAAGAAACCGCACTGACACCTAATAGTGCATTTGCAACGATTGCTATTGTCTACACAACATACACACACACGGGCTGTCCCTACAACCACGGTAATAGTATCATACAGTAGTTAAACTCGGCCGCATTTTTGAAATAAATACCTACAGCCGCGTGGTACGTAAACATGCGATAGGGCTGCGAACCTGCAGAATTTTAATCCAATCTGCCTACTTTGACTTTCTATCTATTTTTGTAATTGTAAATATTTTTTATTTTTATTTAAACTAATAAAATATTTTGTGAATGGAATAGGAAGTGTTCAATAAAAATGCATGTTATTTTTTGATTGGAAGATTTACATACATACATATACTCACGCCTGTATTCCCCGAAGGGGTAGGCAGAGGTGCATTTCTGCACTCACATTTCGCCAGGTATGTATCAGTCCCATGTAATAGGGGGCGAGCCTATTGCCGTTTTTCGGGCACATTTCTAGACTCCGTGCTGTTACCGAGAATTTCCTAATGGTAAAACCCAATAGCACTTTGCCCGACCCGGGAATCGAACCCAGGACCTCTAGATCGCACGGTACATACGTTATACTTGTACCGCGAGACCACGAGGCAGTAAAAAAGAATAGACTAATCGTTAATTCTGTTGTAATGCCCATAAACAAATGAAATGCTATGCCAATACTATTAGCATGAGTAAATTGCATGTCCACATAGCCGGATAGTAGTACTAAATCCTAATTTAGTTCCTAAAGTTAAGTTACCTGCCTCGAGGTCTCACATTGTAAGTGCGTGCCGTGCGATCTAGAGGTCCTGGATACTCGGATCGGACAGTGTTATTGGGTTTTCCTTTATTAGTTTTTCTGTGAATTTCCTAAAATTCTCAGTAGCAGCACGGAGTCATGAAATGTGCCCGAAAATCGGCAATAGGCTCCCCCCTATTACGTGTGATAAAAACACAATTGATAAAATGTAGGTGCAAAAATACACCTCTTAATGGAATACAAGCGTGAGTGTTTGTATGTTTAATTTTGAAAAAAAGAAAACAATTTGGAATTTTGATAAATTTCGCGCCTAGGACAGTAATTATATATTCAAGTGGAAACCTAACTAACGGGTTAAAACATTAAGCTGCCAAATGAAGTTAGTAAATTAAATTTTGATAGACGTGCATTGATCCAATTTGTTTCATCATCATCATCATCATCATCATCATCATCAGCAGCCTTTCTTACGTCCACTGCTGGACATTGGCCTTTCCTATGGCACGCCAATTTGTTTATTAGCAGTTAATTTTCTGTGTGGAACGGCTTCAAATAAATTTTACGTCTCTTAATAAAATGAGATATGTAGAAAAAATATAGCGCTGTTTGGCTTTGATCGATGCCACATTCAAGAACCTTAAGTTTTGATAGCAAATCTTCAATCAAATTTAAATGAAAGTTCTTTTGCACGTCTTCTTCATAAATTATGAAATTTAAAACTCCTATACTAATAGGTACTTGCGTTTTAATGAAAGTAAAAAACCTCTGCGACACAAGCATAGCTTAGTGCAGGGTCCTTGGTGAATCTGTTTGATATTATGTATATACTTGCACCAAACTGAATCTGTTAAACCGATTGTAAAACTGAATCTGTTTTTGAAATAAATTTATTATTATTATTTATTATTTATGAATATGAGATTAAATAATCTGATAATATGCGTATGTAAAAACTAACGGAAGGAAGCAACCTGTTGGAATTTCTAATTTCGAGACACCGGAAAGTTATAAAAGCGAAACTTCCTTTAATAAACTTATTAATATTATGACAGCCCCGTGGCGCAGTTGGCTAGACACCAGCTTGCGAAACGCGAGGCCGCGGGTTCGATCCCCGCACAGAAAACAAATGTTTGTGTGACCCACAAATATTTGTTTCGGGTCTGGGTGTATGTGAGACCGAAAAGTCTCCCGTAGTATCTAATACCCACGACACAAGACTTGTATCTTAGTGTGGGATCAGAACTATGTACAATGTGACTGTTGGGTGTATTTATTTATTTAATACTAAAAATCATATTTATAAACATTGATAAGCTCTATTGCCAAAACATATTTTGTCACTAATATTACAAGTTAATCAAAAGAGCATTACGTAACGTATTTCAAATATATATTAGTAAAAATGACATAAGATGAATTAAATATTTAGATTTAAATCGGATTTTTTCCGAAACGATGTTCGTAGACGTATGTATGTACTATGTAGGTAACACTATCGAAGTTAAAAGAAATAACTAAGCACGTGGATCTTTATTCAGGCGATCGTGAACGAACATTACTCGTACTAACCGCGAGTTGAAGGACTTGGAGAAAAGTAAAAATAAGGAAGGTGGGAGAGGGCTTGTCTCATTCCTCATAGAAGACCGTCAATATTACTCATTGAAACAATAGTAATGTCACTTCACCTGGGTTTTCTGTGGGATGAGTTCGCGGCTTTGCCTATTATGGTCATTGATTCGACCAATCAATGGATCATAGCTACCTAAAAGAAATAGTCATACCCTTGGTTTGACTCACCTAGACGCAACATTTGTACATATTGTGTTTTAACTCATAGCATTTGACAACCCCGTGACTCAGTTAGCTAGACACCAGCTTGTGAATCGAGCGGCCGCGGGTGCAATCCCTGCACCGAGGCAAATGTTTTTGTGATCAGCAAATATTTGTTTCGGGTGTGGGTGTTTGTGAAAACGAAAGGTCTCTCGTAGTTTCTGATACGCATGACACAAGACTTGTATCTTAGTGTGTGTGGGGTCAGAACTATGCGTGTGACTATTGGGTGTATTTATTTATTTAATTATAGAAGTCAAGAGTTGAAGACTATACACTTTATCACATTTTCATCGTCAGTCGTTCTTGTGTTAAGACCATTCTTTTGTAATCGTGTAGGTTGATGAACATATCAAAACCCCAAACAAGCTCGTAAGTTGGATCGAACTTGTTGTCCATCTAACTTGTCAGAACATACACTTAAACGATTCAATAGAAAAAAAGAAGGATAAAACAAAATTATCAAAAACTCTAATGTTTATCCGCGAGATATATTTTTTTTACTATTACAGTCACTAGCTACCCACTCACTGAGTTATATTCTCAATGGAAGTTTACGACATCCGTAGGTAGTCATGAAAAAATCGCATTCTACCTCAAAGGTTCCCAAACATTTTGTTTCATAGAAATTTGAAAATTACCCCTGCAGCTACATTACTGCCAATTTCCAAATCTCCAAAAAAAAGGTTGGCCAACACTAATATCCATTCAGTTATTTTTATGAAATTTCGGAAACAAATGAGTAACGTTTATCATTGACGTAATTGGTAAAGAATCAAACAAGTTCATGCAAGATTGCAAACATATACACCACAAGTCGTATTGATCTGCACGTCTAAACAAGCGTTACGGACGGAACGGCGGCCGGCGCGACAACGACAACTCTCGAAGGGTTTGTACTGAATTTGGAATATGCAACTTTTTACAAGTAACAGTCGCAGAGCTTCTTAAAATATTATCTGTCTATATTGATAGGAAAAGTCAAGCCAACATTTTAGTTCGAAACCAAATTAATTTTCATGAATCCCCGATTTCGATTGTGGACCCCATTTTTTGTCACGCCCAACGTAGACCGTGGACCTCTGGGGGGTCCACCTGGACCACTTTGGGAATTACTGTTCTACCTGATATAAAAAGGGAAACTAAAATATTAACTAGTTAATTCCCAATTTATGTGTTGTGATTTATTGTAAATTAATTATTTATTTTCGTTTGTATAATGTGTATTAAAATTTTAAATGTGAAAGTTTCTAAAGCGCTGGACAGATATGATTGATTTTTGGTATGAAGACAGATAGCATTGTAAGATTATTTAAGCTACAAATATTCCATACATCTCAGAATGGTTTAATCATCAACCTTCAACTTATAAAATCATCTACGAGTATAACCAGGTGAAGGCCACTGGCCCAAAGCAAGATCTATTATTTCGAAACATCAACGCATAAATATAAAAATGCTCGAATGAGATGAAACGGAAATGAAAATTAAACGTCAACTTTAATTATTTTTTTATAATAAAGGGGATTTTTTTATTGTATTTTAAATCAATGTATTAAAAATATTTTTCTACGGTTCATGTAGCTTTTTTCATTAGCCCCAATCAGCTATTCTAGATTACAAAAATATTTTTTTTTACTACTTTTTCATAAAATTATTGTTTTGTTGACAACTTAAATTTTGTTTGAAAAGTTTACTTTTATGTTTTGCTTTTCTAACAAAAAAGTTATTTCTCTTTCATTGTTGTCTGCTCCAGCGAATAATAAATTGTTCTTGAATATGTATGAGTAATTAGAGCGCTCGAGAAAATATATCTTATCGTTCAAATCTTTTAAGTATTTTATTAGGATCGGTAGATATTAGAGTTTAACATAACACTGTCCTACTAAACGAGATAAAAATATATATTTTTTTATCTCAGACTTTCATCTAATCGTTTGCGACGTTTTCAATCAAAATTTGATTCACGCTTTTGAATATTAAATTTACTCGTCAAATGATAATTTAATACAATATAAGGTCACATATTTCCCACTGCTGTGTCGGGAGGGGTCGGACCCTCTTTTTTTTTTCGCTGACCCAATAAAGCAATAGACTGCAAATAACGTTGTATATTCAACTTCTCACACACGTAAATATTTTGTTCACCTGTAGAAAATCTCATCAAAATGACCTGTAATTTTTTATTTAATTTCTAATACTAAAATATACCTCGTCAAAATAGCAACTTATCTCAAGCATATTTTTAACATTTACATATTTGCAAAATAGTTTTGCTAGCATCTGGCAAGGTGAAATTCCCTCGCAAATCGCTGGGCTTGTACTCTTTAGTATTGAATATTAAAATTTAAAAAAGAATGCCAATTGCCTCAAAGAGATTATTTGCAAAAATTTTTTTACATGGTTTATAATATAAGGCTTTTTAAATGACCGCTACCCTCAAGCCAGGTCTTATTTTCTGTATTAGTATATTATGGAAGAGGTACCTGACAAATTTACAATATATCTACTCAAAAATATCTACCAGCTTTCGAATATGCACAATTCCCAAACTATGAACATGCTTTTACTCTGCTCTCTGTTTCATATGTGCTATATCGATTACTGAAACATTTGACAGCCCCGTACCGCAGTTGCGAAACGAGAGGCCGCGGGTTCGATTCCCGCACTGAAACAAATGTGTGTGTGATTCACTAATATTTGTTTCGAGTCTGGGTTTTTGTGCGACCGAAAAGTCTCTCGTAATTTCTGATATCCACGAGTTAAGACTCGTATCTTAATGTGGGATCAGAACTATGTATGTGACTGTTGGGTGTATTTATTTTAATACACCATTGCGTCTTTGTTCCACTGTATACTATTGATCGTACTCATAAAAGAAGCAATTTAACCACGACAAGATGAATCGCGTTTATTTCCGGTAGTTGCAAATAAATGATAACCTTGTCGCGTCTGGGGCGTAGCTACCCAGGCATGAGCTAATTCAAAAAATATAGGATTTCAATCATACGTTTGGAATTTATAAAAGTTCCGCTTTCTTAAAAATAAATTATTGAAATTTAAGATAAGACTGAATCAAATCACTAAATGATAAGTTGAGCATTTGTGTTGTGGTGTTTATTAGTTTATACTATACTATTTTAAGTTCAAAATGAAAAAAAAAAAAAAAACACAATTTTCTTTATTTCGTAGCAGCTCACCTTTGCAGTGTTCTCTAAATAGATTGTTTGACTTTCAAGAAACTGCCTCATGGGCTCGCGGTCCTGGGTTCGATTCCCGGGTCGGGTAAAGTGTTATTCGGTTTTTCCATTAGGAAATTCTCAGTAACAGCACTGAGTCTGGAAATGTGCCCGAAAAACTTCAATAGGCTCGCCTCCTATTACGTGGGACTGATACATACCTGGCGAAATGTGGGTGCAGAAATGCAACTCTGCCTACCCTATCAGAGAATACAGGCGTGAGTTTATGTATGTATGTACTTTCAAGAAAAAGCTACGTTTATCCCTGACATTCTATCTATGGCGTGTTTCATATCGTGTCTTCAGTGATTTCTATTCGATTATATAAAAAAATGTTTTATTATTTATTTATTTATTTATTTACACTTCCTTGTATGTACAAAATATTATAAAGAAACTTATCTATTAAAAATTAGACAAGAGGCGGCCTTATCGCTCTAGGCAATTTCTTACAGGCAACCTTAGGATGGATAATAAAAGAGGAAAAATAAAGCGGGTAGAATAAAGTGCAAAGAAGGAAGTAAAAGAAAAAAAAAAACAACTTAAATAAATAATACTAATAACTATGAGTAAATAAAAATTATCATCATATTTTTAAACATATACTTACTTACACTTAAATACATAAATAAACATATATAATATAAAACAAAATATATTAAATAAACATATATATATATATATACAAATATATACATACATATATAATGTATAGCATATAAACAAATGAGTGGAGAAAATATAGATTAGAGAGAAAAGTAGTGATCTTTCACTTGTCTTTTGAATGAGTGAATTGTTTCCGCTCGTCTTATGGCAGGTGGTAGGGCATTCCACAATCGAACAGCCTGAACCATGAAAGACTTGTCCATGAAATTTGTTGTATGCGCAGCCATTCTCAATTTCAATTCCTCTGACGACCTCAAGGTTCTTGAATGCGTGTTTTGGAGAAATACAAAGCGATCTTTGAGATAAGAGGGGGTAATAGGATCAAATAAAATATTATATAGAAGAGAAAGAATGTGAGCATTCCGGCGAAGCCGTATGGGTAACCACTTGAGCTTAGCACGAAATTCGGAAACATGATCATATTTGCGGAGGCCAAATATGAGTCTAATGCAAAAATTTTGAAGACGCTCAAATTTATTAAGCTGGTCCTCGGTGAGATCTAGATAGCTGACATCAGCATAATCAAGGATGGGAAGGAGAAGGGTTTGCACGAGAGAAATCTTCGTAGTACAAGGTAAAATATTGCATAACCTTCGCAAAGATCTTGCTGAGGCAAACAGCTTTCGGCTGAGTTCACGAAGCTGAGGACCCCAGGAGAGTGTCTTATCCAGATAGAGCCCGAGGTTTCTGACGCAATCACTTAAAGGAATGATCACACCATCACAAGAAACATTCCGTAATGCGAGCTTATCTAGTTTCGACATCATCCTGGGGCTGCCGACAGCAATAACTTGTGTTTTGGATGGGTTGACTTGCAATCCATGACATTTGCTCCAATCACATATATGCTGAATATCTGTGTTAATTTCGATGATCGCATTGTCTAACTTGTCAAGAGGTGCACGGGTATATATTTGCAGATCATCTGCGTAGAGGTGGTAGGATGAGCGAAGTTTATTAGTTATAGAGTTAATAAATAGGGCGAAAAGTAATGGAGATAGCACGCCGCCCTGTGGTACGCCAGCTGAGACCACATACCAGGAGGAAAAACTGTCCTCTACAAGTATACGCTGCCGGCGTCCAAACAGGTAACTACGAAACCAATCAACCGCCATTGGAGATATGTTAAGAGAACGCAGAACGCCGAGTAATACATCGTAATCAACGGTGTTGAAGGCATTGCTGAAGTCCAGCAAAGCTAGGACAGTCAGCTTACCCTCCTCCATGGCTGATCTAATACCGCCCGTAATATGAGTCAGAGTGGTGGTCGTACTATGCCCACGACGAAATCCCGATTGGAGAGGATTTAGGAGATTATTTTTGGTAAGGAAATCGTGAAGTTGGGAGTGAATCAATCGTTCAAGGACTTTAGATAGGAATGGGAGTATAGATATGGGACGGAAATCAGAAAGAACAGAGGCATTGGGCTTTTTAGGAATTGGGATTATATTAGCATTTTTCCAAGCAGTTGGAAAAATGCCTGAGGAGATGGAATGATTCAAAATATGGGAAATGATTGGTAGGATTTCGTCTAGAATAGGCAGAATCATATTACGGCCGATACCATCACTCCCTGATGCGTTGGATGAAATAAGCGTAATGGTTTTCTTAACATCACAAGGAGCGAATTGTTTGAGAACAAAGGCTGAACAATCGGGAGTCTTCAGGGTAGAAAGATGTTTAATAGTCTGATCTTTGGTCGCCCTGTCAAAACATGGCGAAGAAGAAAAATGTTGGTTCAAAGAATTTAAGTCAATGGACTTAGGGATGGAAATTCGATCAGGTTTACCCACTCCCAGTGTCTTTAGGAATTTCCAGACTTTGGCTGGATCTCCGTTTTCCACAGAGCTATGAATATGTCGGCGTTGAGCATTCCTACACACCTTACTGCAGTGATTCCTGATGCTAACATATTTTAGCCAGTTAGACTCATTGGGTCGACGATTATACCTTGATTTGGCAAAAGCTTTTTTCGAAAGCAAATCTTTAATGTCAGCTGTAAGCCAAGGTGTTGGTCGGTGTTTGAGTTTAATAGGTCGTACTGGTGCATGTATATCGTATAAGGTTGTAATTTTTTCCATAAAGATGTCAACTTTGGTATTAATACAATTAACATTAGTAAGCAAACTCCAGTCAATGCTGTCAGCATCCTTGCGAAGGTTATCAACATTCATTCCTCGAAAATTACGCTGCAGGATAACCCTGGGTAAGGCTTTGGGAGGACGGACTCGATAGGATAGGAATAGAAGATCATGAGAAGAAAAGGCGTCAGCGGAACATTGACCATGTTTCGCAACATGGTTTAAGGAAGTGACAAAGATAAGATCAAGAAGCGTTGGAGTGTGATTAGGAGAGTGGTGTGTAGGTGAAAGTGGAAGAATAGACAGATTACATGATTGGACAGTATTAAGAAGGGAAGAAGAACGACGATCGTTCTTAAGGAGACAGGTATTGAAATCACCCATGATTATGGTTTGACTGTACGAAGGGACTAGGTTTTCGAGAATGAGTTCTAGCGAAGAGAAGAAGTCAATATGAAGTGAGGGACAGTAGTAAACACCGAGTAAAATTTTAGTAAGCGACAATTCCACCTCCAGAAAAAGATGTTCACCAGCATCGGAAGGTGGTGGTTGGGGTGACACACTAACTATTGAGTGACGGAATTGTGTGACGGAATGTTTTTAGCTGCAAAAACTATGAACGCCCTTAAATCTTATATCGTAACTCAAGAGCAACACTAGAGTTTCTTGCCCGTTCTTCTCTAATGATGACTGCCTCCCGAACAGGGTTGTAAACTAAATTTTTAAATGAAATATTTGACATTTTGTAGATTCAATAAATATTATTTCATTTTTTTAAATGGTGCAAAAATAATTAAAAATCCCATAAAAAACAAAACTTGTAAAAAAAACCAAGTCTCGCAACTCAGTTCTTCTACCGTAAAAAGTTGTGAGATCCATGTGATACCAAGTCGATAAATTTATTCAGTCTCCGTTTAAGGGACCTTTTGTCTTAAGTTATTATGCACTTAGCTTACCAGACAACATCTTATAGTGACCATATCAATATTAAAAATCTTTAATGTTTTAAATAAAAGAGTTGGATTTGGCAATCGCATGAAAACACGATGTATTACACTTTTAGAGCGATTGCCAAGTCAAACTATTTTATTTAAAACATTAAAGATTTTTAATATTGATATGGTCACTATAAGATGTTGTCTGGTAAGCTAAGTGCATAATAACTTAAGACAAAAGGTCCCTTAAACGGAGACTGAATAAATTTATCGACTTGGTATCACATGGATCTCACAACTTTTTACGGTAGAAGAACTGAGTTGCGAGACTTGGGTTTTTTTACAAGTTTTGTTTTTTATGGGATCTCATTTCTTTTTGTAGAAAGTCCTACTTTTTTCCTTTTCGGTACCTTCTACTTCTTGAGTACTAACAACGGATATTCTTAAAACCCACGCTCTGTCTTATGAGCTTTGCTTACTTTTGTAGGTAGTCTTCCTCTTCTACATACGAGACGAGACATGTTCTTTATTTTAAAATAATAATTACTTTTTGCGTTAGTTAGAAAAATTTAGGGCCGCACGGCAAACGTCAGTTAAAGTTAATCCTTTTGTAAAATTGTTATCTCTCTCTCACTATAAATTGGTTCTGTCAATGTACCAAACAGAAAATTTCAATATCAAGCTTAACGGAGGTATAGCTTGAATTGATTTACGGCACCAAATGCCGCACTCAATTTTTTTTAATGAATAAATTACTTGACCCTATATGAAGATTTCCTCACGATGTTTTCCTTCATCGTTAAAGTACGTGATAATTCATTGCTAATACACACATAACTTCGAAAAGTCCGATGAGTGTGCCTAGAGTTTGAACCCGCGACCGCCGGAATTCTTGACCGCACGCCTAAGCCTCAATACCATCACACCTTATCTGTCTACACCTATATTCCATTATCTTATACATATACAGCTACACTGGTTTATTAGCTGCAAATGTAACTTTGTAATCCTATATATTTATATGGGATTACAAAGTTATTTATGCAGTTTGTGAATCTAGACAACTAGACCGAAATTGCAAGATATTTTAATTTTTCCTTAAGTTATACACTAAACTCTAATTGTGTTCCAAATTTGAAGCTTCTATGTCGGCTAGAAGTGCCTTAGAGTTTTGATGATCGGTCAGTGAGTGACCAAAACCGTGAAGTTTGACTAGTTATAATTCTTAAACTACTGGTTCAAAATGAATAAATTTTGATATATACAGAGTTTATACTATTCTTGCTTGGTGATTAAAATTTCAGGTTTCTAGGTTTATCCACAACGAAGTTATAGGGTGTCGAAAATGGCCTGAGTTGCTTCGAGAAAAGTATAGTACGGCCGTGCCGCTTTTTCGCTCGATTTGGCGGGGGCACTGCCGTGCCCCCAGATAACCAAAACCTGATTCATAGGTCTGCTTGTATTGGACAAGACCTTCGTTCACCAAGGGAAAGGCAATGTGACGTAATAAACAGGTGGAGCCATAACAAAATGGTGTCATTGACCTGCCATGGCTTACCGACGTGTGATTTGAACCATTCATAGAACTTACTACACGAAATTTAATACCCGAAGACCGCAATTGGTAATACACACGCGAAAATATTGCATTTTTATTTTCGGTTACTTATGTAATAACACGCAAATTGTTGTATTTTACACGAAGATGCTGTTTAGGAGTCCATATTTTAGATTTAAAAAATATTTTTTGCACGTTTTGGCAATAAAGTTAATCATTGATTGATTGATTGCTTCCTCATTGATTTCTCAACATAAGTTCGATCATCCGATGGAGAGGTCCCGGGTACGATTCCCGGGTCATGCAAAATATTGCCATGAATATCTATTTATGATATCCTACGTCATTAGCAGCGTTCACAGGAGATATTTACCGGCTCTGTGTTGCTACTAAGAATTAACTGAAAACCCTATGTAATATGTACCTACGTCAAATTCTGACTTTAACTTGTTTTTTCAAAAAAACTATACTAAAAATAATTAAATTAATAAATATACATACATATATACCTATAACCTGCAATTCTGCACCACATTTCGCCAAGCATACTCAGTCCCACTTGATAGGGGGCGAGCCTATTGCCGTTTCGGGCACAATTTTAGATTCCGTGCTGCCACTGGGAATTTCCTAATGGAAAAACCCAATAACACTTTGCCCTACCCGGGAATCTAACTCGAACTTCTAGACCGTACCGCACATTCCTGTACCCGAGACCTCGAGGCATGTTTATAAATATAGAAACAGGATTAAACGATAAGGGCAATCCCCGTTATAAACCAGGAAAGTTTATAAGAAATATGACGCATTCGCATTAGGCATTGGAACATGGAATAACCTTTCCCGAATTAGATGGCGTCAAACGGTCAGACGTAAAATCGTAAGTCAAATCATTGTTGAATATTCAATTTACTTCTTTCCTTTGCATCATATGAAAAAAAAAGTAAAGTGAAAAGGTACTTTGTACCCTTTGTGTGCCTCTGATAAAGTGTTTGAAAAAAAAATCATAATGACCGGTTGAGTAATGAAGGTGCGTCGGCGTAATAAACTAATAAATACTTTACTTTTTGTTTCTTTTTATTCCCCAAGGATCTTCCTTATATCGTGGGCGCGTTATAAGAACACGTTTTAAATATTATAGCCATACAAATGTTTTTTTTCGGGTATCGAACTCACAAACTTTCTAGCCTCAAAAAAAATACCAATTAACTGTTAAGGCAATTTTCACGAGATCATATTTTAAGACCGACAGGAGATATCAATGATAGTCCCAACTTACCGACCCTAGTCGTTTTATAGTGACACCACTAACTAGCAACACCGTATCTGATAAACACGATGCTGTCCAAATAGAGCATTAATTGGAGAGAGAATCTCATCTTTCGTCACTCGATACGCTCGTGCCGGCCTGCAAAGTGTTATTGGAACTTCTATTTAATTGACTGACGTGATCTCGCGGCTCAAGTATAGTGATATGCGATCTAGAGGACCCGGGTTGATTCAGTCAGGCGAAGTGTTATAGGGTTTTTCCATTAGGAAATTCTCGATTGCATTGCAGAGTTTGGAAATGTGCCACAAATTGTTTTTGTTAAATTAAGATTTCAAGCTTAAAAATGATTATTCGGGATTTTAAAACGCAAACTGGGCTTTTGGGCTTCTATGGAAGTACCGCTACTGCTCTGCCTACCCCTTCAAGGAATATAGGCGTTAATGTATGTATGGTGCAATTAAACCGTATTGTATATAACACCTTTAAATGTGTTGGTCGGTATGAAATTGCCTTAGGACACTTGCAAAATATTCAGGCTCTGTTTGTCCGTTGAGTAACGTCTGAGCCAACCTCACGCCTTAGAAAGTGAAGGCAAACAATTCAATGTGCTAAAACTTCAGTTTTCACTTTCATGTGTTAAACATGCATTACTGTGTTACAGATGTGTGTGTATGACAGGTCCTGGGTTACATATACTAGCTGCTAAGACTAGAAATTGTATCGTTATTTTTAATTTCAGTTAATCGAATTTTTAAAATATAATTTCAGTATTGCGGAAGAATCGCCACGTTTATACTTTCTTATGAGCACGACCTTCGATCAAGAAGTCTCCCAATCGATTCAGGGACCTGATCATCATCATCATCATCAGCAGCCTTTCTTACGTTCTGCTGGACATAGGCCTTTTCTATGGCACGGTACTAAGCTCGATCTTCGGACCTCCTCATCCAACCGCTGCCAGCCACTCTGCGAATCATCACCCCACCTAGCCAGAGGGCGCTCTACACTACGTTTGTCGAGTCGCGGTCTCCACTCCTGAACCCGTTTCCCCCAACGGTTGTCAGTTCTGCGACAAATGTGACCTGCCCACTACCACTGCAGCTTGCTAATCCTATCTTTCAGAGAACCCCCCAACATAGCCATCTCTCCATAGCTCGATAGCTCCTTAAATTGGTGGATTAATCGCATACATTTCACAGAAAACGGAAACAGGCTCGTCTCCTACAAAATGGGGGTAAAACATCTTTGAAGAAGTGTGGACGTAGAAATGGACCTCTATTTACCCCATCGGGGTTACAGGCGTTATTATGTGTACATATATCTGGGATACACATCTATACGTATTGAGCATTCATGTGGGGTTTTAACTACATGTCGAAGCGTCAACGCATCCCCACTGTGCGTCCAACGTAGGGTATAAATACAGCCGCCCGATCGAGAATGATTCATTCTCGCTCGGAACGCCGGACCGAACGGAGCTCTGTACTAAGTTTTTGAAATTACCTCCAAAAGTTTTACCTGTCACTATTTAAAAAAAAACAATAACGCACAAGACCCTCCGACATACATATCTTATGGTCGCTATCTGGAAAGATGCGAATTTATCAATTCCTAAACTCGGAGTTTTGAGCCCTGAAATCGAATTACGTATCCATATCTTATCAATAGCTTCGTCTTCTAACGAAATAATCGTTTACTGTAATGTTCTTCTTATAATAAATTAATATATCACCCAATAGTTAGTCATTTTGCAATGAAATTAATTTTGTGCGAAATATTTAAGCGGTGTCGAATTCCCAATTACTCTAAGGTTGTTTAATTAATACATTTAAAAGAAACATCTTGTTACCTTTTGAGAAAAGGCAAAAAAAAAACCGCTTTAGTGACCTTGTTCGGAGGTTACCCGTTTTTTATCCGGATTGGCAGAAGATGGAATAATAAATAATTGATAATCGCTTATCGCCAGTTAATCCTTCATTTAGAATGCACTACAACTTTTTTGTTTTAAAAATGGGCAAAATATTCTATAACGAACGAATTTACAAACATCCCCGTGGCGCGGTTGGCTAGACACCAGCTTGCGAAACGAGAATTCGTGGGTTCGACGCCCGCACCGATAGAAATGTTTCTGTGATCGGCAATTACTTGTTTCAGGTATGGGTGATTGTGTGACCGAAAAGTCTCTCGTATTTTCTGATACCTACGACACAAGAATTGTATTTTGGTGTGAGGTCAAATCAGACTATATATGTGACTACTGGGTGTGTTTAATTTATTTTTATTAATATTCAGTGACGAAGAAAAATATAAAGACAGCTTTATTGGCAAAATATATAACGTAGGTATAACGTTTCTGTAGGTGTCGAATCGAACCCCCGACTCCTAGTTATACCACACGAACTGCTCCACGGAAGGTTTGAAACTTTAACCGTAAACAAGATCTTACTACATATAAAGGACTTCATAAAATTTATTTAATTAAAACAACTTAGTAGCCAAGCAAAAAAGATGGGCGTCGGATAAAAGGAAACATAAAAACGTTCAGTTAGGCTGGGTGTCCTTGCAAAGGTAAATTAACTCATGATTATACTAAGTTTATAGCCCTCATAGTGATATTTTTACCTTGCCTAAATCAACTTATTTCACTCCGTACATTGATCCTTTATAAAAGACACAGGGTCAAACTATAAAATTCGCGCTCAAAATAGTTCCATTTGACGGCTAATTTAAATTTTCAGTGTCGTTTACTTCAACGGACATTCCATTTTTAAAGTTTAATACTTTTTTATTTGTTTTCACAAAACAGACAGTTTGTTGTTTTCCCAAAAATGAGTTCGTATGACACAGAATAAATTACTGTTTACAATACAAAGTTTTATCGACGATAAATAACACAAATGCATATTTTTTTGAATTGGAGTCGTTGACCCCAAAGACCTTTTTTACGTCACCAGACGGGCGATTTGCAATTTTACACACCAAAATATTTATCGAAGTTGCTTCGATTACATTTAAATACTATAATACGGTGATATTTTTATTACACTAATGAAATGCTTTTGTCAATGTTTTGAAATATTACCTACATACATACATAAATAATGTATACACCAAAGGAGTAGGCATTGGTACGTTTCTGCATCCACATTTCGCCAAGTAGGTATGTATCAGTCCCACATAATAGGAGAGCCTATTGCCATTTTTCGGATACATTTTAAGACTCCATGCTGCTACTGAGAATTTCTTAATGGAAAACCTAATTTTGCCCGACCCGGGAAGAACGCACGGAACACAATTGTGCCGCAAGACCAAGAGGTAGTATTTTGTCAATGTCTTTGTCTGAATCTGTGACTGAAATGGGTGAATTATACGATCAAATTAACTTTGAAGCTAGAAAAGTTCTTAAGTTCCTAAGTTCAGAAACTAAGTACTTTCCGAGGCAAGAAACACAGAAATTGGTTTATTGATCTTTCATTAGCATTGAAATATATTAGCTTTTCAAAATCGGACGTCCGTAGATTAATACGGCTACGTGGATTACAAGCTGTGTACTGTAGTCGCTGTATGTAAATATACTACTTGCATTGTGAATATAGTAAGTCGTGATGGCCTCGAATCTTAGGAACGCGGTCGAGAATCTCGATGGTCGCGGGTTCAAACCTCTGACTTTTCGAAGCTATGTGTGTATTCACAAAGAATTATCACGTAATTTAACGGTGAAGGAAAACATCGTGATGAAAATTGCACACCTAAAAGTTCTTAGGAATTTCTTAGGTGTGTAGTCCGCTAACCCGCACTAGGCCAGCGTGGTGGACTGTGGTGTGGAGGTAACACCTTACTTAATATGAATGGCGGCTTGTTTCTGTAGGATTTTTTTTTCTCTTTATTCAATTTAGGGATTTTTTTTTCCTTTATGGACATGCCAGTCCCATTATGACAATAACCAATATAAAACATACATACTTAAAAGAAAAGTTACACTAGGAACTTAAAAACTAACTAAATAAAACAGAAAGCCTAAATAACTAGATCATATAACATACAAGCTTCTTCAGATGTAGGGTTACTTAATAGACTATGCACAAAGCCGACATCAAAATGATTCAGGTTAAACTTAAACACTAATTTATCTCTTTTGCTTTGGTTTTGGGTACAGTTGGCTAGACACCAGCTTGCGAAACGAGAGGCTGCGGGTTCGATCCCCGCACCGAGACAAATGTTTGTGTGATCCACAAATATTTGTTTCGGGTCTGGGTGTTTGTGAGACCGAAAAGTCTCTCGTAGTTTCTGATACCCACGACACAGGACTTGTATTCTAGTGTGGGGTCAGAATTATGTATGTGACAGTTGGGTGTATTTATTATTATTTATTTATTACATTCCGCTAACAAATGTTGCAAGTCATCGATAACACCACATGTTATACAATTCGGCGAAGCAATCTTTCGCATGAGATGTTTCTGTAAGATGTTGATGTCAATATTACTATGTAGACTATTAATATATTTGTGTATACTTTTAGCAACTGTTCCTGTTGCACCTTTAGCAATTGGGATGACAGTCGTGACTTCATTTGACTTCATGACTTTATAACTTCATTTTTAATAAGGTGGTGTAGCGTAGACATAAGTTGGTGAGTATACCTTAGGTCACGGTAATACTATCATACAGTAGTTTAACTCGGCCGCATTTTTGAAATAAATACCGACACCACCAATGCTGCGAACCTGCAGAATTTTAATTCAATCTGCCTACTTTGACTTTTTATCTATTTTTGTGATTGTAAATATTTTTTATTTTTATTTAAACAAATAAAATATTTTGTGAATGGAATAGGAAGTGTTCAATAAAAATGCATGTTATTTTTTGATTGGAAGATTTCATGCAACCAAAAACAGCACAATATGTAAACACAATATATACTTGTCATATTAAATAGGCACTTGCACTTATTTTGTATAAAAATCGCGCGATTACTGCTTAAAAAAAACAACACCGCCTGTTTGTCACTGCGGCACATTCGCGACTGCCTGCATGCCTTGCGCATGCCGCGATCGAGGCGCGTAGGTATAACTCGCGTTTTGCCCGTTTGTATGAAGTTAAACTACTGTATAATAGTATTACCGTGCTTAGGTGTAAGAGCGAGAGAGATTTGGTAAAGATTCAATAAACAGTCAGTATTACGTCACTCATGCGTTTCATTAACTCTCGTCCCTACAGTGGTTTGACTTTGACTAGGACATTTATGATATTGTAGAGTAAAGTAATACCTTTATAGTTATACCGTACTAAATCCTGTTTATATGCTAGAAATTATATATGTATGTATATATTTGTACAGATGTGTTTATTTAATATATTTTGTATTTATATTGTATATGTTTATTTATGTATTTAAGTGTAAGTATTATTTATTTTAGTTGTTTTTTTTTCTTTTACTTCTTTCTATACACTTTATTCTACCCTCTTTATTTTTCCTCTTTTATTATCCATTCTAAGGTTGCCTGAAAGAATTTGCCTAGAGCGATAAGGCCGCCTCTTGTTTTCTTTTTTAAATAGCTGAGTTTTTTTATATTATTTTGTACATACAAGGAAGTGTTAACAAATAAATAAATCCGGGATGTACTACTAGTCCAATAAAAACGGAAATTTACTTTACCATGTAACCTTTAGAGGATTTCGAACAATGCGGATGAATAATAAGACCCAAGCGATTGATTTGATTGATAGTTGAAATTTTTTCATTCCATGATAGCGAGACGGAGCCTTGACTATGTTCCGCGTTCATGCAACACTAGCTATTATTTAAATATTTTATAATTATCATTAATGTTATAATCGTTTCATAATAAAAGTTCCTTGAAAATACAATAGCTTGAAGGAATTTTTTTTTGGGAATGAATATTTTTGACAAATTTGACAGCCCTGGCGCAGTAGGCTAGACACCAGCAGCGTGTGAAATGAGAGTGGCGAGATGTGGATGCAGAAATGCACCTCTGCCTACCCCATCGGAAATACAAGCGTGAGGTTATGTATGTACATATATAAAAAGCAGTGATGGCCTCGAGGTTTAGGAGCGCGGTTGAGAATTTCGGCGGTCGCAGGTTCAAACCCCAGGCACACACCTCTGACTTTTCGAAGTTATGTGTGTATTCACAATGAATTATCACTTGCTTTAACGGTGAAGGAAAACATCAAGATAAAACCTGCACACCTAAAAAGTTCTTAGGAATTTCTTAGGTGTGTAGTCCGCCAACCCGCACTAGGCCAGCGTGGTGGACTAAGGCCTAAACCCTCTCAGTTGTAGAGGAGGCCCGTGCCCAGCAGTGGGACATATTTGGGCTGATGATGATATATAAACATGATGATATGATATACAAACCTCGAGGTTTAGGCGCGCGGTAGAGAATGTCGGCGGTCGCAGGTTCAAACCCCAGGCATACACCTCTGACTTTTCGAAGTTATGTGTGTATTCACAATGAATTATAAACATATACTTATACTAAATAAACATCTAAGCAAATTAGCAAATATTATATGAGATATAATCATACCGAAAAATAGAAGTTAATCGAATTATCCACGAGTAAAACATACCCAACAATTACAGTACGATGGAAAACGGATGAAAATTATGAATCACAACTTTGCACCACGCATAATGTGACTTCAAATGTAACAATTTTTATCATTTTAAATAGGAATGATGGACAGAATTCGTGATGGCCTCGAGGTTTAGACACGCGGTCGAGAATCTCGACGGTTGCGGGTTAAAGCGCCAGGCACACACCTCTAACTTTTCGAAGTTATGTGTGTATTCACAATGAATTATCACGTACTTTAACGGTGAAGGAAAACATTGTGATGAAACCTGCACACCTAAAATTTCTTAGGTGTGTAGTCCGCCAACCCGTACTAGGCCAGCGTGGTGGACTAAGGCCTAAACCCTCTTAGTTGTAGAGAAGGCCCGTGCCCAGCAGTGGGACGTATATGGGCTGCTGATGAAATAGGAATACCTACCAACAGATATTGGATCTCTGGTATATCTTATGAACCAGAAAACTACAAGTAATGCTATCATTTATTTTATAGAATATGCTTGAACCGAGAAGAATAAATGAACAAGTAGATTACATTGTTGTTTCAGAATAGAATGTTCTAAGGTGAATTTATTTCTAGACAATTAACATTCGCCATACAAAAGAATGTTGTTAATTGTTTTTATGCGATAAATATTTAATTATATAGGCACGTGTCGCATTGTTTATGTATGTATCGCGTTTCTACGTATCAGCAAACGAGCAGGCTTGAGGCGTAGATGATGATCTAAAAGTATAGTAACTCGGCACCAGGCATACAAGGCACACTTGTAAGGGATATTAAGATCATTCCGACACAAGATCAGTCTGACTATATTATCTTAAATAAACTTATTTTATGCCAGATGGGAAGATGTGCCACTAATAATAATAGATTGGTTGTGTGAACCACATAGGTAGGTACATTTGTTTCTGGAGTGGATGTTTATCAAACAGATTAGTCCTTTGTCAATCTGAAATAGTCTAAGATCCCACTAAGAATGACCTTCACCCATCTGTTTAGTGGATGAAAAGTATAAGCGCTTATTTTGATATAAAATTTATTTATTAAAAAAAGGGGTGAACATACCTGCCAGCCCATTAGTTATGCCAAGAAACAAACAGACAACTCAAGGTTTTCGGTTGGCATTGAATGTATTGGTTAAACTTATGAGTGCGCTGTTTGAAAAATAAATCCTTTTTAAAATTTAAATTAATAATAGCTTGGCCAGGATTTTTTTAGCCAACCCATCCGCGGTATAATATTATTTAATATATTAAATTTGATATAAAATACTTTTCATCCATTAAACAGATGGGTGAAGGTCCTTCTTAGTGGGATCATCTACTAAAACATCCACAACGCCCTAGACGCATCGCACTCCTGATGCAATAGAATTTTAATTCAAAATGAATCATTTTTGAGAATTTACAAAAAACTTACTATTAACTGCTCTTGCTAACTTAAAAATAAATGTATACTTTAGGTGCTTTATAAGTTCATTACCAGCCCATGTACGTCCCACTGCTGGGCACGGGCCTCCTCTACAGCTGAGTGGTGTAAGGCCTTAGTCTACCACGCTGGCCTAGTGCGGGTTGGCGGACTACACACCTTTTCTTAGGATGCAGCTTTCATCACGATGTTTTCCTTCAGCGTTAAAGTAAATGATAATTAATTGAGAATACACACATAATTTCGAAACGTCAGAGGTGTGTGCCTGGGGTTTGAACCCGCGATCGCCGAGATTCTCGACCACGCGCCAAAACCTCGAGGCCATCACTACTTTATAAATAAAAAAGGAATCATGACTACTTATTCTGATGGCCTCGAGGTTTAGGCATGCGGTCGATAATCTCGACGGTCACGGGTTCAAACCCCAGTCACACACCTCTGACTTATCGAAGTTATGTCATATCCGTATCCATTTCAATATTGAAGATGGGAAACCCGCTATAACACACAGCCAAGTGGGTCTCAATTCCAAACAGCTTGTTCATGCTGGGTTAGCGACAGACCAGCATAATTGTGTCGACTCGACCTAGCAATAATCGTAGTCATATTGCCCATCAACACTCGAATTAAGAGTGTATTGCACCTACCCTCAAGTGCCTGTATGGTATCTAAGAAAATACTTTTTTCAAAGTTTCAATGATTTTTTTCTGAATAGGAGCGTAATGTAATCGAAATATGCAAGTAAAGAACTTTTAAACACCGATACCTGTGCAGTGTGCGCGGGCACCGTGAAGTGTGAACCCATTGTGTGCGCGCGAAGCGTGTTACGACCGTGACACGATTTCTAGTTGGAAAACGTTTTAGCACTGTGTTTGTATTCATGAGAGGTAGCGGGAATTGTTGATAGTGTTTTTGCAGACACTCGCATTAATAATGCTCTTAATAATTCGTCTTGTTCTATATTACTAGATATTTATGTTTTGCTAATCGATACCATACATACATAATCTCCTACATATGTACATACATACGAGTGAGTACGAGTGAGTGATGGCCTCGAGGTTTAGGCGCGCGGTCGAGAATTTCGGCGGTCGCAGGTTCAAACCCCAGGCACACACCTCTGACTTTTCGAAGATATGTGTATTAACAATGAATTATCACTTGCTTTAACGGTGAAGGAAAACATCGTGATAAAACCTGCACACCTAAAAGTTCTTAGGAATTTCTTAGGTGTGTAGTCCGCCAACCCGCACTAGGCCAGCGTGGTGGACTAAGGCCTAAACCCTCTCAGTTGTAGATGAGGCCCGTGCCCAGCGGTTGGACGTATATGGGCTGACGATGATGTACATACATAGCCTTACGCCTGTATTCCCCGATGGAGTACGAGAGAATAGATGTGAATTTCTGCACCCATATTACATCAATTGTATTTTAGACCCACCAAATAGAGGGCGAGCCTATTGCTATTTTTCGGGCACAATTCCAGATTCCTTGCCGTTATATTACTGATATATGAAAAAATATAATTTAATAACACTTTGCAGTGTTAGTGCAGATCGCCGGCACATCCCTGTAGGTATTACTCATTTTATTAAAACTCAGTTCTTGCGTATAAACAGTAACACATTATACATTTTCCAGTATTCCAGTAATACGTGGAAAAGTCTACCTCCAGTATAAATTGTTCTAAGGTAGCGCTTGCTAAAGTCACCGTTGCACCGTTTTGGTCTTATTTCTAGACTCCGTTCTCCTACTAAGAATTTCCTAATGGAAAAAGCCAAGTATTGTGCAAACCCGGGACCTCCAGATTGCACAGCACAACTACATAACTCCCCAGCAATAGGAAATGTAAAACAATCAAAAGGACTAGAAGGGTCACAATGCATTATCGACGCTGTTACTGGTCGTGTCGCCCCGCTTCTTAGCATAAACCCAGCTGTAATTTTTAACACGGTAAAGTTATGAATGACATTTAGTTCACTCATCGTACACCGAACATTTAGTGGAAACCGTTGATTTCAACACTGAATGGCGCAATCAGAAGCTCCGAGAAACCACTTAATAACCATAATTATGATGACACGCAAAAATAACCATTAGAGCAAGGACATAGTTTTTATGGTAATAAAGGAGAATGCCCATAAGCAGTATCGCATGATTTTAAGTTGTGCCACAAGTTAGTAATTTCTACAATTCTTGTCTTTAATTTTAATGATTTTATTTCGTATTAGTTGACCCTACATTTGCCGGGTTAAAAAAACAAAAGATAAATAGTATTTCTATTTATTTACCTAATACCTACATTTTCTGTTGTCGTTTTATTACGCTGTGTTGCCATGATATAAAAATATATCAAATCGACTTTTAATTTATTTGATCTTTTACTATTAAGCAGAAATTACAATTATATTGTTTTAAGCTGTCACTAGATCTTGTTTGTGGGTTCGCTAGCGTGAAAAGTTATTAATAAGACTTATTCAAATAAAAGCAACTTAATCTTTAGCAATGCTCGGTGGTGGTTGCTATAGGTTTCCGTTTCTACTACCAAGCGCAATCATTTTTAAAGCGAGGCAATTCACAGATTTTTGCTTTGCGCACACTGCTTTTATCAAAGCTTATTTGCAACAATCACATCAATTAATTGCTCTTTATTTATTTTTAATAGTATTTTTAACCATACGTTGCATATCCTGACAGTTCCTATAATGATACCTAACACGAAAATATTTTCTGTGAAAATGATAATCATGAGAAATATCGATAATAATAATAATAAATCGACTTATGCACTTGGCAACATTGAAATTGGTTGGCGGGTGGGATAATGTCATTACCTGTTTATACAAGAATGGCCGTTACGTTTGTTTTTCGCAAAAGTACACTTATTAATGTTATTCGTTTTCCAAGTATGGTTCTTAGTTATAAAATAAGTAGTGATTTTGAAAAAGAGACTCCATATAGGTAACTTACTTTATAATCGAGATAGACTCCTTGTACAATTTATTGTGAAAAGTGGTTGTGAGACAGAGGCTCCTAGTATTTTAGTGTGACAAGTGATTAGTGATTGTGAGACAGAGCCTCCTTATATCACTGTATTATGGAAATATCAGTTCGCCGATGTGTTAATTGTACACTTCGGCTACGTTATGGACCTTCGCAGGCATTCAGAGAAATCAATGAAATCATGTACAATCTCTATGTGGATTTCACCCTCGCCGGTAAGTGAATTCAAAACTGTATTCTTATTAAAATTAAGTAATTTAAAAATGTATTACTATTAGTGTTTAAACTGTTGGAACTCTAACTTCTCTCTGGAGGTGGTGGCTACAACACACTCATTGTCAATGTAGCTACATTGTATATTATATGTAAACACAGATTATGCTCCAATGAAGATTTTCAGGTTTTTATTTTCAATACTTATTGTTGGGCCAGGTTTTAATTATTGTTACTGTGATGTTTATAACTATTCTAATTGCCTGCTTTAAGACACAGGGATATACAATCCCAAACACTTAAACTGCTACCGTTTATTAGCTTTAACTTGGGAATTTCAGACATAACAAGTAATACATAATTAACTGATTCACAGAGCTAGTATACTACTAGCTAAGCTAGTTGAATTTAAATACAAAGTCTTATTGTAAACATATATTTTCACAGATTTCACGGGATGGCATTCTCTGCATGGAGTGTTATGTTGTTGTTCAAGTTGGCTCACTTCAAGCTTCTATTTTAGGACATTGAAATGTATGTTTTGTATGTATGTCTCGAGGGCCTCATTCTTCATGTTAAATGAGAATTCCTGTTGTTAACTATTATGAAATATTTATCATTACTAACAATTATATCTATTTTTCAGATCTCACATCTAGAATGTGTGTGTAAAGCTTGTTGGATGGCAGCTAGGAGAACACTACAGTGACAATTACAGTATGATGCTAATATGCTAATGCTAATAAACTAAATAGTTCATGCTGAAGATGCTCCAATAATTAATAGAAGATGTGCCAGTTTTACATATCGTCCCTTAGCTTACAACACCGCACAAGTTGTTTTTACCAACTTTACAGGAGACGAAAAAAACTATCTATTTTAAAAAATCGGTGGAAATTTTCTGTTATTACTTAATAAATACCCTAGTTAGCAGTTAAGAAATAATTATTTTTACTTATTCTGATGATTTACTTTATTTTAACATTAATTTTATGACTTGAGCTGTGTTGACTGATATTTTATAGATTAAGGCGGTGTTGTTTGCGGAAATGTTGGGAATAAAGGTATTAATAGGTAATTTACAAAGAATAGTTTTTATTAAGGTATATTTCAATAATAATTAACAATCGTTATAACATAAGTATTTATAACTTAAACCGTAAAAATCAAATTGTTGAGATCAAAAAATTGCTTAAAGTTACATGGTGACACACGAACCTTTAGAGCGTAAGTGCATTTTATTTTTAATTTAATAGGTAAATATTTAAAATATACCATCAGCCCATATACGTCCCACTGCTGGGCACGGGCCTCCTCTACAACTGAGAGAGTTAAGGCCTTAGTCCACCACGCTGGCCTAGTGCGGGTTAAAATAAATTAAATTTTAAAATATAGTCTTCCAACTAATTTCATTCTAACGAATTCCAACGAAACACGATATTATAGTAATGAAAAAAAAATGTCTGGTCTCGCGGTACAAATAAGTGGCATGCGATCTAGAAGTCCTGGGTTCAATTCCCGGGTCGAGCAAAGTGTTATTGGGTTTTAACATTAGAAATTTCTCAGTAGCAGCACGGAGTCTAGAATTGTGCCCGAAAAACCGCAATAGGCTCGCCCCCTATTACGTGGGACTGATACAAACCTGGCGAAATATGGGTGCAGAAATGCTACTCTGCCTACCCCAGCAGGGAATACAGGCGTGAGTTTATGTATGTATGTAAAAATGAAAAAGAATACTCGAAATCTCTATCCTAATAGTTAGTTGCAGTCTTTAGCGATTGTTGTGCGTAAGGAGAAAGAGTGGTAACTACATTGTTAATACACTTTTTAGGTCTTGCAAATCTTTATACTTCCGCTTTGTTATTGGTATTCTAGCTGCATACATTTTTTGCAGGTGATTTATTTGTTTAATGTTGTTAATTGGTGTGGGGCGGTGTAAAGGCTGAAGCTCGTCATCAAAACCAATATTATAACAAATTCTGCCATTTGGTCTGTATTCTAGTATACGTACATCTGTGACGACTGGGTCGCCTGCTTTTTTACCAGGCTGTATAGATTTATAAATTAATTCTTTCGAAAAGTCGTTAAAAAAGGTATAGTCCAAATAACGAGCTTTCAGCTTTGTAAGGCATGTATTGTTGTGGAAAATAAATTTATTTAATTTACACTCTATTGCGCTGTACGGAATCAAATTCCGTGTGAGTATGGTCTTTTTCCAGGTACTTTTGAGTAATCACAATTTTTTTTAAATGACTGGCAATAATTTCTGACTCAAAACCTTCTCTAAATGATCTACTAAGCATGAGGCAAAACCAGAGGCTTCAAGCGTGCTATTCGACTCGAACCATTAGTTTTACAATAAATTACACTAGCTTGAAGATACGGGGCCAATTTTACCGATTCAACATCCTGTGTGAATACGTGACAAGCTCTGGACTGTGCAATACCTTTGTTAGCATCTTTCTCTTGCCTGGCTCGATCTTTCCTCACAACATGTACAGAAGTATGACAGAATAACGACTTGTGCGGTGTTGAGAGGCCAAACGACTTGCGCGCTGTTACTAGATTTCGAATTACGGCTTCTGATTGACTGAAATCTATATCTTGTGATGAATGGTCAGACGCGCAATAAGCAGCTCTATCTAACGGCATTAAAATGTAAAAACCGCCATTTTCGACTTGAGCGGTGTTGTAAGCTAAGGGACGATATGTCAATACAGCCTATACACTAATAGACCACAAGCCCATGGTAAAAATTAACCTGTGAAATGAACCAAAGTGAATTACGCTTAGAAGGCTGTTACTATATCATAAAATAACTCTGAGCGCTATGCCGTCATTTCTGAGCGGTACAGGTGAGTACGAGAGTAAATGGTATTTCTCTGCTACAGGGGTGGAAATACGACTACTTATTAATGTACGGCTTTTATTATAACTTATAGACGATTAAAAATAAATGTCGAAAAACCTAGTGCCATACTAAAGTGGTGGTACCGGAAGTTAATGCAAATTTTTAATTCGCCGGTAATTTTAGGAGCAAAATAGATCATTTATTACTGTACGGCATTTGTGTAATTCTTTTTGTATACATATACAGATACTTTACCCATGAACGCCGTACAAATTTTCCAGTGCAGGGGTCGAAAGCCAAGGGTCGCAAACCTTTCCCTACACCATATGATATAAGGTCTTGTATAATGTACGGCATCTTGTTCAAAATGTTATTTAATACGGACAATAATATTTGGTAATTATGCCGTCTAAAAATTATAGTTCATATTTATATAAATAAATAAGTATCTACATTTCAGGATTTACCGAGTTATTACTGCTGTAAGATCATAAATTTATGTACGGCAACCTTTTTTTTTATATAATGTTATTAAATATTACCGTTGTACCTTATAGCCGTTCATTATAAATGGTAATAAATAAAAATATTAGGATTTAAAAAGAAGGAAATTTCCGAGATTTATAAGATTTTTCAAATGTTCCTGTAGTAATTTGGGAAGTAATATTTTCAAAAGTTATTGTTATTTTACTTGTAACAAATATAAATAAACAAAAAAACCATATGCCCTACATTTTACGTCAGATTATTCTTTACAGCTGATCAAAACTTCGATAACATTTGAGATGTCCCTTGAGGTCATTAATAACTATACGGCATTTGATAAATTTTGTTTGTAATATTAAATAATAATAAAAATTATAATGCCGTACATTTTAAATGGAACATTACGTGAAATAAACCAATTTTCTTCAAATTTTCTTATTACGGATAAATTTGTCAATTGTTTGTAGAATTGTTGGTTATAGGTACCCTTTTTCTTCTATTACAGACAGCGGTCTGAGGCGGTGGATTAATCTTCCATTTTATAGAATAGCGGACTATCAAAAGTGTACGGCATTTATTTTTTATCGAAGATTTTCTAAAGAGCTAAAAACCTATGTTATTGCCGTACAGAAAAAAGTCACCAAGTTACTCTTTTCGGAGGGAAGTAATTTACCCCATACACCTATGTGTCCCACAAAAAATGTACGGCATGCTAGAAAATATTATCTACTCATGAAGTACTCTGAAGATCATTTAATTTTATGTTGTTTCATTTCATCATCATTTATATATAATCAGAAATAAGAGTTGCGTCCCTTGGCTTTCGACCCCTGCACTGGAAAATTTGTACGGCGTTCATGGGTAAAGTATCTGTATATGTATACAAAAATAATTACACAAATGCCGTACAGTAATAAATGACCTATATTGCACCTAAAATTACCGGCGAATTCAAAATTTGCACTAACTTCCGGTACCACCACTTTAGTACGGCACTAGGTTTTTCGACATTTATTTTTAATCATCTATAAGTTATAATAAAAGCCGTACATTAATAAGTAGTCGTAATTCCTCCCCTGTACCAGAGAAATTCCATTTACTCTCGTACTCACCTGTACCGCTCAGAAATGACGGCATAGCGCTCAGAGTTATTTTATGATATAGTAACAGCCTTCTAAGCGTAATTCACGGTGGTTCATTTCACAGGTTAATTTTTACCATGGGCTTGTAGTCTATAAGGGCGATCTCTGGTTACTATAATTGTATCTGCTTAGTGGGCAAACACACAGTGGGCCGTTGTGCCCACATAATGACTATTGCTTGGTACTTGAGTTGGGGATGGCATAATAATATTACTACACCAGTACCATTCCTAGACAATACTTTAGAAGAAGAGAACATGGAATAATAATGATGATAAAACTTTACTTTGACTGCCTACTTATGTGGTTTTATTATACTTTGACCCTATAGTTACCATGGAACCCCGCAAATTATGCAAGTACTATTTAGTTTTATTGATAGGGTATGTTAATTACAACACTGTGCACAAGTTTTCATTGTGGCACAAAAATATTTGTGCCGATACTAAGTTCCATAGTCAGTTGGGCATTGCCCTTTAGGAAAAAATTTAACAAAAAAGGGTTAACTATGTTTGTCTTACATAACACCAGTACTCCTTCACTTCATTACCTTAAGTGTATGTACAACGGCAAACGCTCTGATCCTACACCTGAGCCCTATAAGTTTGGGTACAAGACATCTGGATCTCACGCGCCAATGAATACTTCGGGACCAACGATTAAACCCACTTTCATTAAATACCTGTGTATTTAATACTAGCTTTTGCCCGCGACTCCGTCCGCGTAGACTTCGGGGTGGGGTTAAGAAAGAAAATAAGTTCATCTATCAATCAAAATTACTCTAATTGTTGTAGTATGTCACTACCGGAGGTCATTTACGTCTTCGAAAGTCGTCTCAAATGACATTATGCCACCTTTTATCAACTCAGTATACGTGTCATCAATTCATCGCAAAATGTATCTAACATCACCTACGTGCGCCTAATGGCACTGTGCATCGTATAATGACACCAAGCGCCATCTAAATGCACCTGATAACATTTTATCTATACAAATAAATAAAATTGGAGTGTCTGTTTGTAATATTGAAATAACCGATATTTAATAAATGCATATGGATGTATACACGGTACATTTACCTAAATAATGTTTTTTACAAATTTTGCCTGTCTGTTTGTTCCGGCTAATCTCTGAAACAGGTGGACCAATTTTAACGAGACTCATTGGCAGATAGCTGAAGTAATAAGGAGTAACTTAGGCTACGTTTGGAATAAGTCAAAATAAAATGATATTAGGTAGGTATATATAATAAAAAAAACTAAAAAATTAAAGAATCGACTGTTAGGCGGAACAAAGTTCGCCGGGTTAGCTAGTTGTGTTGTCGCCTTAGCTAGTTAAGGGTAGATAAATAATAATTGATAACATGTTTGTCGGTAGTTTGAGATGTTATTGTCACGTTATAGTGGGGCGGTCTCTATATAAGCACGTTCAGTGCTAGTAGGAGTCGATTGCTGTATCAAGTCTCCGGTTGAACAGACTAGATTATGTATCATAGTGTTATTATATTGTGTGACGTGTAATAGTTATGTGTTATATTGTGTAATTATATGAATATAAAGATGTTGAGACAACATCAGAAGTGTTCCGAAAACCACGCCCGTACCGCGAAACTACAAAAGAAAACAGGAGTATCAGGTTACGAGAGCTGCGTCTCCTGCAGTAAGTAGAAATGTTATTTTAAGCATCAATGCCACTACAATTTAATTTGATTTGAGATTTGATTGGTAGAAAATATTAAAATGTGAACTAATTTTTCTAAACTAAAACAATAATACGAAAACGTGGTATGACATACTTAAAAAAAATGTACCTACCCATTAAAGATTAACTTGTGATATTTGAACAGATTTGGTCGTTTAGAACTTGCATGTAGGTCTTAATTTACATTAAAGATATAAAATCAGATTCATTGTAGAAAAAAAAAAACGGTTTCTGACATACATGAGAGAAATACACGTAATAAAAATAAGTTAGTTACTTATAAGACCAGACTCCAAAAGATCAGCAAATCCTTTAAGTTACTGTATACACTTTTACAATAAAAAGATTAAGGAAATAGTATAGACAGTTATATAACAAAGCATACTTTAAAATATCGGAATATATGGAGGATAACGAAACCTGGATATAATTAGTAATTATTGTAATCTCAAGTCTGACTGGGTCTCCTTCAATGGATATAGCTGTATATAATTCAATCCGTGCTTGCTGAAATGTCTGTGGTTACGACGGCATCGTGTGCCGGGTCGGTCGCATTTTATTCTCATATTCAATACAACAGTGAGATTGTATTAATGAGCTGCTCAAATACGGAAAATTTAATCTTTGTATCAATATCCAATCTTTTCGAGTGGAAAAGAGCATTTTTTTTTGTATTTTTTGTCCGTTCTTCTCTTGTGATGACTACCTTCCGAACAGGATGGTATACTAAATGTTGAAATGACTAAATCTAAGTGATGTACGAGTATTTGACATTTTAGACTCAATAAATATTATTCAATTTCATGTTTCATTTTATTTAATTAATGTGGACAGTAAGTCATAGTCAATTTAATTTAAATCAACCTGTTTTATTGAACGGATCTTGAAATAGACACTACATATTATGTAACTTCATATTTTTGTTGAATTATTTGGTAGTTTAATGTTAAATTAAAGAAATTGTAGTGAAAATAAAGGAATAATGTACAAACGTATAGGGCGGTGTTACTAGATCAATCCATATTTAATGTATATTGCATACTTAGTAAATCAAGATACCGCTGAAGTAGTGACGGAAAAGTTATCTGAAACCTCGTTTATAGCACGAAATTGTATAGGTACCTACTCATTTGTTATAGACCATACCGCTTGTCCGAATCGAAAAAGCTGGTTATTCGTGAAATTATTTATGAAAAGAGACTTCTTTGGGCGCGTGATAGTAAAAAAAAAAAAAACTAATATTGTAACTCTGTTTATCTGTCTGACTGTCTCGCTTTTCTGCGAATACTACTGAACCGATTTAAATGAAATTTGGTACATAGATAGTTTAGATCTTGAGAAAGGACATAGGCTACTTTTTATCCCGGAAAAGGGGTTGAAAGAAGGGATGAAAGCTGTATAGAAGTATTGTCATTTTTAAAAGCTTGAAGCTTGAAACTTATATTTTAGGCTGTTGATTAGATATAAATAAACATGACATTAAAAGTTTGTGAAAAATGTACCTTAAGGGGGTAAAATAAAAATAAGGGGTGAAAGTTTGTGTGGAAATTCGTCATTTTTGAAGCTAGAATGATGAAACAACGTGTAGACGACTGTAACTATGTATAATTGTAACTATATGAAGCTACATTTTTATAGAATTTATTCGTTGAAGCAATACCTAATAATTCATGTAGATTTTGTAATCTATACTTATTTTGATTTGTACTGTCTGGTAATTTAAAAAGTAATGATCTTTCGATTTGTGACGTTTGATGTAAAATTATTAAGAAGGATTGAGAAATAAACTTTTTAAAGTCCTTAAAAGTACTTTCATTTTTAAAAAGTCCTTAATTAGTAAAAAAATAGTCCTATAGATAAAAAAAGAGCCTCACGAGCGTACATAAGTAAACTCGCCTATTAAAAAAAAAAAAAAAATGAATGTTAATAAAGTAGTTCGCCATGCACAAGATCTTTTTCTTGTTGGTAAATGATTAAATGTGTTAAATTAATTAACAGTATCCTATATCGGAAGGTTTGATAGATATAATTGACGGCCTGTAATTGTTGTATATTATTCGAGTTTGGTTATATTAAATTAAAGCTAAGGAAACTGTAAAGGCAAAACGGCGTTTACTACCCTTGATGGCCACTATGAGTTTAAAAAGACACAATTCGGTCTTAGCAATGGGCTTGCTGATTTACAAAGACTTATGAACACTGCGCTTGGGAAATCGTGAGATTTGATAGAATTATTTGCTACATTGATTTTTTTTGATGGCTACTTTTTTTAGAGTAAAATTTCTGTAAAGGGCATTCGACCTGCCAAAAAGAAAATGCTGTAATTTCTAGGTCTCGTATTTTTGAAAATTTATAAAGAACCTAAGTTTTAGAAATGTTTTATGGTAAAGGGGTACAGAACAGTCTACTGCTAACTAAATTAAAATAGAGTTGCACAATAAGTATGTAAACAGACGCCAATCGTGACGATGTTGGTTGCATTTTAAACCATGCTACAAATAAAGGTGAAAAACCAATTTATTTTTATAGTGGATAAATCACAAGCGAATGATGTTAAATATACCAGGAAGAATGTTAAAACAAGAATTCACTTTTGAGATAATGTATTAACAGGAGACACACATGGCAACATAGATACATTAAGTAGAATTTTTATTTGCAATAATTACCTTGCTTTTAAATGTATTGTTTGTAAAATGTGTAAAAGACTGGTTATATCAGGTATATTGGCAGGAAAGGCCGAGCGTAATTGTTTATTTTGTTTTAATCGATCTTAGTAAATCAGTGTAAAGCAAAACTGAGTATGGTGTAGTCCAAAAAAAAAAAATGTTTTTGAGAAGTAATTACAGCAAATCATGGTTAATTTACTTTTCATATACACGATAGAAAGAGATCACTATTTCGGATCCCAAAAAAATTAAGAAAATTTTGACTAAGTATATTAAAATAATTGTCTTTAATTGAAGTATCGAGCCACGACTGATACGAAATAATGGGACATGAGAGAAGGAAATACTGACCATATGACTTTGATGACAACGAATGATTTTGATTGAACCGTATGACTTGTGAACCATATACCTAAAACGTGATAATATAAATTTAGTAACGTGAGTTTTATGATGGCGTACAAATGGTCCAGGATGTTGTCAGGTATTTGTAAATCTTGTGAAATCCATGACAAATACTCGATGTTGTCTAGTGATTTTGCTTCGATTGTGTTTTCATACCCAAATTATGCTATGACAGTATCTATCCTTGTAAAATAGATCTGTTAAAGTTGGATTATGGTGATATGCAACTAGGGTTGACCAGTGGCAGCGCCTAGGGGAAATCGCAAGTTGAACATTTGTACAGTATCTATCCGTGTAAAATAGATATGTTCAATTGCGGTGATATGCAACTAGGGCTGGCCAGTGGCATCGCCTAGGGAAAATCATAAGTCCAATCGTTGAACATAACTGACCGTTGATGGAACAGTTAAATTACTTGACATGATTGAGTAGTTTCCGATCTGCTGACCGTTGATGGAACAGTAGAGTTGGAAATACTCAAATATTGGTCGCTATGTATTTTGGATTAAAAACACTTATTATTCTGTTCTCAGCAACCGCACCAGACTAAAACGCTATCCGGGGACGGATGCGTGCGCAGGACGGCCGGATGTTGTCGCCTTAGCTAGTTAAGGGTAGATAAATAATAATTGATAACATGTTTGTCGGTAGTTTGAGATGTTATTGTCACGTTATAGTGGGGCGGTCTCTATATAAGCACGTTCAGTGCTAGTAGGAGTCGATTGCTGTATCAAGTCTCCGGTTGAACAGACTAGATTATGTATCATAGTGTTATTATATTGTGTGACGTGTAATAGTTATGTGTTATATTGTGTAATTATATGAATATAAAGATGTTGAGACAACAGTTGTAAATATTAACATGTCGGTTCTTGCCGTTGGCTCTATGGCTTTCGTAAAGTATCGACCTATTATTGTAAGGTATGTGCTTAATTGTTTGGTGGACTTTAGTTAGTCATCAAAAACATAACTAGTTAAAAACAACAAGACTTGGACATCGCGTGAAAACACAATCTCACAAGCGATACATATTATAATTAAATTAGATCGTTAAGTGTCAGTCATTGAGTGGCACAGTAAAGAAATTTTGACTAGTTATCTACATTAATAATTTCGTCAAGGGTCAAGGGGTACGGTAGACTCGATCGAAACCTTACCTGAATAATAAAACATAATAAGAATTTTTTTCGAGTCGACAACATAAATCCGCAAAATCGGATTGTCAATATTTTGTCAAATTCTAAGGGTGCTGACAGACAAATCCCAGTCACCATATTGACGACTCTTGACATCGACGGTCGCGCCGTGCCGCATTTTTGCTCGACTTGGCGGGGGCACTTCCGTGCCCCCATATTGAATTTATTTCAAAACATCTTTTGTTTGGACTTGAGGTAATTCAAATGCCATAAAAAAAAAACTTGTGAAAAAAAACAAGTCGCAACTCAGTTCTACCGTAAAAAGTTGTGAGATCCATGTGATACCAAGTCCATGAATGTATTCAGTCCCCATTTAAGGGACCTTCTGATTTAAGTTATTATGCACTTAGCTTACCAGACAACATAGAGTGACCATATAAGTACCTACCAATATTAAAAATCTTTTATGTTTTAAATAAAATAGTTTGACTTGACAATCGCACTAAAATTGAGGTAAGTACCTACATAGTCTTTTCATGCGATTGCCAAGTGAACGAAATAAATGTTTCTATTCTGTTCTATTTATCTGAATGTTTACATCAATCCTTGTTAAACAACAATCTCGGTTTACTTAATTTGTCATCATATTTATTTTAAGCTTATAATAAATAACAAAACAATTCATTGACTGAAAATGCATTTTAATTTATTTCAGATGAAAAGTTACTACACAGCCTTTTGATTAAAATCTAGCAAATAGTTTTCGTTGTGATAAATTGCTATTTAGTATTTTCAGGCACTAAATTTATGTTGGCATTTTACTTTTGTTTAATAGAATCCTGCTTTAATAAATTCATTAAACGATGCTTTTTAATATTTATTTAACAAACTTGTATGATTGTAAGTGGCAGGTGCATTTAAATAAATGTATTTTAACTAGACGATCTTTAAGCCCATTAATTCAAAACGATGGATGGTACCTAAATTAAAATGATTGAATGATCTAACTGATGTATTTGACATTTTACGATTTTCATTTAAAAGGTTTAATTATTTTGGAGTTCTGGCTGTAATTGATTAGACAAAGTTTGTACAAAGAGAAAAATTGGAAGTCTCGACAGAGTTTTTTAATACGGGCAAATCTAAGGTCTTTTAGCTCTGTTATTGAAAGAGGTAAGGTGGTTTGAATCGGGTTTGATTGGACCGGAATTGAATGGAAGGCAGAGAACACGATTGGTATGGAATGAAGTCGATGGGTTTACGTAAAAGAGCGCTGGCTAGAATAATAAAATAATATGCTTAAAAAGCAGTGACGGCCTCGAGGTTTAGGCGCGCGGTCGAGAATTTCGGCGGTCGCAGGTTCAAACCCCAGGCACACACCTCTGACTTTTCGAAGTTATGTGTGTATTCACAATGAATTATCACTTGCTTTAACGGTGAAGGAAATCGTGATAAAACCTGCACACCTAAAAAGTTTTTAGGAATTTCATAGGTGTGTAGTCCGCCAACCCGCACTAGGCCAGCGTGGTGGACTAAGGCCTAAACCCTCTCAGTTGTAGAGGAGGCCCGTGCCCAGCAGTAGGACGTATATGGGCCGATGATGAAATGCTTAGTTACCCAGTTGGAGCTTACGTGAGCCACTAGTTTACAATTTATTAAATGCCTGCATTGTCAACTTACCATTCATAGATTAATCAAAACAAATTTCATCTCTTCGTGGCATTTCCTGCCTATTCTTACTACACTTGATTTAATATTCTGTCGGGTCGACACTGTATTTGGAGCGCAAGGCAATGGATGACAAAATCAAATTGCATTCATTGACGAGCTAGTAAAAAAAGAGCATTTATAAACTGTTTTTTTTTAAGTTGTCCATAGACACTGACCGCATGTCGAACCCAGGCCTCCATAGCATGCTAGACATTTTTGCAGGCGAAAGTTTTTGTTTTCAGACTTATCTATTACTAATATATATATGTTTTACTTTATTAATCGCAGAAAGGCTCTTATATTAAAAATCTAATTTGTTTTCTTCGCCTAATTTACGCATAGGTATTTTTTTCTTTAATGATCGATTGCTTAGTTTAAGGGCCTTGTTATCACGAACCACAGAAAATAAGAAAAACATAGAGATTTAACAATCTTTAATTCTCTCAGTGAACAAATAAAATAAGGCACCCAATCTAATTGGGTGATTTTTGCATTTTACTCAATGCATAATGGACGTTAACGAGCATATGTCATCTTAACGCTAAAGCAATTACATTACTGTACATATAATAATATATATTTAAATTATATAATTTATAAAAGATTTACAAGCACCACTTTATAAATACACGGGCCATTGAATTAGCAATTAATTAATAACGTTTAATGAATTTTTCTCTTAATTTCAACCATCGATTTTGGACGGTTATTAGGCATACAAAATGTTTTAATTTCTCTCAAATCTTTATTAAAGCAATTTGGAAAATATTTTACAATCATATTATTTGACCAAACATCGGTGCGTAATTTAGATGAGCTTTTTATTATAATTGTTTATACAAACATTTTTTATAAAATATCTTTTCATCCACATACATGAAAAACTGGTTTGAGTTAACAAATTCACGGGTAATTAGATTTGTTTCAAAAACTATTTAAGTAAATTTACGTTAGGATTTAAGAACGTCATTTATTAATAGACTCGAAACAGTCACTTCATTTACCATTCTATTTATTCAAGTCTAATTAAATCGGTTGATACAAGCTGTTGCGATTAATTCAATGAACAAATTATTGTATTGCGACCACATTATTTATAGTTGAAGAGTAAAATTAAATTTCGATATTTGAAATGAGGTGGATGAAAAGTAATTTTAAATGTTTTTAATGATTTTGTTAATCATATAAAGTATTGTTAAGACTTTTCGGGGCTCACTTTACTTTATTAAAATACAATTTAAAAAGTATATAATAAAAAAAATCTTTAAGATAACAACAATATCTTTGAAGTGTTGTTGACAGCCCCGTGGCGCAGTTGGCTAGACCAGCTTGCGAAACGAGAGGCCGCGGGTTCGATCCCCGCACCGAGACAAATGTTTGTGTGATCCACAAATATTTGTTTCGGGTCTGCGTGTTTGTGAGACCGAAAAGTCTCTCGTAGTTTCTGATACCCACGACACAAGATTCGTGTGGGGGAGTGTGGGGTCAGAACTATGTATGTGACTGTTGGGTGTATTTATTTATTATTATTTATTATATAGATATGTACATGTCATTAACAATAACAAAACCAATACAACTAGAATCGGTAACAATGAAGTTATCACAATGAATTAAAGCTCAAACAATGATTGCCACAGTAAATTATTACAGACCACATTACATACTTAAGCACCTTACGAATAATTAAACTGTTTTTCTGACAATTTGTATAGTTATAAATATATGTAATTCTAGTTTTAGGTTTCGTATATGTATGTTTTTAATTGCATCCATATTACAGCAGCAGTAGCAGTGATGGCCTCGAGGTTTAGGCGCGCGGTCGAGAGTTTCGGCGGTCGCAGGTTCAAACCCCAGGCACACACCTCTGACTTTTCGAAATTATGTGTGTATTGACAATGAATTATCACTTGCTTTAACGGCGAGGGAAAACATCGTGATAAAACCGGCACACCTAAAAGTTCTTAGGAATTTCTTAGGTGTGTAGTCCGCCAACCCGCACTAGGCCAGCGTGGTGGACTAAGGCCTAAACCCTCTGAGTTGAGAGGAGGCCCGTGCCTAGCAGTGGGACGTATTTGGGTTGATGATGATGATATTACATATTATCTCCTTCTGTACACACTGTCCTCCCGACAAATCGCTTCAGTATGTCTATCCTACGGTTGCATTGAAAAGATCGCCATGTATACTGTAAGGCCACCATTTGTACCCTTTTTATTTATTATGATTTACAACTGTTTTAAAGTGTACAACAAAGATTAAGTATAACAAAACTTAGGCTAAATTGAATAGCGGTCTAAATCGGACTAATCCATGTCTGAATTTAAGTTTAGTTCATGCAAATTCCTAACGCGCAGTTAGATGTTTTAAGACGAGGATTTAGTCCAGTTCTAACTTTAGATGTTGTTTTAAAATATGTCTGTTATTTTTTTCCTGGGACTGGAAAACATAACTATGAATTCGTCACAAGGTTTTTTTCAGATAATTTATTAAAAACATCAAACATCGCTATTTTAGAGGCTTAAATGGTTTGAAACCATCTGTAAACCGAGAGGCTTCGGGTTCAAACTTAAGGCCGATATTTGTGAGCAGTATTTTTTGTTCCATAAAACAATTACTTAAAATAGTTTCTGACATCCAAAACACTAGATACAACGTATTATTGGTTACTAGTTCTGACATATGTGTGTCAGTTTCGTAGTATTTATATTAAAAAAAAATATCGCCACTATACACATTGAAAATTGGGAATATGTTTGTGTTGCCTTCACTCTTATTTCTTAATTGTTAAAAAAACAGCCTATTACCTTTTTATTTAACAAAGTTACCTATGAGCACCTTATATCAACATAATATGTATTTATAAATAAACCAAATAAATTGTCTACTTTTGTATTTGTAACTAATTAATTCTTATACATATATACAATTCATATTAAAAAATTGCCACACCATCTTTTCAGAATATACTTAAATTAAATATTGTCCATTTGAATAAACGCTTCCCACATATCATTGGATAATATTCTTTAACAATATAATGATATGTTGTAATTGTGCATTTTTTATAAATAAAAAATTTTTTTTTGAACTTTTAATGTAATAGTTACCTCCCTATGTGAAAATAGTTTCATTTAAAATATCTCTTTATAATTATTTTATTAACTTTATGATGTGTGCATTTACTCCTAATTATATTGCACTTGTTTAATAATTACAAAAGCCAATATTTTTCTAAAATTTATTTACTTCATTTTTATGCTTTTTTGTATAGCATATTCATTTAAAGTTCTGTAGTATTTAAAATATTTTTTCAGCTACACAATTACAGAGTTGCTACGTCAATATTAATTTTAATTCAAAGATAATCCTGTATTAATATATCGTAGGCACTTGAAGACTTCAGATTGCAATTATCTATCCACAGTAAGAATATTTCGACAGCACCGTGGCGCAGTTGGCTAGAAACCAGCTTGCGAAACGAGAGGCTGCGGGTTCGATACCCGCACCGAGACAAATGTTTGAGTGAGCCATAAATATTTGTTTCGAGTCTGGGTGTTTATGCGACCGAAAATTCTCTCGTGGTTTCTGATATCCACGACACAAGACTCGTATCTTAATGTGGGGTCAGAACTATGTATGTGACTGTTGGGTGTAATATTTATTTGTAATCGTTTCGTTCCATAAAATTGTTTAGCCTGTGTGTAGATATTGACTTTCGATGTTTCCATTTATTATGAAATAATATTTGTGCATATTCTCAATCAAATGCTTTAATATATTTCTCCTTCATTTAAAGAGTCCGGAATTAGGTAATCCAGATGAATCAGAGCAATAGGCTATTTGAGGTACGCAGTTGCAATCTGTAATTATTCAATATTATTGTCTATGGATGGAGTTTGCTTTATGAGCTCTAGAAGTCTTTAATTCGTCCTTTATTTGATGTAGTTTTGACACACATTCAGTATATATGTGAAAAAATCACAAGATTTATTTTCCTCTTCTCTGCCTCCACCATGTAAATTTTGACAATATACAAGTAATACTTTCCTTCACTTCCTTAGTATTGTTCCGAAAATTGCCAAAGCCTTACTACTTCACACAATTCCAACGCTCAAAAGATCTTATTGTTAACGCTATAATTGTGTTTCTTTAAGTTTTCGAACATCAGAAGGAATCGTTGGGTTTCTTATAAGTTTCTTTGCGGAGAAATTTACATTTTAGTATTACATATTAGTCATAATAGTAATTACTTTTGGGTAAATTACCAAACTAAAGGTTGGATCAAACATTTGCAAGATCAGTGTCAAATAAAGAAACACTTAAGCTGTCATTATGTACACCCTTTTCAATAATAATGCCACTAATTTCTCCCTCTTCTGAATAACGTGATAGCCCATCGATCTTAAATGACCTCTGATATTATTAATCTTCCAGACAATGATGGCAACTAAAGATTACTATCTGTAATGATTTATGTTCTAAAAAATTAATAGCATTTTTTACCTATGCAAGGTATTTTGGTTATGAAGAGGCCTTTGTCTTTAGTAATAGGACTGGCCAGTACATCGTGACGAATAGGAGGAACAGAGCGGGGAAAACAACTCGCGAAAGCTTGTCTATTTCCCTCCACAGGACTCGCTCTTGACCAGTGTCAGCGTCTACCCATGCAACCTGAAAAATAAATTAAATGTATCAAAAAGAAGAAAGGTTTGCATTTTTGTATGTTTTTTGCGAATAAATGCAAAAACTACTTCATGAATTTAATGATTTTATATGGATATAGATAGGAACTTCCGAAGTAACATAGGTTATTTTTTATTTTATTTTATTATGCCTGGGCTGAGCGGGGCCCAAAACGATATGAAGCACATTTATAAAACGTATTACTCAGAACGTTATGCTAGGTGAAGTGTTACGTGGGATGTCAGTTTATATTAACAGATATATTCCGTATTCAAAATTGTATTCATTCTATGATGAATCACAGGGGATATACGAAAACAAACCAATGTTTGCACAGAGCATCCGCCTAGTTGAACGATTTAATATAATTTCTTACCTGTAGTATGCTCTGACGTCTCTCAACACCTACTACATGCGGTGTGGTAGCAGAAGGCGTGGGATGAACTGTTGTGGTTGTGGCCTGAGGAGAAGTGGGCGAGGTCAGGTCTACCTTCCGGCACCGAACCCCACTGTTGTCCCACGCAGCTATAGTGCCACATGACCCCTTGTCCCCGTTCAGACGCTGCAAGAAACGGCGTATCTTTGTCTCAATGATTTACGTTCAGATCTCGAATGAAAACAGTTGTTGAATGGGTCATAAGTAAGCTGTAAGTAGCGCTTTACGTTACTAAAGCTCGCGACTGTCTTGAAATGGTTGACCATTTTTTTTACTTTTTTAAATCACCAGCAGTCAGGGACAATAAATAAAATTTAAATAATAGTCCATTGATGTCGTTAAAAACTAAAGTAATATCTCTATACGCTGTGAAATTTATCGTAGAAATATATCAATATTAAGAGATTATAATTTATCAAGTACATAGTTTGAGGGGATATGGCTATTTCTTTCGCGAAAATGAATGAATTTCACACGAGGAAGCGGTTGTTTTCTCAAAAATAGCTAACTAATTTGCTATCTTAACCAAGTTGGATGCAGTCTGTTTGTCTTTTAACTACAAAACGTTAACAAAGTGAGGTCAGATGTTTTCAGTCATTCTCTCAAGGATTTCGTATAAACTTTTAGCATACATTATTCTATGCTCGAGACCTCCTTGGTTTTACCCAAGGTCTTGTTGGTTCATTATTTATTTATTTTTATTTATTTACACTTTTATACATTAAGTATAGAGGCGGACTTAATGCCAAAGGCATTCTCTAACAGTCAACCTCTGGGTGATGCAGAGATAAAAAAGGTAGGTGCATAAATAGTTAAATGGTTAAAGACTATATAAAATATACATACATACATATATATACATATGTAAATAGAATCAAAATTTATATATACTAACATATATACACAGATAAATAAATAATTATAGACACATATAAATACATATACATACATAGATACATAAAAGAGAGATAAAAGATAATCAGACATCACACATATTATTCAGTAATTTCATTGAAGAAAAACTGCCGGACTTTCATTTTAAATGCTAAACGAGTTGTAACCGACCTGATTTCGAGGGGGAGTGCGTTACATAAGAGAATAGATTGTATGGAAAAGGAAGAGTGGACAAAATCAGAGGTGTGGGGAGGGCACTTAAGGAGAAGATTGCTTGAGGAGCGGAGATTCCTAGAATGGGTGCTACCGAGGTATTGAAAATTATGTATAGATTTGCTGTTCAACGGATGACAATGATATACAAAAAGATATATTTATGACCCTAGAATAAGATACATACATACATAAACTTACGCCTGTATTCCCCGAAGGGGTAGGCAGAGGTGCATTTCTGCACTCACATTTCGCCAAGTATGTATCAGTCCCACGTAATAGGGGGCGAGCCTATTGCCGTTTTTCGGGCACATTTCCAGACTCCGTGCTGTTACCGAGACTTTCCTTATGGAAAAACCCAATAACACTTTGCCCAACCCGGGAATCGAACCCAGGACCTCTAGATCGTACGGCACATACTTGTACCGCGAGACCACGAGGCAGTCAATAAGAATGAGATAGAATAAGATATGTATGCATAAGCGTCGTGTCGTCATAAGCTGCGAAAGATCTTAAAAACATTCGCTTTGGTAAAGAGTTAAAATTTGAAGGTTCTTGTACCCTGTAAAAAAACTGCTTCTCTAAGGCAGACTGACATTTATCAGTATTCATTCATCTGGGTTTTTTTTGCTAAGCGCCGTTCTATTTTAATTAGAAAGTATTTCTTGCACTAGAAATAATAGAAACGAACTTTGTCAGGTTGAACATGAGGTCATACCCAAATCGTTGGCATATTTAAAAAAAAATGTATAAAAGATTTTGGTGTTCAAAATCATTCATTCAGTCCTAACAAACATTTTTGACAATACAAATACTACCGAAATCTACCGCTTATTATAAATAATACCATATTGTTTAAATCCGAAAGTCATTATAGAGATTTTTAGTAAAAAATAGAAATAATCATGTCATTAAAATAATTACCACTGGTATGATCCTCGGCATTGACTCTTGCATTTTGGTCTTGTTCATCTGGTACTGCTTGTCCAAGACCTTCACTACTACAAACTCTCCAAGAGCAGCAAATACGAACATCATGCACCCGGCCATCCATAAATCCAGGGCCTGGAAGGAAAAAATAGCATTTGCCTTTGAATATCAGAAAATCATGCTGGTTGCACTACCTATTGTTAATGTCAAGATAACAACCGCGGGTAACAACTTATGAAAGCAATCCAAGTGTGTTGTGTTCCCAGATAAGACGGTAATTAAGTTGCCGAAGAATCGGGTTTGGTTAGCACAAGATAATTTATTGTTGCCAGTCACTGCTTAATGTGGAAAAAACAGCATTTAAATTATCAGTACACATTGTTGTACTAAACTTAAAGTAATCAACCATGATATACTTAGTACTGCTTGTTTTATTTCTTATACGATATAAGGCGTCGTAAATCTACTCTAACGCTATCATAATATTAGTAAATGATCAAGAGTAATTATTGTTTTCTCTTCCAAAATTTATAGAAATAGGTGCGGCTTCACGAAGACGAGTGTTTACGGACAGCAATACTTATAACTTTTTTAAGCTTAAGATTATTAATTTGAATTAATGCTTACTTTAACATAAGCCACTGGTGGGATATCTGCTCTTAATCCGGTGAACATTGTGACCAAAGTCAACATGCAGGTAACAAGGAGAGTTACTCTTCCAGGAATGGCGTCCAGGTCCAGCCAAAAGCTGAACCAGGAGAGCATCACGACGAGGGATGAAGGAGCGAAGGTCTGGATGAGGTGGTGACCAATCTGGCGCTCGAATTTGAAGTACACCACGAGTCTTGAGTAGTTGCCTGGAAAAAATGGTCGGTTAGTTTGTAGAAGCGATAATTGCGTTTGAATTTATAATTAGTCTTAGCCTCTATATTCAGATAGACAATCAATGAATTCATTGGAGGGTGAGCCCTCAAATTATTTAGTTTCATTGGTATACGTATTTGGACGTAAAAGTACATAGAGAATTGATAATTATAAATTATGTTCTTGAGGAATACACAGGGTGTATTCAGACCGTATAGTTAAATATTCTTGAGTTATAGGTTAATGACTAATAAATGACTTTTGCGTGACTTTGTTGAGAGAGAGTATCTAGGAACTAATTTTTTTTTTTCTTTCACCCAACAGTCGCATACATAGTTCTGACCCTACATTAAGATACAAGTCTTGTGTCGTGGGTATCAGAAACTACGAGAGACTTTTCGGTCTCATAAACACCCAGACCCGAAACAAATATTTGTGGATCACACAAACATTTGTCTCAGTGCAGGGATCGAACCCGCGACTTCTCATTTCGCAAGCTGGTATCTAGCCAACTGCGCCACAGGGCTGTCAAATTGCATGTTGATATTGGTGGGCCTTATGAATCTAAAAGAAGCTAGTGAAAAAAAAAAACATCGAAAGGTTGAAAAGATTGGGCACGTCGAATCCGCGACACTTTATAGTAGAATACGCAGTGCGCACCATCGCAATTTCTTCAAAACATTATTAAAGCTCCACAACAATAACGATATAACAGAATGTCAATAATTGTAAGGATGTATATTTATAGAATTAATATTTCCATTTCAGAGGCATATTGTTGAATTTCGCACTTGGGAATGAAATTATATAATTTATTTTTGACATTTGCGAGTTTCGTACCGGAAAGTTAATGGAATTGAAAAGTCTGTTTGAGATATTTCAATAGCAGCTTGATACTTGTCACAAATGTATAAATTAACACTTGATTTTTTTGTCTTCTTTTTTCGTGAATCTCGAAGATCGATTCTACAGTTTTTTCACGGATACATAGTTATTAATCAGTGAGATTTTTTTTGTTTTATGACTTAGGTTCACTCCTTTTTGATGATGAACTTAGGTTAAAATTATTTGGAAAAATACATACAAAATTAAATTTGCTCGTAAAAAGACGGACAAAAATAATTCTCCACGGATGGAACGGTGGGCAACGTACACAGATGAATAGAATATTCATTCCAAAATAAACGTATGTGTGAGAGAAAACATAATTTTAATTCATGCGGGCTCGATCCCAGCTTGAGTAAATATTTTCGAATGCTTCACTTCTGGGTCTGGTTGAATATTATGCATACGTAGGTACGTTGGCTTGTTATTAGTGCCTTATATTAAAAATAAATGCATAACTTTTAAAATTAATACTCAATTCATAAATGGAATGGAACTGATAGCCCGCTTATAACTTTCCGAATTAAAACTATAATATCATCATCATCAGGCCAAATACGTCCCACTGCTGGGAACGGGCCTCCTCTACAACTGAGAGGGTTTAGGCCTTAGTCCACCACGCTGGCCTAGTGCGGGTTGGCGGACTACACACTTAAGATATTCCTAAGAACTTTTTAGGTGTACAGGTTACCTCACGATGTTTTCCTTCACCGTTAAAGCACGTGATAATTTATTGTGAATTCACACGTAGCTTCGAAAAGTCAGAGGTCTCGAGACAATCACGACAATAATATAAGACAATGTTAAAAGATTTACCATATTCCGTCAAGAACAGACACCTTTCAAGATTCATTATTTTTCCGGTGATCTAGTATTTTATAAAAAAAAAACTGTATCTTTTCTTTTTTAAATGATGGGCTCAATAGTTTATATATTAAGAGGTAATTTGTCTATTTACTTAATTTACTTTAGACTCTTAAATTATTCAGACGAATGATAGAACAATGTCATATAATAATATCTTAAAGTCGCCGATTATATTGGCATTGTGAAACCAAATATTGGGCCTCTGAATCTGAAAGGGTAATAATACAAACGAAAACAATATTCCCTTGCTACAAACTGATATTAACTCTTCGATATTTAATAAATCCGCAATGTGAAGCATTAAATTTCATGGTTGCGTAAGTATCGTTGACCCCCATTTTTGTTTTTTAGATTTATGTACATTGAGTGATAACTAAATCTTTGGCTTTTAGAATTTATACGTTCATTCTTAATGAACTATCTAGTTCGTTGAAGCAAAAAATCAACAGGAAACCTGCAAAGCTAAGGTAAGAATACCCATAAGAACTCTCAGGTACGTATGTGAATTCCATCAATACGCATTGGGTCAGCGTGGTGGAGATACCTAAGTGAAACCAATGCATATATTATGGTCTATACTGGTGATAATTACAGAAAGGTTCAAGGTATTTAAAAGAAAAAAAGATAATAAGAAAAAAATAATGCGCTCATGTTTGTTTTTCGTATTTTATATACTCGTATACTAATGTTGCCAACCCGCACTAGTCCAGCGTGGTGGACTAAGGCCTAAACCCTCTCAGTTGTAGAGGAGGCCCGTGCCCAGCAGTGGGACGTATTTGGGCTGATGATGATGATCATGCTAATGTTACGAATATAGAAACAAAATAACTGTATTTTTGTTTATCATGAATAAACTCAAAATGTTTGTTTGTTTGATTTGTATGTTAATTGTTATGGAGCTAGATGGGTTTTTGCCATTAGGAAATTCTCAGTACCATAGAGTCTGGAAACGTGCCCGAAAAACGGCAACAGGCTCGCCCCCTATTCCGTGGGACTGATACATACCTGGCGAAATGTGTGTGCAGAAATGCAGCTCTGTCTACCCCTTCGGGGAATACAGGCGTGAGGTTATGTATGGAGATAGATGGGACGTTGAGAAAGGACATAGGCTACTCATTTCTAGGAAGGCGAAGCGAAAACAAACCCAGTACAAAATAAAATCTTGAAACACACACAAGGTACATAAAAAGGTACTTCAAGAGGGTCTGTAGAATAGTATTTGTGATAAAAATAACCTCAGGGTCCTCCTTCTAGTGATGTGACCAGCGCAATGTAAAATATTTTGAGGATATCGAAAAAAAAAAAACAATATTTTAATGCTTAATAGTGGTGAACATACGCCCAGTATGTTTACCTTTGTTTTGAATTACTTGGGTTGAAAAATTCTTAGTTCTTTACGGTAAAAACATCACAAAATACGAGCACGTCCCATTTTGGGGCTTAAAACTATCTGCGTATGTATCGATCTCGATGAAGTTTTATATGAACAATATATTTTTGTTTGGAAAAAATCACATACAACCGCCATATAATACGTTTTTTTTTGTATTAGGTATTGATTTTATTTTTGTTAATTTCTATTTATAAGTGGTATACATACATACAATAATGCGTAATAAATAAAACAAAATTATGTTAATGCATCAGAGGACTACACTAGGCTTATTACGCTAGCCAAATGTATTTTTATTCCTCAATAAATTCTGATTACCCCATTAGAAAAATAATATAATAATCAATGCAAAATAATATACATTAATTTTTTACATGCCTTTAGCACTGATATCATACCCCAAATAGGTTAAAAAACACAACTACATTTTTAAAAGTTACGAAATTACACCCTGGGGTGTAACAAATATATTTTTTGCTGAAAGATATGAATTTGGCAACGTGCCTAGAGATCGTGGGGGCAATAGGTCGTTAAATGAAGTGTGTGTAGAACGGTGTCTGCAAGCCCCGGGGCGTGATAACACGACCGCAATAGACACGTAAAAACACCAAAAGTTTCATCGGAAACAAGTTACACAAGATTTAGGAATAATAAATAATAAATAAATACACCCAACAGTCACATACATAGTTCTGACCCCACACTAGGATACAAGTCCTGTGTCGTGGGTATCAGAAACTACGAGAGACTTTTCGGTCTCACAAACACCCAGACCCGAAACAAATATTTGTGGATCACACAAACATTTGTCTCGGTGCGGGGATCGAACCCGCAGCCTCTCGTTTCGCAAGCTGGTGTCTAGCCAACTGCGCTACGGGGCTGTCAAACAATATCAATAACTTGCTGTCAATAACTTAGTGTAACGTCTGTAAATAATTATATATTTATTTTATTGTGAACCATTCGGCTCATAAGTTGACAATTGCTCGTTTTGAATATATGATGGAATGTGTAGTTTTAATTATTGCTTTTTTTAAGTCTGGCAAACGACTCTGCTTGATATAATAAACTATAAGTAAGGAGATGAGGGAATTTTTTTTTTTAATCGTGACTTCATATTATTGAAGAAAATTGTTTACAGACAAAGTAATCCTTATTTCATTAATTTCAGTACCTGAAATCCAGTTCAATTTACAACTGGTGATAAAATTCCAAGAATGTACTAAGCAATGGCTAAATGACTTGACGTGGCACTAAGCGTTAATTTTTTTTTTCTATTTATTTAGAGGCTTTGTCGCTATAGCAATAATGTCGCCCCAGGGAAACATAACAAATTATAACATCAATTTAGGTACAGATTAAATTCATTAGTGTAATTACGATCTGGGCCTAAAGTCGTTTATGCTATGTAACCATAACAATAGTGGCCCTTTGATAAACATTTCGTGGAAATAAAATGTTCAGATGAAAAAGGAACTTGATGTATATTGCGATCATTTGTTCAAAAGAATGTATGAAAATAAACAATGCTCAGAGGAAGTCTTTTGCAAAACCAATATCTCAAATGTTTTCATAGTAATCTGCTTTGAGTAACCTAATATTCTCTTTATCGGAATTCCTATGCTGATTTATTTTCAATTGAAAGTTTAAAAAACAATTATGAACAGAATCAGAAAATACTTTTAACTTCGTCTAATATTCAGATGGTGTCGCCAAGGCCAATTTGAAACGCTTTTATTGTTTTGTCTTTGTCTATTACATCTGTATTCTGTTGTTTTCTTTTATTATTTGAATGCAGGGGTTGAAGTTTATTGTAAATCGTTACCTCTTCAGATTTCTCCATCAAAAATTTGGCTTGAATTTCCAAAATAACGTTTTTTTACAATTTTTGTCTATTTGTCTGTTTGTTCCGGCTAATCTCTGAAACGGATGGACCAATTTTGACGGGACTTTTATTGACAGGTAGCTGATGTAATACTGTATAGATAAAAAATATATTTTATTTTAGAAAAATAATGTTGCAATGTCCAAGTACTGTCCAGTACCGCGCGCAGCTAACGCGCATGCCTAGCTATTGTCAACAAAAATATGACTTAATTTGGAATAAGTAAAAATAAAATGAAATTAAGTAGGTATCATAATAAAAATAATTTTTTTTTAAAGAATCGACTCTTAGTTGGAACGACGTTCGCCGGGTCAGCTAGTTTATTATTAAAAACGAAGTGCACAAAATTCACAATTACTAAGTCAAAAAAGAAAATTGTCCAAATCAATCAACAGGCTCTAAATCTATTTTTCATGCTTTTAAAAGAAAAAAAAACAACCAAAAGTAATGCATACCACCTTTGTCGATCATGAATCCGTTGGTCTCTTCCAACCGCAGCGGTTCACCAATGTGGTACTGCAACAGCTTCAGCTCAGGGTTTATGGTGACGCCCGCTTCGCTCCACCGGAACCTCACCTTCTGATTACTATATGAAACTGAAGTAAAGAAATATACTATACATTATATACTGGCTGCATAGGAATATCTTGAATCTTTTGTGTTTAGAAGCACAGAACAGCTGAATAAGATTAAAGGGGTAATAGACAGTATTTTGTATGGGGACGAGTGCCGCTGCTTGTCTGTCACCTGTTCATTCTACTACGATTACACATCATCATCGTCAACATCAGCCCATATACGTCCCACTGCTGGGCACGGGCCTCCTCTACAACTGAGAGGGTTGAAGCCTAAGTCCACCACGCAGGCCTAGTGCGGATTGGCATACACAAATAACTTCAAAAAGTCAGAGGTGTGTGCCTGGGGTTTGAACCCGCGACCGCCGAGATTGTCAACCGCGCGCCAAAACATCGAGCTCATCACTGCTTCACGATTACACGACGAATTATAAAAAATCAATCAAAAAAGAAAGGGGTGCTATTGGTTGTCACACACTTATAAAAATCTTGATATTACACGCTACCCGAATTACTAAGCAGCGGCAGTGTCAAACATATGATAGTATAATCGTAGGTTCGGCACGCTCGGCAGGCTGACATTTCCTTTCTAGTCTTAATCAACTGTTCTATGTTTAAAAGTAATCGATGTACATTATTTTGTAACAGTCTCCTCAATACCTAGTGGTATAAAATACAGGTTAGTCATCTCCACCGGTCATAAATATCAACACATGTTATGAACACTGGAAATGTATTACTCGTAATTAGGTCATATATTAATTTAATCTACAGAAAACGAACATGATCTCAGTAAGCACAGTAATGTAAGCAAAAATATACATAAACCAAGTAATATAATATACACATATAACACATTACATGAAAGCTTGGTACAGAGTACGCTACAGTTTTACAGACATAATTTGTAGAAAACACAGCTGCGTGAGATCTAGGTAATCGCGCGTCTATTATTCATAGGGAACATTCTAGAAATTTATTTTTCGGTACCTTTACATGATATGAATATATATTTTTTTACTACCTCCGCTCCGGTTGCGAAACTAGAAGCGCGGGTTTGATCTCCGCACCTAGACAAATATTTGTGTGACCCACAAGTATCTGTTTCGGGTCTGAGTATTTGTGAGGCCGAAAAGTCTTGTCGTTTCTGATACCAACGACACAAGAATTATATCTTAGCTTAGGGGTCCACCATGCAAAATGGACGGTAGGCGGGCTCGTGGAAGGGCACCTACAAGATGGTCTGACGCAGTGAGGGAGGCAGTGGGAGGCAGTATGCACCGTGCGGTTCACTCCGCCTATGACCGCAACCAATGGAAACTGATTCTGCGTGGTCGCGATCCTCAGCAGTGAGGGAACGAGGAAGAAGAATGGGGTCCACCAACCCGCACTAGGCCAGCGTGGTGGATTAAGGCCTAAACCCTCTCAGTTGTAGAGAAGGCCCGTGCCCAGCAGTGAGACGTATGTGAGATGATGATGATGATGAATGGGGTCAGAACTATACATAATATGTTTGTGACCAATGCATATATCGAGTCAAAAATTAGCGGTCGCGGGTTTAAACACAGGCACACGCCTCTGACTTTTCGAAGTTATTTGTGTATTTATAACGAATCATCATGCATCATGTACCTGTAAGAACTGAAAGAACTCTTGGTGTACTTAGGAATTTCATAGTTGTGTAGTCTGCCCACCCGAACTTCGTCAGCATGATGGCTTAAGGCCTCTAAGAATCCTAGTTTAAATATATACATACTCACACTTGTATTATGATGATGCCATTTGTGACACTACCTTATTGAGTTGTGACCAGTAAACAATGTTGTTTCTATCTTTATGGTGTACAATAAAGCATAATAAATAAATAAATATATTCTCCGAAGGAGTAGGACTAGGCAGAGGTGCATTTTTGCACCCAAGTATCGCCAATTGTGTTCGTCCTACATAATGGGAATGGAAGGTGAACCTATTTTTGGTTTTCGAGCACAATTCCAAACTTGCTGCTACTACTAAGAATTTCCTAATTGAAAAACCCAAAAGCACTTTCGCACCCGGGAATCGCACCCGGGATCTAAAGATCTATGGTGCATACTTGTATATACGCAATAAGTACCACAAGGCAGTGTTAGTTTGTTTTTAAAGCATTTGATGTATAATAGCATACTACAAATAAAATTTTGCCCGAAATTGTGCCCGAAAATCGGCAATAGGCTCGCCCCCTATTACGTGGGACTGATACATACTTGGCGAAATGTAGGTGCAGAAATGCACCCGTGCCTACCCCTTCGGGGAATACAGGCGTGAGTTTATGTATGTATGTATGTAGGTAAATGAAATTTTACTCACAGCTCTCTATGTAGATGGGGCACGATTGGATGTCCATGGGGTAAAGTTGGAACTCCATCTGGCACGCGATAATGGCGTGCATCCGCGCAGCATATCTCACCGTCTGGTTCCTGTACAGCGTCACTGATGAGAATTTATGAGTCAGTTCCGCGATCTCTGTGGACAAATTAGAATTATTTAAATTTTTACTCTACATTTTCTGGAGTTTGTAATGCCGAGCGTATTTTGTGAATAGCGATCTTTTTTTTATTCAATTGTTTTTGGTATGTTAAAGTGATGGCCTCGAGGTTTAGACACGCGGTCGAGAATCTCGACGGTCGCGGGTTCAAACCCCAGGCACACACCTCTGACTTTTCGAAGTTATGTGTGTATTCAAAATGAATTGTCACTTTCTTTAACGGCGAAGGAAAATATCGTGATAAAACCTGCACACCTAAAAATTCTTAGGAATTTCTTAGGTGTGTAGTCCGCCAACCGGCACTAGGCCAGCGTGGTGGACTAAAGCCTAAACCCTCTCAGTTGTGGGGGAGGCCCGTGCCCAGCAGTGGGACGTATATGGGCTGATGATGACGTTGATGATGATGAAAGTAAATAAATAAATAAAGACACTTAATAATCACATACATAGTTCTGACCCCACACTAAGATGCAAGACTTATGCCGTGGGTAATTCAAACTACAAGAGACTTTACTGTGTCACAAACACACAATGCAACACAATATTTGTGGATCACACAAACATTTGTCTTAGTACGGGGATCGAACCCGCGGCCTCTCGTTTCGCAAGCTGGTGTCTAGCCAACCGCGGCACGGGGCTGTAAATAAGTAAATATAAACTGAAATAAGACCGGCCTTAGTCCTAAATGTTAGTTTATTAAATTACTACTTAAGCATTCTTTAGCCTGCTTTATTGATAGTGATTATTATTGGTAGTGATGTCCTCGAGGTTTAGGCGTGCGGTCAAGAATCTCGGCGGTCGCATGTTCAAACCCCAGGCCCACATCTCTGACTTTTCAAATTTATGTGTGTATTCACAATGGATCATCACTTACTTTACGGTGAAGGAAAACCTGAACACCTAAAAGTTGTTAGGAATTTCCAAAGAAGTAGAAAATATGAAAAAAATATTAGAAAGTGTAATGCCCACACACCGAGTCTCTAGACTTTGTAATTAACCTTTGAATGAACTGATGTGTAATTTAGTCATACAAGGGTTTTTATGGCTTAGCGTGAAGCGACAAACTCCAAAAATCACATCTAATTTCGCTCACAATGTTTAGTCTAAGAGCTTTAACTTTCATCCGCCAATTTAACTTTCCTAACAAAACAACATTACCTACCTATGTTTTTTAAACTTAGTTAAACATTTAAAAGTGATTTTCGCTTTAAAAGTCCGCTGAACCGCCTACGTGTTAGGACTACGGAATATTGTTTCATGCACCATTTCTTTCGAAACAAGCTGTGTCATTAGAAATTATTAAAATAGTTCCAAAGAAAAAAATGGTGTACTGCGGTGAATATGTAAGCAGCACAGGAGTTCAGGGCTCTCGAAATTAACATTTTATCTCTTTTTAACTTTACTATTCACTGCCTCGTGGTCTAGCGGTACAAGTATGTGCCGTGCGATCTAGAGGTCCTGGGTTCAATTCCCGGGTCGGGCAAAGTGTTATTGGGTTTTTCCATTAGGAAATTCTCGGTAACAGCACGGAGTCTGGAAAAGTGCCCGAAAAACGGCAATAGGCTCGCCCTCTATTACGTGGGACTGATACATACTTGGCGAAATGTGGGTGCAGAAATGCACCTCTGCCTACCTCTTCGGGGAATACAGGCGTGAGTTTATGTATGTATGTATGTATCTATTCACGTATCTAGCAGCTATCTATAACAGCATGATTAGATATTTAGTATATTTTATTGCTAGATTTTTCTAGTAAATATCAATGAAGTACCTAATGACCTAGAGGACTTAGCACCCAATCTGGGGAAATATATCGGCAGTTCAAGGTTCAAATAAAATGAAAATTTCTGTCTTTTGTAAGTTATTAATGCATCTTTTGATTAACTCACAGAAATGGTAGTTAAAAACGTGGTGAAGAATCCTGCTTACGTCAGTTTTTTTGACAAGGATTTTCTTAGCTGTGTATGTAGTCTACTTACAGCTCTAGGTCAGACAATACAATAAGTATCTTAATCTGCCTGATGAGAATACCCCAAGTATGAACCACGAGCATCTCGCAGTAAATGAGTTTATGAAACATTAATGCAATTAAGCATCCTTTTCAGAGCATAAGCAGTGATGGCCTCGAGGTTAAGGTGCGCGGTCGAGAATTTCGGCGGTCGCAGGTTCAAACCCCAGGCACACACCTCTGACTTTTCGAAGTTATGTGTGTATTCACAATGAATTATCACTTGCTTTAACGGTGAAGGAAAACATCGTGATAAAACCTGCACACCTAAAATTTCTTAGGAATTTCTTAGGTGTGTAGTCCGCCAATCCGCACTAGGCCAGCGTGGTGGACTAAGGCCTAAACCCTCTCAGTTGTAGAGGAGGCCCGTGCCCAGCAGTGAGACGTATATGGGCTGATGATGATGATGATGATGATCCTTTTCAGAATACTACGGAAATTTATTTAACATTTAGCCCACCTTAAAATTCTTTCAAATTTCTTGGGTGCGTAGTCCGTCAACCCGCACTCGGCCAGCGTGGTGTAATAACGCCTTACCTTATAACTCTCATTATATATGTATTTTAAGTCCACACGCACCTCCTTAAAGCCGCGTTATTTTCATTAACACCGCATTGTTGAATATTTTATTAGAAATTACGTGGGAGTTTTCATATTGAGATTCCTGGAGGCATATTATAAATGTTGCTGTGTTAATAATGTTATGCGGTAATTCTGACTGTGTGTTTTTGCTTTATTAAAATATTATAAAAAGCAGTTACCCGCAACTGTATGTGAAACTTTAGATTTCAAATTAAGAATATTTTTACTCCGATGTTGCTACATTTTTCTTTAGATGAAAGGAAACCCTCTGTCGTGGTATGGACGTGTTATGGAAGGGATGAATCATATGTAGGTAAAAAGGTGATGAATACTAGATGAAGAATGGACAAGCAGAGGAAGGCCAAATAAAAGATGGATGGAGTGCGTGACTGAAGATATATAAGACAAAGGGGTGAATGAAGATATGACGGCTGATAGGGATGTTTGGAAGGATAAAACATACTGCGCCGAACCTAAATGAAATTGGGAACAGAGTAAGGAAATTATGATGTTACTACATTTGCCGTACCGCTCCTCTTGGTCGTAGCGTGATGAAATATAACCTATAGCCTCTCTTGATTAATCCTTTAACATTATAAATGCGAAAGTAACTCTGTTTGTCTGTCTGTCTGTCTCGCTTTCCTGCTAAAACTACTGAACCGATTTTAATGAAATTTGGTACACAGATAGTTTAGAGCCTGGGAAAGGACATAGGCTACTTTTTATCCCGGAAAAAGGGTTTTAAGGGGTCGCATGCTGCTTTCCACAAACTAATCTTAGTGTTTTTTTTAAAAACCAAAGTAATCCTTATATTCATTGTATGGTAAGCACATGAGTCAAAACGTATTATTTTATTTACCTGCGACCGCTAAAATGATTTATGCAGTGTGTTAAATAATTTAATTTATCAGCCCATATACATACACCTGGGACGGATCTCTTCTGCAATTAAGAGGAGTTGTCAAAGTTCATATACATGAGATGTCCCTGTGGAAAAGTCATGAATTTTCGGCTAGTCTCTTAGAATAATTTTAAAAACGATACAAATAAATTAACACAAATTCAATAACAATTTTTAACTTGAACATAGAGAATAGGAGAACTATTCTGCTAAATTTTAAACAATATGTAAATTAATGTCCCGTTTTCTTAATTAAATGCTATTATTTTTCAAAGTACTATAACAGGATTTCTCAAACTTTTGGTTTCACGAACCCCTGTTAAAGTTTCCAGGTGACAACAAACCCCTTAAGCCTTAAGTAACTAATTAAATCCCTCCCCCCCCCCCCAAGGTAAATAAGTTTAAAGAAAAATAAGATTTTCAGTTCAATAAAAGAACACAAACTAAGTGCCAAAACAAATATCTTTTTAATATTAATGTGAAACAAGCACATTGTTTCATGTTGCAAATGGATTTAACTTTAGAAAAAAATTGGACAAAATATCTGGTCACGAATCCCTTGCCGTCGAATAGCGAACCCGTAGGGGTTCGCGTACCCACTTTGAGAAACCCTACACTATAAGGTCAAAGCTAAATCTGAGTGAAGCTGTAATTCCCAAATCTGGTTATTCAATAAACACACATTGTGTATTCAGGCGTTCGAGTCGTCAACCAGACGGCTGAATACATCAATAATCAGAATTATCGAGTCTCCTTATCGAGTTACTACCAACCTAACGGAATTGTACCTACAAAGGACTCAACTAATGTTGCTGGTACATACACTTATGCCTCTATCCTTACGAGGGCAAGCAGAGGTTCTTTTCTGCACCTCTGGTTCGCGATTAGTGCATTTAGGGGGTATTGCGGTTCTTCAGGCACATTTCTAGACTCCATGCGGTACTGACAATATCTTGATGGAAATTCCTAATAACAATGCCCGACCCGGAAATCGAATCCCCTAGATCACACAGACCCCAAGATCACACAGTAAACTTTCATCACGAGATCAGAACGCAGTCTGCTAATTTTATTATATAATCTATTTTCAACGAAAATTATTTAGACGATTCAACAGTAGATTAGTTATAAATAGACCGTTAGTATAGAATATAATAATAATAGAACGTTTCTACGCCACAGAACTCTTGTTAACATCAAACTCACGCCGCGGTTCTAGTGTACTGCTAATTGGCAAGTTGACACTTACTCCGATACGGTAATTAAAGTTCACCGAAGCTTGCCAGCGTTAAGGCTTGATAAGGAATGAGCGAAAGCAATGTTAGTCAAGGTTACGCAAGTAACAATTATTATGATTAAATAAGCAGGTCAGATGAAATAGGTCGTTGAAAATGAACAAGAGATACAAAGTTAAAGTATCAAATTATTAGAAAGGATATTTGAAAATATTGTTGACTTTAAATTCGTTGATTTAAAAAAATAATTGTAAATATTCAAAGAAACAGATGTATAAGATAAATTTATAATAAAATTGTGAAATTGAATTTTTATTTATGAGAATAATAACAACTAAAATCGTGGTAGTCACAGGCAATGGTAGTGCAGTATTATCGAAAATAGCAAATGATAGTGTTTTTAAAGCTAATCAATTGCTTGAAAACTACATCTCTTTAGATGAAACTAACGTAACTCCTTGACATAGTGAGTTGTGAAAGTGTTATCAAGCGTCAACGCTGCTTTTGGTGTAAAAGTGCCAAATCTTATTAAGGAGCAATTGACATGTTACCGGACGATCGTTGGTGGTATTGTAACACAGCTCCTAAAAGGAAAAAGTTTAATTGTAATCAAAACAAAAAAAAAAACATAATTCTTCGGTAAACTATTTGGATTATGAAAAGTTGCTTTTGGATATTTTAATATATAATCTTTTCATGCACTATATTGTTGAAAACACAGCAAAAGTTTCTCATATAAAAGGGAAATACAAAAATATGATTTAACGAGATTAAATTTCATTTTCAACTCCATTTAAATTCTAGACATACGAAAATCACAATTTTGCACACCTTATAAATATTGAGAGCCTGTAGCGTTTTAAGTCTCCTCTAGTTTTGTAGGTATAATCTACACGGCAAGATTGCCTTTTATTGTGGAGTCGGGGTTATGTGACATTATTATATTAGACTATAAGAGAGACAATAAAGAGACTGCCTCGTGGTCTCGCGGTACAAGTATGCGCCGTGCGATTCTAGAGGTCCTGGGTTCGATTCCCGGGTCGGGCAGTGTTATTGTTTTTTTCCATTAGGAAATTCTCAGTAACAGCACGGAGTCTGGAAATGTGCCCGAAAACGGCAATAGACTCGCCCTCAATTACGTGGGACTGATACATACCTGGCCAAATGTGGGTGCAGAAATGCACCTCTGCCTACCCCTTCGGGGAATACAGTCGTGAGTTTATTTATTTATTTTATTTATTTATATACTTTTTAGTACACTATACAATAATTTATACTACATGATTGAAAACAATGAAGACAATAAGTATATGCACAATAGGCGGTCTTATCGCTAGCTGCGATCTCTTCCAGACAACCTACATAGTTAGACATAGTTTATGTATGTATGTGTATGTACTATAAACAAAACGACAAACATTGTACTCCAATGGGGGTTGTCGTCGAAGTCAACGTTTAAAGTTTAAGCCCACTGGTCATGAATATTGCTATTTGAAATTTTTCAGTAGCAACACGAAGTCTGGAAAAATTAAATAAAGACACTCTTTATTACGTGGGAGTTTAAAAGACTTCTGACGAAAAGTCTGTAGAATACGTTTCTGCTAACCTATTGTGTCTAATAAGTATACGATACTTTATTCATCGGCCGTTGGAGCAGACAAGTGTTGGACTGGAGACCGCGCTTAGGTAGACGTAGTGTAGGACGTCCTGCAGCACGATGGTCCGACGACTTGAGAAAGGTGGCGGGTAGCGGATGGATAAGAGCTGCTCAAGACCGGGATGGTTGGCGCCTACTTGAGGAGGCCTTCGTTCAGCAGTGGACGGCGATAGGTTGAGAGTATACTTTATTCACTACTAGCATTCGGGTCCAATTTTAAATACAGAACTAAACAAATGCCTGTCATAACATTCTGAGCAATATGGTCTGTGAATGTATTTTATATGTTAGGTATAGTCCCCGCACTGCCCAGGCGTATTTTTTTTAAAGTAACCTTTATTACTTCCTAACTTCCCGTCTATACGTAAAGTCACTCAAATCCGTAAAGTACCTAGATTTTGCGTCTATTCGATGTACATACAAAAATACAAAGCTTACCTTCATAATATTAATAGTATTGTTATAGATAACATAACATACATATTAGGTCTTCCGGTTAGTTTTGAGGGAACGTGTCAAGTAGCTGTCGCGTCACGTCGGTGCAAATTACTTAGATATTCGATGTTGCACGTTTTAGATTACACTTTAATTATTCAAAGTAACTCATTTCTAGTAAACCCATGCAAGTTTTTAGTGTGATTAAGTATGAAATGCGATAAATATCACTCTTGTCATTTACTACTGTTTTTTACTGCATTACAATGCTCGCCCACACGTCGCAAAAACTGTAAGAGATACACTTTCGGATCTTCAGATTGTGCTCCTTCTGATTACCATCTATTTTGACCTATGCAACACATACTTGCAGATCAGCACTTATCAAAAAATCGTATGTATCAAAAAATGGATCGATGAATGGATAGCTTCAAAAAATTATATATTTTTTTAAATTATGGAATCCATTTTTGCCCGAAAAATGGCAAAAGGTTGTAGCTAGCAATGGAGCATATTTGATTAAAATTAATTTATCTTTTTTACAATACAAAAGTATTCCGTTTTAATTATATCCCTCAAAATTAACCGGAAGACCTACTCGTAATACTTATATCATAGCAATGATAAGCCGTAAGATATAAATAAAATCGTCTTTCTCAATCCGATTATGGTCTGGAATTGGGACCATTTCCTTGTTTCAATCTTTTGACAATAATGAGATCGTTAGGGATTTCATGTTTACTTTCAGAAAATTATTTTTATCCATTTAATGAAGAATCCTCGCAAAATTGGTTTTTGCTTTAAATTTTTCTTTGAATTTATTGTGCAAACATCAGCTATTAAACTCTAGACAAACACTGGGAAGCATTTCGTTCTTTATTGTCTTCCGATCGAAAATTTACAAACTTTGTTTATAATGGAAACAGATTGCGTTTTTCAATTTAATATAATTTTAACATAAATATATAATTACATACATACATACATAACCTCATGCCTGTATTCCTCGAATGAGTAGGCAGAGGCACATTTTGCACCCACATTTCGCCAGATATGTATCAGTCCAAAGTAATTTTCGGGCACATTTCCAGACTCCGGGCTGTTATTGAGAATTTCCTAATGGAAAAACCTAATAACACTTTTCCCGACCTGGGAATCGAACCCGGAACCTCGAGATCACACGGCACATACTTGTACATCGAGATAACAAAATAGTCCAATAATAATGCGTTACTGGTTTTAAACAAATTAAATCTAATCTCTGTGACATAACTAATAATTTACCGAAATCGATTTGATAGGAGATACCATGTTTGCAAACTATAACACTAGTAGAACTCAATTACCCAAGCACACACACACACACATTAAGCATACTCGTAGTAATTTCAAGACAGGATGCTGGAATACATCCAAAATTAAGTTATTAGGTCTGTATGCCACCACACGAATATTGCGAAAGCTAATTTATATTAATGGTAAAAGTTTGATGAATTAATTTGAGGCCGTTAACGAGTCCGGAATGTTATTACGTTATTAGATCAGTTTTGAAGTTGTATGTATATTTATTATGAAATGAATATTATCTGGAAAAATACAATATATAATTTTTTGGGGATTTTTTGGTTATGAATCGCTAAGTTAAACACTGGCTTTTCTAAAAAGATTGTCTTGCGGTGACAGCCTCTCTTTTGTCGCCATAATTGTGCTGACATTTTCGTTATAGAGAAGGCACAGATAAGTCTGGACCGTGAGGCAGTTGGATGGGTAACTGTAAGGGGCTTTCGATGTTCCGCGCGAAGATTACTGTTCGAACGCTAAGGAAAAAGTTAAATTAAAACACGTTAATCGCGTGAGATAATTCCGAGGCATTTTAAATAAATTCTGTTCGGAGAATTTGACCATATTGCATTATGATGGTATGAAGTGCTATCCAGATAAAATACAAATACATATATTAAGAAGAACCGCCTATTTATGACTATCTTCGTGATGAATAGGTACTTTAGCTGAGCCGTGGCTTATTATGAAATGAAATGAAATGAAATTGCTTTATTTAGTCACGTAGGCAATCAAATAGCACTTATGACAAGTCAATACAGAAAAGAAAAATCTTTTATTATTACATTATATTATAATGTTTTATTTTATTAAGTATTTTTTTTTACGGTTTATTTAAAGCAGTGACGGCCTCGAGGTTTAGGCGCGCGGTCGAGAATTTCGGCGGTCGCAGGTTCAAACCCCAGGCACACACCTCTGACTTTTCGAAGTTATGTGTGTATTCACAATGAATTATCACTTGCTTTAACGGTGAAGGAAAACATCGTGATAAAACCTGCACACCTAAAAAGTTCTTAGGAATTTCTTAGGTGTGTAGTCCGCCAACCCGCACTAGGCCAGCATGGTGGACTATGGCCTAAACCCTCTCAGTTGTAGAGGAGGCCCGTGCCCAGCAGTGGGACGTATTTGGGCTGATGATGATGATTATAATTTATTTTTAGTTTTCATCAGGGAATACATAATCTCTTATTATTATTTTAAAGTAAATAGATACGATATTAATATGACAAAGACACAAACGATTCATTTATTTTGGTTGAAATTTATTCATTTCTTGTTTTTAAATGTCGTCAAGTCTGATTTCTTCTACCAATTTATAAATAATTTATTTAATATTATGAAATTGTAAAAAAATATTAAAAGTACAATGTCAAGTCCTAAGGCGAAGATCCAATCAAATAATTTCTCCAATTGCCTTTACCCTTACTTATACTATATCATCAGGAATAAGGAATTACATTTCATAGAACTATAGAAGCAGTGGAAGACGAGCTTATATGTTATTTGGTACGTCAATAGTTGTTTGAATAATAGGCAGGGTTCTGTGCGTCGGGTCCTTCAAAATGGTCTTTGTTGGAATTGAAACATTACCCTCCTGTTGTCTGAAAACTGTTCCCTTCGTGTGTGTATTACGGATTGACGCGCCAGGCGCCCTTATTGAAGGAATTTTATATAGGTAACTAGCAGCATAAAATACAAACAGTATTTATCAGAAATAAATTATTTCAAAGTAACAGTAGTAGAGCATTTGTAATCGCACAGACAGTGAGGAAAAGAGTTGTTAAAGTCATCATAAGGAATTTGTAGCACATAAGTGTTTTTGAACAGGCCGATAAAAAAAATATCAGTGGATACTCCGCTAACCCGTAGTTACTAGCCACTAGGCCAGTGATGGACTAAGGCCTTAAACCCTCTCCGTTGTAGAGGTAGCCTGTGCCCAGGAGTGGGACTTATATGGACTGATGATGATGATGAGTCCCACTTTTAACACATTCCATTTACTATTTAATCACAGTTCGGTCACATTGCCATGCAGGTTCAAAAAGGAAGTAGAAACGGGTTCCTAAAATTCTAAAGAATTAAATACAATGAATAAGACTTAAACATAAAGGTTGTAACTTTGATGTAGAAATAAACCGTAGCCTACCTCTTTTGGGAACATGTGCGTTGCTATAGGTAAGTATATCAATACCTATTTTCCCTAGGGAATGCCCTAAATATATCTTATAGTCAATTTAACTGACTGTAACTCTCAAATTCAATTGAACGTAAAGGAGAATTTAAATTTTCATTAGTATTTAATAAATAAATAAACCGATCAGTCACATGCATAGTTTTGACCCCACAAGAAAATACGAGTTTTGTGTCGTGGGTATCAGAAACTACGAGAGACTTTTCGGTCTCACAAACAACCAAACCAGAAACAAATATTTGAGGATTACACAAACTTTTGCCTTTGTGCGGGGATCGAACCCGCTTCCTCTGGTATCGCACGCTCGTGTACAGTCAACTGTGCTACGGGGCTGTCAATAAATAATCAATAATAATTTACTTTTTTTTAATATTTTTCCCCAACAGTGCTGACATTCCGCAAAAATAAAAGTTATAGCATGGGCAAATACGAATATGTCAACAAAACAAACGAATTTCCAATCTTTAGCGTCGATATTGAAAACGTTTTTTTAACAGAATTCCGTTTTGTATTTTCTCTCTATATTCGAATCGTTATAGTAAAACAAACTGCACATTTACGGGAAATAAAGTTCAGTTTAAATTTTTATAAAAAGGCATTTCATTCTATAATAGAGTTTGATTATTAAAACTTTTAAGCAGTCATGTCAAATTCTTTAGTTTTAACGTAATGCCCATTTTAATCTTTTGTTTTGTTTTTTTTTTTGTTTTTTAATAATAATCATTTCATGTGGTTAAACTTTTACATTCGGAATCACATTTCTTGAGCCTATCTTTAATTGAAACAGGAGTTTAGGTACCGAGAATGTTACCTTGTGCAGGTTATCAAAATTCCCATACATGACAAATCTTTGAGACAGATATTAAAATAGAACAGAAGATATATTAAAAATAGAAATATCCCTATTTTTCATGTTTGAGTACTAGCTAATCGTAGTTTGAAGTACTAGCTAATACCCTTGTAACTTCCAAAAGCCAGAGTTGACCTGGTTTTGAATTCTTAACTACATCTTTGTTTATCCAGTCCACATCTCTTACACTCACTGATTTACTATTTAAAGTGAATTAACGACTCACCAGTAACTTTGGAGTTCAAGAAATAAGGGTCTGGATGCCACAGGTTGTCGAAGAATTCTGGAGGCAACGTGACGTGGTCGTCGCCCTCCTCGAAGATATCTTCTGGCAACTGCAGACGGCTTTCACTCCAAGTCTGCCTTATGAACATGTCCACTCTGAAATGAGCAGGTTTCTCTTAATATTTTCAATGACTTATTCATTATTAGCCCAAACATGTCCATAGCACAGGCCTACCACATGTCCACCTGGCCTAGTGCGGGTTGGCGGACCGGACTACACCTAAGAAATTGCTAAGAACGTTTAGGTGTGCAGGTTTCCTCGCGATGTTTTCCTTCGCCGTTAAAGTACGTGATAATTCAATGTACACACATAACTTCGGAAAGTCAGAGGTGTGCCTGGGGTTTAACCCGCGTACTCCGAAATTCTCAACCGCGTGCCTAAACTTCATAGCCATCACGACTTTCAAGTCTTTCAATGACTTATTACGATTAATCAAAAAATATTTATCAACAAACATCTACGCATATAGAATAATGCCTTTACTCTTTTTAGATAGGCAAACCCTATTGAATTACCCAGCTAACATACCAGCTTAGCATCTTCTACATACATATGACAAAAAAAAATACTTATAAATTCTTGCCTTTAAACCAGCATCTAAGGGGCCATTCAAGTATTACGTAAGCACTAATGGGAGGGTGGGGGATCTTCGCTGTGCTTATTTTAGATGAGATGGGAGATGGGGGTGTCTGGAAGGTGATTACGTAAGCATTTTTTTTTCTTTTCCGGATTTTTTTTACAAAATTTTGACCCAATTTCTTGAAAGAAAAAAGAAACCAGAACAGATAAAAAAAATGAAGTACGATGGGGAGGGGGAAGTACGATATTTGCTTACTTTTGCTGACATGGGGGACGGGGGGGTAAATAATTGTGATAATTTTGCTTACGTAATACTTGAAAGGTCCCTAATACAATAAATATACTTCTAATGAGAAATTTAATATAGCTTCCTAAGTTACAATGTCAACAATTTGTCTCAAATAAGATAAAAAGGTATTCTTAGAAAGAGCTGTTAATAATTTCGCCAGAAGTCGATGTAATTTCATTGTATATTTCTACAAGTTAATTAATGTTGTGGTTGCTCCCGTTTTTCATGCAAACGAGGGTCTAACAAGAATTTTGTTTACATCGCTGTTTCGGGTCGAAAACTTGATGATTAAACGCGCTTGTTTATAATCAATGGTTAAGTAATTGACTATGCAGATTAATCTTCCTTCCATTTCGTTTCACAGGTCTGTCTCAGTTTTTGTAGGATTACTGGGAATTTAATAATAACTTTTTCTTTTTAAATGTAATATTTGAATTTGACTGTCCCGTGGCGCAGTTGGCTAGACACCAGCTTGCGAAACGAGAGGCTGTGGGTTCGATCCCCGCACCAAGACAAATGTTTGTGTGATCCACAAATATTTGTTTCGGGTCTGGGTGTTTGTGAGACCGAAAAGTCTCTCATAGTTTCTGATACCCACGACACAGGACTTGTAACCTAGTGTGGGGTCAGAACTATGTATGTGACTGTTGGGTGTATTTATTTATTTATTTAAATACGACCAAACTTGAAAATATATCATAGAAGTTTTGTGCTGTAGGTATCAGACGAGAGAATACAACGCTATTTATAAAACACGGAGCAGATAAAAGTCAAGCCCAGACGATTTTTATCGATCAGGTGCATACAAAATTAAATAAGTTTTTCAATTGGTATTACATTTTCTATCATTATTTGACCCTACGCTTAGTTGCACACCAATTGACGCTTGAAGAAACCAGAAAGCAATAACAAACATAATATTTTTTCTTTGGGTTATGAAGTTTAAAATTTATTCCCCAATATCAGAATTCCATGATATTTAATGCTGGTATTTCTTTTTTTAAATAAATAAATACACCCAACAGTCACATAATATGTACATAGTTCTGAACCCACATTCAGATACGAGTCTTGTGTCGTGGGTATCAGAATCTTGGAGAGACTTAACGGTCTCACAAACACCCAGACCCGAAACAAATATTTGTGGTTCGCACAAACATTTGTCTCGGTGCGGGGAACGAACCCACGACCTCTCGTTTCGCAAGCTGGTTTCTAGCCAACTGCGCCACGGAGCTGTCAAATCAATTTAAATCTAATCTCTGTGACATAACTAATAATTTACCGAAATCGATTTGATAGGAGATACCATGTTTGCATGTTTGCATACCATAATACTAGTAGAACTCAATTACCCAAGCACACACACACATTAAGCATATCAATAATACTTTCCTTTTTTAAATATTTTTTTCCAACAGTGCTGACAGTATTTGTATACGAATTATTACGATAGTTTGATTGAATGCCTTGATTTAAGGTACCTATTATACCTACTATTACCATTAGTTGGTAAATGTCCGTTCCTAAATAAAAAATAAATACAAATAAGGTAATTATTAAGGGACATACTGTTGAAATAAATTAGAGCGATGTCTAAAATCCTCTTCTATTAAAAAGCCAAATGGGTATTGGTAAAATTTAAAATACTTAGAAATTGTATTTAAATCCTATCGAACCGAAATTAATTAAATTTTGAGCCCTAATACATTTCGGGTCTAAAAGGCAGCCTTTAATAAGGAGCTTTGAAGGGAAAACACAAATTAGTTTGTTATTTGGCTGTTTGGGAGCTCCGTTTTTATTGTTGTTGTTATTGTGTTTTTTTTGGACTATGTATGTATATCCAGAATTCAGCCCATATATATCAGACTATTTGTTATGGGCATCCTCTGCAACTGAGAGTTGTTAGGCCTTAGTCCACCTCGTTGGCCTTGAGGTGCTACACATCTAAAAATTCCTAAGAACTTTTAAGTATGCAAGTTTGTTTAATGACATTTTCATTCACCGTCAAAGTACGTGATGATTTATTTTGAATGCACACATAAATTTTAAACGTTAGAGGTTCATGCCAGCAGTTAATTTTAGCTTAGAAATAAGATTCAGTGAATTCATCATCAGCCTATATACGTCCAACTGCTGGGCACGGGCCTCCTCTACAACTGAGAGGGTTTAGGCCTTAGTCCACCACGCTGGCCTAGTGCGGGTTGGCGGACTACACACCTAAGAAATTCCTAAGAACTTTTAGGTGTGCAGGTTTTATCACGATGTTTTCCTTCACCGTTGAAGCAAGTGATGATTTATTGTAAATACACACATAACTTCGAAAAGTCAGAGGTGTGTGCCTGGGGTTTGAACCTGCGACCGCCGAAATTCTCGACCTCACGCCTAAACCTCGAGGCCATCACTGCTTCAGTGAATTACACTTAAGGTATTACGGAATTTCAAAGTTGTGGAAACCAATTGAAGTGCCTACTGCCAGATCTTATTGTTCATGTTCGAAAGGTTCCTATTCTCGGCGAGTATACATATTCTCAGTACATGCTCGGAGTTTCAAAATATGTCTGTGAAATGGCTATAGTACCGCTCTAAGCTTTGGAATTAACGACTGCCTAGCTAGTGGATAATTCATTGTGAATTATCGCCTTTAGCGGTGAAGGAAAACATAATGAAACCTGCACACCTAAAATTTCTTAGGAATTTCGTAGGTGTGTAGTCCGCCAACTCGCACTAGGACTCGTGGTGGACTAAGGCCTAAACCCTCTCAATGGTAGAGGAGGCCCGTGCCCAGCAGTGGAACGTATATTGGCTGATGATGATGATGATATCTAGTGGATAATATAGGCCATGTGTTTGTATGTTAGGTACCTAAAGTCCATATCTTCGACGTTGATAGAGTTAACGTCCACCACGTAAATGCTGAACTCTACGATGACTGGCTGACCTTTCCTTGCTGGCGGACGCATTTCTGTAAACGAAAAAATATTTTTAATTAAAATTTCATTCGGCCATTTCACATACATACATACCCGCACTAGGCCAGCGTGGTGGACTAAGGACTAAACCCTATCAGTTTTAGAGGAGGCTCGTGCCCAGCAGTGGGAAGTATATGAGCTGATGATGATGATGATGTACATAAAATACGCCTGTACTCCGGTAGTAGTAAGGAAAGATTAATTTATGCGCACATTCGCCATATTTTTTAATTTCCACGTCATAAGGGGCGAGCCTATTGCCGCTTTCTTATCCCAATTCCAGACTCAGTACTGCTTCTGAGAATTTATCTATAAATCCCTTATTACTTTGCTCCACCCGGAATTCGAACCTCAGCGCATACTCGTGTCGCGAAACAACGAGGCAGTAAGGAGAAAAAAACCCTAAATTATAATAATGTCATTTAACAGGAATAATAAAAAAATATGGTGTTTCAAATAAAGAAACGAATATGACGGTTTTGTGTGATCGTGGTGACTTCAGGCCTAACTCTTCGGTACAAAAAACCATTGCTAACGAGTGGGACATACCTACATTTATGTATATAATATAATAAAAAACTTTTTAGAGCGCTGTATTTGAATCTAAAAATATATTTGATTTAAAACAAAAATAAATTTAATCATGTAAAACCGTCGAGTCTAATGCCTTGTATTAAGTCAAGTTTTCAGAGTAACTGTAAAAATAAATATATCCAGATTTATATTCTAAATGCACGTATCCGCTTTGAAAATCCGTTTTACGTTTATTATGAATAAGGGATAATATCACATAACATGCGATGAATATAATATAGCAGTATTTTATGCTTTAAGCCTTTTAGGCAGTTTTACAAGAACTCTGATTGTGCTGAATTAATATTTATTTACATTTTATTTTATGCTAGCTATTGCCCGCAACTTCGTATGCAAAACATAGGTTTTGCAAAACGGCAAAAAATCATGTCGGTTGTATGGGAGCCACACTTAGTTTTTTTTTTTTATATCTGTTGTTATAGCGGCAACAGAAATATATCACCTGTCAATTTTTCAACTCTATCTATCACGGTTCATGACATACTGCATGGTGACAGACGAACAGACAGACAGCGAAGTCTTAGTAATAGGCTTTTACCCTTTGAGTACGGAACCCTAAAAAGGGTCGAGTTAAAAACGCGTGTATTCTAACAAAACAGCTCGGGCTCGGATGATATAAAGGCATGCTTTTTTACGTCCTTTCAGAGATCTTTCACACAAATTGTTGCTGACCTTTCCTTGGTATAGCCGCAGAGGGGTATTCCCAAATGATTGTATAGAACTCAAGTAATATTATTTATATGCGACCGTTTCGTCTACATAAGTTAAATAAGATTTTTTACCATCGTTTACCTGTATTGTTTTTTGCTACACGAAAGAAAATTCAAACACTTCATTATGAACTACGTTGATTAATATTTGAGACCAAATTTTGTTTCTATGATTATAAAAACTCGACTGCCTCGTAGTCTCGCAACAAGTATGTCTCGCGCGATCTACATACCTCGGGTTCGGTTTTTACAATTAGGAATTTTTCAGTAGCAGCACGGAGTCTGGAAATACATACATACATACATAAACTCACGCCTGTATTCCCCGAAGAGGTAGGCAGAGGTGCTTTTCTGTACCCACATTTCGCCAAGTATGTATCAGTCCCACGTAATAGGGGGCGAGCCTATTGCCGTTTTTCGGGCACATTTCCAGACTACGTGCTGTTACCGAGAATTTCCTAATGGAAAAACCCAATAACACTTTGCCCGACCCGGGAATCGAACCCAGGACCTCTAGATCGCACGGCACATACTTGTACCGCGAGACCACGAGGCAGTCTGGAAATGTGCCCCAAAAACGGCAATAGGCTCGCCCCATACTTCGTGGGACTGATACATAATATATACATAGCCGGCGAAATGTTGGAGAAATGCACCTCTACATAACCTTATATACGTATGTATGTAATAGACTACATACAAGTAGACGAAACAATCTATCTTGTAGGCTTTAATTACGCGATAGACTATATAAGGGAGAAGATAATTACCTTTAACATAATTCTCTGGCAGCACGACCCGTGGTTTGAGCGTGTGGTTCCTCTTCGATACGACATCATTACACAACCTGGAAATTAAAGGCAATACAATTAATGTCACTGAACTATTTCATCATCAGCCCATATACGTCCCACTGCTGGGCACGGGCCTCCTCTACAACTAAGAGGGCTTAGACCTTAGTCCACCACGCTGGCTTCTAGTGCGGGTTGGCGGACTACACACCTAAAAAATCTTAAGAACTTTAATGTGTGCAGGTTTTCTCACAATGTTTTCCTTTACCGTTAAAGTAAGTGATGATTAATTGTGAATACACACATAACTTTGAAAAGTCAGAGGTGTGTGCCTGGGGTTTGAACCTGCGACCGCCGAAATCCTCTACCGCGCGCCTAAACCTAAAAGCCATCGTTATTTGATCTAAAACGGTTTAATTACACATAATTGAAAATAGTTATTTTCAAACACAATTAATTAACACTTGTTATACTAACACAATTTCATATGACCTTATTTTCCCCCTGTCTCGGCCTCACTCGTCACACCGAAATTTAAACAAAAAAAATTAACAAGTAAAATACTTTAGCAAACAGTGTACAATTAATGTATTTTAAACTTTATTACAATGGTGTAGGGTGAATGTTTGTTTCCGTCATCCGTAGCAGCATTGACGTCAATGAAAACAGTAATAAAGCCAAAACAGCATTGCTTAAGGCTGGATACGTTCACGGATTTGCATGTCTTTAACCTGTTTATCGAAAAACTGAACGTTGGTCTAAAATTAGCTGCTCAGAATACTTAATTGGTATACAATTCTTACCTAAGCTATGTAAACATCTTGGGTAATAAGTAAAAATTACTATAAGAGCCAGATTTTAGATGAAGAAGAATGAATTGCGAAGGTTTTAAAAGTACTGCACGAAGAAATATAGACTGCCTTTATGGTTTAGTCAATAAGAACTAAATAAAAAGTGAGAGACAATACAATCACAGCACCGAGGCCTTTTTATTTTTTGTAAATGTAAAGATCAAAGTCTTTAGGGTCTGAAAACTTGAGAATTGAGATCATTATGTCTTTTGTAAATTCCCATACCCAAAAGACATGGATTTATTCGTAAGAAATGAAATGGTTTTGACATAGTTGAGCATTGGTATGAAACAATAAAATCAATTTTATACTGCTTTGTAAAATTTATCTTCATTAAATAATATTTTTGCATACCAAATAAAACTAATATTGGCTTTCACGCCGTGTTTTATGTTTTGTGAAAGTGTGTTGTTACGTATTACTGCTGTGTTTTACTACTGTTTACACTATATAAATAAAAAGAACATACTCGTACATAGGTATTGGTAACATCACAATAAGTTAGTGTCACAAATGGCGGCCTTATCGCTATCGGCGATTTCTTCGGACTGGAGAGATAAACATAGAGTGGGTGGATCTCAATGTAAATAAAATGTTCAAATTACTTATGATTATAAGTCGTGATGGCCTCGAGGTTTGGGCATGCGGTTGACAATCTCGACGGTCGCAGGTTCAAACCTCAGGCACACACCTCTGACTTTTCGAAGTTATGTGTGTATTCACAAAGAATTATCACGTACTTTAACGGTGAAGGAAAACATCGTGATGAAACCTGCACACCTAAAAGTTCCTAGGAATTTCTTAGGTGTGTAGTCTGCCAACCCGCACTAGGCCAGCGTGGTGGACTAAGGCCTAAACCCTCTCAATTGTAGAGGAGGCCCGTGCGCAGTAGTGGGACGTATAGGGGCTGATGATGATGATGATAACGGCTCATATATTTTACTGCACTATTGAAAACTGCTTTAGCCGACCGGATATCAAACTCAGGATCTCTCGATCGCTGATTCATGCCGGGGGAGCAGTTAAAAATAAACGATTATAATTATAAACGTACTGTATATTCTATTCTCAGCCTATCGCCGTTCACTGCAGAACGAAGGCCTCCCCAAGTAGGCGCCAACCATCCCGGTCTAGAGTAGCCCTTTCCATCCGCTACCCGCCACCTTTCTAAAGTCGTCGGACCATCGTGCTGCAGGATGTCCTACACTACGTCTACCTAAGCGCGATATCCACTCCAACACTTGTTTGCTCCAACGGCCGTCGTAATATACTTGTATATTATACACGTAACCAGCGAAGATAAATTATGAAATATTGTTCTCTTGCAATTAATGAGGCTACCGCTCACTGCGCTTTAAATAAATAGCTTTTAATTTCACAACACCGTTCCTAGAGCTGAATTGTTTTATGTGCCTATTATTACTGGGTTCATACATCAAATTGTGCCATTGGAGCTCGAAGGTTTCACTGGAGTTGCGGATGTTTTTGATTGTTAGTTGGTTGAGTGCCAAAAGGTTCCAAGGTTACTGGTTTGCAGCTTGATTTATAGAGTGATTCCATCAATTAATAACATCTAAGGTCGCGTTGAAGATTGTTCGGTAAGTATTAGATAAGCGAAACCTGTCGTAGTTTAGCTGGAAATCGCATCGGCCTGTAGAGCGACCTCCGTACGTAACATGTCAAACTCGCTAATTTAACTCAAGTAAGTAAAGTTCTAAGATCTGGCGGTATAGGATAATTGTGTCGAGTGATAAAATCGTAAGCATTCCTTTTTTTTTACTATTTAATGCTTATTCAGCCAAGTTTAAAAATATGTCTGTTAGCCCATAAGTTCTAAAACACCACTACACCACTTTATATAGCCTAGGCGACACCTTGATAGACTTTAGTTCTTCCTAGTACACGTTGGTGGACTTCAGTAATATCTTTCGCAACTTCTAATCAAGTTAACACGGTTGGAGAATTACCTAAGGGTTTCTTGCAATCAAGAATTCCCAATTATATCTGCGCGGTTGACTAAGGACCCATTTATATCAAGAGAGATGCCTCTAGGGGTAAAATAAATAATGTTCGATAAATATCAAACTGGATTCCAATTCGAAAATTCAAATGCCACCAATTCCGCTTTGAAAATTATCGATCGGAATCTCATGCACCCGTCCAGTTACGCAATTACCCCGTAATGTCGCCGCGGGGAAATCAAGTTTATTGGCCGCAGTACGTCGCCTCAAGCACACTGTAATACAAATACAAAAATGACGTGAGAAGTACCTCATCCAGGCCAAGGCGACGTCATCGATTCGTATTACTTGCACGCCATTCTATACATAGTACCTATGCGTTTTTAGTTTTGTATTGATTGCACTGTCTAATGGGGTGAATTGTGTCGGACAAAGTGAATGAACATTTTGCGGAATGTACACAAAGATTGATGTTTGTTTGTTATTTGAATTTTAAATGAATGACTCGTGTTTTATGAGTGAGGTTTCAGATAAATTTACTTTGGGTAATGATAGAAACGAACCAAAATCTGAACACAGTAAATCATTAAATGTATTTTGTTGTAAAGCAAGAGATGACATTACCAATGATTTAAAATGATTAGCTATAGAAAAGTCTAAAACAATGGCAGTTTTGAAGCCTTAAAATGAAAAGTAATAAAGAAACAAAAGTTAACAACCATCATTATTCTGTAGTTGTTGAAACAGAAAAATTGATATTATTTATTTGTAAAATTTCTATACAGATGTTAATATAAGTACTAAATATGTTACTTATTGTCCGAACACCACTGATTTTGTTTCAGTTTCCACTTATCGCTAATAAACCCATAACATTGAAATTAGAGAAGCATGAAATATCATAATACATATTTTAGGAACAGACCGTAACACTTACTTCAAATAAAGGCCGGTTGGAAATACAAAGGAAATATGATCAATAAGGAGATCAAAGATTGTAAAATGAGTTCTTTTTAGCGAGTTGCTCTATGTGCTAACTTTTCGTTTCGTGTTCAGAAATAAATAGACTTGAAAGCTCTTTTGCTGAGCTGAGTCTTTCTTATTTTTTCTTATCACTAAAACTACTGCTAAAACCAATGCTTTTTATTTTCTTTCTATAATCTGGCTTGCTCGACCATAAGCAATGATTTGAATGTTATAAGCATTAAAAGGAATCGATATAAAAAATAAGATAATTGTTTTTTTGTGTGAATAGCATTCTCAGCGAAGCTGGTTGATCAAAACTTATTATCTCCGTCTATTTCCTATCATGAAACAATTACGATAGCAAATATCATATGACATAAGTCACATGGTTTTCTTGGTGCACAGTATTACACGCTAATTTGTAAAGCAAGCTCGGCCCCGCTTTCCAGTGATTGGTGGTAGGAAATTGCCACGTTACTGGGCGGAAACCCACCAGCGATGCTATCCGCCACTCCATCGGCCGACCTTGCCCTTCACGCCGTCCTTCAGGTAAATTTATTATCACTATGAATGACAGAACTTTATGAATTGTGAAATTGTTCAGGCCGGGGACTACTGTATTCATTGTTCTTTGACAGCTGTCGTGAATCAAAGTCGGAAACTTTGTGGCTACAATGTATTCGCTTGGACACCGTTGGGAGTATCGATTTGTCACCTAACTTTTAGGGTCATAAACAGTGGCGGTACTTTCATCGAAGGCCAAAAACCCAGCATGCTTTACAAATACAAACTTTAAATCTTTATTTAACAAAAGTAATTTGACATATAAATGAGAATATACAATACACATAATAAACAATCATAAACTAAACATACTACAACTACACAATTAACGTGTAAGGCTTTTTGACTTCTATTGGAGTACCGCCACTGGTCATAAAATCTTTTATGATGTGCGAGGGCGTTGCCTTTCCTTATTGATTTAATAATAAACATTATCCAAACTAATGTTTCCTCCTGATTTCCTCCTTTTTAATTGTTTCTCACACGTAAACTCAAATCTTCTCCACCGACTTAGATGAGTTTTTAGTATAGGAAATTTGGTATGACTAATTCCAAAACTGGTAGAAAAAACTATCACGCATTCGAAATAAAGGCAAACATACAGCCGATAATAATGATAACAAATTGCCTAATCAAGTAAATTCCAGTATACTATTTTACATACATACATATACATTCACTCCTGTATTCACCGAAGGGGTAGGCAGAGGTGCATTTCTGCACCCATATTTCGAAAATTAATTATGATTTCGTCCCACGTAAATGAGGGCGATCCTATTCCCGTTTTGGGCACAATTTCATACTCCAGACTAATAAATTCCTAATGGTAAAACCGGTGTTATAAAAAAAATGGTGTTATAATTGCGCCCTACCCGGGAATCGAACCCGTGACGTCTAAATCGCACGGCCCATACTTGTGCCGCGAGATCACGAGGCAGTCTATACTATTTTATTTGCTTAAATTATCCCATTTTTTTCACTGAATTCCAAGTTAACGGAAGGATCAGTTTATATTCATTCCTTTAAACACCGATGTCCAGTAACTTCGGTCATTCATTAAGTCAAAGTTGTTTATCCAAAGGCAGATAAGCGTAACGTTATTGCCCTGAATGTCTTCAATGGATAAGATTGATGGGCTGTTCTACCGCAATTCCCGCCTTGAACTTTGATTAACTTTATACTTAAGGCCAATTGTATGGTGCACGCCAACGATTCTGCAGTGAGATATTTTAAGTGTCACAGAATGATTTGATAAGAACTGATAAGAATCATTACTGTACTTAGAAATCGTAAAATATATTATTTGTGTTACCTACACTAATTTATAATAAATATAATAATAAATATATCCCAACAGTCACATACATAGTTCTGACCCCACACTAGGATACAAGTCCTGTGTCGTGGGTATCAGAGACTACGAGAGACTTTTCGGTCTCACAAACACCCAGACCCGAAACAAATATTTGTGGATCACACAATTATTTGTCTCGGTGCGGGGATCGAACCCGCGGCCTCTCGTTTCGCAAGCTGGTTTCTAGCCATCTGCGCCACGGGGCTGTCATAATTAACATAAAATTATTTTTACTAATTATTTTTTACTATGTTGTTCTCAGTAACTCCACGTCTGTAGGTATGCCCAAAAACATCAGTTTTAGTCTCATGTCCTATTGCGTAAAGTTTAAAAACTAGTACTAGGTCTTAGTCTACCACTTAAAGAATGTAAGCGTGAGTATATATCATGATCATTATCATCATTATCAGCCCATATACGTCCCACTACAGGCCACGGGCCTCCTCTACAATTGAGAGGGTTTAGGCCACGCTGCTCATCTACCACGCTGGCCTATTGCGGGTTGGCGGACTACACGCTTAAGAAATTTCAAAGAACTTTAAACTGTTTTCTTTCACCGTTAAAGTACGTGATACTTCATTGTGAATAAACACATGAACTTCGAAAAGTCAGAGGTGTGTGCCTGGGGTTTGAACCCGCGACCGCCAGCGTACCTGACGCCTAAGCCGTAGCAATGACATGAATGTTTTCATATATCTATATATAAAATTGCCATGCCCCATTCTCCTTGGCCGATAGTGTGTTGAGTGTCAGACACCGGATAGGTGGGACCTAGACTAGGTGTTGTCTAACAACGTCCGCGACCTTCACTGATAAGAGGCTAAGCGATAAGAAGCACAGCACGCGACCCCGCTGTTAACTGCTTTCATACTAAAATAAAACACTTGGAATATTGGGTACAGTATTTTATTAGTTTTTTTCTGTAATTAACAGCAACTGCGATGGTATTTTCAGATAGCAGTTTTTGCATTTATTCTCATCTACCAGCACGAGTTTATGTTATAGATTTTATGTATTTTACACGATAGTTTGAAAAACTAAGCGGTACGGTGGATCCGTGGATGAATTTTTGATACGCTTATGATCACTTCAGTCCATCTAACGGTTGCCTGTAAGAAATCGTCGATATCGATAAGGCCGCCATTTGTGACGCCACTCTATTTTAATGTTACTAAATACTAATACAATATATTTTGTTCTTTTTTGGCGTACAAATAAATATAATAAAATATAAAGAATTGTCTATGGTCGGTGTACTGAGTGGACGTGCTTTCGGTTAAAATTTTAAATTCAATTAGTTAAACTGTGTTTATATATTCTCCAAACTCGTGGATTTTGCAAAAATACGTTGTGTATGTACTCACTTTTGTGTTGCTAAATGTAATCTTGCTCTGCACCACTACCAGCCAGCGTTTAACTTCACCAGAACAACACCTCACTTAAGACGGTCAATATGACTTCACTTGCGGACAAACCACCCAAAAGACGCTTGAAGACAGCTTTTCGCAGCGAATGGCCCAACTCGAAGCTCAACTTCAGACTGGGAGAACTGCCAAGGACACCGTCGCTCGGGTTGCCGAAGAGTTCCGGACCTTTCGGGAGCTCAGGCTCAACATGCTGCGATTGCTGAGGCAGCAAATAACTGAATGCGCAAACATGGTTGATGCGATGGAGACCAGACACCGTCGTAAAGCACTACTTTTTCACGGTGTCCCGGAGACTGACGACGACAACTGTACTACCGCCGTGTTGTCCGTAGTAAATAGTACGATGTCGCTGAAGGACGTTACAGGTTCACTTATCACTGCCTGTCATCGTATAGGGACTCCAAATAAAGAACACCATCGGCCCATCCTAGTCAGGTTCTCCAGTATACTTCATAGGACAGCTGTTTGGCGAGCCAAATCCAAGCTGAAAGGCTCATCTGTCTCTGTTAAGGAGTTCCTGACGAGATCGCGACAAACTGTTTTCAGCAAAAGTCGGCAGCATTTCGGCATGCGGTCTTGCTGGACTCAAGACGGCATTATTGTGGTAAAAGTCCCGGATGGAAGCCAAATCAAAATCACCACATTAGACGAATTGAATTCTTTAATGGGAAAGTATCCCAAGACAGCAAGCTTATCGTCATCGGCAGTGATAAGCCTCGCGTCGACGGAAACATCGCGCTCGAATTTAAAATCGCGTAAGCCTTGATGTTCGCTAAGCACTGTTTATTTTTTTCCCTTATTGAATTTATTATTGTTCGTCTATATTTTTAATAATACCCTCATGTTATTTGTTTTTTTTGTATTGTCAATTTCAATTTGACATTTGGGTAACGACAAAGTCGCGTTCCATACCACAAATGTTAATGTTTTGTTTTTTAACTTTTCATTATTGTATCGTTCATGTTTCTTTTTATTTAATTTTAAATGTTTTTTTTTTCTTTCTTTTCGATTATTAGCTGGCGGGTGGTGCAGAGTATGTTTGCTCTAATAAGTACTATATTTAAGTTTTTTTTTGGGCGCTTATTTTCTTATTTTTATTATTTTTTATTATTTGTTATTTTATTATATTTGTGTAATATTATTATGAATTCTGATGATGACTCATATATTTCTGCCATTGATTCTGCATCCCTACATAGTGACGACAGTTTTTGTTCGACCTTTGCCACTACTGAAGTTTTTCTGCGTGAGAAATTTCAAAACCCAAATCGGTTTACTCTTAATGTTTGACACATTAATGCGCAAAGCATCGCTAGTCATTACAATGAACTAGTTGTAACTTTCGCTGACGCTAACGTGCACGCCGTCCTTATTTCTGAGAGCTGGCTCAAACCTCATCTCACTTCCGCCGCTTACACCCTCCCTGGATTTATTCTAATCCGAAATGATCGAGTTACCTATAAGGTTGTAGCCTCTTCTTCTACCTTATGTCCCTCTGCTGCTGAATACCTTTTCCTTGAGGTTTGGGTCAAGGGAGCCAAAACCTTACTCGGCGTCGTCTACTGCCCTCCTTCTGTAGATTATTTCTCCAGTCTTGATTCAATTCTGGAATCTTTTAAAACATCTTAGGACGAAAGCATCTTAATAACTGTAGCTGCCCAGATATTTTTCAAAGAGGGCCATGACTCCGTCGATCATCAAAAAGTATGTTTCATTGTGTTTAATTCAATAGTCAGCAGAGACGGCCATTGTAGCGCCACAGGATAATTGACGGGACGTTTGACCTATCCAGACTGGATGAAGGTTATAGGAAATCAAAGTGACCTCGGAGCATATTATTGATTAACAATTAGTAAATTAATTTCTGATTTTCATTATTTATTATATGCATGTTTATGTTAGGGTGGAGTTAGATAATCTTTATGTCAAAATAATATACGTATGAGTATAATATATCTATGAGTATCTTGTTGATCCCGCGGTGAATTGAGTTTCGTGTAACCGTGAAGTCGCGGGTTCGATTCACGGGTTGGGAAATGTGTTACTAGGATTTCCCATTAGACAAAAAATACTAAAAGAATGAAGACTGGGAATGTTAGAATATTTTCACTAAAACCCATAAATATGTCTGATAATCGCCAATCATGTGGGATTTACAAAAAGGCTGGTAGAACTTGAGTGTAGAACAACGTCTATATCTACCTCTTCGATATGTAGATATAAGTATGACGAGAAAAATCATTTCGGATTAAAAAAATAGTAAAGGAGAATGCCCATAAGCAGTATCGCATGATTTTAAGTTGTGCCACAAGTTAGTAATATCAACAATTCTTGTCTTTAATTCTAATGATTTTATATCGTATTAGTTAACCCTACATTTGCCGGATTAAAAAATACAAAGATAAATAGTATTTCTATTTATTTACCTATTACCATCATGCCTATTACCTACAGTTTCTGTTTGTCGTTTTATAACGCTGAATTGTCATGATAAAAAAATATATCAAATCGACCTTTAATTTATTTGATCATTTACTATGTTTACTATTAAGCAGAAATTACAATTATTATATTGTTTTAAGCTGTCACTAGATCTTGCTAGTGAGTTCGCTAGCGTGAAAAGTTAATAATAAGACTTATTCAAACAAAAGTAACTTACTCTTTAGCAATGCTCGGTGGTGGTTACTATAAGTTTCTGTTTCTACTACCACACGCAAACATTTTTAAAGCACTTCACAGATTTATGCTTTGCGCACATTGCTTTTATCAAAGTGCTTATTTGCAACAATCACATCAATTAATAGCTCTGTATTTATTTTCATTAAAGGATTATAGCAAGTATTCTAGTATTCTAATAGTGTATATTTTTCTCTGCTGTATATTTTTAATCATACGTTGCATATCCTGACAGTATAATGATAACACAAAAATATTTTCTGTAAAAATAATGGTCATGAGAAATATCGATTATAAGAATAATAAATCGACTTATTCACTTGGCAACATTGAAATTGTTTGGCGGGCGGGATAATGTCATTATAAGTTTTATGCAAGAAAGGCCGTTACGTTTGTTTTTCGCAAAAGTAAACATTCCAAGTGTGGTTATTAGTTATATAATATTAATAAGTAGTGATTTTGAGAAAGAGACTCCATATAGGTAACTTACTTTATAATCGAAATAGAGACTCCTTGTACAATTTATTGTGAAAAGTGGTTGTGAGACAGAGACTCCTTATATCACTGTTCTCGTATTATGGTAATATCAGTTGGCCGGTGTGTTAATTGTACCCTTCGGCTACGTTATGGACCTTTGCAGTCATTGAGAGAAATCAATGAAATCATGTACAATACTCTATGTGGATTTCACCCTCGCCGGTAAGTGAATTCAAAACTGTATTCTTATTAAATATTAAGTAGGTAATCTAAAAATGTATTACTATTAGTGTTTGAACTGTTGGAACTCTGTCTTCTCTCTGGAGGTGGTGACTACAACACAGTCATTGTCAATGTAGTTAAAAGCTACATTGTATGTTATATGTAAACACAGATACTCTGTTTATGCTCCAATGAAGATTTCCAGGTTTTTATTTTCAATACTTTATTGTTAGGCCAGGTTTTAACTATTGTTACTGTGATGTTTATAACTATTCTAATTGTCTGCTTTAATGTGCTATTTAAGACACAGGGATATAATATAATCCCAAATACTTAAACTGGTACCTATTACTAGCTTTAACTTGGGAACTAAACCTGGAATTTCAGACATAACAAGCAATACACAATCAACTGCTTCACAGAGGTAGTATAATACTAGCCTTTGAATTTAAATACAAAGTCTTATTGTAAACATATATTTTCAAAGATTTCACGGAATGGCATTCTCTGCATGGAGTGTTATGCTGTTCTTCAAGTTGGCTCACTTCAAGCTCCAATATTAAGACTTTGAAATGTATGTTGTATATGTGGAATATCTGTACTAAGCATACAATCATAAAGAGTACCTCCCAATTGTCAAGAAAGGAACATTATTCTTAATTGGATATCTCTTCTTCATGTTAAATGAGAATCCATGTTTTAACTTTTATGAAATATTTCACATTACTAACAATTATATCCATTTTCCAGATCTCACATCTAAAATGTGTGTGCAAAGCTTGTTGGATGGCAGCTAGGAGAACACTACAGCGACAATTACAGTATGATGCTAATCATTTAGATCATGCTTTAGATGCTCCAACAATATAAGATGTGCCAGGTTTACATTTGTCAATACAGCAAATACACTAAGGGCTATCTCTGGTTAGCTGCTTAGTGGGCAAACACAGTCGGCTGTTGTGCCCACATAATGACTATTGCTTGGTACTTGAGTTGGGGATGACATAATAACATTACTACACCAGCGCCATTCCTAGACAATATTTTTGAAGAAGAGTACATGGAATGATAATGATATTAAAACTTTACTTTGACTGCCTACTTATGTGGTTTTATTATACTTTGACCCTTTAGTTACTATGGAACCCCGCAAATTATGCAAGTACTATTTAGTTTTATTGATAGGGTATGTTAATTACAACACTATGCACAAGTTTTCATTGTGGCACAAAAATATTTGTGCTGATACTAAGTTGTATAGTCAGTTGGGCATTGCCCTTTGTGGGATATATTATTTCATTCATCATTCATTCATTATCAGCCCATATACGTCCCACTGCTGGGCACGGGCCTCCTCTACCATTGAGAGGGTTTAGGCCTTAGTCCACCTCGCTGGCCTAGTGCGGGTTGGCGGACTACACACCTAAGATATTCCTAAGAACTTTTAGGTGTGCAGGTTTCATCACGATGTTTTCCTTCACCGTTAAAGTACGTGATAATTCATTGTGAATACACACATAACTTCCAAAAGTCAGAGGTGTGTGCCTGGGGTTTGAACCCGCGACCGTCGAGATTCTCAACCGCGTACCTAAACCTCGAGGCCATCACTAGGATATATTATACAGATATACATACATTTAATACTTGTGTTAGGAATACGTATTTAATTTTTGTCGGGTTTTTTTTTTTTAGCATCAATGTGTTTGTAATCACCGTAACTATTGCCTGTCTTAGTTTTCGATCACGGTCTTTTAACACTCTGTATAAGAAAGCTTTTGCTACATACGAGTAGGATCACGATTAACCGCTGAAAATCAGTTAAAATTCACTCTTTCCAAGTTTCTTCAATACATTCGTTTAGGTTTCCCCAGTTTTTTCATCTGTACCTGGTTCCAATAGGACACGTAGTTCGTGTTGAATTAAAACTAAAAACTGCTCGCTAAGACAAGTTCTTTTATTTGCCTTCTTCAATTAGACGGTTTCTAACAAAAAAAGTTGTGAAAATTTATCTTGAATTTTTTTCTACACTATTTTTAGTTATCGGAATGTTTCTTGACTGTTAAAGAAATGTTAAGGATTTTTGTCTCCTTTTAATAGTGTTGTTATTATTCAAATATAATTATTTCAAATACTGTATTTTTCTAAATTAATAGACTAAGAAAATGCTAAGGAATTTTGCTAAGTACTTATTACCTATTTTATTAGTGTAAGTACATCTAGATAGTAAAAAATAAGCTAGATTTAAAATTACTCATTACTAAGAATTGGGCTTCTTATTATCACCACCAGCCCATAAACGTCCCACTGCTGGGCACGAGCCTTCTCTACAATTGAGAGGGTTTAGGCCTAAGTCCACCACGCTGGCCTAGTGCGGGTTGGTTTGAGGGCTTCTTATTAAATATATTAAAAACATGTTGAAACTTACCATATTAAGAAAAACAGTGTGGTTGGCCATGTACACGGAATCATGGTTGAGGTCAGGGTCTGGACACGTGACGGGCGCGTACGGGGACATTCCAATGCCTCCGGTTAATCTGTAACAAAATATTCACAAATTATCATATTCACTAATTATAATCAGGTGAATGGGAATGGCAGAGTCGGAAAAGAGCTCCTGATGCTCTTAAGACATACTACTGAATACATACGTAAATCAAATCAATTGTCTTATTTATTAATTTAATATACTTTTTTGTGCACTATACAAGGAAATATAACATAAATGACATACAACTTAAAAGATATATATAGCTACAACAGGCGGTCTTATCGCTAGCTGCGATTTCTTCCAGACAACCCACGGCACTGGTCTTCTCCTAAAAATTCTTTTTGCCCTATCCCACCACACACCCGCCACTGTAATTCCTGTGCTCCAGGATCAACAGCGGCACGAACAGTATCGACGCTCAGCAAATCTAAGGGGACCTAAATTTGTCATAATCCCGCAACGAATTTAATCAGAACGACAAATAAAGGAGGAGTTGGAAAACAAAGAGTTGTCCACTTCCCTCCACAGCAAAGCGGGAGACAAAAAAATTAACTATGAGGTTTCACCCGCACATAAAAAAGAAAGACAAATACAATTATTGAAATTAGATGTAATTAACGCACCACAAGTAAATAACTATATGAGATTTAGTTTGTTACTTGTTAGGAGTACCCATAACCGACGGAGATGTATGAGAATAGGAGGTGTGTCAGTACCGTAGCTTGTGGCATTAGTAATAGTCTCTATCTATACAATGAAGTTGTGAGTAGGAATGCGCACACATTCGTGCTGCATAGCAGCAGCTGAAGAACTAGCCACAGCCAGCTATGATAGGTAGTTGAAACATTTTCCTCTCCTACTCTTTTGGCATGCATATTAAGAAGACGACAATGGCCAACGATCTGATAATTCCTGGAGCTAGGAATCAGACTCTCTTAGTCTGAGACTCGATCGCGACAAAAGGTAGTCTCACCTTCTCAGTATGAAGATAACACTTACTGCGCAACTTTCACATCATTTTTTTTTTATTGTATTATATTAATATTATCGTAATAAAAAGACATCAAGAAAGTCGTCCGACTATATATAAAAATAAAAAATGACGAGAATAAAACAAATATTAAAGACGTTTATATTAAATTATATTTTATAATTACCATCGATTTCTCGGCATGTTTAAAAATTTCCACGCTACCTTTTTTTTAAATAATGACAGCAATACCAATTGCTTAAAAATACTGACTAATTGTATAGAATTTCCGTCGGCGCCGAGAGCTTATTATTTAGTAATAAAACGTATTGATTTGCGATCAATACGACACTGAGGAAAAAGTCGACCCACTGACCAAACTGTCACTTCATTCTATAAGGCTATCTAATATATGAATATATTTTGGTTTATATCTTGATCATCTGATTTATTTCAATTCTTGTAAAGAAAAGACCTAAAGGAAATAAATGAACCTAGCTGTAGAAAATGAAAAGTATGATCACTTACACAAAAGCAATTGTTACGTCAAACATTATAAAAATCCGCTAAGTCAATTTGACGATTTTTCGTACAGTTATGGTTAGGAGAATTGAATGATATTATTTATTACGAAATGGAACGCTAAATTGGTTGAGAATGAGAGATCCAAATTATATGAAGATCAAATATTTTTGCAAACTCTCAAATAATTTAGATAACAGTAAAAAAAAGATGAAAACGAGCAAAAAACAACTACAATCATTTATCACCAGTCGGCACAGTAATGCCGGGTTAAAGTTAGTCGAATGTACACAAGCTGATTCCTAAACGCAACACATTTATGTGTGTTATTTTATTTATAGTGTTGGCTATGTGCAGGTTTAAAAAAAATGGGGCCATAAATTTCAGTAGTAAAGTCTTTGCGTGTGTGAGTGTACATGTTTGTATGTATGTTTAAAAAAATATAGGTACCTGTAGTATCTTATTATCTTATTGTTTAATTATTATTTTATTTTTCTTTATTTTTTCTTTACAATCTTAGGTGTACCCCTATATATACTTTGCCTTCTTACATTCCATCCAAAGGTTGTCTGGAAGAGATCGCTCTCAGCGAAAAGACCGCTTATTGTTCCACTTTTTATTGATAAGTTCTAATTACTGTACAAATGTGGGTATCAATAAATATTTATCTATCTATCTTTTAGTTCCAACCAGACAAATTGCCTCTCAAATATGTAAATTGTCAGATCGTATACACTCGTAAGAACGATGTAATGCATCCTCAATTACACGCCCAACGCTCGCGCCGGATCATAGTGGCGGTGTCATAACAGTATCTCGAACATTTCTGATATTCAATTTCCAGACAGATCTTGATGTTCGTCGTAGATAGGTATATACATACATAACCTCACGTCTGTATTCCCCGAAGGGGTAGGCAGAGGTGCATTTCTGCACCCACATTTCGCCAAATAATAGGGGGCGAGCCTATTGCCGTTTTTCGGGAACATTTCCAGACTCCGTGCTGCTTCCGAGAATTTCCTAATAACAGTTTGCCCGTCCCGGGAATCGAACCCAGGACCTCTAAATCGCACGGCACACTTTACTTTTGCCGCGAGACCACAAGGCAGTCAATAGATAGTAGGTATACGACAATGTGTAATATTATTTATGTATATGCAATGTAATTGCATCGTTAGTCCCGTGATAATAGTTAGTGGCATGCGATCGAGAGCTCGGTTCGATTCCGAGGCAGAAAATTTTAAGTTAGATTATTCTGTTTGGTACTTCTCTTCTCTTGGAGTTAAAATCATAGGTGAGGATATGGAGTTGTAGAAATTCATGTCTTCCTTGGTAGGTACAAAAAAGGCCCTAAAGATGTCATCAGGATGTAAGCGATTATGTTTGTGGTGGAAATGCTAAGCGTAACTAGAAAAGTAGTATTGATTTTCTGCTATAAAATAAATATAACATCAAATAAAGATCTCGTGAAGTGATCAATATCATTTGCGAAATTCTATAAAATTTGTCGGATCGTAGCCTTGGGCCCAACCCAACTGGAAAACGGGATTTGTATTTATTTATTTATCTTTACAAACTCTGTTTTTGTACATTAGGATAATGAACAATATAATGTACAAAAGGGAACTGAAGTGAATTGGCGATCTTATCGTTCAAGGCGATCTTTTAGAGACAATCATAAGATGGACATAAAGAAAGGAAAAATGAGATGGTAGTTAACAAAAGAAATAAGACAAATAAGTACCTAATTGTATAGATATACTTTACTCACATACCTATCCTCATTATTTATCAGAGGAGGCCCGTGTCCACCAATAGGACGTATATAGGCTGACGATGATATATAAATCATTATCATCATCATCATCAGCTCATAAACGTCCTACCGCTGGGCACGGGCCTTCTTTACTATTGAGAGGGTTTAGGCCTTAGTCCACCACGCTGGCCTAGTGCGGGTTGGCGGACCCAATATATTGCTAAGAACTTTTAGGTGTGCAGGTTTTATCACAATGTGTTTCTTCTCCGTTACAGTAAGTGATATATGTGTATATAAGAATATACGGTCGAAGCAATTAAGTTTATTTTTATGTGGTTAAAACATTATCCTCTTATAAAGATGTGTAAACGTGGTCTTTTGTAAATGAAAGCTTTATTAAAATCTATCTTTGAATCGGCTCTCTTGTTAAACAATCCTTGTTTATTCAACATAATTATCTTTAAGTAACACCTTTGACATGCAATTTAAAGCTAAGTTGACTAATGTCTCTGGACGAGTCATTATCTAAATAAAGAGCTCTATTTTGAACAACCATTTCTTTAGGAACAAAGCAATGTTTTTGGCACTTTAGTAATACGAGTTATAAGCAGTAATGGCCTCGAGGTTTAGGATAAGCAGTAATCGCCTCGAGGTTTAGGCGCGCGGTCGAGAATTTCGGCGGTCGCAGGTTCAAACCCCAGGCCTCTTTTCGCCTGACTTTTCGAAGTTATTTATGCATTCACAATGAATTATCACTTGCTTTAACGGTGAAGGAAAACATCGTGATAAAACCTGCACACCTAAAAAGTTCTTAGGAATTTCTTAGGTGTGTAGTCCGACAACCCGCACTAGGCCAGCGTGGTGGACTAAGGCCTAAACCCTCTCAGTTGTAGAGGAGGCCCGTGCCCAGCAGTGGGATGTAGGTTGGGCTGATGATTACAAACCCCTTGGCGTTAAAGAAAATCTCGACAAAAAATAATTATTTTGAAGTTATCCTAACAACCATAGGTATAAATTGAATGTGGCTGTTAGGAAAACGTATTTTTTTATTTTTGTCGGGATTTTTTTTATCACCAGGGGGTTTGTAATGACCTTAGCTATTACCTGCCTTAGTTTCCGATCACGGTCTGAATACACTCTGTCTAAACATATACACTAGAAACGCATCGCGTGCTCGACAGATATAACCCCACTTGTATGATATTCTTGGAGGACAATCATAACTGTAATGAGCGTTGCGTGATCCCCGCGAGGTACAAATTAAATTTGAATAAGCGAATTGTCTTGTATGAAACCGATTCAGGTTTTAGTGCCTTGCATGTCGCCTCAAGGACGCACGTGTTTAAAACTAAACATGAAACCTTGGGGTTTTTAGTTTTAATTGACATGGCATGAGCTGTCTTGACGTTTGGCTTTTGTAAAGACTATTGTTTACAGGTGAAGTGTTTAAAAAAAAGAGTCATATAGATTTGGAAAAAAATATTGTGCATTTGTAGTATGTATAATTTTAAATCCGTTAGAGAAAATATTTCTGGGTTCATTATAGGTGGGTGAACTCTGAATTGGTGCATTTTAGAGTTTGTACGGGGGGTCAACGACTTTCCACATACATACATACATAAACTCACGCCTGTATTCCCCGAAGGGGTAGGCAGAGGTGCATTTCTGCACCCACATTTCGCCAAGTATGTATCAGTCCCACGTAATAGGTGGCGAGCCTATTGCCGTTTTTCGGGCACATTTCCAGACTCCGTGCTGTTACCGAGAATTTCCTAATGGAAAAACCCAATAACACTTTGCCCGACCCGGGAATCGAATCCAGGACCTCTAGATCGCACGGCACATACTTCTACCGCGAGACCACGAGGCAGTCTTTCCGTGTAAAATGAACCCTTAGGTACTGAAACTGATACAAGAAAACAAATCAGTTTTTTCCAGTAAATTTCACAATACTTTGTCAATCCACTAGAATTTCGAGATGCATCTGAAATTGTAGATTTAGCCGGTGCAATGTATACCAGATGTATTTAGCAATATTTGTAACATAAGCTATTTGTGAATTTTTACCAGAAATACAGTCTCTGGATACTTGTTTTGATTTCATAACGAATCTAAAAGTTGTTTATATATTATGAGCCATGGAAAAGGTTTTCTAAGCGTACAGAGGTTTCGTCTAAATCTGAGTAAAAAAATATGACTTTTTTATAAGACTTTTTTATACATCATCATCATCATCAGCCCATATACGTCCCACTGTTGGGCACGGGCCTCCTCTACAACTGAGAGGGTTTAGGCCTTAGTCCACCACGCTGGCCTAGTGGCGGACTACACACCCAAGAAATTCCTAATAACTTTTAGGTGTGTGCAGGTTTTATCATGACGTTTTCCTTCACCGTTAAAGCAAGTGAATTTAGTGATAGTGAATTCATTGTGAATACACACATAACTTCGAAAAGTCAGAAGTGTGTGCTTGGGGTTCGAACCTGCGACCGCCGAAATTCTCGACCGCGCACCTAAACCTCGAGGCCATCACTGCTTCAATACTACCACGAACTATTGATGACCAATCAACTCAGTGGCGGTACTTCTATAAAACCCCAAAAACCCAGTTTGCTTTTCAAAATTCCGACTAATATCTTTAGGCTTTAAATCTTTATTTAACAAAAGCAATTTGACGTATAAATAGAATATACTGACCCCACAGTAAACAATTATAAACTGGACGTGACAAAATTAACGTGTAAAGCTTTGGGGCTTCTATGGAAGTACAGCCACTGAACCTACTAATGGATAAAATAGCGCTCTTTATAAAAAAATAACGTACCGAAGACTGATGATTAACTACAATTACGTCAAATCTTCTCAAGCAATACGCTTGCTAGTTGAAATCCGGTTCAACTTTTCCCGACTACCCTCAAGGAAGATCGTAGACAACTGTAAATCATCAGTTCCCCTTGAGACCACTTTACGCCTGATTTCGTGCTTATCCTTCCCGGATGAGGCAGTGAGCGCTAACTGGACGAGTAATTGGTCGTTCCTATGTCTGTGAAATGTCAGCGGTTGAACGTGTGTGTATTGATGATGTTAAGATCGAACAAGGCCACCGATACGCGCATTTACTTGGTCGTAGTATGTTGTTTACTTCAGGAAAATATTGTACAGCTGTTTACATGTCTTTTGAGGTTTCGTAACTCAAAATGGTAGCAGTGATGGCCTCGAGGTTTAGGTGCGCGGTCGAGAATTTCGGCGGTCGCAGGTTCAAACCCCAGGCACACACCTCTAACTTTTCGAAGTTATGTGTGTATTCACAATGAATTATCACGTACTATAACGGTGAAGGTAAACATCGTGATGAAACCTGCACACCTAAAAGTACTTAGGAATTTCTTAAGTGTGTAGTCCGCCAATCCGCACTACGCCAGCGTGGTGGACTAAGGCCTAAACCCTGTGAGTTGTAGAGGAGGCCCGTGCCCAGCAGTGAGACGTATATGGGCTGATGATGAATGATGTTAGCCTCACTCACAATAATCCTCTCAATAATCGGAACGGCATACTTGTGTCATTTAGCGCTAGTTGACATATTATTTGTTAGATGTTAGTGAAGTTTCATTTCGTGCCAGGAAAAAAGAGTAATATAGAATACTAATGTAGAATACTAATGTTTAAAACTAATTGTTTCTTAGGGTACAAGAATGAGTATATAAATAAATTAGTATACTTTTCACCAGTCAACGGTATATGTATGTGGATCGTACTGCATAATTACCGTCTGATGCTAGAACCGTCACAATACCAAAATATTATTTCATTACAAGCGCATGGGATTGCTTTGACGTAAGTCATGGGATGGAACCGAGGGCATAACCGCGGATGTTTTCGTAGTAAATTATCACACGATAATTTTTAAAGGAAACCAAAATATTGTTATAAATGATAATAACTCGCATAAATTCAGCCAGTTGTTTGTTCCGTGTCACGCCTATGCCACGTGCGAAGGAGTCTTGGGTTCAAACCCCAGGTCAAGAAATGTGTAACAAGGATTTTCATTAGGAAATTCCTAGTAGCATTACGACGTCGAAAAGCAAACGAAAATTTTATCTAAAGAAATATAAAAATACAGTTCTGCCTACCCCTTGTGGTGCGTTAATTGCGTCTTATTTCACCAATTGTAATTGTCTTTTTTACGTGAGAGTCAAACCTCATAGTTCAATATTTTGTTTGCCGCTTTGCTGTATAGGGAAGTGGACAAGTCTTTGTTTTCCAACTCATGTATATTATTTCTGATTAATTTCGAATCATGACAAATTAGGTTCCCTTAGATTCGCTGAGCTTCAGTGCTCAGCGTCAATACTGCGCGTGCCGCTGTTGATCCTGGAGCACAGGAGTTGCAGTGGCAGGTGCGTGGTGGGATAGGGACAAAATTCTGTCTACCCCATCAAAATTACTGGCATGAGTTTATGAGGGTATGTAGTATATAAACGCATTTATAGAAATATAGTTTCAATCAGCACATTCACAATTCCAAATCAATAGATATACGAAAATATTAAGTGCTAAAAAAATATTTTGTTGAAGTCCGTGTCTGGAGCAGATATTTCTTTCGTTAATAATATATTTACAATGTCTCTCAAGTTGTCAATTAGAAGATAAACGAGCTCTTTGTATTATTAGAAGCGCTGATTTTTTTAAAAGAAATTTCACAATGACGACGCATGATTACAATAGATATTTGTTATAAAAGTACGAAATACAAGGAGTTAAAATATAGTTTCAGTTTTTTGCCTATAATTTTTTTTATATTTATTTATTTAATTTAATGATTATTGATTTTATTTATTTAATGATCTTTAACAAGCACTACTAATAGCTAATCTATAGGGAGTAAATATTTTACTAGATACATACTTGCCTCACGCCTGTATTCCCCGAAGGGGTAGTCAGAGGTGCATTTCTGCACCCACATTTCGCTAGGTATGTATCAGTCCCACGTAATAGGGAGCGGGTCTATTGCCGTTTTTCGGGCACAATTCCAGACTCCGTGCTGCTACTGATAATTTCCTAAAGGAAAAAACCTATTACACTTTTCCCTACCCGGGGATCGAATCCGAAACCCCGTGATGGAACTCGCTTTCAAATACAGTTTATAAAAGTAATAATGAATACATATGTATGTACACACTCTCTGTTCTTTGTATCCCCGTAAGGATAAGCAGAGATTATTCCTTAAAACATTCCATCAAATATGTCCCACAACATTATAAAGCGAACGCAAGACCTCTCAGTGGCATGCCGCAAACTAATGCTCTAGGATTCCACTATATCCGTTTTCGGGAACTATTCCAGATTCGATCGATAACTTTTTTTTTGAACAAATTAAAATGTATTTAATAAATAACACTGGCTGACACGGGAATCGATAATTGTAGGGCTATGACAAATAAATTTAAAATTAATACCTGTAGAGGAGAAGGTGGTAATGTGACCCCCGCAGGTATATTGACCCCCTTGAATAATAGTTAGTTCGCATAACGCCGCCTTATATTATTTTGGTGCAACGGGACCATTTCCGTATACTATTGATTTATTACCCCACAAATCTGCTTGGGGCGGTTACGTTCGTTCGTCATTTGAACAAGTCGAAACTCGTACCCGACAAACTTATTTTTCGACTGTGAGTTTTATTCCATAATTTATAAAAAAAATGATAGTTTTTGCTGTTGTTTTGAATATTGTGTTCGTGACACTGTCTTCAACGGGATATATAAGGTAAATATACATTTTTTACATTTTTTCAATTGTTTTTGTTTGTTTATAAAAATATTTTCAATAATTTTAATTTGGCCCCCTGACACTGGTTGTATCATGGCCCCGGGGGCACATAACAAGTATGACTTGCTTATCATTCACATATTTTTATTTTGCGGTTTCAGATGCCTAGACAAACTGTTTTGCCTCTATCTTCGATGAAGAAACCAGAGACGTGCATGCAAGAGTGCATCAGGTATATTTGAGCCGCCTACGATGATTTTTCCAAGCAAAAACTTTACGGATATTTTGTTAAAAAGTGGACCTCCTGGAACGATTGGCAAAGTTCATACATTTGGTTGGATTCGATCCAATTCGTTCACTGAATGGTTCAGGCATTTTATTGATAAAATTACCCCGGGGGCCACATTACCATCAGTTGATCTCGAGATGCCAAATTTGATTACTTAAGAATAATTATGATAATTTTGATTTTATTTAGCGAGTTTCTTTTGTTTCATAGTAAGATATGTACACACAAATAAATACGAAACCCAATAAAACATTTTCCATATTTTTAATTCCATTACTTTAGAAATAAACCTTAAAAAACAAAGTGGGGGACCACATTACCACCTTCTCCTATATAAAATACAAACTTTCAATAATATTTGAAGATAATACTTACACATTATAGCATCGCTCAAAACACGTTATTCCCAATTTTTTTAGAGATTAATTTTAGTAAAAACGAACAGGAAAACAATTTTCTTCGTTAATTAAAGGAATTGGTTGTTTTCAAAAATACGGATCTTTATATTCACTTTATTTTTTTGTAAAAAAAAACGATGTTGATTTGGTGTAAATTTAACCGTATCTTAACACAAAAAAGTGTGGAACACTGCGTTATTTAACACTCGAATACAATGGAGTTCGCGAAAGCTGCCGAATAAATAGCACTTTGTTCTGTTCAAAATTTACTGGAAACAAATGAAAAACAGACAGGACTGACGTGTGTAGCTAGCAAACGCTTTATGACTCAAGAAGAAATAATTTAAAAATGCGAACAAATATAATAAAGGCAATCATGCGCAACGAATTATCTTGTGTTGGAAAATTTTAAAATAAGTATTTACACCTGAGATATGCTTTGACAATAGACGATGAACTCATTTTAAATATAACTTATTCTCACAAGTAACGTGTGAACCATATGTTATAATACACCAAGGACATCAGCATCGTATATTTAAAATTATTTTTTCTATACCCAATAGGTAACTCGTGGTAGCGTTAAATCAATTTGTTAGACATTGAGAATTTCTGGCGTAGCTATATACAAACATTGCTAAATTTTGTAAAAGGAAGCCCCAAATCAGCAGAATACCTCATGCCCCTATTTTGGAGTATTAAAAAGGCCTATACATATATAGCAGAATTTCTAAATGTAAAATAATTGTAGTGGATATATAAATTAATTAAATATGTACACATTTATTTATTTTTCTTATTAATTATTATATTGTATACAACAACTACCCTCCCTTCTATCACTTGTTTGTGTCCATCTTATGGTTGTCTCTAAAAGATCGCCTTGAGCGATAAGACCGCCAAATATACTACATTCTATTTGTATATAGTTTTGTTTATTATTTCTTAGTGTACAATAAAGAGTTTATAAATAAATAAATAAATTTCATAAAGTGATATAGTTAGACTGTACGATCAGCAAGGAAAAATTGCGAAATCGAAGAACTAGTGGCTGAACCCAATATCATCGGTGAAACGAAGTCACATAGACTTCGTTGGCTCGGCCACGTGACTAGAATGGGAGACGATCGAGCTACCAAACGGGCCTACTTGGGACTTCCGAACGGACGGCGGCCTGTAGGTCGGCCGAGGTACCGCTGGAAGGATCAAGTCGAAAAAGACTTGTGCGAACTTCGCGCCATCCCATGGCAAGTAACAGCACAGGATAGGCCTAAATGGTGTCTCTTGGTGTCGGAGGCCAGGACTCATTTTGGGTCGTTGCGCCGAAATAATTAAGTAAGTAAGTACGATCAGCGTATTATATTTAATACTAGCGATATGGCCCAGCTCCGCCTATACTAAGGAAATACATTTTACTGAGATGAAATGTAGCCTATGTTATTTCCCAGAGTCGCATCCATGTCCAACCCAATAATCATTAAAATTGGTTCAGTATTTTTTTTTATTTAAATCGTTAAAAACAATCGAACAGAAATGGGAAATGTTGTAAACTACAGAGTCTTTGATTAAGTTGTACACAAAGAGAAAAGTAATAGAGACGATGTCTGTTTTTTTTTAATTCATTCATCATGATAACATTTATTAGATTATTAAAGGACATCGATATTCGTTTAAGCATAAAAACCATTGTTCTTAAGTATTACAATCTGCTGTAAATAATTAGAATATATTAGTACTTTTTCTGTTTTCTCAGGACCTTAATCAGATGCATGATTTTCGTTGAAATGTGCAGATGATATTTTAGGTGATATATAAAATTGAGCGTAAAAAGTCGTCATTATCTAATCATCATGTTGTATAAAGTACGATTAAACAATGCTTATACCTATGCAACTATCATTTACCGCTTATCATAAATTAACGAACACTTTCATTTTATTTAAATAGACATATATATACGTTTTTCGCTACAATGTCGGCCAAGGTCGCGATATCAATTAAGTAAATTAAGAAATAAAATTAGAGACACCGAGAAGTTAACTGAATTTGAGGAATAAACATCATTACTGATTCTATAATTGTCGAATCAGCAGACGAAAAAGGAAAATAAGAAACAGCATTATTCTAACTTTAGTCTAAGTCGAGGGACACAAAAAACAATTTCGAGAATTCGAAGACTTGTTACACTTTTTTGTTCAAATACCGACAGTTTTCCATAAAAAATAATAAATGAATAAAGAAAATATGTTCTCTTTGAAAGAAGTTAGAAATAGATGTGCTCCTAGTTTTATATATTTATCATTGTACTCAACATGTTTGTGTAAATTGGGACTGATTGCGAAAACTGTTAGCAATAATTGGTGTATTAAATATTATTTCGCTTGGTAACTAATTTTGCGGCTTAATTGGTGTAATTTGTACCGACTTTAATCATCGTTTATTCGAAAATTGTATTAGCCTGATCTTTCCGGAAAGGTGGAAAAGAAAAAAAATAAGAAAGAGGAGATTCTTCGCTCTTTGGTGACTTTATTCGCTGAATAGACCACGAAAGAAAACTTGAAAGACAATGGTGCTAGCCAAACCATTCCAGGGCATTTGTTCTGTGGACTAAGCTGACTACAATGACTATTGAAAACATACATACATACATACATACATAAACTCACGCCTGTATTCCCTGAAGGGGTAGGCAGAGGTGCATTTCTGCACCCACATTTCGCCAGGTATGTATCAGTCCCACGTAATAGGGGGCGAGCCTATTGCCGTTTTTTCGGGCACATTTCCAGACTCCGTGCTGTTACTGAGAATTTCCTAATGGAAAAACCCAATAACACTTTGCCCGACCCGGGAATCGAACCCAGGACCTCTAGATCCCACGGCACATACTTGTACCACGAGACCACGAGGCAGTCAAAACATATAAGCATCAAGTAACTGACTTATATTGAGATGTAAATAATACCAACGAAGATTTCAATAATAGGTATTTTAAAATGCCACAATACTGAACTTCTTTGTTTAAACAATCGTGACTTAACGAACTAAACGACAAACGTGACTTATAAAACTTTGTTGATCATATTTCGTGAGTTTGTTGCACACAAATAAAACATATTGATTTAAATGAGCTTGAAACGCGATGACGTGAAAACAAATGACGGTCTTGGTTCAATGAATGATCGAAAATTTGTTTCAACTATGATGTAAACGCACGTAAAAATCACTCACCAACAGAAAAATACTGGTCTTAAGCAATGCATCCTTTCTTTATATTGATTACACACGCACGCACAAGTCACAAAAGTTCACTAATTCTTGTATATAAACACGGTGCCCTGCTGGAACGGCATCCGTGGTGGTTTTAACTGAAAACGCCTGCAGACCGCGTGTTGCGTGATCGGACCGACTACCACCCACCCGCCGCCTGGACAGCAGCGACCAACTTTTTCTTAGAAAATATGATTAACTCAATCGTCATCTAAACAAATAATATTTAACTAATTTTGCGGCAATGATTCAGTTTGTTGTTACACCGGTTGCTATGGTCACTGCGGAAGGAATCAACCTACAATTCTGAGCAGTGTTTTTCGTAGCGAAATATTTTTTTTATTCAATTGTGTTGTTAAATTTGGATCCGGTGGTACCATTAAAATAATACGTGACGTTTCGGAAATACACAAGGTCCATCTCGTTATTTACTTTAAAATAATAATAATAAGATATTATGTATTTCCTGATGAAAACTAAAAATAAATTATAAAAAAAAACCGTAAATATTTTTGTACAAATTATATAAAATGAACCATAGTTAAATTATAATGTAATAATAAAAGATTTTTCTTTTCTGTATTGACTTGTCATAAGTGCTATTTGATTGCCTACGTGACTAAATAAAGCAATTTCATTTCAAAGCAATTTCATTTCATTTCATTTCAAATCACAGGACCAAAATTACAATTCTCAAGAGGTAGTCAGAAAAACAATAAAAAAGCACATGAGCGATTAAAGAGAAATTAATAAAGTGTACTACAAAGTTTCAAATCAGAATTAAGAATAGTAAAAACATTGCAATAAATAAATATTAGAAATTAAGACATTGGATATTTACAACAGCAGATGAAAGATAAAATAAGATAGAAATCTATAATATTTTTGCGCAAAATAGTAATGTATGTATGTCGAACTAATGATTTCAAATAGTCTTATTATATTTGTCAGATAACTAATGCGCTGCGTTAGGTTAGTGAGCGTAATGAGGCTAAGGGATTAACTTCTGTACCGTGGACCGATAATCTCTTTATACATTATTTTTTGTATTTACAAAATTATGTTCTATTTCGTGCTGAGAAATAATGAGTTGCGATGGAATTATACAAGCTTGTGACCCAAAATTTTACCATATGTTAACTAAATGTTGCGTATTTATTTGTGTTTCTTTTAAGACCACACACACAACCCATTAATATAGAATCTTAGAGGTACACTTGTACATTTTTTACTAGTATTTTCCCATAATAGCGTATGCGTAAAGTGAGCATTAATATATATGAAAATTAGGTAATTAAGGCGTACATATTTATTACGAGATTAGAGTCCAGCCACATCTTATAACTATTTCTAATAAAAAATAAGTTATAGTTATATTATAGTTACTTAAAATAATTTTAATGTTCAGTCAGAAGCGTGTATTTGTTAAAAATTACGACCAACGTTAGACCGTTTAGGCTGATTATGATTTAGCAATAGCATATGAGTCATGTTCATACTCAAATGCGAAAGGAACTCTCTCGACGCCGAAATACTGACCAAATTTAGACGATTTTAAGCATGGAGATTGATATAATCTTGGAAAAGGTCATATGCTACATTTTCTTTAAATATTGCAACCAGGAGATACAGCATGCACGTCGGTTTCGAGGACTCTATGAAGAGGATAATGTCAGTGGAGGAAGCGAAAGAGGTATGTTTGGATCGTGGCATTTGGCGCTCTATAGTCTCTGCCTACCCTAACGGGAGACAGGCGTGAGTTCATGTAAGTATGTATGAGATACAGCGCCCAGCGGCTAGTTTTGTATTACATATATGTATTTATTTTTGACAGTTCGATCGTGTATTTAAATAAGAAGCATTGAAGGGTTTTATCTATGCATTCTCTAAAAATATTTATTATAGGTCTACTTTAAAATATACTTTTTTCCTTTCAATTTATGTCTCAAGATGCAAGAATTCTATCTTAGTGTAAAATGTCGGTAACATTGAGCCGTGAAATGTTACCGTGTTTATATTAATTTATGCCATAGAATTATGGACCAAAAACTTATTGCAGTCAAAAATATTAATGACGTTAATAATTTTAGGCCAAGGCGTAAAGTTGACAATCCCTGGCCGTAACGAACGTCGGTTAGTAATATGACATTCGACTGCGGCACCGCGACGACGTCGGCGCGGTTACGTTACGTTCCCGGACCCGGTGCACACGACATTGACCACGGCAACCTTGACAGATTGGATAAGATTCATTCCTTGTATTTTTGTGAGTATGTTGGAGGCGGAAACAACGGTATCCTAGTCGGGACTGAATTAGGATTTGAGTGGATTTAACACAAGACACATCGTTCTGATTGACATTACATCATAGCGACACTGATTTTATACAAATAGGAGTCATAAAATATGAAAATTATGCGAGTTATTTTATAAGTACTTAAAATCCCCTAACGACTTTCAACTTTCAACCATAGAGGCCCGCACTTCCAAGATTGTTTTGCTTGCGGTTATATAATTTTTTTCAACCTATTATAAAAATAAGTCTTTAATCGTCTCCAGGACTGTATATTGTATGGCAGATCCAAAAAATCATCATAAAAGAAAGGGTAGCAAACAAATTTAGTTTTCACATTTATAACGCTTTTATCACAAGCAGTGATGGCCTCGAGGTTTAGGTGCGCGCTCGAGAATTTCGGCGGTCGCAGGTTCAAACCCCAGGCACACACCTCTGACTTTTCGAAGTTATGTGTGTATTCACAATGAATTATCACTTGCTTTAACTTTGAAGGAAAATATCGTGATAAAACCTGCACACCTAAAAGTTCTTAGGAATTTCTTAGGTGTGTAGTCCGCCAATCCGCACTAGGCCAGCGTGGTGGACTAAGGCCTAAACCCTCTCAGTTGTAGAGGAGGCCCGTGCCCAGCAGTGGGACGTATTTGGGCTGATGATGAAGCGATATAAGTACGAGTATATGCCTAGCACTCCGTTATCTTTTATTTAGTATCATAAAAATAACGTTTACATCTTACATATATATCATAATCAATCGCCGTAGACTGTCCAGTTTTAGACATAAATGTCCTCCACTTTTTGACATTGGCACGACAACTTAACAACACTGCATCTGATTATGAGTACGAAGCAGTCTAAACAGGGCATGAGGTGGCGAGAAAATCTCATCTCTCGGCATACAATACGTTTACATACACATGTTTCATCATCATCATCATCATCATCAGCAGCCTTTTTTACGTCCACCGCTGGACATAGGCCTCTCCTATGGCATGTTTACACATACACAATAAATTGACGTAATAAAAATCTATACAAACATTGAAATAACCTCTTTTTAATAAATGCATATGGATGTATCCACGGTATATATACCAAAATAACGTTTTTTACGGGTGGACGAATTTTAACGGGACTTTCACTGGCAGATAGCTGATGTAATAAGGAGTAACTTAAGCTACGTTTATTTTAGAAAAAATATTTTATTTTAGAAAAGAATGCCATTAAGTAGGAATCATAATAAAAAAAAAACTAAAAAATTAAAGAATTGACTGCTAGGCGGAACGAAGTTCGCCGGGTCATTAAAAACAAATACAGAACTATATCCAAAAATAATTGTTTTTTTTTTGATAATTACCAATGGAGTTTACAATAGTAAATTTAATTTAAAAATATTTTCTCTATTATAAATCCAACCGCAAGATGAATAGACGGTCTTATAAAAATAGCAAGAAATACCTGGATGCTTACTTCTAGCAGAATACACTAAAAATCCTTGGTACAATGTTCTAATAATTATCTCAAGAGTCTAATAACATATTAATTATCAAAGTTACGTCTTATATATTTTTACCATAATATGTTTTTCGTCTTTTATGAATAAATAAATAAATACACCCAACAGTCACACACATAGTTCTGATCCCACACTAAGATACAAGTCTTGTGTCGTGGGTATCAGAAACTACGAGAAACTTTTTGGTCTCACATACATCAGACCCGAAACAAATATTTGTGGATAACACAAACATTTGTCTCGGTGCGGGGATCGAACCCGCGGCCTCTCGTTTCGCAAACTGGTGTCTAGCCAACTGCGCCACGGGGCTATTTTGATATCAATATTTTTTTATTTCTTATACCCACGACACAAAGCTTGTATCTTAGTGTTGGGTGTGTTTTATTTAAGCACTTGTGCCATAAAAGGACACACAATGTACGGAAAAAAGTTACAATAATTAATTCAATACTTACGCGTTGATCACAAAAATAAATAGAATTTCAAATGTTAAGAAACAGTGGCGTCTACAAAAATCGGTTTTAACTTCAAGTCATTTATAGCCAAGTATGTTGCGATTATTATCTAATCATTTATTTATTTGCTTCAATATGTAGTAATCAAAAAAAAATATTTTTAGTAATTTATATGTGAACAATTTAGGTATACAATCTACCGAAATACTCGGTAGTTGCGGGTGCCAGTCTCAGGCACAAATTCATGTCTCTCTTGTTGTTATGTCTTGTTTAAAACTCGCAAATATAAAAATTTTCCAGCAACCCACATTAAATCAAATTGGAAGGTTATAAGGGTAAAAGGCCCGTGCCCGACATGAAATATTTTGTTAACTTTTATGATGTACAGCTAATTATTACTTTAAGTATTTACTTTAATTGAATTCGTTAAAATATTGATTTCTGAGTGAAGCATATTAGTTATTTGTTAACAAATTAATGAACGACCTTTCCCTCAGCGGCTCTACACACGGCACGTCACAGTGCAGGGTCTGGTAGAGGCGTCACTGCAAGCAAACTCTGAAATTTTAATTAATATCGCGTGATTTTTTTCGCGGTATTCAAAGAATTTTCACTCCACCATGTATACTTAAAGTAATACTTTATGCTTGTTCGTAAATCATACTGTTACAAATATCCAGTAAAAATTACAGCCTATTAATATATTTGAATTATTCTTAAATTTAAAAAGATTTTTTAGAAGACTATATTTCTATGAGGTACATTACCCATAATTATTCTAGTATCCAATCTATTGATGATATTTCTTACAATAGGAACTCGTAACTTTATCGTGGTAACTTGATATCCATGAAGTAAAGAATATAGGACGTCAAATTCACTATGTTTTGGCATATTAACATGTCTAACAAAAAAGGAAATATTTAATAAGACATAAGACTTCGTTGTTCCCAAATGAAATTTCTATCCCGACCGTTAAAGTATCCTTTACCATGGTTCATCAAACCCGATTCATCAGGAGCTCAAATTTCTCCGCAGTAATTATTATTTTGGCGTAGCAACAGGGATTAAAGATTTAATCTCGGAACTTAAACAATTTGATAGCAATAATCCGCGTGGATATATAGTATTCTTGGAAGAAATTTTCCTTCTCCTTATACTCGTATGAAACAAGTCGTTTGAATTTATTATTGTCTTTTGAAACAAAGATTTATTGAGAGTACAGAACGCATGACGATGTTTCGCCGACACATACATACATATGTGAGTACATATATTATGTAGATAAAATCGATAATAAACTAAGTAGCTTCATAAAGCCTTGAACACAATTGGCACTTGGTATGTGTTAGTTTGTTTTTTGCAAATAAAATAATAAAAAAATCATTACTAACCTAACAGTTTCCCAAAATTTATAACCGTATTCAAGGTCTGATCTATACATGTACAAAAATCGATCAAAATTGTTTCAATAAACTCAATTTCGCATATAATTACGATAAATATTGGAATACTTGTATCCATAGGAATATTTATGTTAATTGGCGAACAATGGGTATTTCCACTATTTATTTGCCAAAATATTTATTTCTCACCATTAAGGTGTAAGGCATTGTGATCGTGAATGAATGTAGATTTTTCAAAAGAATTTAGGTACCTACAATGACCGCACTATCTACTATATCAAGCAGAGGCGATCAAATTGCCGCTCATTTTGCCTCTTAAAATTGGCTTGTATTATCATAAAGGATTCTTCAAAATTGAATATCAAACTGGCTTTGTATTTTTATACTGTGTGATATCATTTTTCAGTTTATTAAAATGTTTTGAGAGTAGAAATACTTTGTCAGTTTGCAGAGTTTTAGGCACGATACCACACTTGACGATAAACATATTTTATGGGTTTAATCTACTGATGCCATATTGCAAAGCCTGTCACGTAGAAAATTGTATGAGTTTTTATAAAAGTAAATTGAGTAAAGATTTTTATCTGATTTTATTTGTGAATCAAACATTCTACATAAAAGTTTAAAGTTATTAGTAATTTTATGGAAAATGTCTTATAGTGTAATTCTTCAGTATGTTTGTATGTGACTGAACACCTTAGAAATAGTTGAACAACTTATAATGAGGTTCTCTGCGTATGTCTAACAAAAAGTGAATCCATAGAACGAACGCATTTATAGTTAGTTAGGCAAAGTTCAAGTAGAACAACGTCTACTAAGTCTAATCGATAGGATTAGAGCGGTCAAGATTTTCTGCCGAGCTGAGATGAAGCAAAAAGATGGACTCAACAATTGGCGCCGCGAGGTTCTAGGTCATTTTAAATTATTTTACGAATCAGTAAATCATAGGGCAACTAATAGGAAAATGTCTACCGGGACTGCAAGTTGATTATGAAAAGACAATATTCACTGTACACACATACATACATAAACTCACGCCTGTATTCCCCGAAGGGGTAGGCAGAGGTGCATTTCTGCACCCACATTTCGCCAAGTATGTATCAGTCCCACGTAATAGAGGGCGAGCCTATTGCCGTTTTTCGGGCACATTTCCAGACTCCGTGCTGTTACCGAGAATTTCCTAATGGAAAAACCCAATAACACTTTGCCCGACCCGGGAATCGAACCCAGGACCTCTAGATCGCACGGCACATACTTGTACCGCGAGACCACGAGGCAGTGTCAGTGGCAGTGGTAATATTCACTGTCTTTAATAATTTTTCTGGTGTAAGGTCGTTGAACTGTATAAATTTAAAAACGCAGTCTATTTTACTGTGTTTGCACTGTGTTCCACTGTATGACCTTGGGGTGGCGTGGATCGATACCACCACCTACCATCCAACCAGACGGATACCCTTTATTACAATTGTTACGATGAGTGGCAACCGTTAGTGGAAAGGGTGGATTTTAATTATTGCTATTTAAATGTTATACGCATAAAGTTTTATCAAAATTTTAAGCTTCACGGTAAGTCCTTTTACTGTTAGATTAGCAGAACTGTAGTACTAGCTGCAAATTGCTTTTATATGAGATTGAAAAGGTTTTAAGAAATTATTGCCTTAATGTTACTAACTTCTTGGATGCAAAATAGAAAATCATCATCAACATCATTTTTATTCTAGTCATCATCATCAGCCCATATACGTCCCACTGCTGGGCACGGGCCTCCTCTACAACTGAGAGGGTTTAGGCCTTAGTCTACCACGCTGGCCTAGTGCGGGTTGGCGGACTATTCTAGTCATCAATGATCAGAATTGTGAAATGAGGCTTTTAAACTGCTATCAATTTACTTGTGGTAATTGTAAGATGTAGGCATAACAAATTAACATCATTAGGTCAGGCATAATTTGTTTGTGGTTTTTTGGTTAGGGGGTCAAAAACTAATAAAATAAAACAATCATTTGATTTGTTTAGTCAATTGAGGCCTTGATTTCGATCTACCCACCGAGACAAATGTTTGTGTGATCAACAAAGATTTATTTTAGGCCTGAGCGTTTATGAGACCGAAAGACTTTGGTAGTTACAATTCCAAGAACCTCAGTTCTGTCAGTGTATTTACAATATTAAATAAATATTGCGGATGTTTTGATATATCGGGCAATGAAAGTCATTGTTTTAGGTTAATACCAACCATAAAAATTAATAGATATATAATAGTTGGATGTTTTGACTTCACGATATTTCATTAAAAAAAAATTACTTGGTCTACTCTATAAAACAAAGGTCTATGAGGCATGTCCCCAGATCTAATTCGGTTAAAGAAAATGCAAAAAATACCACAAGTACTTAATAATTCTAAAATTATTCACTATTTCAATTCCAAGTCATTTTACGTGGTTGTTTCACAATGTCATATTACGTTCAACTAAGCGAACGGTAGATTCCCAAAGGTTATTATGTGCGCACTATTCTTACGTAAATTTGCGTTTTGTAGTATTGACATTGTAAAATGTAACAACTTTAAGCATACTAATTTGGTAGTAAAAAGTAATAAAAACTGTAATAATGGAATTATAAAATAATATGTGGACTAATCTCATAATCTTGTCGCCCGTCATCTGTCTATTTGAACTAAGCATTTGATGCCGTTGACAAAGTCGCATTCTGCAATAATCGCAAACAAAGAACGTCAGAATGTATGGGATTAACATAGGGTATATGGAAACCACGTGATAATTTATGTAATACTTTAATAACGAACACGATGCGACTTACGTATCGTATAAACTTAGTAAGATCAATTTATTATGCCAGTAATAAATATTTAGGTCGAAAGGAAAGCAATCTAGTGTCGCTTCTCGTCGGTAATTCTTTTTAAATTTCAATTTGAAAGGGGCTGAGTGTTGAAATATAGTTTCAACCTAGTTCGGCGAACAGATTCTCTTTTTTGTTTTTTAAATAATTTTACCTATGCTTGTTTATTTACAAGAATTAATTCATCAAATCCTTTTATCTAATAAATTACTATTATCTTACATCTTGGCATGTATAGTTGTATTCATAGTATGTATGTAGACAGCCCCGTGGCGCAGTTGGCTAGACACCAGCTTGCGAAACGAGAGGCTGCGGGTTCGATCCCCGCACCGAGACAAATGTTTGTGTGATCCACAAATATTTGTTTCGGGTCTGGGTGTTTGTGAGACCGAAAAGTCTCTCGTAGTTTCTGATACCCACGACACAGGACTTGTATTCTAGTGTGGGGTCAGAACTATGTATGTGACTGTTGGGTGTATTTATTTATTTATTTATTCACAATGAATTGTCACGTACTTTAACGATGAAGGAAAACATCGTGAGGAAACCTACATACCAAAAAGTTCATAGGAATTTCTTAGGTGTGAAGTCCGCCAATTCGCACGAGGCCAGCGTGGTGGACTTATGCTTATAACCCTCTTAGTTGTAGAGGAGACCTGTGCCTAGCATGATGATGATCCTACCATTTTATCTCAAATTCGCTTAATTTTCGACTAAATACGCCACGAACATAAACAATGTTTTATAGTAAATCCAGCGGTAATCGCTTAACAATGCAGCGTCCCTGAACTTGTCTCGCTGTTTAAGCGCTGCAATTTGTTTAGGATGTCCATCAGCACAGGAAGCGTTAGATTGACGACGTTTGTCATTCAAAAGGCGTTCGTTTGTATACAGTTGACGCGTGTTGTTAGGTCAAAGATTATTCTAGATGAGACTTATTCTATTACTTTCAGAAATACGCTAATTTTTTAATTAGTTTTTTTCAAGTTTACCTTTATTAATTTTTTTTTATATTATACCAAGGACTTAATGGAACAGTCATTTAATATTTCAAGATCAAATTTCGATAACTATTTTATGCTATCGCAGTAGCAACACTTATGAGTATTTAGAAAGAAATAAGAAAGACTGAGAAAAAAACTTTAAATAACAAATATGTGAGAGGCCTAAAACACATGAGCAACAAATGAATAACAATTCTAATGGACCAAAAGTGAATTTTCACAGTATGTATGTCGGAGTGGTACCAAAATATATTGGTGTGATCCGAATAATTAACTACCCTCATTCAATGAATAAAATGGACCATATAATGAGTTGCTGGTTTGACAGTTTTTATGAGTACAGTATTGCTATTGACAAGGAGTCCGAGTGAGTTTCTTGCCGCTTCTACTTCACAAGAAAGACACATTGCGAAGCGGCACTAGATTTACTTTATAAATATTTAATCCCTTACCGCATCGTGGTACATATATGGACCAACCGATATTTTGGCTTATATTTCACAATTGAATACATATTTCATCGTTTTCTGCATCGTGTGTCTTATTTGTAACATAGATGTATATGCGAAATCGGTTTAATGCTTGCTGTGAGCGGCCAGTCGAATTAAAATTTACGTCGAAGTTCTCAAAACAAGTTGTGACAGGTACAGTGAGTATTTTGAATGTCGCAAATGTAAAGTTAGTTTATGTTTGAATGACAAGAGAAATTGATTCCATCTGTTCCATACGTTGTAACTATTTTTAAATAATAATGTTAGAATTTGCCTTAAAAATTATGTTATTATTTTTCATTTCATGTATGTTATGCCATATTAGGACCAAACCAATATCATTGAATATTTTAATTAAAAAAAATACTAGAAATAAAAAAATACGTGTCTTTTTATTTATTATTTTCTATCGCATATATTTTTTTCGACTCAAAACAAAAATTCATGCAGTAAGGGGTTAAGATTTGTATTATTCCCTTTAATGTTCTCTATTTCCATAATTATTCTTGTTTTGTCCCTGTATTTTATATTGAGAAAATTCCTCCAATATATAATATAAAACGTGTCTAGACAGCTGACGGTATAGTATGTGGGTCTTCGAGCGAGCCTTGTTCCAACTTCCATTGCAGACGACCGCTAACCAATAGTGAAATACTTGGAATTCTACATATTATAACTACAGTCGATATTTTCACCACAAATGCCTAAAATATTTTGATGAACTAAGCATAGTTTTGAAAATGATTTGAATACCTTATGTGTCTGGAATGCGTGTCTCTCAATTATCTTATTATTTAATTTTGAGCAACTAGGGCCGTAAAAAAAGCAAGTTTATTCTTAATTTAGGCACTTGAGTTCGACGAAACTGGTAGGCTAAAATATTTTTGATTTTTTACTTATGCTTGTGTATTTAGTGGTTGCGGTAATATATATTTAATTATTTGTGACTTACTTCTTCTTTCAGTGCTATTTTAGACAAATAAGTAGTCTAAGTATGCCCTTTCCCAATGTCCTTTCTATTTTTTTTAAACAAAAATAATCCAAATTTGTCGAACGGTTTAGACGTGAAGGGTTAAAAGACAGGCAGAGTTATTTTGGTATTTATATAAATACCAAATTTATGTAATTTATATAATAAGTCGTGATGGCCTCGAGGTTTAGACACGCGGTCGAGAATCTCTACGGTCGCGGGTTCAAACCCCAGGCTCAACCTCTGACTTTACGAAGTTATGTGTGTATTTACAATGAATTATCACGTACTTTAACGGTGAAGGAAAACATTGTGATGAAATCTGCACACCTAAAAGTTCTTAGGAATTTCTTAGGTGTGTAGTCCACCAACCCGCACTAGGCCAGCGTGGTGGACTAAGGCCTAAACCCTCTCAGTTGTAGAGGAGGCCCGTGTCTAGTAGTGGGACGTATTTGGGCTGATGATAAATACCTATAACTACGTTAATAAGAAAACGTTGTTTTAAATCATTCATTCATTCAAAGTCAATTCCAGCTTTAAATACTTAATTCCTTTACCAGCTAAACAATAATTGTTTGTTTAGTTGGTAAACGAATATATAGAAAGGTTATAATACAACCAAATTATACAATATAATTACAAGAGTGTCAGTGACTGAGAAATGTTACGTAAATAGAAATTGAATTATAGGGGTTACAAAACGAGCTTATAAGTTAGATCAAAGGGCGGACGGGTTTTTGTAAATTAAATTTAGCCAAGCATTTCTATCAAGTGTAATTCGCCAATGGCTTTGCCTGTTCGGCAATCTCTATATATCCAATTTGGTAAAACACACATGTCAATTTTAACGTTTCATTCATAAAAATTGATGGTTACCTTATGTGCCAAATATAAGTAAGATACCAATCCGCACTAGGCCAGCTTCGTGGCCTTTTTTTTATCCTGGCACGGTATAGTGACTCCACTGTACCTGATGGTAAGCACAGTGGAGTCCAAAAAAAATAATACCGACCAGCGAGAAACGATATGGTCACGCTGGTCGACACAATCATGCCGGCCTGCACAAATGCTTCTTCACGTTTCGCTTAAAGGATCCAAGACCTAAACCATGATAATAGAGAAGGCCCGAGCTCAGCAGTGGCACGTATATGGGCTCATTATGCTGTTAAGTGAGCTATCTAGTAAGTAATACTCGTATGTATTTACACACTAAGTCTTACTCGTAAAGGTTGATAGAACATCTGCGTAATCCATACATACAACCTCACGCCTGTATTCCCCGAAGGAGTAGGCAGAGGTGCAATTCTGCACCCACATCTCGCCAGGTATGTATCAGTCCCACGTAATAAGGGGCGAGTCTTATTGCCGTTTTTCGGGCACAATTCCAGACTCCGTGCTGCTACTGAGAATTTCATAATGGTAAAACCTAATAATGTTTTTGACAGCCCCGTGGCGCAGTTGGCTAGACACCAGCTTGCGAAACGAGAGGCCGCGGGTTCGATCCCCGCACCGAGACAAATGTTTGTGTGATCCACAAATATTTGTTTCGAGTCTGGGTGTATGTGAGACCGAAAAGTCTCTCGTAGTTTCTGATACCCACGACACAAGACTTGTATCTTAGTGTGGGATCAGAACTATGTATGCGACTGTTGGGTGTATTTATTTTATTATTTATTAAATTGAACCCGGGACCACTAGATCTCACGGCACAAACTTGAGCTGCAAGACCACGAGGCAGTCTTACAATATCTTATAGAACATAATGTTAAAGAAGATAACATAAATGCTCTAACACAAAGCCCTGTCTGTGGAATAATCTGTGGTATGACGTGCCCTCCGAACAATGGTGCACAATTACACAAGCGCCGCTCGAATAAGGATGTCGGCTGCGCAACAGTCGCTGGTTACTATTAACTACGCTTACTACTTTAATTGGCAGCCAACTGTCACGAGGACTGACCGTGTATCGCGGGTTAATGCGCGATCTCACTGATAATAAATACTCTTCGAAGATTGTAACGCAATCACGAAGAATACAAAAGCGTAAGCGAGAGTACATGCTGATCCAAACAGATATTAAAACGAAAATAACATACATACATAATCTCACGCCTGTATTCCCCGAAAGGGTAGGCAGAGGTGCATTACTACACCCACGTTTCGCCACGTATGTATCAATCCCACGTAATAGGAGGCGAGCCTATTGCCGTTTCTCGGGCACATTTCCAGACTCCGGGCTGCTACTGAAAATTTCCTAATGGAAAAACCCAATAACACTTTGCCCGACCCGGGAATCGAACCCAGGACCTCTAGATGGCACGGCACATACTAGTACCGCGAGACCACGAGGCACTCATAACTAATAACTAAAAACGAAAATAACTAATCGAATTTATACATGGTGTATTCAGATCGTGATTTTTTAAACGCTAATGGATTCATAATCACGTATCTATTGCCTGCGTTAGTTTCCGATCACGGTCTGAATACATTCTGTATAATTTCAAATACATTTTTGAGATTTTTTCTTTCGATCAATATGACCTTACCTTAGTTGGAAAAAAAACGAGTGACATATAAAACAATGACAGACATTTGATCCGAATCAAACCATTTCAATTATTTCATCAACATCAGCCGTTAACTGCTGGGCCCGTGCCCTTCTCTACCATTGAGAGGGTTTAGGCCTTAGTCTACCACGCTGGCCTAGTGCGGGTTGGTAGACCACACACCTAAGAAATTCCTTAGAACTTTTAGGTGAGCAGGTTTTATTACGATGTTTTCCTTCACCGTTTATCTTTCAATTATTTACTATCAGCCAAAAGTAGATATAATTAACAATAACAACAATTAAGCCATTTATTCACTTAGAGAAAGTTACATTTCAATTGTTACTTATTGGTAAATTCACTTATTTGAGTTAGTTAATGAGATACGGACTTCTGTTTGAATAAAGACCTCCAACGCCTACATTTTTCTATCTTCGGTTCCTGCAATATTGTAAACATCAATGATTTATGTTGTAACTAGCTTATTATTGTTTGCCTTGCTATTCTCTCTTTGGTATCTCTCTCGATACAATTTTATAGTTCACAATGAGGAAATCGCGAAAAAAATCTACATACATACATAAACTCACGCCTGTATTCCCCGAAGGGTTAGGCAGAGGTGCATTTCTGCACCCACATTTCGCCAGGTATGTATCAGTCCTACGTAATAAAACGTGCCGTTTTTCGGGCCCATTTCTAGACTCCGTGCTGTTACTGAGAATTTCCTAATGGAAAAACCCAATTACACTTTGCCCGACCCGGGAATCGAACCCAGGACCTCTAGATCACACGGCACATACTTGTACCGCGAGACCACGAGGCAGTCTCTTTAATGAAATTTTCTCATTTTTTATATCACAATTCTAATATTCATTATTTGTATGAATCTCAGACACTTATTGAAGTAGATTGAATTGTTAAAGAATACTTCGGAAGTTCGATTTTGTGTAAACAACTTCTAATAACGGAAAGACTTCTCAACTGATGATGTCCTATACATTATTAACGTTTCTCTTATATAGCAGTATTTGTAAACGGGAATATAACAATATGAGCTGTCAATGAAATCGTCATTACAAAACTTTGTTTGTTTCTCAACTACATAGACACCGCGTATTGAGTTAATAAGCAGTGATGGCCTCGAGGTTTAGGCGCGCGGTCGAGAATTTCGGCGGTCGCAGGTTCAAATCCCAGGTACACACCTCTGACTTTTCGAAGTTATGTGTGTATTCACAATGAATTATCACGTACTTTAACGGTGAATGAAAACATCGTGATGAAAGCTGCACACCTAAAAGTTCTTAGGAATTTCTTAGGTGTGATAGTCCGTCAACCCGCACTAGGCTAGCGTGGTGGACTAAGGCCTAAACCCTCTCAGTTGCAGAGAAGGCACGGGCCTTCTCAACGCCCAGCAGTGGGGCGTATTTGGGCTTATGATGAATGAGTTAATATGAGTTTGTAACCACAGAATTAGTCTTGTAAATACTAATTGGAAATATAATATTAAAATCAGTCTTAAGTTGACTACAGGGTTCAATTCTTTCAGTTACAGAATTCGGGACCATTGGACCATTAATATTTGATTTATAGAACATGTCTTTAAGGGGCTAGGCGATAGATTAATCTTAGCCGCTTTTGTTTGTCTAATAATCATGTCTAAATTCACATCTAAAATTAAATTTCACCATTAATTTATTTAGTGTTTAGTTAATAAATATCCAATGAATAATTAAAATTATACCTGTTTGTTCTCCTACCATATTCTGTCATGGGACAAGGTACTTGCTTACCTTTAGGTAAGAGGTATAAGTCGATGTTTTTCAGTTTTTAATATCTTAGTCAGTCTTCAAACAAAGTAATTTTTTTATTTTTTTAACGCAAGAAAATTTTATTGAGCTCTTATTTTAGTTTTAAAATTCGTTATTTTAAAAGGAATACTTTATAGAACTATGTATTTAAATTTATTCGTTATCCTTTGTACTTCTTATTTCTGTTTTAAAGTTTTTGTAATATTAATAGGAAAGCTGAGATCTATAATAACTGTCGGAAAATTCATTCCAATGGATTTTCTAGGTGCTTCTTTGTTGACTATTCACAAATAAAGAATAAAATATAAATAGTGTGTTACTTCGCCTTTATAATAATGAAATCAGTGATAGAATTTAACAACATATTTTTAAGTCATGTATGTCTCGTAGTTTTATTTTAAAGCACAGTTGACAAGACTTGATTATTTTTGTTGTGCTGTGTCATCTTTCATGAATAAGGGTTTGAAGCAATCAATTGGTGTATGGAACCTTTAGTTGTAGAAGATTGTCATCATCCAGCATTGTGCATAGAAACGCGTGTGGCTTCTCGTCCCTCATTACCTTCTCGTCAACGTACTGTACGCAATTTTCATGCGGCGGATTTTGATATCATAAATAGAGAAATCGCGCTTATTGATTGGGTCGTTCAGCTGGATATGGCAAATATTGATATTGCCTCAAAAAGATTTTATGACTTAATTAATGATATTATTTTTAAATATGTCCCCACTAAAAAGATTAATAGTCAGAAATTCCCTATATGGTTCTCCAGTGCATTAAAAAAAATTATAAATGAAAAACAAAAATTCCATAAAAGGTGGAAGAGATATGGAAGAATTAGTGATTTTGAAACATTTAAATTCTTACGAGAGCGCCAGAAACGTGTACAAAAAGAGTGTTATGTTGGTTTTATTCGCGATGCCGAAGAGAGAATTAAAAATAATAGTAAGTACTTCTGGAACTTCGTTAAAACTAAAAAGGCCTCGTCTGATCTTCCCGATACTATGTATTTTGATAATTATAGTTCTTCAGACGGCCCTGAAATATGTACACTATTCAACAATTACTTTCAATCCGCCTTCGAACCTGCGACAAAAACCAACATAGACTATGTTGCAATTGATAAGCATTGTTGTTATGACGCTATCTCAATAAGTCGTATTGATCTGACTGTTGAAAAAATTGAGAAATATCTCAAAAACTTGGATATCTCTAAAGGTAGTGGACCTGATGGAATTCCTTCCTTATTTCTGAAATCATGCCATAAAACTTTAGCATTGCCTTTACTTATATTATTTCAGTTATCTCTTAATACTGGTTTATTGCCTACTGTTTGGAAACAATGTTTTGTTGTTCCTATACATAAGTCAGGTGATAGACCAATTATACGTAAATATAGGCCTATATCGAAATTAAACATCATTCCTAAACTATTTGAGAAAATTGTTTATGATACGCTTTATCCAGTTATAAACCCCATCATAATTGACCAACAGCACGGATTTGTTAGAGGTAGATCAACAGAAACGAATCTCTGCGAATTTACTCATCAATTAATGTCTGCTTTGGATGACGGCGGTCAGGTGGACGTCGTGTATACTGACTTCTCTAAGGCGTTCGATAAAATTTGCCATAGTTATTTAATGAAAAAACTACAGAGAATCAGTATACATGGCGATCTCTTACGGTGGCTTGAATCATATTTAAGAGATAGAAGTCAAGCTGTTACAATCAAAGGCTTTTGTTCTACTTTTGTTCCTGTTACCTCAGGTGTTCCTCAAGGCTCACATCTTGGCCCCTTATTGTTTAATATTTATATTAACGACATTGTAAATAATTTCAACAATAGTAAAATACTTCTGTATGCGGACGATTTAAATTTTTTTAGACCGATAACTGCACCCCAGGACTGTGCCTTGCTTCAAGCCGACCTTGAGAATTTGTGTAAATACTGCGATAGGGAACGTCTCTCTTTAAACCTCGATAAGTGTAATATTATAACATTCTCAAGAAAGAGAAAGCCCTGGCGTTTTAAATATAATTTAAAAGGCTTCGTATTGAAAGAAGTAGCCGTAGTTAGGGACTTAGGTGTATTTCTTGACCAAAAACTGACTTTTTCTTATCATTTTGAATTTATGATTTCCAAGGCGTATAGGATGCTTGGCTTTGTATTGAGAATTGGAAAAGAATTGACAGCCCCGTGGCGCAGTTGGCTAGATACCAGCTTGCGAAGCGAGAGGCCGCGGGTTCGATCCCCGCACCGAGACAAATGTTTGTGTGATCCACAAGTATTTGTTTCGGGTCTGGGTGTATGTGAGACCGAAAAGTCTCTCGTAGTTTCTGATACCTACGACACAAGACTTGTATCTTAGTGTGGGGTCAGAACTATGTATGTGACTGTTGGGTGTATTTATTATTTATTAATTTCGGCAAGCTTCAAGTTTCGTTATCCTCTTTAACTCATTGGTACGTTCTGTTCTTGAGTACGGGTCTGTTGTTTGGAATTCTCAATACAAAGTTCACATCAACAACATCGAAAATGTTCAGAATAGATTTTTGAAGCATCTGCGTTATAGGATTGGAGATGCAGGTGTGAACAACTTAAATGTGTTGTCGTTGGTCACTCGCCGACTTGAGAGAGATCAGGTGTTTCTTTTTATGATTTTAAACAATATTTTAGATAGTAACTTTCTTGTCAGTAACATACGATTTAAGTGTCCTCGGTTAAGCTCACGCAAATACAACGAGAGATTTCAGGATATAGATATTTTTAATGAAAAATATAATTCTTACAGAAAGATACTTAGAAACTTATTATAATGTAGTAATTGTATTATCTTTTTGTTTATTATTATTATTATTTGCTTCCAAAACAATCATTGGTAATATTAAAATTTTGTAAATTAATCTTCCTTTAAATTATATGTAAATGTTTATTAGTTGTTTGTAGTGTTGCCGTTGCCTGTAAGATCTTTTTTATAAGTGGAAACTGATTTGATATATGTATTTGTTTTAAAATTTAGTCTTTTAAGAGAAAATTTATTGTATGTTTCCCAAAGATAATAAAATAAAATAAAAATAAAATAAAAAAATAAAATAAATGTCGCTTTTTGTAACCCTCCTTTTACTTTTTTAACATATTACTTTTATTATAGGATTGTTAAGGTTTTTATTTTTAGTATCAAATCACAGACCTTCAAATTCTTTGTTCAAAGACTTTAAAGGATGTCTTCTGAGATATTAATCACGCAATTGTGGATTAAAATCAAAGGCATACAGAACTTTTCTAAGATTTATGTGTGTTCACAATAAATTATAGTGTGTGATTCTCAAATGCGCCTTAACCTTGAGGCTATCACAGAGACAGAGTGAGAAATTAAAACGTTACTGGAAGTTAAGTAAGTGGCTTCTGTGATAGGTAAGCTGAAAGGAAACCGTCTGTCGAGGTTTGAACATGTTATGAGAAGAGATGAAGCATATGTAGGTAAAAAGTGTTCTTGTTGTTAGTATAAAAGTTTACGGATGGACACGCAGAGGAAGGCCAAAGAAGGATGGAGTGCGTGAGGGAAGATATGAAAAAAGGGGGTGAATGAAAACATGCCGGCTGATAAGGATGTTTGGAAGGATAAAAAATACTGCGCCGACCCCAAATAGAATTGAGAACAGGGTTAGAAACCATAAAAATAATTAATAAGAAAATAAAAATCCCAAGTTAGTACCGCCGTTAAAAAATCGTGCTGTTCGATCTAGCGATTTCAAGTTCGATATTCGGGTCCGGCAAATTATTATTAGGTTTGTGTAGTATTAAATTCTAAATAGCAGCCCAAAGCTTGGTAACGGGATATTTGGTAATATACTCATCACGTGGGACCTAAAATCTTAAAACAGACACATTGCAAAGTGTGGTTAAGAAATATACTCACTCTTTTGCGAATACAGGCGTGAATGTGTATGGGTTAAAAAGCGGTATTACAAATGTTAAATAGCAAAATAACAAAAGCCCGCTTCAATATTTTCTTTGCACCACAACAAATGGTTTCCGCGAAAAACCACAGCGCTCTCAAAGGAAAGACTAGTTGAGATAATTTTAGATTGTTTGCAAGTATAATGTTTATCTTTGTTATTAGCATACTTATGAGTTTACATTTGTCAGGATTTTTCAACAAGCCTTATTCAGCCAAAGGAATATATTGAGCAGAGGTTTAGTTCGAATGCAAATCATACAACTCCCTTGATTTCCTTATGTTGATTAATGTGGAATTAGCTTCAAAAAGAAGTCGATACTAAAGTGGCACCTTAATTTTATTTAGAAGGATAAAAATGTGTCGGTACTATCAATAATGGAAGGAATCTTAAAAGTTGAATTCAATAATATACGAAACATAATCAGGCATCCAAATCAATAGATTACCTTTTATAAAAGGCTATTATGCCGTCTGTGCGTTAGAGTAGTGTAAAAAAATAAGAGAATAATTAAATAAATATATACTGGTACATCCATCAGTCACATAGTTCCGACCCAACACTAACATACAAGTCTTGTGTCGTGGATATTAGAAACTACGAGCTATGTTTCAGTCTCACAAACACCCAGACCCGAAATAAATATTTGTGGATCACCCAACCATTTGACTTGGTGCGGGGATCGAACCCCCGGCCTCTCATCTTGCAAGGTGGTTTTAAACCACAGAAGCTGTCAAATCGTCGTTAACAACGAGATGTACCAAATATCTAGCTTAGTCTAGCTTTTTTGAAGGCCAAGAGAAAGTCACATTCTAGAATTATATTCGCTAATAAATAAATTTAAAATGTATGAAAACTAAATAATGTATAGAAAAAAAGCAGGTGATCATTTATGACAATATTATACATTTTTTTAGCTTTATTAGCGATTTCAAATTTCGAATGTTGCTGTCTGAGACCTCTGGTGTTATAATGCAGAAATTTTCTTATTCGTAGAGAAGTGAGTGACTTATGTATGACCACGTATTTTAGCACAATAAATTGATTGGATGTAAGAAGCGTTCGCCTCGTAATAACAATTCGTTGGAACATTATAGATACGAAGTCTTTTTGAAAGCGCCAACATTTAGAACAAATGACAATCTAGTAACTAAATATTGACTTACTACACAACTCATATATCTGAAACTACAGCATTTTCTATACAAAATTCTAGAAATAGGATATAATAGAATCATTTTTTATCAAATTCTAAACCAGTTCCAACGCCATAGAAAAAGAAAGACATACTTATAAATACAATACGTTTATTTAAATACAGAGTTTTGTTGGAATAACTTTTCGGAATTTTGTTGAAGAGGTGCTTTCTTGTAATATTTATAAATACTTTACTATGAGCCCACTTGTTTTACTTTTTTAATATGAGAAAAGTAAATTTACCTAGCTGACATCTGATAGTACAATGGGTGGACAATCATCATCATCATCATCATCAGCCCATATACGTCCCACTGCTGGGCACGGGCCTCCTCTACAACTGAGAGGGTTTAGGCCTTAGTCCACCACGCTGGCTTAGTGCGGGTTGGCGGATTACACACCCAAGAAATGCCTAAGAACTTGGACAAGCTAGGTCCATATTCGTCATCCACACTTGAAATTCCTGTGCGTGCTACTGTCGATCTTGGTGTATGGGAATTGCTGTGGCAGCTATGTGGAAATCCTCTGTCTAATGTCACTTGCATAAATAATCTCGTTAGGAATGGGTCAAGACAGAAAACATTATCTCTTACCAGTTTACACTCGATCATGCCGCCCTGTTCTCAATCAAGTGCATACAGACTGACCTCAGAACACAACACATCTGCGTGGGATGTGTTGCGTTTTTTTAACCATTTATATTGTTCAAAAATATTGTACCCTCGGGGATTAGGGTCGAGGTCTGTCGGCGGGCGCGGCCCCAAACCGTAGGCAACACACTTCTGATTATTTGAAGGTATCTATAGTTTCTAAATGGACTATCACAAACATTATAGGCGAAGACAAGCACCATAAACCTAGGCACGTAAAAGGCGATTGGCCGAGAAATTTCTAAGGTGTGTAGTCTGCATTCGCTTTCTAAATACGTAATAATATCTAATAAAAGTTTTATCGTCTGTTATTCGCCTTTTAATCATGTAGCTTAGAGGTTTGCAACAATAAACGTAAGTAATTAATATTTTGTTGGTTTATTTATGTATTTAACTGTATGTATATTGTATATGTACCTATACAAATTCATTTGTGTGTTTTATATATATATAGATAATTTTCTCTACGCTTTATACCTACTATCCTTTATAGTGTCCACCTTCTCATCCATGCATTGCATCCATGCAAAAGTTGTCTGTATAAAATTGCCTAGAGCAATGAGACCGCCACTTATAAATACTTTATAATATTATGTTTAATTTCTCCATTGTATCATCATCATTATCATCAGCCCATACATATTCCACTGCTGGGCACGGGCCTCATCTATAACTCAGAGGGTTTAGGCCTAAATCCACCACGCTGACCTAGTGCGGGTTGGCAAACTACATAACACACTTAAGAAATTCCCAAGAACTTTTATGTGTGCAGGTTTGCTCACGATGTTTTTCTTTACCATTTCTCCATTTATTTATTTGTAATTTAATTATAATTAAATAAAGGTAAAAGTATATTATGAATGCTTATATGAAAATATATTTCAATTAACTTAAACGTATTAAAACATCCCGGCTAATTGGGTTTCCTTTAACATCACTAGTTCACACAAACTCCGAGTGTGTTGTGGCTGTTTCGCGGTATGTTTTGTTGAAATAGTTCGCATTGTGTTTGAAAAATAATTCTCGCATTCTGCAGATGCGAAACAAGAATGTAATTTTTCGTTTATTCAAAAGTTTTATAATGAAATGAGTTGTTTCATTCACACGATATTACTTAGAAGTTAGCCAATAAACGGATTATTTGCTTTACAAACGTACTTAGATAATAACAAAGTTCCAAGAACATGTCTTTGAGTAAATATCTCAATATTTTCTAATATATTTTTCTAAATAAGATCACGTTTTTCTAGATAGCTAGAAATATACCTACCTACTCGTACGATATACGATGATTTTACCATGTGTTGCCATTTGGGGGATTTGCGTGTAGGACGACCTGCAGGACGGTGGTCCGACGACTTGAGAAAGGTGGCGGGTAATGGATGGATGAGGGCTGCTCAAGACCGGGATGGTTGGCGCTTTACGTTACGTTCAGCAGTGGACGGCGATAGGCTGAGTATATTACCATGTGTTTTAGCTGATTTGATAGTATGTACTTTAGTTACAAGTAAACATTTTATAGCACAGCTGTTGGCCGCAACTCCGCATGGGAAACTTTATACTTTAAAAGTAAATATTTTTTTCGGTGTTGCCACACTTTTCATTACTGCTTAGCTCCTATTGTCCTGTTGGTCTTAGTATGATAATAGCCTATAGCCATCCTCGGTCAATGATCTATTCAAAACAGTTTTTTTTTCTTTCAATTTGAACCAGTATTGTCTGAGATTAGCGCGTACAATCAAACGAACTCTTCAGTTTTATGTATGGGTGTAAAAAAAAGACAGGAAAACGCCTTTTTTTCCATAAGTGTTAAATGTAAATGTAGACAGCCCCGTGGCGCAGTTGGCTAGACACCAGCTTGCGAAACGAGAGGCCGCGGGTTCGATCCCCGCACCGAGACAAATGTTTGTGTGACCCACAAATATTTGTTTCGGGTCCAGACCAGACCATACACCCAGGTGTATGTGAGACTGAAAAGTCTCTCGTAGTTTCTGATACCCACGACACAAGACTTGTATCTTAATGTGGGATCAGAACTATGTATGTGACTGTTGGGTGTATTTATTGTACCTATTTATTATAAAAATGTTGGTAATAAGGGAAAAAAAAATTCGGGATTTATTTTACGGTCTTTTTACACCTGTATGTATAAGTATATTCGTAAATGATCAAATTGTTAGATTAGTTGATTCTGGAAGTGAAATTAAAATCACATACAAATTACGGTACGAGGTATTTCAAAATGAAGTTGCAATTATTTCCATAAGTGAGTGCGATTGCGGGATTTCATAGTTGCTAGTGGGATAGCATATCCACCCGGATAGCTCTAACTTTAAATGAGGGGAAAAGTTCGCCATATTAGTGCGTTTCCTAGATTCATCATCAGCCCAAATACGTCCCACTGCTCGGCACGGGCCTCCTCTACAACTGAGAGGGTTTAGGCCTTAGTCCACCACGCTGGCCTAGTGCGGGTTGGCGGACTACACACCTAAGAAATTCCTAAGAATTTTAAGTGTGCAGGTTTTATCACGATGTTTTCCTTCACCGTTAAAGCAAGTGATAATTCATTGTGAATACACACATAACTTCGAAAAGTCAGAGGTGTGTGCCTGGGGTTTGAACCCGCGACCGTCGAGATTCTCGACCGAGTGCCTAAACCTCGAGGCCATCACTGCTGATATCTTATGTCTCTTTCCTAGATTAGCCTGTTTAAATTTGATTATATGTAAAATATGACTGTAAATCCCGATAGGACAGTAATGATTTCTCTTATTAAATCAATCTAAATAAAACGGAAAACAATCTTATAAATGTTCGCGTACATCTCTAAGATATTACCTAACAAATTTCACAGCTGTTTTGCATGTATTTTTTTTAAATACAGTAAAAAATTATCCTCACACAACCACGAGCGAAAATCTCCTATCTCCAAGGAAATGATGCTGATATCATATGGTCCACGGAGACTGATACTTTATCTCGCGTAACGATCGCTCACTCGCGTTATTATGTACGGCCCAAGTTGAGAGACTAAGCGATTTAAGTAAATCCTGGCTCATTCATAATAAGGGAGTTTTAGTCTTGTATTTCAGTAACAGTTTTGTGAATGGTATAAATGCGGTAATAAAATATTTTTTTAAAAGCTTTTATTTAACTTGCAATGTATGTAAGCACTAGGCCAGCGTGACTAAGGCCTAAACCCTCTCAATGGTAGAGGAGGCCCGTGCCCAGCAGTGGGACGTATATGGGCTGATGATGTATGTAAGTATGTTTGTTCAGGTGGAATCTTTGAAGTCAATTTTGACGTAGATATCTTCAGCCGATTGAGCTGAAATTTTGTATACACGTTTAATTTGGATGATAATGTACGATATGGTGAGTGACATCATTCTAAATACAATATGGCGGACCATCCAAGATGGCGGAATAGTTATTTTTAATGCATTTCTACAATATCGATATCAAATGAAAGGGCTTGTTGGGAGTAACTCGAAATAAAAAATAAATTAAAAGCAAAAAATAAAAAAGTTTTTATTTAAACGCTCTAAAAGGAAGATTTTTGTTTTTCTAAAAAAAAATATCTATCAAGTTATAACCCCATATACAATTTATATGTTCATTAAAGCTAAAAAAACTCAGTTAAATTTTTAAGGAAAAAAATATTTCTTCTTTTTAGAGGGTTTAAATAAAGGCTTTTTTTAGTTTTTTTGCTTTAATTACATAAAACATATACACATTTGTTCTTGAAGAAAATGTAGGTAGAAATGCATTTCTACAACAACAGTTCGGTATGTGACGTAAGTGAGTGTAAGGGATTTTAAAATTCAACACATTAGAAGACAAAATAGGGTTCCAAAGTTTGTATAGAGAAACTTTGATTTAATGGGGGCAAAGCGGCAAGCAGCAGCCGGTTAAAAAATATAATTAATTAATATTGGTAATCACGACCGTTTTGTCATTGTACTTACTATTGGTAAGAATTTATGACAGTGTTATAACCCCTAATAATTGTTCACAGAAGTATAATAGTTATTTATAACGCTTTTGTGACTTGAAATTTACACATTTATATCGGGAGGGTCAATAGTACGGGACTTCAACTGACAGCGAAACGAAGTGTGAAATTATTAAATTACGCTAAACATTCTGAAAACTTTTGGGAAGGTAATTCTTTTGACGTGTTAAATTATCAAGTTGAAAATTGCTTCACTTCGAAACATTAAACTTTAATAGTATCATCTTAATGTCAATTACAATAATTACACTTGTTTATAAATTAAGTTTTCATATCGGTCTCAGTAAAGTTTTAAAACAAGCTTATTTCTAAATATTTTAGGTATTAAAAGCGAATTAGAACAAAACTAATTTAATTGAATTAAAATTTCTTTCAAATGCGTGGCGATCAGTATTAATAACATTACGAGTGCGAAAGTTACTATATCAGAAAGAATGTTGACTTTTATGAAATGACGACAAGCTGTCACAAGTCACAAGTTGACTCAGTTATGTAGACTTTTAATACACAGCTTGATTTTGGCTTTGCAGTGCGATTTATTCATATATGTATATAACGGCGTAAAACCATATACTGAGAGCTACGTCATCGCTCTTGTATAAACAAGAATGACTCACGGGCGGTCGCCTCTCTGCGGTGTCGATTGCCCCCACTATTCGTCTATAAAAGGCCGCCCGCTGCAGCAGAGCGTGGCATTCATCGGTCTACGCGCGGACAGCAAACATCCGATTTATTGGGAAATAAAAGGAACTTTGATTGAAGTTGGTTGTTAAAATTACTTCTTAAAATGGATCCTCCAGTAATAACGATGTCACTGCTATTCATAATGATACAGGGCTATCTGACTCGTCAGTAATTGTGAAAGTTTACTAAAGAAAACTCAAAGTATGAGTTATCACCATAAACCAACTGTTGTGATGTCGGCAATGTGACGTCACACATCTTAAAGACATTTCCAAGCCACACCTGCTCCGACATATATAGTATGTCACTACGGCAATCCTTATGTTTTATATGACGGAGAGTCTTGGGCGTTATTGATTTTAAATCAAACTTTTGGAGGTAATTGCAAATTTAATCGGAAACAAACTTATTACAGAGCTCCGTTCGGTCCGGGGTTCCGAGAGAGAATGAATCATTCTCGATCGAGCGGCTATATTTATACCCTACGTTGGATGCACAGTGGGGATGCGTCGACGCTTCGACATATACAAGTTGGTTGGTTCAGAGCGTAAAACAATATAGTATCTGACCTGATAAATGTGTGTGCAGACATGCATCGCTGTCTAACCTGCGGGATACAAAGTGTGTGTGGTTGATATAAAAAAAACTGCATTAAATTACAGGTCAAGAAGCATTGGAAAAAAAACTGCATGAATTTACATACTTCTGGAAATTTCCGCAAAAACCGAGCGTTCCGAGTTCATACTGTGATTATCTAGATCTTGTACTCAATAAGCGGCTATGAAGTGTTCGTGTCAATTGTCACTTCCTACTTTACTACACTCCGACACTTTTGTAGTTGCTCAATTAATTGATTCATTTTAGTAGTGGCGCCATAGCTTGTCAAATGAAGTCCCAGTAGGGGAGAGGGGGGCTTGTTGTAACAAGTTTTCGTTTCTTGGCTATGAAAGCTTAATTCTTTGGTATTTATGAAATCTAGCAGTACTATTCCAATTAACAACTATTCAACTATCGATTCCAAATAAACTTTTGATCAAACCTGTAACGGTTTTTTGTAGAAACGGCTTTGAAAAAAAATTGACGAGTGTTACAACTTACCCCGTGATTGGGGCTAGTTGTAACAGGCTTAGGGCACATTGTAACATTAGGAATTGAAAACCAGTTTCATATTTTATAAAGATTTATTTGGCATATTTAGCATAAGAAACTTTACAAACGCTAAAACAGGTTTAGACTTTTAAGTTAAATATTTAATCTAACAGGAAATATTCAAAAATAAACAATTAACATGTTCTTTCTTTACTTAAACTATTAATTAAATTTGAGCTCACAGCCATTTATAATCTTAACTTCTTCAGTAATCAGACTTGATTCATTTAGCATTATAAACCTTAGGCACGGTATAAAAAACGTTGACTTTTAAGTTTTATTCTCAATCTAATAGAAAAATAATCAAATATTAACAAAAACATGGTCTTCCTTAAACTATAAAGGAACTTTAGACTCACAGCCATTTATAATAACAAAATCTCATTTTTTTTAAGTAATCAGCCTTTTGATTGACGTAGGTAAAATATGAAATCAGTCTTCATCGGAATCACAATCGAGACACACAAAAGAGATCTTATTTCCTGTTGCACATTTTACATGTGCCCACATCTTGCACATGATGTATTGTATTGACTGCTCGTTTTAATTTTCATAAGTTTCCCCACAAGCTGAAGAAAACCATTCCATGGGTTCAGATTCCGAATCAGAATTTAAAACACCATATTTTACTTCTTCTATCTTTTGACTATCTTTATCTTATCTTTTTCCTCTCAATCTTTTTGTCATCGTTCTTTTGCTCTTTCCTTTGCCTTTCCTAGTCTCTTGTGTTTTCTTTGTCTTCTATAACTTTTCTTCATGATCTTTATGGAACCCGTTCTTCTCTAGCGTATCTGTGAGGACACAGCATTTTCTTTTACGTTGAGGGTGGTTAGTCATTTTCGTGGTGGAGCTTTTGGGTAAGGTCTTATTTTAGATGGAGAGAAATCAAATTGATTTTGAATACCAGAAGGTAGGCTCTAAAGACTTAGAGACGACAACCAGACGGTTGACCTCCAGGTGAAGCTAAAAAAGTATTCAAAACATGAAAAGAAGGAATTTAAATACGTCCCGCGTAATTTCATATAACTTTTAAATAAATAAGGGGCAAGTTGTAACATGTTACAACTTGCCCCGTAAAAGTGTTACAACATACCCAGCTGCGAGTTTTTTTTGAAATAACTTCTATTAAAAAAAAAGGCGCTTACTTGGTGTGAAATTACACTTAATATAATCAAACTAAACAAATGCTAAATGTATATGTATAAATCAACAAATGCTAAACAATTTGAAATCTATGATAATCCATTTTGTATAAGGAGTAAAAAATACATAACCTGGCTTTTTCAGAGCGCCTGCACATAACTGCTTCCTGCGCCGTTCGGCAGGGTACTGATCGTGCTTATATGATAGAATGGGTATAACGTAGTAGGTTAGGTTGAAAACCAAACGAATTTTCTTCTATTATGTAGGTAAAAAATGCTTGTTACTACTTACCCTTGTTACAACTAGCCCCACGCTCCCCTACTAACTCCCGTTGAAGAAAGCTTCTTATAATTTAGTAATCACCTAAATAAATAAATTAATTAGGATATAAATGCAACTAACACTCAGATACATACTCCTGACCGCACACCAAGATACGAGTCTTGTGTCATGGGTATCAGTAACTACGAGAGACTTTTCGGACTCACAAACTCCCAGACCCGAAAGAGATATTTGTAGATCACACAAACATTTGTCTCGGTGCGGGGACTATACCCGCCGCCTCTCGTGTCGCAAGCTGGTGTTTAGCTTAGGTACCTCGCCATAGACGCTGTCTAATTAAATGCTACAGTACCAAAAATGATGAATACATATTTATATTATTTTTTATAGCTCCGTGGTGCAGTTGGCTAGATACTAACTTGTGAAACGAGAGGCCGCAGGTTCGATCCCCGCACCGTAATCTCTGGTAGTTTCTGTTATCCACGACACAGGACTTGTATCTTGGTGGGGGGCAGGACTATGCATATGACTGTTGGATGTTTATTCATTCATTTTCTTTATTACACGGAGATGAATTTCTAAATGAGCCACGGAGGCCACTAGTTTTAACATTACAACACGGTCCAGAAAACATAAAATTCTGTTCTCAATAATTTAATTATATCTATGGCTTCGGACAAGAAACCTTATATGAAATACAGTATTCGACCGCCAGCCCAGAATGGTGGACGGTAATATTATTTACAATTCGAAAACTCTAAATAATTATCTCCGCCATTTGTTCCACTCTTTTTCTTACCTATTTTATTACTAATTCATGTTTCTGTATGTGTTGTGGTGTACAATAAAGTGTGATAAATAAATAAAAATAAAATAAAATAATTAAAGACAAAATAGTCAAATTATTTTGAATCAGACAATAAGTTTAAATAACCACCATAGAAATGTTTAGAAATGCCCCCAGACTTTAGGAATAAAAAATCACATCAAATAGACGATAAATATAGTGACAAAATCTACGGATATTTCCAGTGGCTGATCCTGGAGTTGTGAAGACAGGCGCTTACAAATATGAAGATGGGACAAGATATGTTGGCGAATGGAACACAAAAGGCCAGAAGCATGGGATGGGACATCTCATGCTACCTGATGGGACCAGGTACGACGGAGCCATGATCAGTGGACTGTGCTCTGGACTAGGAGTCATGGCATTCCCTGATGGCGCCAAGTAAGTACAAAAAGATAGGCATATAACCCTGACTCCAAGTTTAAGTCAGATATCGGGTAAAACTAAAACTCTTTGGAGTAGTTTTCGGTCACTCAAACACGAGAGAGACATTTTAAAATGCTCAAACCATTGCACGGTGTAATTGTGCCGCATCTCATTTTGTAGTCGGCAAAACTAACTGCGCCAATCTTTCCTCTTACTAAACACGTCCATAGTTTTCATGAGCAAGGAACGATGATTTTCAACACAAAATACTTGGAAAACTTGAAATCTTAAACTTTTTAATATGTATTTATAATAGCCTTAATAAACTTGCTACAATGTTGGATATTAACAATTTCTGATATTTACTCAATACGAAAATGCCCAAGTTTTTATGATAGATGAAAGAAAGAAAATATTATCTAAACTTACCAAAAAATTTGATCCACTTTCCGTGTTACATCACACTTCAAATAAATTGAGACAAAGGGTTGTTTTTCCAGACAGACGTCTAAGAGATGGCTAAACGTTTCAAAAGTCACCTGGGTCATCAATCTTGGGCGGCACTCAATCTGTTTTCATCATTCGGCTGGATCTCGGATTATTTTCTGAGATAAAAAATGCGACGAACACTGAAACCTCATTTGTGACTGCTTCCAAATATATTCCTTTAAATGTTCATATTAAGAAATTAGATTTCAATTTAGAATTATAAAAAATTCGTTTTAATATGTTTTTTTTCTGGCACTGCAAAGTGACTCCACTGTACCTGATGGTAAGCACAGTGGAGTCCAAAAAATTAATACCGACCAGCGAGAAACGATATGGTCACCCGCTGGTCGACACAATCATGCCGGCCCGCACAAATGCTTCTTCACGTTTCGCTTAAAGGATCCGGGATCATGTTGATCAGTTGAGGATAATGTCATGATTACATACTTAAAGATATTTTTAGTGGAAAATTAATTCTCTTTTGCATAGGAACCCAAGCTAGCAACGACCGATAACAATAATTAAATAAAATAAATTAGATTCTAAATCCGCCACTCAATTTCAAAATGACATAAATGGCGTTAAAGCAGTAAATTAAAGGGAAAAGCTTCACAAAACAATGTTCAATATTAGAAAATTAATTTATATTTTCGCCCTTGGTAACAGTGTCTTTTGTTCCCATTGGAAAGAAGCGGTCGTTGAAAATTGATGAGAAAATAGGCTAGGAGCTAGACGAGACACTTCAATTTCCTGAATCAATTTAATACTTTTGAACGTTATTAAAATATGAATCCATTTCCAATTACATCACTAATCGTTGCTAAAAGATAGTACTAATTTCCGTTCGTAGCATTGTCTGTTTCGACTTTAGAATTGGGTCATCACGATTCAAAGTATCAATTTAAAATATTAAACCAGCTTATAAGCATACATACATAAACTCACGCCTATATTCCCCGAAGGGGTAGGCAGAGGTGCATTTCTGGACCCACATTTCGCCAGGTATGTATTAGTCCCACGTAATAGGGGGCGAGCCTATTGTCATTTTTCGGGCACAATTCCAGACTCCGTGCTACTACTGAGAATTTCCTAATGGAAAAACCCAATAACACTTTGCCCGACCCGGGAATCGAACCCAGGACCTCTAGATCGCACGGCACATCCTTGTGCCGCGAGACCACGAGCTAATAATTCTAATGATTGATATGATGTTACTTTTATCCTCATTCGCAGTTTTTGATTTTTTTTCCAATATCGTAAAAAAGTAATCCATTACCACAGTGGTCGGCAACCTTTTGTCAGGCAAGGGTCGCAATGTGGCAAAATAAACTAAAGGCGGGCCTGCACTTGTGATATTTACCCTAGATTCTACGTAATACCTATGTATAATTGGTCATATCCCATAGAAACAATGAAAATGCTAACTAATGCTAACATTCACGGGCCGCGTAACAAATCTAACAAACAAACAAGCTTACTTTTTTATTTATGAATTAGGAATAGTGTGAAAGAAGAAGTTTAATCGAACTTCAGGTACCTTTTTATGTCAACAGCGATGATAAGGACATGGACATGAGGCTATTTCTGCGTACAAACATAGTAGTTGAAACCATAAACTTTTTACTTACGTAAATAAGACCGAATAAAATTTCCGATAAAACGACATCCGAAAATATTTATAGCCTAAAAATATTTTTATCATACCTACACGTATTTCGCGAAATATTTTTACCGAAAATATGAAACGGTTTCATCAAATATTAGTCTTTTAAGGAATATGAAATAAATATTTTTCTGGGAAATTACTTCAAGGACAACTGGTGCTGAAAAGTGCCGGTGTTCAAGGAAAAGACGGTATGCAGTAATAATATTATAAAACTCTAAAAATTCGTCGACACTTTCAACGTAATAATTTATTAGCTATTATTTTGTAGCATTTCGCATTAGTTATTAGAATAGCCCTTTAAAGAAAGAAATTTTATTTACTTTTAAGTATGACTATAAAATACGTGTTAGATGATTTTCTTGGATGTAAGATGTAGTTAACAAACGGAAAACGATCACCGTTGATATTCTTACACAGAAAACGGTACCAATAGTGTAGTCTGATAAAAAATAATTGCAAACATCTCTCACTAAAGAATAAAATGATCCTGATTCTTTTCTGAGCTAATCCGTTCTTCCCACCATCATCATTCTCTTGCTCAGTTCCCAATTCTTTTTGGGATCGGCGTAGTGTTTTCTTCCTTCAAACATGCTTATCCGCTGATTAGATCGCCATTCACCCATTTCTCTTTCATACCTGTATATTTCCGAACGCAATCCATACATTTCTTCTTTATTCTTCCTTTGCCTGTTCATCCGTCAACTTTCATACTATTTCTTTTTTATCTACATGTACTTCGTCTCTTCTCATAACATAAAGGATACGTTCCTCGCACCAAAGTAATTGAATTACTTACGTGTTTTCAGATATGAAGGTGAATTCATGCAGGGCTGGTTCCACGGTCATGGCGTTTTCTGGCGCGCAGATGGCATGAAGTTTGAAGGAGAATTTCGTGGTGGAAGAGTATGGGGCTTAGGTCGGTTTTTATTCTACCATTTGAATACAGTGTGGTCCATGTTGAGTCTCAATAATCGTGTCAAAGTAAAAGCAAAGTCAAATGATCTTTATTCAAAAAGACTTTTACAAGTTCTTTAGAATCGTCAATTTTAAGCTATTTTAAACTAAACTATTGCCTCTTTGAAGCGTGTTATCGTAGTGGAGAAGAAAGGGCAAGGAACTCCCTCAGCAACACGAAATGTAATTTAAAAAAATATAGAAATAGCAATATTATTATTTTTTTTTTTTTAAATTGACATAGTTTCAATTTTACATGATAAATGTCATAACGATACAAACTGTAGCAAAACATCAATTCGTACAATTTACTTACTCCCAGGCTTATTATCTTCAATAAAATCTGAAATTTTATAGTATGCTTTTTGGTAAAGTTTATCTTTAATTACTTAGTTCCTTAAACTTTTTCAAGGGAAGTTCCCTAATAGCCTTCGGAAATTTGTTGTAGAAGCGTATACATTGCCCCATAAAAGAGTTATTAACTTTCCGGAGACTAGTTCCGTGTTGAACGAGATTACATTTGTTACTAGTATTTTTATTGTGTTCATTACGAAATTGATCAAGATTCTTTTGAACCTATATAAGATTTTCGTATATGTCTAATAGAGTACATACATACATACATAAACTCACGCCTGTATTCCCCGAAGGGGTGCATTTTTGCACTCACATTTCGCCAGATATTTCTCAGTCCCACGTAATAGGGGGCGAGCCTATTGCCGTTTTTCGGGCACATTTCCAGACTCCGTGCTGTTACTGAGAATTTCCTAATGGAAAAACCCAATAACACTTTGCCCGACCCGGGAATCGAACCCAGGACCTCTAGATCGCACGGCACATACTTGTACTGCGAGACCACGAGGCAAGTCTAATAGAGTCTCAAATTTCATATACGAATATTTGATTATTCTGGTCTATTTCTAAACTTACTCTTCAGCGTTAGTCATAAGGGCGGCTTTATTACCAAATACATACCTACCTTAGGATATCAGCTTATATCTCGTTACTGGACTACTTCATCCTCTACTAATTAGAAATTCGTTCCATACCGGCCTATTTCGAGAAGACTACATAGACCAATTTCTTAGTAGTATTCTTAGAATAAACTGTTTTTTTGCAATACGCGATCCTATGCAAATTTTTACCGGATGTATTCAGGCTACACACTTAACTGAATAATTCAATAAAACAACAGAATTTGAAAAGCTTAGCTGTGATGTGACCTAAATCCAAACGTGATTAGGAAAAAATCCACTGCGAACCTAACTAATTTCCATAACAGATCTGTGTGGTAGAACTCCCTAAGGCGAAATTAAATTTGCAAATGCTTACGGTATAACGGTTAGAATGAGAACGGTTTGAGATTTCTAAGGAATGTGATAAATAGGATATTCTTTTTTTTTCTTTTTTTTCTCTTCAATAAAACCTATTTGTAACAATTTGCTTTCTCAGTTCGCATCTTAATGAATCTCTTACCTATAGTTACTATGGAGGTTTATCTTCACTAATACTCGTATAATGAATAGGAACCGTTAAAAACTGCTGATCAAATTTCGATAAATTTTGTGCTGGACTTGGGCAAGAAAATATTCCCGCCCGAGTTTAGCTGGGAACCCTTAATCGGACACAGGGAACTATTTTCCCACCCTCTAGATAATTCTGTAATCATCTAGGGTTATATTTGTGTAAAAAATAAAACCTAAAATGTTGTCATTTCAAAAATATTCGAGAATTAAGCTAGATTGAGAGGATGGGAAAATAGTTCCCTGTGTCCGATTAAGGGTTAAAAAATCGTTTAATAATATTATAAGCGCTGCGCTAAAGTTTATTTCAAGATCAATGCTCTATCTTTAAAAAACTAAACTAAGTAATGTTTTGAGTTTTCCTTTAATTTATAGGTCAATAAAAAACTTTCCTGCTAATTTTATAAAATAAATTTTACAAAATTGAATCCTGAATGTAAAGTTTTGTCAAAAAAATTATTTTATAACGGCCAGAGCATAATAAACTGTTTTTTTTTTCTTCTCAGCACTTTAGTTTTGACAATCGATTAGGTCAAGTAATTAACTTAGCCTGTTTTGGAATGGTTCCGCTATTTACAGATTTAATGGATCAATAATATATGTATGTTCCTTCACGCCTTTCTCTCAAGAGGTATTTTGGTTAGGTACCCAACTCAGCTAAGCGAACAATTGTTCCGCGCGCCGAATTGGAAAGCCAGAGACCCCGACATACCCCTTTCGGCCTCCCCGAGGAACTACCGAACAGGGAAGTTTAAGGGACTTTCCTCTCGTAAAAAAAGAGAGGCAGAGTAGAGAGAGAGTTTTTCTGTCCCTACGTTTAGCCAGCTGTTTGAAGACCCATGTAAAAGAATTCAAAGTTTTTTTTTCGGGGACATTTCCGGTCCCCCTGCTGCAACTGAGAATTGATTATTCGTCAGCTGATTGCGAAACAAGAGGCTGCGGGTCGATCTCCGCACTGAGACAATTTTTTGTGTAACAATGTTATCAAATGTGTATTTGTTTCGGGTCTGGGTATGTGAGGCCGTAAAGTCTTTTGTAGTTAATGATATTCACGACGATTATATCTTCGTGTGGAGTAGTATAGATAACTGCTTGGTGATTTTTATTTTATTTTATCAATCCTAACAATGTCATGTCACATATCATATCATGAATATTGTGTTTCATTAAAACCGGACCGAAAAATAAATAATATACCTACTGCTCCTTTCAAGCTACACTTGGCAACATAAATTTCTTAGAATTTTTGCCCAGATTAAATATTGCATGATTTTTACGACAGGCGCTTCAGCATCAAAAAGCAAATGAAGTTACGAAGTATAAATTGGAAAATGCCTTATTTATAAAATGTATTACATTACATTAGAAAAAGGTTCATATAAATTTCATATTAGGTGTGCGAAAAGGAGACGCGTGATAAATAAACATAAAACGAATAATGTAATCATTTGATTTGTCCATCTTTAGATGTGAAGTTACTGAGTACCTACAACACCCTTACACTCCAGTTTGTTTGATTTTTTATTTATTTGGGAACATGAAAAAATTCGATAGACGAAGGAAATTGACTGCCTCGTGGTCTCGCGGTACAGATATGTGCCGTACGATTGAGAGGTCCTGGGTACGATTCCCGGGTCGGGCAAAGTGTTATTGGGTTTTTCCATTAGGAAATTCTCGGTAACAGCACGGAGTCCGAAAATGTGCCCGAAAAACGGCAATAGGCTCGCCCCCTATGACGTGGGACTGATCTTGGCGAAATGTGGGTGCAGAAATGCACCTCTGCCTACCCCTTCGGGAAATACAGGCGTGAGTTTATGTATGTATGTACGAAGGAAATTTGGGTGCAGTTTTTTTCTACAGGCTTCAGAGTTGAGGATACTCATAATGGATTTGTTTTTAAAATAAAATGCCACCAATAAGGAGCTATTCAACCTAAACTGGAAATTCAGGAGAGGCACGAGCGTAAAATGTAAAAATATTAGCGTATTATTTCCCATTCAAAACATTTACTAAAAATGCAAACTAAATAGATTCCTGCCGACTAATCACGTTCTCTATTATCTCGACCACAATGAAACCTCTTATGAACAAGGACTTCTTTGTGATCTAACATAACGATGTTAAGAGGATCCCAGTTGCTTTTACACAAATCAATCTGTGGTCTTATAGTTAGAACGAATTGGATTTATTTCTCATTTGAATGAAATATTCTTATATTTTCTTTAGAAGAATTTTGATTAGGATAGGTTTGAGTTCAGTGATGTATTTGACATTTTATAGATTCAATAAATACTATCTCATTTCATTTCATTTCGGTATTTATTTTGAACATCGTAATTAAAGTGTAAGGTGTAAAAGAGGTAATGACTGACGCCATTTTTTTGCGTTCCATGATCAGCCCTTTATATCCAGTAAGCGTCAGGTCGCTAAAATCATGTCAACTTATGAAGGATTATCTTAGATGTCTTTTTACCAGTCGAACCTCTATTAAAAATGCATTGCAATTCACTTTAGCCAGTAAATAAAAAAAATATTGACTATATAGATTGTCATTGTTGGCTATGTGGATTGCATCTGCTAATTGTTTGTTTTTTATTTGTTTTTGTATGGCCAACAATAAAACTTTTTTTCTTTCTTTCTTTCTTATGGAAGTACATTATACGTTGTAATTAAAAATGTTTTTATTTCTTCTAGGTTTAGTAACCTTCAGTGATGGTAGCAACGGCTTCCCCCGCAACGAGGGGTTTTTCCAGGACTGCAGGCTGGTCAGGCGCAAGCGCTGCCCTGAAGTGGTCCAGAGAGCGCAAAAAGTGGCCTACATGGCTAGGGCCCAGTGTCAGCAAATATAGAGAAAATTATATTCTTAATCGATTATGTTAAGTGTGTTATGAAGTGAAATTTAATTTCATCATCATCATCATCAGCCCATATACGTCCCACTGCTGGGCTTGGGCCTCCTCTACAACTGAGAGGGTTTAGGCCTTAGTCCACCACGCTGGCCTAGTGCGGGTTGGCGGACTACACACCTAAGAAATTCCTACGAACTTTTAGGTGTGCAGGTTTCATCACGATGTTTTCCTTCACCGTTAAAGCAAGTGATAATTCTTTGTGAATACACACATAACTTCGAAAAGTCAGAGGTGTGTGCCTGGGGTTTGAACCTGCGACCGTCGAAATTCTCGACCACGCGCCTAAACCTCGAGGCCATCACTGCTTAATTTAATAAACATAAATTTAAAACCACATATTTTTATCCCTCTTGCTCATTTTCAGAATTCGAGGTTGAGGTGCTTGAAATTTTCTCCGCCTCCTCTTAAACACCGGCTTGTGAAATGAAAGTCCACGGGTTCAATACGGTCTGGATGTTTGTGACCCCAAAAATTCTCTGTTAGTTTATGATATCCAGACACAAGATTTATATTTATATATTTAGATTTTCTTAGTGTGGGGTCAGAACTATGTACGTATGTAAATTGTGTGTGTACATATTTATTTATAAAAATTAGTACTACACAGAAAAGACAAGTTGTAGAAGAACCTGGGTGATTTTATCTATACTAATAAATAAAATTGGAGTGTCTGTTTTGTCTGTCTGTCTGTTTGTTCCGGCTAATCTCTGAAACAGGTGGACCAATTTTAACGGGACTTTCACTGGCAGATAGCTGATGTAATAAGGAATAACTTAGGCTAAAAAAATATAAAAAATAATAATTAAAGAATCAGCTGTTAGGCGGAATGAAGTTCGCCGGTTCAGCTATAAATGCATATGCGGATGTATACACGGTACATATACCAAAATAACGTTTTTTACTATTTTTGTCTGTCTGTTTGTTCCGGCTAATCTCTGAAACGGGTGGACCAATTTTAACGGGACTTTCACTGGCAGATAGCTGATTTAATAAGGAGTAACTTAGGCTTTTAGTTTATAAATTTTCTTACTAAAAATAAATTTTCCGCGTGGACGAAGTCGCGGGCAAAACTATTTTATAAATAAAGACCATGAATATGGTCTAAAAGTTCTTAGGAATTTCGTAAGTGTGTAGTCCGCCAACCCGCAGTAGGTCAGCGTGGTGGACTAAGGCCTAAAACCCATCTCAGTTGTGGAGGCCCGTGCCCAGCAGTAGGGCGTATAAGGGCAGATAATGGCGATGTTGACATTGTCTAAATATTTAACATAATTTCATATTTTTCATCATTTTCTTCTCACTTGCTTAGTAATAAATCACAACTAAAATTTATATTTAGCAATATATGAAGAATAAAAGGCATGTGTAATATACACTCTGAAGCTCGGTTCTTTATTTCGTATATCGTGTTTCTGCAAAATAATACTGGAAGAAACTCGGCAAATGTTTGAATAATTCTTCGTGTTCCTTATATTTATGACCGATAAATCAGCTGGATATATTTCTTTGGAAAATAAATTGTTCTACCAACTTTACCTTTGTTTTTTCGGAACACATGTTTGTGTTACCCAACTAGTACGTGACCTATTGATGGTTATAATATTTCGAAAATTTTGGGAACCGATCGAAGCGCCACCTATTGGGGAAAATTCTTAAGTCGAAAATGCGTTACCGTCCTACGAAATGTAGAAAGATAAAATATCATTTTTAATTATGTTTAAAAGCTTTTTTTAATACAAAATAACAAAATATTTAAGACCTAATTAATTAGAAAACGAGTCTTATAATAATTTTATTTCTTAGAGTAACTTCATGACCTGAGCTAGAAACTTTTGGAATCAACGAGGTCACGTACGAAATTAATCACACATATTCTTAAATACCTTGTCATTAAGATCAAAGTTGGAGATGTAGGTAAGAAGTTTTCAGTCTTAACATACTCTGATTGGGAATATCGTTGAAGTCCGCTAAAATTCACCTTTCATTTCGATACCAACTTATCACGAATTATGTCTTCAAGTATAATTTCTGACTCTTTCGAGACATCCATAGTAAGTAATCCACTGTACCAAATATGTAAATTTCATACAAATACAAAGCAGAGCACAAAAAGACCATCTCTTATTACTGGAAATAATTGGACTTCTGTTTCTTCAAGCATAATAGATTCCAGCCTGGAATCCTGGATCATCCAGGATTATAGGAAAGGGGTTATACATATGTACAGCAAAAATAAAAACTCGCGTGACTTTTAATTCGGGCCAAAGCGGTAGTCACCACAAAGCTGTGGTGGTGTTGAATATGGTAGAACAACTCTTCAGAACCATACGAAACGAAATTCTCTTACAAAAATTTATTTCTACGCATGTTTACAAAGCTTATTATATAGAGAGCACCTATATACCTTATGATTAATGGAATAATAAATTAAGTGATGTTATTCTATCAATTGTCTTTAAGTTTCTTCATTGCAATTGTGTTTTCGTCGTCCAAACATTGCCCGTACCGTATCTCCATACATTTGCTGCCCTGCAATGAAAAATATAATTTAATTACAAAGAAGAAAAAAGGCATTTATTATTCACATTACAAAAAAAGCAGTGATGGCCTTGAGGTTTAAGCGCGACGTCGAGAATTTCGGCGGTCGCAGGTTCAAACCCCAGGCACACACCTCTGACTTTTCGAAGTAATGTGTGTATTCACAATGAATTATCACTAGCTTTAACAGTGACGGAAAACATCGTGATAAAACCTGCACACCTAAAAAAATCTTAGGAATTTCTTAGGTGTGTAGTCCGCCAACCCGCACTAGGCCAGCGTGGTGGACTAAGGCCTAAACCCTCTCAGTTGTAGAGGAGGCTCGTGCCCAGCAGTGGGACTTATATGGGCCGATGATGATTCACATTACACAACAAAAACACAGTAGTGTTACAAAACAACAAATAAACAAACTATCTACCACTTATAAAATACAAGAAAGACAATTGCACATAAATTAACTAATGCAGGTAAACTACATTATAGTAGGTTAAAGGTAGGCAGCAATCAGCATAAAATTTGAAGTGACATGAGACTGATTTTCATATATTGCGAGTTTAAATTTTTCGTATCCATTATTATAAATTCAAGCAGCCCGGGATAAATTTGATCGAATCCAATATCTATAAAAATATAGGCCGTGTCCTTCTTTTAAGTTTTAATTGTAAAAGATTGATTATTTTTTGCTGGTAAAAGTCAGAGATACCCAGTCTGCCTTAGTTAGAGAGGCAACTAAAAAAAAAAAACAGACAGTCACTTATGTATGTATATAAAGAAATATGGATTAAAATATGATAGTTTGAATAACTACACGATCTTGATGAGATCTTTTAACCTGTTGTTAAAAAGTCGAGACGGATCGCTAGTCATAAATAATAACAAAATATTACATATTTTTAACGGCGATCATCATCTCGTTGCCCTGTTTCCAATTTGGGGTCGACGTAGTATGTTTTATCCTTCCACACATCCCTATCAGCCGCCATGTATTCACCCCTGTTTCTTTCATATCTTCAGTCACCTTATCGTATATAATAAGATGAATCACAAATGGATTATATTGCTCCAGTCGCGAAATCCTATAACTATTATCATTCACCACTTGATTCCATTACGCCGGCATTGTTACACTCACATCCAAGAGCAATCCCGGAAACTTCACCTCGATCATGACAATCAGGTGCATATGACACCACGATCGGAAAAGGCCCAACGCCAACTTTCACCATCAATGTCACAAAAAATCCTTCTCGTATATATATATTGTGATATTTTTGCAGTGTAAACAAGAAAGTAATGGTCATGATATAATGGCACTTGTCTCTCGGCACGCTTTCACTCGGAACTGGCCGCATTGCACAATCCCAACGTAACTCTTGTAATGTTGTGATTACGATACATCCGACAACTGTTATGCGTAGACCTCGATTATTTAATTATTAGATTTACTTTTAACAAGAGATTAATCTTTCTTGATCTTACAGAACTTTCATCACATCGCCGTAAATGTTTTTTTTTTGCTTCCTCTAATGCCGCAGGCTTGGCCAACAAGGCCGGACCTGTATGTAAAACCAATCTAACTACAGACTATTAAGCTTTTAAAGACAAATTTCTAGCATGCGTTTTATTGTTTGACACGATCGACATATGCAATTAAAAGAAATTAAGGCCATTTTCATCACCATCATCATCATCAGCCCATATACGTCCTACTGCTGGGCACGGGCCTCCTCTACAACTGAGAGGGTTTATGCCTTAGTCCACCACGCCGGCCTAATGCGGGTTGGCGGACTACACACCTAAGAAATTCCGAAGAACTTTAAGGTGTGCAGGTTTCATCACGATGTTTTCCTTCACCGATAAAGTACGTGATATATTTTTTTTATACACACATAACTTCGAAAAGTCAGAGGTGTGTGTCTGGGGTTTGAACCCGCAACCGTCGAGATTTTGGACCGGCCATTTTCATGCTGGACTAATTATTAGAATTGGTATTTTAGAAAGATGAATTTTAGGTGTTGAAAGTCGACCGAAAATGAAATCGTTATAAAAAAAATCAAACTCCTGCTGTGTTTTAGCAGCATTATTATAAGCGAAAAGACGTCATCATTTGTTCTAATAGATATATGTATTAACCCATTTAATGAGGTACCACCAGTTTGGCTCAGCTTCGCCCGAGTAGAATTTTGATAAAAAATGTCCATATCAAAATTCATATTTCTAATTTAATCCAATGATTTAAACATGAAAGCGTAACAGATAGATGGATGACGGTACTTTCGCATTTATAATATTAGTATTTAGTATGGATTTAGGAGACCGTCAGTACCATATGGCTGCCGTATACCATTCAAACATTCCACATCGATAATATAATAAGTCGTGATGGCCTTGAGGTTTAGGTACGCGGTCGAGAATTTCGACGGTCGCGAGTTCAAACCCCAGGCACACACCTCTGACTTTTCGAAGTTATGTGTGTATTCACAATGAATTATCACGTACTTTAACGGTGAAGGAAAACATCGTGATGAAACCTGCACACCTAAAAAGTTCTTAGGAATTTCTTAGGTGTGTAGTCCGCCAACCCGCACTAGGCCAACGTGGTGGACTAAGGCCTTAACCCTCTCAATGGGAGAGGAGGCCCGTGCCCAGCAGTGGGACGTATATGGGCTGATGATGATGATGATGATGACATCGATAATGTTTTAGATCTTTTAGTCTTTAGTGATCCTGTAAAATGTGATTGGTTTAAGTGCTATAATGATAAATATTACGTATCCATAGCAATTGTTGCCTGTTGTATTGCAATAAGAATTTAAAAACAGAAAATAATAGCTCTATGAAGAAATATTTTTAAAGACGCCGAAGCATCTTATCAGAATGAAGCTACTTTTCCAGGAAATAAGAAAGAGAAATTACAAAACAATGAATTGTTTTTCTTCTATATCAAAGCAAAACAATTCCTCAAATCTCGGATTCAGGGCTATTAATGCTTCAAAATATAAAATGGTAGATTCTATTTTAAATTGAATATTCTTGTTAAAATAATTGTGAAGTTCTGACAATTCATGAAACTTCTCGGAAATCTTCATTGACTCCTCCAGTCATATAATAAAATTATATTGACACTTGGCGTAGATAAGCGTTGTTAAATTTCTCCGTTTTAATTAAGAAAGAGCTCTCTAACATTCGCGGAAATGGATGTAATGAATACTCTATAAAGAAACAAGGGATAACAATAAGTAATAGTAAATACAATCATCATCAGCCCATATATATACGTCCCAATGCTGGGCACGGGCCTCCTAACAAATGAGAGGGTTTAGGCCTTAGTCCACGAATTCCTGAGAATTTTTAGGTGTGCAGGTTTCCTCGCGATGTTTTCCTTCACCGTAGTAAGTGATGATTCATTGTGAATACACACATAACTTCGAAAAGTCTGAGGTGTGTGCCTGGGGTTTAAACCCGCGACCGTTGAAATTCTCGACCGCGTGCCTAAGCCTTGAGGCCTTCACGACTTATTTGATTAGCCTTACTATATACAACTAATTAAAGGATTAAATCAACGCTTTAGTAAGACACGTCCAGAACCTATGTATATTCAGTATTCACTGGAACTTTGTAAATAAATCTGATATAAAGTAGAGGGAACATACGGACGACGCTACATATCACTGAAATGGATTTCAATATCATAGGTCAATTCACAACGTCCCAATACATGTCAACAATAAAACCCACGGTTATTGCTAAGGGAGCAGTTCTATGAATAGGCAAAACGCGACGAATATGTAACATAATAAAATGGATAAAAGCTACAAAGTGTTTTCGTTCGAAGCTCAAAATTTTCCCCACCATTTAAACGTATATGGTATATTATTTTGGTTAAAAATGTAATTCTATTGAAACCCATTAATTTTAATTAACCTGTATAACTTCTCCACAAAGATTTTCTTAGTCGACAGTACGCCAACCTGTATTTGAGTGGTAGACTGAGGCCTAACCCCTTTCAGCTGTAGAAGAAGCCCGTACTTAGCAGTGTGACATACATACATATAATATAATATATAGAAAATTTGTTGACATAGTACATATTTAAAACGTATTTTTTTCCAATTATAAATTATTAAATACAAATCTGTGTTTAAAATTACATAATAAAATTATTTTGAGAACTACACTAAAGGATAAACCCTTAAAATACAGATAAATTAATGAAAATTAAATATAAAAGGTAAATTGATTGAATGTTGGAAATGTACGAATAAATTCTTGTAATGCTGTGAAAGATGAAACAGATGTTTAGCCTTAAAGTTGCGTATTTAATTAATTTCAATTATTCGTCAAGTTTCTTTTCGTTAGTTTCGGAAATAATTTAATACGCTCGGCATTAAATATTAATAGATTCTGCGTTACATAACATTTAAAATGAAAATTATCCATTTATCATATTTTTTCAAACAACCTCGTGGTCTCGCGACATAAGTATGTACCACGCGATCTTGAGGTCTTGAGTTCGATCCTGAGTCGGAAATTCCCAAATGACTGTTGTAGGCTGGGCTATACTTACCATCTAGTGTAATAAAGGTTACCTACACAAAAAGAAAATATAGTTCTAAAAAAAGATACATCTTCCATTGTGACCACCCACTCTATGCTTCCGATCTATCCAGTCCATCTAACGGTTGTCTGGATGAAATCGCCGACAGCGATAAGGACGCCATTTGTGACCTTATTTAGAGTTACTTATACCTACATTGTTTTTATTATATGGTGTACAATAAAGAATAAATAAAATCTTCTGTCATCCTCTTATTCTTAATTTCTTAAGTACCCAAAAATCTTCTCACTTTCACTTTTTTTCGCTTACCTTAGCAATATACGCCTTCATGTAGAAATTGCCAAAGAGTATGATGAAGGAGATCATGTAGAAGATGAGCACGTAGTGCATCCACAGAGGAAACTCGCAGCCGGTTCTGATGCCGTTGACTCCAAGAAGAAGAGCGCAGGTGAACTGGATCTGAGGGTACAATTCAATTCAACTCTTTTTTTAAAAGCATCTTAACTACTATCCTTACATATCTTCACTAATTGTTAATCATCATTATCAGCCCATATACGACCCACTGCTGGGCACGGGCCTCCTCTACAACTGAGAAGGTTTATCGTTATTAATATCAAAAAGAGGAAAGATTTTTTTTTGTAACTAAACTCAATACATACTCAAAGAGTCGTGATGGCCTGGAGGTTTAGGCACGCGGTCGAGAATCTCGACGGCCGCGGGTTAAAACCCTGGGGTTTGTGCCTGGGCAGACATACACCTCTGACTTTTCGAAGTTATGTGTGTATTCACAAAGAACTATCACGTAGTGAAGGAAAACATCGTGATGAAACCTACACACCTAAAAGTTCTTAGGAATTTCTTAGGTGTGTAGTCCGCAAACCCGCACTAGGCCAGCGTGGTGGACTAAGGCCTAAACCCTCTCAGTTGTAGAGGAGGCCCGTGCCCAGCAATGGGACGTATATGGGCTAATGATAATAATATATTAATAATAACTAAACTGATACTATCATATAAATTTAGACTTTTTGGTATGTACATATATTGAACCTTCAAGAATTTCAGGCTACGTTTTATCCCGGAAAAAAATCTGGTTCCCGTGGAAACTTGGAATTCAAAACTGCGCCCGGGCTGAGCAGGGCTGCTCCGTTAGTAATAATTTCCAAAAATAACTTTACAGCTGACAAAAATACCTGGCGAAATGTGAGTGCAGAATTGAACTTTTGCCTACCCAATAGGGGAATACAGGCGTGAGGCTATGTATTTATGTATAGTGATTTTAACTGAACTGTTTAGAAACTAAGCGTGGCAGTCATTCCATACCTCTACATACATTAGGATACACTTATTTACCACATAAAAATATCAGTATAAAAAAATATCAGTATCGAATAATAAATATATTTTTATATATAATGAAGAGGAAAAATCAATTTGATATGATCTAATTTCATAATAAAATTGTTTTCCTCTTCGTTCGAGGAAATTGAGTTTTCTAACGGAAGGTAATTTTGTTGTAGTTAAGTTCGTGTATACACATACTAGATGAAAAGCCGGCTTCGCTCGGGTGAAATGTGAATCATAATACACATGTGGGTAGATATTTCTGTAGCTATCGGTTCTCAAGGAATATTAAAGGCAAAGCAAGGCATAGATGCGTATAGCACCGTTTATTGTGCTTTATAAAGTTTTTACATCATCATCATCAGCCCATATACGTCCCACTGCTGGGCACGGGCCTCCTCTACCATTGAGAGAGTTGAGGCCTTAGTCCACCACGCTGACCTAGTGCGGGTTGGCGGACTACACACCTAAGAAATTCCTAAGTTTTTTTGTTTTAGGTGTGCAGGTTTCATCACGATGTTTTCCTTCACCGTTATAGTACGTGATAATTCATTGTGAATACACACATAACTTCGAAAAGTCAGAGGTGTGTGCCTGGGGTTTGAACCCGCGACCGTCGAGATTCTCGACCGCGTGCCCAAACCTCGAGGCCATCACGAGTTTTTACATAAATAGTTTTAATTTTAAATCAACTATAAAATTAACTAACATAAGTTTACAACTACGACTCAAACATAAACATGCTCCAGCGTCAACAGAAGAATATCTTAAGAACAATTGCAAGTACCTTGGTAATAACCAACACTGAAGTACACAAACAACTGGAAATAAGAACAATCAGAGAGGAAATTCGGAGCTAGGCAGCTAAATACAAAGAGCGGTTAACGCCACCCTAACGAGCTCGCTCGCCAACTCACTATGGATCAGTATTTGAGACGACTAAAGCGTCACTAGAGGTTATATTAAAAAAATAAATAAAAAATATTATATTTAAAAAAAAAATGGGGTAAACAGTAAGATTATAAGATTTGGCCGAATACTGAAACGCTACTTAATCTGAGGGCGACTTATATTTAATGGGCTGTTATAATTTAAGCGGTATATAATACTTAAAAAATGTCATGTAAAATAACTTTTTGTGGTAATATTGCCATTTATGGAAATTTAAGTGGGCATTAGTTAATCACAGGCTTAAAACCGATAAATGATGTTTCAGTATACCGCTTAAATTATAACAGCCACTTCGCCAAGTCGCCCTCAGCTTAAGTAGCGTTTCAGTATTCGGCCAATTCTCATTATTTTGTCATCTTAAGTAACATTAGCACAATGTGTATATTATTTTTTCATAATAGGTATATTTATCATGCCATTTATTGGTATTATTCAAGTCTCTTTTCTTCTAAAATATCATTATTCCAATGTGTATTTTTCTTTTTAGGTACATACATACATACATACATAAACTCACGCCTGTATTCCCCGAAGGGGTAGGCAGAGGTGCATTTCTGCACCCACATTTCGCCAGGTATGTATCAGTCCCACGTAATAGGGGGCGAGCCTATTGCCGTTTTTCGGGCATATTTCCAGACTCCGTGCTGTTACTGAGAATTTCCTAATGGAAAAACCCAATAACACTTTACCCGACCCGGGAATCGCACCCAGGACCTCTAGATCCCACGGCACATACTTGTACCGCGAGACCACGAGGCTTTTTAGGTATTAACTGATTTAATCATTTCTACTAAGCTTTTTATCAAAAGAAAATATTATCGACAAGTTTGCTAAGATTTACTTTAAGTCGTTTATCACGATTTGCCAAAATAAGATCTTATACGATGTTAATAAAAGTAGATAGATATCTGCACGTTAAAAAAAGGCTCAACCAAGCGACTGACACTTAATTGGTCATTTCGGAATATGTCGAAGTTTTATGAGCTGTTTGCGTAATAGCTGATTTTGCAGTCAACTGCCGCAAGGTCAGTATGTCTAAATAGTTTAATAGATTCCATTGACTCCGTAGGAGTTGATAATTCGAAACTATCACGGCATGTCTAACACGCGAGCATCAGTTATGGCGATAAAAATATCTTAGAAGTGATATTACAAAATTAAAATGTGTAGGGAAGAATTTAAACGAAATTATTGGAGTCGTAGTGATTATAACAAATTTTCCCACTTTAATTTCCGTTCTCTGTCTTAACTTTAAAAAAGTAAAATATTCTTGTAGAATAAATAGTTCTTAATGGTTGGAGACGATAAAATGATCTTTATCTGATTATGGCGATTGGTGTAGCTGTAGAATAATCATAAACTTTTCTACCAAGTCGACGCCCTATTAATTCTCGCATATATCCCAAAAAACAGGGATTTGTTTTTTTGTGACACAGAGATACTGCCCCAGTCAAGGAGGCCTACTCGTACCGTAGTTCAATCTAACCAAGGAGTGTCGGTACCGCTCCCAAAAGTACTTTTTGTAGATATAATACTGAAGATACTTACCAACTGCATGATGGTAAGGTATTTCTTCCACCAAAGGTACTTGCTAACGGCCGGGCCGAAAACTGACAGGCCGTAGTAAGTGTACATCAGAACGTGAATCCCACTGTTCACCATGGCAGGTAGGAACGCTAAAACAAAATGGTGAGGCAATTAATTAGCTATTCTACAACCAAAATTTGAAGGAATTTTGCATCTGATCATTCAAAAAATACACCCAACAGCTACATTACAATTTTGTGCCCACACTTAAATGTAATAACATCTAGACCCAAAACAAATATTTGGGGATCACACAAAAATTTGTCTCAATACGGGACGGAAATCGCAGCCATTCGTTTCACAAGCTGTCTTATATACTCAATAATCGAGCACGTAGCTCACACATTACGATATATAATACAATAATAAAATTAGAATAAGACGAGGAACGGGCTATATGATGCCATAAGGCCACACTTAGTATTAAACTTTTCGACAGAATGATACAAATCACTTAAACGTGTGTTGTCGCATTAATAGACTTGTGAACGCCAGTGTCTATTTATGAGACAAGAATAAGATTGTCAGCTTACGACATTTTCTTTAACATTGAAATCTGATCACTAATAAAAGTTCAAGGAAAAATGGACAAAAAAGGTCGCCTTGATAGAGCTAAAGATTCTCCGTATTGTTTACCTTGAACCTTATGAGATATAAAATAAATTAACACAAAAAGAATCCCCAAAAATGGGAAGATACGATAACAGGAAGGAAAATCCAATAATCTTTCGTTTTTCTTGTTTGAAATCTGAGATTCGTTTGTGGACCCTTAAATATTTTTATCTGTGTGAAATTTATCAATCTTAAACACGACATGTTTCGTTCAGCGACGTCAATTGTTTCTTCAATGATTTTTCTAATAAGTGTTTAGCTTTGGAATTTCTTTATTTCTTAATGAAGATCAAATATATTAATCGAAGCTTGTGATTCCTTTTTTCTCATATTCTTTTTCAGGACCTTCGTTCCTTTGTCTAATTCTGACGTCATTATTGACAAAGCTATCAAGTGCTTTTGCGATGTATTGTTTTTAAATATCATAAAAAATCACAATTTACACTTACTAGATCCACTAGGTACCCATTTGATCCCGATCCACCAGAACGAGAACATGGTGGAGTGGTGGTATACATGAAGGAATGTCAGCTGCTCATCCTTTTTCCTCAGAATGAAGAAGAAAGTATCGCAAAACTCAAGAAGTTTGGAGAAGTAGTACCACCACACAGCGTCAGCTATCTGTAAGCAAACATCAATATTGTTTACTGTAGTCATTATACTTTATAACATTCTTGTAGATGCAGTATTTTGGAATAAAGAATTTTCTTTGATAGTCGGCTAGGACTAGATTGATAAAGAAGACATTAAAAAACTTTTAAAAATTGTTATTAAGTTACTGGTTAGACCTTAGTCCACCAAAGATACTTAGTAATGTATTTTATAGTTTTAAAAATTTTGTCAATTTATTTCTCTTAGGTGTCTCATTCATCTCAATATGGAAGTTGTAGAGTAAACAATTGCGAAAATTATTTGTCAACCCATTTCCACTGTTGTTTCAAGAAACTTTAAATTGTTTTGTTAGTAAAACTTCTCCACTCGGACTCTCAGAACCAAGGCTGAAGCGTTAACGTTTGTTTATTTAAAGTAAATATTGAAAAGGGAAATGGTTATTGACGATGTTTCCTAAAACTTATCTTTGTTTGTTGTTTTAAAGATGGCGAAGGCCAAGAAGACCTTGGCGAAATTTAACAAAATGTGTTGGAGTTTTGACTATATGGGGGCAACTATGCAAAGCTTCGTCATAATTATTATTATCTTGTGATCTACGTAAAAAGCAAGCCTGGTTAAATAAATAGGATTAATGCCAAAATATACTACAAAATCCGCGTAACTTTTAAATGGAACATCCCATCCCTTGGATGGAACGACTTGTTCCTGGAATATTCTGAGCTGGAGCTCTTTAAAGCTATAGTGAATAGGTACCTATCAGATAGGCGTGTAACGTCTTAGATCGTATCTTCACTTCCAATCAGTTCAAACCCCGATCAAGTAGTAATGAAAAAAATCAGTTGTAACTTACTTGTAATTCATCAGGATCGTATTTCTGCCGGCACGGCTCACAGATATAACTATACCTCAGCCTGAACGAGGCAGTGAGTAACCTTACAGCTATATACGCATTGAGAGCCGCCATAGCCAAATTATAAGGTACTAACAGCCACGTCAGTTTAAAAGGTCTTCTGTTCTTCATTAACTTTGGCCCAATCCATACGATAAAAAGGTAGGCCAATGTATAGAACACTGTTGGAGCGGGAGAGTCTACTAATGGCCATCCTTTAGTTCTGTTGTCTGCAACAAAAATAAATTTATGAAGTTGCAATCTTTATCAATGTAATGGTGAATAGGTTAGCTATATAAAATTAAAGGTTTTAAATTAAGTTCTGATTTTTCTGAACTTAAGAGTGGTCTGTGTCTTATACTTAGTATTGAAGTTTTTTTACAATGTTTTTTAAGTTGTCCTACACTAGGATCTTTCCTAAATCGAGGATGCCTTGCCTGATAAAAAATTTACACACTATTATACCAGTAATACCCGAACCCGACCAGCGTAATAATCAAATGTTAGCCTAAATAGTAATATTTAGTAATTATAAATGTATTTCATTATAATACCTTACAATATTATATATTTACATTATTAAAAGCTTATGCGTACAGACCTTTTACTAAATTATTGTAGTAATAGTAAAATTACATATTGATGATTTTATTACTTATAAGTATAATTAAAATTGTCAATAACTTTAATGAGAATATAATCTTGATTAATATAAATTAATTATTGGACTTTATAAAAATATTTAAAAATAAGACCGTCAATTGATGTGTATAAAAATGGTGTCGCTGAGCAGTTCGAGCTCAGTCGTTGGAATTGTCAGTTGCAAGACGGATTGATATTTTAAAATATAAAAGTTGTTAGAAATATAAAAGTTGAAGACGTACTTGTTTCTCAACGAGTGTTACCCTTCACAAAGTAATAACAAAAATTTGATAATTGCATTTATGTAACATGCGAAGTTCGAACCCTTTCGTGACTCAAAACTAATTCTGTTATTTTTATCCTTTAAACATTCAATGCTGCGGTCTTTTGGCGTGCCCGTATTGAAACCCTCTGAAATCTTATATATTTTACGTTATGTAAATTCGTGTTATCAATCAATTATCTGTCAAACCCGGCGTCTAAACATTCCTAAGCTTTTATTTAAATATTAAATCACACAGCCTCGTTTGAACAGAAAATTTTCGCCCCCAATCCATCACGTATTTACTCTGAACAGCAACTCCTTTAAGCTTTGCGTCGGTTTTTATTATTAGACCACTCAAACCCACAAAAATCATAAAATTCGGCCTAATTATGAAAGGCTCGGCTTGACGAGCATGGATTATAATAAGTAAATGTTAAGACTGCCTCGTGGTCTCGCGACACAAGTATGTGCGGTCTAAGTGTCTCAGGTTCAATTCACGGACCAATGTATCGTTTTTTTTTCGTGCTAAAAATGCAAATAGGCTCGCTCTCCATTTGGTACGAATGATACATACAAAATGTGCGTGCAGAATTGCACGTCTGCCTACCCCTTCGGAAAGCCCAGGCGTTATATATCTAAATATATGTTAAAGAATTGTTTTACCTGATAATGATAATGTCCATAGGTAATAGTCGTAGGTGTCTTTTATAACACTTTGCGTTGAATTCACTAAAACGTCCGCCATTGTTTGTTGTCTATCCGTTGTTATTTAATCTGAAACAAAAGAAAAATCATTAAGACCTTGTACGAATTTTATTACTATCCATAGTAATTTATGAAATAGATTCTGCTGATAGAATCCCAACATTTTTATTTACATCATACGTTCGATTAATTAATTCCCGACAGCTCCCGAGCTCGATTCCCGTGTTGATTATTGGGTTTTTCCATTAGGAAATTCTCTGTAGCAGCACGGAGTCTGGAATTGTGCCCGAAAAACGGCAAAAGGCTCGCCCCTATTACGTGGGACTGATACATATCTGCCGAAATGTGGGTGCAGAAATGCACCTCTGCCTACCCTGTATGTATGTATGGAATTAATTCCATTAATATTTTAAACCAGCTTTATCGAATATAAAAATACAAATTTAATGTCATAAGTTCCAAGGAAAGTAGCGGAACATTGAACTGCGTCAATTAATGCGAGGCCACGTTCTCGCAATCATTATAAAGCATTTAATACAATAGAAATCCACGCAATTCAGTTTGGTCTGCAAAATATTCGCAGCTAGAATGTAGCAAAATTATATATTGTATGGATACCATTCTGGTTTAAAAGGTTCAGGCCCAGTTCCGTCTATCCAATTTAATTCCTTTGATACGTGCTAGTAAGAGTGTGGGTTTATTGGGTATGGATTGGATTGTAATAACAGTACTCTAGGGTTCGAACTCACAAGATTTAACAACGCAACAGAACACGTTGCCTCCGCAGTATGAGCGTATGTTAAAAGCTCGTACTTTAGGTTCCATTTATTCATTAAATATCATATTATAGTTATTTACCCGTGATGCGTTAATTTCGTCTAGTTTTAGGTAATTGTAAATAGAATCAAAGTACTTTTAGGAACAAACACTAGCCTGTAATTTTCAATGTTATTTTATTAGTAGAGACTGCCTCGTGGTCTCGCGGTACAAGTAGGTGCCGTGCGATCTAGAGGTCCTGGGTTCGATTCCCGGGTCGGGCAAAGTATTATTGGGTTTTTCCATTAGGAAATTCTCAGTAATAGCTTGGAGTCTGGAAATGTGCTCGACAAAACGGCAATAAGTTCGCTCCCTATTACGTGGGACTGATACATACCTGGCGAAATGTGGGTGCAGAAATGCACCTCTGCCTACCCCTTCGGGGAATCCAGGCGTGAGTTTATGTATGTATGTATGTTTTATTAGTAGAGGAAAACTTCGTGAGGAATCGTGTAAGAAGAACACTATACAAATATTTCGAAGGTTGGTGTGACAAGCCTACCGACGCGGTCTAGACAAGTGTAGAACATCCAAAAATCAAATGAATTTTATTTTATTTATTTATACAATTAGAACGGTTGCACCATTTACAATAATTGATAAAACTATAATATACAAAAAATTATAAAAATAAAGAACAAAAAAAAAACAATTAATATAAAATAAAATAAAATTCAGTGAAATAAGAAAATTAACATTATATAAAACTAAAGTACAATCAACAATATAAACCATCCAAAAAATTCATTTGTTAATATAATTATAAACATATTCATTCATCGCACATTCATTTCACAAAAAACGCAAACATTCCGACACAATCGCCTTCCATTACTCAGTGAAGATATCGCAGTGTGGTGCACTGTCCAGGAGAGCATTGAGCGCAGTGAGAGTACGCGGTATGGGTGAAATAACTTTGATATAACTTTTCACCCTTTGTCACATTATAAAAATACTTAACCATCATATACGACTATACAAAATATTATTATAAAACTGGCACATTTAGGACAACTCATTAGTGAGAGTCTAACGGTAAATGTGCGTTAACAATATACTCAGAAAAGGTCAGCTAACAAAGGAGGAGCGAGCGGTCACTTTCCTTCGAACAAATGGACTTGGAGTGCGTCATGTTTTATTCAGAAAATCAACAAATACTTGACGCGATGAGGCTGCTATAGGTATTAGTCCTATCAATATATATGATGATCACTTTGGTATCGTTTTTGTTATCAAAACTAAGGCGTGGGTAGTCGCTTCTGCAACTACGTTTCGCTAGTTGTATTAGAAGTGAGTCTATTGTGAATCTCCTTATGTAAAAATCCAATAATGTTCCTGATCTGGAAATCGAATCAAAAACTTGTAGATCACACGCCACCCATTGATACTGCAGAACCAACGAGGCAGTTTAACATTTTTCAAAGAATTGTGTAAGGAATTATATTCGTCAGGAATCAAATCTTTTCGGGATAACTATTAGTGTGCAATAGTCTCTAATGTAAAAAAAAAAAACAACATAAAATCCTATTCAGCGGATAAATAAAATACACCCAACAGTCACATACATAGTTCTGATCCCACACTAAGATACAAATCTTGTGTCGTGGGTATCAGATACTACGAGAGACTTTTCGGTCTCACATACACCCAGACCCGAAACAAATATTTGTGGATCACACAAACATTTGTCTCGGTGCGGGAATCGAACCCGCGGCCTCTCGTTTCGCAAGCTGGTGTCTAGCCAACTGCGCCACGGGGCTGTAAGGAATGAAAGTGTATCGATGAAACTCACTTTGATATGTATAATGATAGTTGGGATTAATCTTGACAAGACAAAGGTACTACTCTGTATGTGGTGGAAAGAATAGTATGTTTTTGATGAAGAATATAGTAGAGTCAAGATGTAGTATAAATCATAAGTTCCAAGTGAAAATAGTAAGACATTTTACATTTTAAATATCTGGGGGCACAACACAATGTAGGTATCTCACTTTTAGTGCGATTGCCAAGTCAAACTATTTTATTTAAAACTCAAAATATTTTTAATATTGATACGGTCATTATAAGATGTTGTCCGGTAAGCTAAGTGCATAATAACTAAAGGACAGAAGGTCCCTTAAAAGAGGACTTTTTGTTTTTAAAAAGAAACATTTAATCCATGTTTTTAAAAATTTATTAACGCCAAAAGCTAGCAACACATTGCAAAATTCAGAAATAACAATGACAGCCCCGTGGCGCAGTTGGCTAGACACCAGCTTGCGAAACGAGGCCGCGGGTTCGATTCCCGCACCGAGACAAATGTTTGTGTGACCCACAAATATTTGTTTCGGGTCTGGGTGTATGTGAGACCGAAAAGTCTCTCGTAGTTTCTGATACCCACGACACAAGACTTGTATCTTAGTGTGGGATCAGAACTATGTATGTGACTGTTGGGTGTATTTATTTATAACACCCAGAAAGTCTCGATTGCACATTGTAAGCTCATGGTAAGAAACAATTAAGGGAATCGTAAAGTTATCTATGTATCTATAGATGAGATAATTGAAATGAAATGTAATTTGAGGAAACAATACAAAGTAAACGTGAGCAAAAAATTTAGAGCACCGAAGTGACACAGCAATACTCATAACAATAGAATTATATCCGATAGCTAGTAAAAAGCACATAGAGAAAGTATATGAGGAAACTACAGAGTACAACATAAGCGTTAATAGTATCTGTGTTAGATTGGAATGATTACGTTATAAATAACTTGTAGTTGTACTTATGAAGAACTCGTAAATGTACATAACATTATGAAATTCTCACTTTTAGTAGAGTAATAATGTGTTACCAGAAAAACGACAACAGGCTTGCCCTCTATAATGAGAGCTTAAAAATATAATAAACAAAACGTGAGAACAGTGATTCCCCTATAGAAATACATTAATGTTTACCGTTTTAGTGTTTTTTTTTCGAATATTTCTAGAAAATGGGCATAAATTCCTTTCGTTATTCACCATGCATTTGATCTTTTTATATGACCGACATTTTACACAAAATGTTGTTGATTAAAAAATAGTTCTTACCCCTCTTTGCACACAATATCAGGCCCCACCAATTCTATAAACAATAAAAAACCACATGTTCTTTCCTTTCTTTCAATATAAAAGATCAAAGCACTGCTACGTTATCGAACTGGGAATCAAATTTATATAGGCTTTTTGGGAGGATAAATTTGATTTACAGGCCCATGAAAGAGACGATTCGATGGCTTAAAAAGATACTGCTATTTCACACCTCAATTTTTACAATTTGGACATTTATATCATTGTTCCAATGTTATATTCAATAGTTGTAATGATAGTTTGCATAGCGACCGCCGCACACAACGTTTAAAACGCGTCATGCTAAGCTATATAAATGGTAAGCTTGCCGGGATTGTCTCCATATGGAGATTATTGTACCCCACAACAAACTGGCATAATTATAACATAGTTCTATATGAATATATACATACATTAATGAAAATATCTATGCCCAAGATTACATACATCGTTTCACCAAACCTGTTTACTCACTGGGACAATCCGTGAGAACCAAAGTAATTAGTGTTCCATTTTTAATTTGCTAGGATTCAAATGTATGGGCGCAGCATACACACAATTAAGTCTAGTTCGAAATATATAAACAAATGCACCCCACCGCAAAGAGTTTTCACTTACAACTAGACTCGAAAAAAAAAACCGAAGAAATTAGCGTCGTAAGACTGTGCTATAGAGGGTGTCGATGAGGTACAAGATTGTTTTTATCTTGACAGATAAATAAGTGCTTATTAATTGAAAAATCGTCTTTAAAAAATCTGTTAATTTTCTTCACGACCATTTCGCTATGAATAATATAATACAACATGAAAGAGTTCGTGAGAACCCTAACACGTTTAAGTAGAAAGTGGGTTTGCTACAATAAATGTCAATCTGATTGCTCGAAATGATAATAAAATGAATACCTTAAGAAAACGTTGAGCCTGTCTCAATTTAGAGCCATGATAAACCTGATACCAGACAAGAACTGCCAGAGAAATATAAACTAACTATTGAAGACATAAGGCGGAGCATATCGCAGTAATAAGGGCAATAATTTCTAAAAATGAAATTTAAATTAATGGTGCGATACAAAAATGTAGAGGAAAAGCAATTAAATGAGAAATGCGAAGTATAAGGTATACAAATTAAAATAATACACATTATTTTGGAATGAAGAACGTAATTCGGCCAATGAAGTATACGAACAGTTTCAAAATCGATGGAGCGATAATGTTAGTGAAAGAGGTGCATAAATTCGACAATACTAATGTGAAGTAGATGTTTGATTACTTAGAAAATTATGCATAGTAGTCGCGACTTTAATTCTTAAGCACACGTTTCTGAATTAGGTAATTTTGTTCGGTTTCTTAATTAATTAATCCTCCAAAAACCATTTCTAAGGTATGAGAATATCACCAAATTAAACTAAGCGAGCGTGGTGAAATAAAGCTTAATCCACATCAATTATAGAAGAGAACCGTATGTCGTGATGATTTTAATGGGAACGACAGTTGTCGAAAACACATTAGTATAATAAAATGCTGACTGGTGTCCCATAATACGTATGAGTTTTTTTGTGTTACGTGTGTATGTATCAATAGTAAATTATAACTATTATTATGTAAACTCCTGTATAACGATAGTACATATGTATTCCCCGAAGGGGTAGGCAGAAGTGCATTTCTGCATCCAAATTTCGCCATTTTTTAGCACATTTCCAGACACCGTGCTGCTATTGAAAATTCCTTAATGGTAAACCCAATAATACTGCTCGACTCGGAAATCGAACGCGGGTCCTCTAGATCGCACGGCATACCTACTTGAGCCGCGAGTCCACGAGGCAGTATATGGACTATGCACTATTCCCTCTTAACATAAAAGAAGCCCGTCATAACAATGGGTCGTGAACAAGCTGTTCTAAAGCAGCAGTAAGAAATTACGATAAAAAAAATTGCAAGTTGCCGACCTTTACTTAAGATAAGCACTATGAAACTCGAAATGATTGCCGTGAGAATTGCAAACTCATATTTCCGACAATTCGTCTCTCCATTCAAGTTTATCATTTTGTAGACCGTTTATAGATGTTCACTTTTTGTTAGGGTAGGGTATGACTATAAAGCTAATTTTATTCAACAGTAACAACTGAATCCATGAAACGATTACAGTTTGAACAAAATAAAAAAAATGTGTCTAAGTACTTAATTATGTATGTATATTTCTTATGTAAAACTAAAATGGTAGTTTTACATTTTAAACTATGTTATTCAACTGTCTTTTTTATTGGACCGCCACGCCGTATTTTTTTTATCTAAGAAATACAAACATATACTACTCTTAGGTTAATATATATATATTTTTTATTTATTTATTCGACAATTTGCTTACTGACTCTACACTAAGCTGAGCTTGTCTCGTATAAATAAATGTTCTCGATGAACTTTTAAGTTTGATGGCAAGACGCGCTCGTTTTCAAACTTTATTCTTTCTACAAACTTAATACAAGAATGTTTTAATTCTTAGTTGAAAATCTATTAACACATGAATTACATTTTATGACGCAATCCGTATTTGTGCGGGGACGAGACATTTCTCATTTAGACTTCTTAGCGTCAAGAATATTTCGGTAGCCTCACCCCATTTCTCCTAGCTCCTCTGTATGATGGATAAGTCCAAAAACTGGGAATCACACGAGCTATCACAAATTGTAATATTTTTTCCCATATTAAAGTAAGAGTTAATCGATTTTAATGGTTCTTTAGCGTAGAAAATGCATCAAAACATATTTTGAATAACACCTCATTCGCTTGACAGCTTGTAGAAATTGCCAAGGTAAACCGATGGCATGTAGAGAAAATTAAACGTCAACAAATGTTCACTTCAAGGCTAGCTTGTATTCTTAATATGACGCATGAAGGTTTTCGCATCATATTTTACCCTATTTGGTGGGTGCAGCGCAAAATTAATGGTTGTTTTTGGACGATGTCCTACGTATACGTGACTACCTCGTGTTCTCGCGGCTCAAGTATGTGCCGTGCGATCTAGAGGTCCTGGGTTCGATTCCCGGGTCGGGCAAAGTGTTTTTCCATTAGGAAATTCTCAGTACCAGCACGGAGTCTGGAATTGTGCCCGAAAAACGGCAATAGGCTCGCCCCGTATTACGTGTGACTGATACATACCTGGCGAAATGTGGGTGCAGTAAGCTCTGCCTAGCCCTTCTGGGAATACAGGCGTGAGGTTATGTATGTATGTCCCACGTATTTATAGCTTTTACGCATGTTGCACTAAAGTTTATGGCAACCACAAATGTTTTAAATAACCACTAAGTTTTAAGTATCGTACACACGCACTCACCACTTTGTTACATAGGGGTAGGCACATCCTGTTCAGTACTACAATACGCCATAATTATGACGACATGTTACTTTATATATTCGTTATCGATCCTTTATTTGAACAGTACTGTACTATCATCATCATCATCAGCCCATTTACGTCCCACTGCTGAGCACGGGCCTCCTCTACAACTGAGAGGGTTTAGGCCTTAGTCCACCACGCTGGCCTAGTGCGGGTTGGCGGACTACACACCTAAGAAATTCCTTAGAACTCTTAGGTGTGCAGGTTTCATCACGATGTTCTCCTTCACCGTTAAAGCAAGTGATAATTCATTGTGAATACACACATAACTCCGAAAAGTCAGAGGTGTGTGCCTGGGGTTTGAACCCGCGACCGCCGAGATTCTCGACCACGCGACTAAACCTCGAGGCCATCACTGCTTACTGTACTAATCCCTTTTATATTCACTTTTATTTTCTAGGTTGTCTGGAAGAGATCGCTAATAGCGACACGACCGCCCTTTGTGGCACAATAGTTTACAAGGTAGCTTTTTTTATAGCGTATATGGTGTACAATAAAGCATATTAAATAAATAAAATAAAAATAATAATGAAATGCCAATACGGTCGCTTTGGCGTGCGTCAAAAATAAGAAACAAGTTTTCCATTAAGTGTCTTTTTAAGTCTCAAGATAATAAAATCATCATCAGCCCATATACGTCCCACTGCTGGGCACGGGCCTCCTCTACAACTGAGAGGGTTTAGGCCTTAGTCCACCACGCTGGCCTAGTGCGGGTTGGCAGACTACACACCCAAGAAATTCCTAAGAACTTTTAGGTGTGCAGGTTTCATCACGATGTTTTCCTTCACCGTTATAGTACGTGATAATTATTTGTGAATACATACATAACTTCGAACAGTCAGAGGTGTGTACCTGAGGTTTGAACCTGCGACCGTCGAGATTGTCGACCGCACGCCCAAACCTCGAGGCCATCACGACTTTAATAAAATATTAGAAAGGAATCCTCCAACAAGAATTAAAAGTTCATCTTAAATAATTCGAGTTAGAAGGACACAAGTCTGTTCACAAAAACCACAGCCTACACCTGTAGTAAACAAACTGTATTGAAACTTTTCAATCAACAAGCCAACGTAACTTCGCACTCAACTGAACAAGTTACTTGACACAAATCAAAGTTGGCCATCCATTGTAACAGCAGATCATCAGGTGTCGGTCAGTCGAAGAGAAAGTGAAATCAGATGAGATGACGATACAGAAAGCTGCGTGCGAGACAAGGACGGCAACAGCACTTTAAACCACGTACCGTTCCGTCGAGAGGTTCCGCATTAAGTAATACTTCGGTTTATATAATATACTTTTATTAGCAAAAGATAGATCGTAAAAATTGGGTCTTGTAATGCTTTGGCTACGGTATGATTTCGATTTTATTTTTCTATTTTTATGGCCGCATCGTTGTTCTCATGACATAGATTATCGCGTGCAATCAAGGTGTGGAAGTTCAACATTTCTTGTAGTTGGGTCTATCTTAGTAGCAGCAAGGAGTTCGGCAATATAGAGGATACTTCAGCCAGGTAAGCCTTATAGGGGTAAATTGCAACAGTAGAAATGCATCTAGGCCCATCTTTTTATATTTTAAAGCATCAATTTTTTTTTTTTTTATTTTATTCTAAGTTTATTTAGGGACTTATGACCAACAGTGGTATGTCAGTCCCATCGTATCCTAAACATTATCTAGCTTAAGACAAAAGGTGGAGACAAAATAAATTTCTTTTTATGAGAACCCGATGCAATCTATATGAGAAATGTGTTAGGAATTTACAAAAATATAACAATTATTTTGAAGCCTTCATTCACAAAAATAATAAGGAACCTAACTGAGAAGTAAACTGAGCAGCAACTGTATCTTGTATCTAGTTACAAGACAGATTGGTCAATTACAAACCCTGGATAGTGCTCGTGACAGATTACGTCACGTAATATCCGTGGAAGAAGGTTTTGTCATAAATTAACAAAAATGTAACATTTTAGTATTAGTAGCGACAGCCCCGTGGCGTAGTTGGCTAGACACCAGCTTGCGAAACGAGAGGCCGCGGGTTCGATCCCCGCACCGAGACAAATGTTTGTGTGATCCACAAATATTTGTTTCGGGTCTGGGTGTTTGTGAGACCGAAAAGTCTCTCGTAGTTTCTGATACCCACGACACAAGACTTGTATCTTAATGTGGGGTCAGAACTATGTATGTGACTGTTGGGTGTATTTATTATTATTATTTATTATTAGTTCCTGCGGCTGTCCTTGCAATACAAATCTTGTTAGTATCCTATTTAAATTGCGTAAGCATCTTATATTTTTCTGGACAAACACATTCCGAACCGTCTTCAAGATCTAACCCAGTATGAGAATTTATCAAAATCATATCAGCGATTTTGCGTAGATGTATAGCAAATCAACTCACTCTAATATTTATGATTGGTATTTGTAAGTAATGACGTATTTAAACTAGCACAATGGTATTTTTCCACCCACTCCAATGCTTTTACTTATGTGACTCTCCCACAAATCATTATAGTAGGTGTTAACGAGGTTGAAGTATAAAAAATACGTTAATAGCATAAGATGAAAGCACATACACATACATAATCACACGCCTGTATTCCCCGAAGGGATAGGCAGAGGCACATTACTGCACCCTTAATTTCGCTATTTATACTATATCAGTCCCACGTAATAGGGGGCAAACCTATTGCCGTTTTTCACATGCATGGCACAATTCCTGACTCCGTGCTGTTACCGAATATTTCCTAAAGGAAAAACCCAATAACGCTTCCCGACCCGGGATTCGAACCCGGGACCTCGTGATTGTACGGCACATATTTGTACCGCGAGACCGCGAGGCAGTCATGAAAGCAGTCACGTATTATTTCGCTTTTAAAATATGTATATGCAAAAACATATTTTTGGTGGGCTAATAGGTACATAGATTATTTCCATATATAACTCAATACTCTAAGAATAGAAACAGGCCGAGGGTTGAATACAATAGCCTAATATTACATTAAGAAAAACGACGCCTACTCATCGTTCTTAATTTAACTTACAGTTTCTTTTTGCCACGACAAAGAGGCCGTATTGGTTATTAATGGAATTATTGGAAATCACGGTTCAAATAAAGTTGAATGAACCTTTGATTTTTATTTTTAAAGAGACATTATTTGATTTTCAGAATATCCTTATTCACGGAACGCTACAACGTGCCTATTGTGTATTTGTGTGTTTCATCTTAAGTGCTGCGGCGATCTCTGTCTGGGCGGATCCAATATAATTCCAACGAAAAAATGGACTTTCGACAATTTCACTCATGTAAGAAACGGGGAATTTTCATTTGATACTTAGAAATCACAATAGGAAATAGTTAATAGATATTGACTTTCTTTCTTCAGTTATTTAACTATGTAAATTAAAAACATCTAAACCACAGCGATGTGCGGAAACACTATGGCTATTTTTTATCTCGCAAAAACTTTAGGCTCCGCGAGAATTATTAAAAAAAGTGATAACTTCAACATTAACGTTGTGTATTTTGGAATATTTTGGAATGATTAGGGAATTACTTCTTTTTTTTTTTTTTTTTTTTTTTTTTTTTATTGCCTCAGTAGGCAGACGAGCAAGCGGCCCGCCTGATGGTAAGCGGTTACCGCCGCCCATGGACTAAAGTAATGCCAGGGGCACAACCCAGCCGCTGCCTACCGTGTGGTGAACACTCTTTTTAAGCCTCGTTTAAAGAAGGACAAGTCATAGCGCTCGGGGAATACCGAGGCAGGGAGTTCATTCCAGAGCTTGCACGTGCGTGGTAGAAACGAACGCTGGAAACGCACCGTACTACTACGGATTGTCTCCAGGTGGTATGGATGAACTCCGCTGCGATGTCTGGTAGTGCGATGGTAAAAAGGTGACGACGGTACCATGCTGAACAGTTCCTCAGAACACTCCCCATGGAAGAGTCGATAGAACACACAGAGAGACCCGAAGTCTCTCCGCAGTCCTAACGACTCCACTTTGTCCGTGAGATTGGGATCATCGACGATTTGAAATGCACGCCTCTGCAAGGAGTCAAGTGGGTCGAGCAAGTATTTGGGGGCCCCTGCCCAGAGATGAGAGCAGTACTCCATGTGAGGCCGGACTTGCGCTTTATAAAGCGTCAATCTATATATAAGCGTCGCACGAATTGCTTTATTTATCGGTATAAAAGTACATTCATTTACGTGGTAAAATACAATATTTATTGCGCTATCGTACACAAACATGACAGTTTATATTACATAATGCGTCTTACACATTTTCGATCAGGGTCACGTGATCTGACGCGAGTTCAACATTTTTTACCCATCCCAAATAATGAAGTTTTCACTTCAAAAAAACCCTCGTTTGTATTTTATCACTCATATATTCATATGTTTAATTCTTACTAGTCTGAATAATCTTCACGCAGTTGACGTCAAATACAAAAGCCAGATAAATTATACTTTAGTAGCAGTCATCCATACTTTGCGACAAAGAATAGTCCAGCATCAATATACCGTAATATGGTCATCAGAGAAGCTCTGCCTTCACCGCACAATATGCGGGCATCGTTCGATGCATTAATCACAGACGTGTCAATATGTAAACTATTGTTGGAAATATTAACATATAATAAATATTTGAATAGGAGAGAGTACAGCGGGCTACAATTACTGCAAGAAAATCACCAAGGAAAAGTACTTGGTTTAAATTTGTAATAGTTTTGCTATCTCTATCAACCAGTGGCGGTACTTCCATAGAAGCCCAAAAGCCCAATTTGCCTTATAAAATTCTGAATAATAATCTTTAAGTTTTAAATCTTTATTTAACAAAAGCAATTTGACATATAATTGAGAATATCCTGACCCCAAAATAAACAATTGTAAACTAGACATTACAAATTAACGTGTAACACTTTTGAGCTTCTATGGAAGTACCGCCACTGCTATCAACCTACTAAAAAGAGATAAGTTCGAGACAGCCATAATGCACGAAATATATATTTCTTAATGCGATAAACTTAATTATGTTATCATTTAGTACGTATTTGTAATGGCGGTAATTCCATAGAAGCCCACAAGAACATACGTACATACTTTATATACGTGTGTTAAACACTTAAAACTCAACCCCAAAAATTCTAATTGTGATTAAATATTTTATTCTCAAAAAAAAAATTAACTATTTGCTTTACTAAAAAAATACATGGTTGTATCGCGACTACAATGCCCCATTTGTATGTATAACATTTTAAGCAACACAAAAAGTAAGCGTGACTTCCTGAATAACGCATGAAAGCTCTAATAGCTTTCGTATACAACACACAATGGAGTCGTTAACGACGACAAATAGATGATTGACGTAGCTAATGAGAGCTTTATATACTGACACTATATACTTTCACACGTTTTGTAAGGTCACGCGCAGATGTGTTTCGAATAAACACCCTGTAGCGCAAATGTGATTACACACCCTATATATGGTAATCATCCATCTGCAATGAGGAAGTATAAGTCACTGATAATGATTTTGACTCTCTTGATGGTTCTGGGGCAGAAATGAGCGGCGTAAAATTGCGAGTTCCGAGTTCCATTCTCGGCTCGCGTGAAGTTGAACTGACATTATCGTGCGTATATACATACAGTGAATGGAGTGGGTCCCATGGCTTAAAGATTAACCCATCCAAAACACAAGCTATTATAATAGGTAGCCCTAGAATGGTAGCCAAATTAAACTGGTCCGATCTGCCCACTGTGTCTTGTGATGGTGTCAAAATCGCATACAGCGACACCGTAAAAAACCTTGGATTGCGTCTGGACAGATCCTTGTCTTGGGGTCCGCAGCTTCGTGAGGTTAGCCGTAAGCTTTTTGCCTCTGCTAGGTCCTTGCAGAGATTACGCAACTTTCTGCCCTTTACCACTAAAATTACGCTTGCACAAACTCTTCTTCTCCCCATCCTTGATTATGCCGATGTCAGCTATCTAGATCTCACTGAAGAACAATTAAACAAACTTGAGCGTCTTCAAAATTTCTGCATCAGATTCATATTTGGCTTGCGCAAATATGATCACGTTTCTGAATTTCGTACTCAGCTCAAGTGGTTATCTATTCGATTTCGCCGGAATACCCACGTTCTCTCTCTTCTTTATAACATACTCTTTAATCCTGCCACCCCTTTCTATCTTAAAACCCGTTTTCAGTTTCTACACGATTCTCACTCTAGATTCTTGAGGTCGTCAGATAATTTAAAACTTAAAACGCCAGTGCACTCTACAATTTTTATGGACAGTTCCTTCACCGTCAAAGCTACTAGACTATGGAACTCACTTCCAGTGACAATAAGAAGAGCTAAGTCATTGTCATCATTTAAAAAACTGCTTAAAGACTATTACTTGTCCTGCTAATTGAAGACATGTCGTGTAAGTTGATGTTTGTGTGTATGTATAATATGTATGTATGTATGTATGCAAGTATGTATGTTTGTTTAAGTATATATATGAATATTTATTTATATGTTCTATCATATTTATTTATATATTATACCAGTACACTTCGGCTACCTTTCATCTCTCTTCCTGCATCTCCATCCCAGGTTGCCTGTAAGAGATCGCCTCGTGCGATAAGGCCGCCCATTGTACTTCTCTAGTTCTCTGTACTCCTTAGTTTTAATGTTGTGTGTACAATAAAGTTTTAAATAAAATAAATAAATAAATTGTCACCCCATATATGTACGTCCCACTGCTGGGCTCGAGTCTCCTCAGCAACTGAGAGGGTTTTTAGGCCTTAGTCCACCACGCTCGCCTAGTGCGGGCTAACCACACATTTTAAAAAATTCTGAAAATTTTAGGTGTGCAGGTTTCCTCACGACGTTATCCTTCACTGTTAAAATACGTGATAATTCATTGCGAATACACACATAACTTCGAAAAGTCAGAGGTGTGTGCTTGGGGTTTTAACCTGCGACCGACCTATCATTAAATCAATAAACCGAAACATATATTCAAATATATTTAAATCGATGCAAATTGATTCACCAATTCACATTATTTTCATCAATAAATTAATATTTCAAGGTCAATGTTAATTGTCAACATTTGCATAAATTGCCACTAGACCAATTAACATTAAGATAAATTGGTTTGGATGAGATGCGCGTAGTTTTAATTCACGAAGCTTTTTCAGTGTGGCTAAGCAACTTATAACCCCCAGAATGTTCAGAACGATTTCTCGCCAGTCGACACAATTGTGCCGGCCAATTCATTCATAGACTAATCTTGGAACGCTATACACAAGCGTAGGTCACTATCGCATCTGGATTGATGAGGACATGCTGCCATATGCAATTTGATATCCATCCATCAGCCAACAGAAGTCCACTGCTGAACATAGGCCTCCCCCAATGATCTCCACAGTGACCTGTTGGAGGCAGCCTGCATCCAGTGACGTCCCGCGACCTTTACCAGGTCATTGGACCATCTTGTTGGTGGACGTCCTACGCTGCGCTTCCCGCTACGTGGCCTCTATTCGAAAACTTTTTGGCCCCATTGGCCATTAGTTTTCCGCGCAAAATGATATTATGTATCCAAAAATCTTTTGCTTTTGTCGACTAAACTGCTGAGTCAATTTTCATGAATTTTAGTGAAGAGAAAGACCATAATTACAAAATTATTTTTTATCCTAGAACAAAATCTATATTGCCGACAGAATTTGCACATACTAGCATAATGGAACACGCTAAAACAATTATGAGTTATATACAACACAAAACCGATTTCTAGATAGTAATTAAAAAACTTTTGCAACATTTAAGCCATAACGAGCCCATGCCTCATAAAGGTCGCGAGAAATAATGGCTCGGGGCAGATTTTTTTAACATTGACACATCAGGAACGTTTAAGGCCGTTGTGCAATGAGGCATTAAAAAAGAGAAATTTGCAAGTTGTCTTTCCTTAATTTGTACTCAACCGGTTCTCAGCACTCCTTGACAATGAACTTTGCAATTTATCCTTATAAAGAAAGTGAGATTTGTTTTTGTTTTCGATTTTGATGAAATTTACTACAGAAATTTAGACCACTGACGAAATAGTATCAAATTTTATATGCAATTTTCATATTAATATAATGGCCACGAGGTTTAAGAACGTGGTTGAGAATCTCGGTGGTTGCGGGTTCAAACCGGGACACAACATTGACTTTTCGAAGTTATATCACAATAATATGATTGACAGCCCCGTAGCGCAGTTGGCTAGACACCAGCTTGCGAAACGAGAGGCCGCGGGTTCGATCCCCGCACCGAGACAAATGTTTGTGTGATCCACAAATATTTGTTTCGGGTCTGGGTGTATGTGAGACCGAAAAGTCTCTCGTAGTTTCTGATACCCACGACACAAGACTTGTATCTTAGTGTGGGATCAGAACTATGTATGTGACTGTTGGGTGTATTTATTTATTTATTTATTTATAAATCATCACGTACTTCAACGGTGAAGAAAACATCGTGAGCAACCTGCGCACCTAAATATTCTTAGGAATTTCTTAAGTGCGTAGTCAGCTAACCCGCACTTGGGCAGCGCGGTTTAGTAAAGCCTAAACCCTCTCAGATGTAGACTAGGCCTGTGTCCAGATTGGGACGTATATGGGCTGATGGTAATAAATACGAAAATCTTGCTTTGCGGTTATACAGATTTAATTGATAAATAAAAAAAATACCTTCGTCTAGAACTTTTTTACGATTATCTAAAATGTATCAATACCAATTCATTCATTTTCGCAAACCAAAAAAATCATTTCCGCCTTTGAACTTAATTTATTTTAGGTTAGGAATAAACTTGAATGGTACAATTAATTATAATTGTTTAGTTAGATAATGAGATGTTATACTTAATTTGTGTATTTCGATATATTTTATATACTAAAGTTATTATTCAAAAAAGAGATTTGTATCAATATAATTAAAATACTAAAGATCTAAGAGGTGTGTTTGGACCGTGGCATTTGGCGCTCTATAGTCTCTGCCTACCCTAACGGGAGACAGGCGTGACTTTATGTATGTATGTATGTACTAAAGATCTACTGAATGGCTATGTCGTGATCTCGTGGCACAAGTGTTTTCGGTGCGATCTAGAGGCCCGGATTCGATTTCCTGATCGGAAAAAATTATAATTGTTTTTTTCATTAGGAAATTTTCAGTATTTGCTGGAGTCTGGAAATTTGCCCAAAAATGGCAATAAGCTGACATTTTGGGAATTATTAAAATATTTTTCTACGAAATATGAACAAAAAATTATCCTAAAGATCTCTGGAAAAAACAGTATATGTGAATTATTTAAAAAGTATCTTACCAATAAACTGCTATAATGAGACACAACACACACTAAAGTTCACTTCAGAGGCGCACGCGGCGCGTTGTACTCTCTATGTTCGCGAAACGACTGCGCCTGCGCATGCAGCCTGCACTGACGTCGCCTTCACCGCCGTCTTCGGAGAAACGCTCTTGTATCTCCAACTGTTATTATATAACATGTTGTATAACTTGTATATAGAATTTTGGGGAAGTGTTTGTATGTCGGACAAATTTTTTGTGCGGTCATGTAGGTTAATACGAACTGTAATGGTATTAGACTATGTTTTATACTTAGAACGTATATACATACCAGTGGCGGTACTTCCATAGAAGCCCAAAAGCGTTACACGTTAATTTGTAATGTCTAATTTATAATTGTTTGTTGTGGGATCAGTATATCCTCATTTTTATGTCAATTTGCTTTTGTTAAATAAAGGTTTAAAGCTTTAAGATTATTATTCGGCTTTTTGTAAAGCAAGATGGGCTTTTGGGCTTCTATGGGATTACCGCCACTGATACATACATAGCTTTACGCCTGTATTCCCCGGGGTATAAGAGGTGCATTTCTGCACCCACATTTCGCCAAATGTCCCACGTAATATCGAGCAAGCCTATTGCCGTTTTTCGAACATAATCCAAGGCTCCGTTCTTCTACTAAAAATTTCCTAATGGAAAAACCTGATAACACATTTCCCGACCCGGGAATAAAACCCGGGTCTTCTAGATCACCCGGAACATACTTGTGTCGCGAGCCCGCGAGGAAGTCAATATTTTTATTAGGCTATTTAGGTTTTATTTTAGAAGTGGTGAGACAACAACAACTGGTCCACGCGCCGAGTTGGAAGGCCAGAAATCCCGACATACCCCTGACGTGCCTCTACCGAGGTTCCCAAATGGGAGCTTAAGGCTTTTTTGACAGCCCCGTGGCGCAGTTGGCTAGATACCAGCTTGCAAAACGAGAGGCCGCGGGTTCGATCCCCGTACCGAGACAAATGTTTGTGTGATCCACAAATATTTGTTTCGGGTCTGGGTGTTTGTGAGACCGAAAAGTCTCTCGTAGTTTCTGATAACCACGACACAGGACTTGTATCCTAGTGTGGGGTCAGAACTATGTATGTGACTGTTGGGTGTATTTATTTATTTATTTATTTCCTCTCGTTATAAAAAAATCATAGTAGTTTCCCTCCAATCGATACTGCTTTGACCGCACTGCTATTGATTTCAGGTGCTGCTGGTGCGAACACAATGCCGTGGTAGAATAAAGTGTCACTTTTGACCATAGGGTTTTCTTTAATCATCAACCCATATATATCCCACTGCTTAGCACGGGTCTCCTCTACCATTGCAAGGGTTTAGTCCTTAGTCCAACATGCTAGCCTATAGTTTACCACGCTGTTATTTCTTTAACTTAATGAATAATTCAGTCCTTGTCACAGTCCAGTTCAACTAATAGCTTTTGCGTTTTTATTATATTATGTCGTTCATCTAATGTCATGTAGGTGTAAATAAAAAATATTCTTCAAGAAAAACGCAAGTCAAAAATCATGTGCCGTGCGATCTAGAGGTCTAGGGTTCGATTCTCGGGTCGTATTAAGTTATATTGGGTTTTCTCTGTAGCAGCACGGAGTCTGGGTCGTCACCTATTACGTGAGACATACAAAAATAATTTAGGAAATTTGGGAGCAGAAATGCACCTGTGCTGATCCCTTCGGAAATATAGGCGTGATTTTATTAATTTTGGACGTTATTTCTTCACCACTATTTGTTTTGTTTGAGTTAGAATAATTAAACATCGGCACAAACGAGCATTATCGAGTTAATTTTAAAAAGAGGTATGCTAATTAGTTCGAAGTTTTACTAAATGCTAATTTTAGAAAATTAATTTGTCGTTCGACCCACAAAAAAAGGATTAATAAAATTTTAATTAATGTCTACAAAAAATAAATCCATAACACGCTGCAACGCTCATCTGATAAAGTTATTTATGAACTTAAGGGCGTCAATCGTTTTTAAAGGTCACATTACGAGGTCCTCAAAAAGGCGGACTGAGATGAGTCTCGATTTTCAAAATTATTTTATTACCACTAGAAAGTCAGTTAGTGTTGGGTAATCTTAGAAATATAAAATGGCGGTGAAATAAGAAATATTTCTACTTGAAATCATAACAAAAAACAAACGAATAAAATACTTTACACATTTAATATCCTCAGTCAGCGACATCACTTTTTTAAGCGGTTTTCTAAAAATAAAAAAGGTATCATGACCCTCATTCGCTCTTCAAATGTGTAATATTTTTTTTTATATTGAAAAATTAATTGGAATTTAATCCTTTTGAGCTTTTAGTATTTTTCCCAGGTAATATTAATGATTTTTGGTGGGTCCATTTAAATGCGGTGTATTTGACAAAAAATGATATTTTTATTAGTGGCCATCACAACGAATATTTGAAGATATCTTTATTTTTCGATTTTAGTTAGACGAATGGGGAAAAAAAAGTAAAATTCGTCATATTTTTGCGTCAAGAGTCATGAAAACAGTTACGCGTTCGGTTTAAGTTCAGTTTATAATAAAAATGGTCATCGGCTCGCACACTATAACGTAGGACTTAAAACATGGGTTAAGAAGTAAACTTCACTTACCTCTTTGGGGATGAAGGCGGGAGTGTATGTATTTTGAATAAAAATGTTTTGAAGATAAAGGAAGGATTACCGAAGTTAGTGAAGTCTATTTACGCGCTTTATTTATTTATTTAAAACTCCATACACAAAACTGTATATAGGCGGACTTAATGCCTGTGGCATTCTCTAATACCTTAAGGTGGTGGAGAGATGAAGCATGGTTGGTGTAAAAAAACAAAGAAAAAAAATATACATAATATATACCTACTACATACATTTTTCATTACTTTAGCCTTATCTTAAAAATCACTTTTGCAGTAGCTAGTTATCATATTAACCTATTAAATACGAAATTTAACATAAATGGATTTTTGTTTCACAATCACGCCAAAAATAATTAGTGGATTTAGATAAAATTTGTCACAGAGATAATCAAGGGATGACAGGAGGGCTGTAGTTATCCAAAACAAAAAAGTATTCAGATAAAGGAATTCATAAGAGTGCTAGTGTATATGAAAATTGTTGTAATAAAAAGCTGGAGGGTAATTAAAAAAATGCATACCAGTAAGTAATTGGCTGTTAAAAATTATACCCTAGGAGCTTAAGGCGTTTTCCTCTCGTTAAAAAAAAGTGTACGCATAATATTTGGGTATTAGGTACTATAAGTATGACGTAATAGAAGTCATTTCAATTGCTGGTAAGTACGTTAACGGTGAAGGAAAACATCGTGATAAAACCTGCACACCTAAAAAGTTTTTAGGAATTTCTTAGGTGTGTAGTCCGCCAACCCGCACTAAGCCAGCGTGGTGTACTAAGGCCTAAACCCTCTCAGTTGTAGATGAGGCCTGTGCCCAGCAGTGGGACGTATTTGGGCTGATGATGATGATGATGATGTGGAAGAACAATTTTTCAATTATTTTTTTTGTCACAAAATAGCATCTGATTTTATAGCATCAGTAATACAGGTGCAATGAGAACAAGAGGAATATAATTTTTTTATGTAACAAAAATTACGAAAGGATTTTGGCTTCTGATATTTAGCCTATAGAGGCTTACTGAAACTAGTTTCACACCCTAATGTCTAACCGTCGGTACGGAGGCTGTCGAAAATGTTAAAGTGAAATCTAGAAACTCGGAAGTCTTTACCTTTAGTAAACAGACGCACTTGGTATAGTATTTAACGTGTAGCCTACCTCACACACACACACACTTACTCAACGCACGATGTGCGAACCACACCACGCGCAGCGCCTTCGGAGACGCAGGCGCACGATCATGCACGAGCGAGCGTAAGTGTGTGTGTGTGTGAGGTAGGCTACAAACGTAACACAGTCATTTCCACCGACCTTCCCGGCCGCGCTTGTATCAATATTTGAATTCCTCGCCTCTCGATACTTTGTGAAAACAAGACCTGGTCGGAACGATTCGCTAAGAAAACTTTTGCAGCGAGCTTCACAGATGGTGTACTGGTATGGTTATAATTTTCATAGACTAAAATAACTCAACGTTAAATTTAACGGCACGAGAGGAAAGTTTGCCTTCAGTTTGAATATATGGCTCATTAACATTCAAAATTGTATATTACTGCCGAAAAGCCGAAGAGTTTGTTTCTGTTCTAAAATCTCCGGGACTAGAAGGATTTGGAAACAATGTTTTAACATTACCTTGAGGCTACACAACATCTCGGGTGGCTGAGGCATCATTTTGGGTGCTTCAACGCGGCATCAACATCTACGCGGACGTGACGTCGCTGCGCCCCGGGTTGGAAGGTCGGTGACCCCGACATACGCTTCCCGCCCCCCTCCCCCAGGGTTAGCAGGAAGTAGAGCCATAACCAGCTTCCCCTCGAGTAAAAAAAGGCTACACAACATCGAGCTGTAACAAATGGAATGTATAATTAATTACCGTAAAATATAGAGAAAATTGAATGTATTAAATCATCAAGCAGTGATGGCCTCGAGGTTTAGGCGCGCGGTCGAGAATTTCGACGGTCGCAGGTTCAAACCCCAGGCACACACCTCTGACTTCGAAGTTATGTGTGTATTCACAATGAATTATCACTTGCTTTAACGGTGAAGGAAAACATCGTGATAAAACCTGCACACCTAAAAAGTTCTTAGGAATTTCTTAGGTGTGTAGTCCGCCAACCCGCACTAGGCCAGCGTGGTGGACTAAGGCTTAAACCCTCTCAGTTGTAGAGGAGGCCCGTGCCCAGCAGTGGGACGTATTTGGGCTGATGATGATGATGATGATGAAATCATACAGGATATTATGTTTAATTGATATATGGATGGAGGGGGAAGGAAATGAAGGAATGGCATACGATGGCAAAAAATCATTGTACCGAGGCGAAGCAGGGACGGATCGCCTTTTAGTCGTTTTATCATTATAACACATGTTGCAGTTGTGGTAGACTAACGCCTAAATTGAATTTTTTTGTAATTACAATAAAGAATATCTCACAGTTGTATTTTGCGTGTATGTGAAATATGCATATCACGTAGCGGTCTTAAAGAAATCGGTCGACGGTTAAGCATGTAACTTTTCTCACGATTTTCATATACACACTTAAAATAAATAAATAAAAACGATTATAAAAGAGACAAATTAAATATTACCCTCAACTTCGGCATCATCTCATAAGACCATCCCACAACATAATTGGATATAATGTCACTGGAAATCTCTCCCCAAAATTTCATGGAAGAAAGTAATATTTATTGAAAAAAATTAAATTATAACGCAAAAACACACCTTCGACAAATAAAGCAATTTAAAAATTCCAACAAGACTTAACGAGTTTTTATGCAAAAAGTCCATTGGAGATGTTTTACACAACACTGAATCATTGATAAAGCCTTACAATTCGTTTGTACAATAATTTGCGTAAACGCGTATTACATAATTTGAGTATTTGCATCGTTTCTCTGATTCTTGCACCTGTAATTACATCTTCTGAGTATTGGCTTGGGGTTCTGCAGATTATATGACGTATTCCAAACTTTATTGTAGAGTATTGTTTGGAAATATGTGCTTGGCTTTGTTTGTGTAAAAAAAGGCTCAAGGAATAGCATAGTTGACGTTTTTATTAATTTTATCAAAGGCAGGCATGGATACTTCTCGAACAGTTGGAAATAATGAGCTCCATTATAGTCCGTGTGAACGGAAAAAATAGCAGGACAAATCCCTCTTGTTTTGATTTAATGTATTGGAATATAAACTATTTTTAATACATTTCTAGACGTGAGTGGATTATACATATATATCCTTGCATCTCATGCAAGAAGCATTGCAACATAAAAATTGTTAGCGTTATATTAGAAGTATGCATGATAACATAAATTACATGATTCCAAAACGGATACTAAAATAAGCATTGAAACATGACATAATAAAATCATGTCGATTTTTGGGCACGCGTGAACACGGAACCCTCTTCGTGCGAACTGTCACGTTTCGTCGTTTTTCTTTGCAGTCTCATCAAATAAATGTTATACCGAGAATAATGCAATTATCGACCACTACTGGCTCGTTTCATGACAAAAATAATAAATATCATTATCGTAATTAACACATGCTTCCTTCTTATTATCCTGAGTCCTTTAGGCGTCGGGTGTAAGACTACCTGGTGGTCTCGCTACTCAAGTATGCGCCGTGCGATCTAGAGATCTCAGGTTTGATTCCCAGGTCGGGCAGTGTAATTGGGATTTTCCGTGGGACATTCTCAGTAACATCCCGGATTATGGAATTGTGTCCGAAGAACGACAATAGACTCGTCCCCTATTACGTGGGAAATAATATACCTGGCGAAATGTGGGTGGAGAGAGTCATCTCTGCCTACCCCTTTGGGGAATACAGGCGTGAGATTATGTATGTGTGTAATTTGAGCGTAGCGTAAAGCATGTCATCAGGCTGGTATGGATGTGAAAAATTAGTAGAGATGCTAGTCTTTCGCAATCTTTTCAACAGCCCCGTGGCGCAGTTTGCTAGATACCAGCTTGCGAAACGAGAGGCCGCGGGCTCGATCCCCGCACTGAGACAAATGTTTTTGTGATCCACAAATATTTGCTTCGGGTCTGGGTGTTTGTGAGACCGAAAAGTCTCTCGTAGTTTCTGATACCCACGACACAAGACTTGTATCCTAGTGTGGGGTCAGAACTATGTATGTGACTATTGGCTGTATTTATTTATCTGTTCCTCGGTATAGAGAACACCGTGCTTATCACCAGGTGCGGAGTTATCTTTTAGACGTGCCATAAAAAAATATATTATCGATACGGGCGAAGATTGGCAGATACCGTTCTCTTGGTTTTAAATTCGGTAAACACAAGAGCCGTTGGAGCAGACAAGTGTTGGAGTGGAGACCGCGCTTAGCACGATGGTTTGACGACTTAAGAAAGGTGGCGGGTGATGAAGGAAGCTCAAGACCTAAATATATTGTCTGTGATTGCAATAATCTATAGATTTGGCTCGTTATCTACCATGACGACCAAGACACCAAGACTTTTAAGACAAGAAGTCATGTGTTATTTTGTGACGAATTAATATACTTAAACTCTGAAGTGTAACACTGTGTGAAAACCTGAGAGTTATCTCAATCGAATCACTACTTTCTGAGACTGTTTAACCAAACAAAAAACTCCTCAGTTTTATATAGCAGTTTAGATTACACTGAATGCCTCCAATATTATTTGATTTGCTCTCAAGTGCTAAATACTCAGATTCCAGTGCAAAGTGAAAATTAAAAAAGTTGTACCTATCTTTAGAACCAGACAACAAAGGCATCTCTTATAGAAAACTATAAGGTCAAGCGCCATGTTTCTAGTTATTCATTCTGTACTCATTGTTTGAAATTTTGGTATGGAGAAAGTTTTTGTGGTATAACAATACTATTTTTGTAACAGTGGATTTATGGCTGTTCAGATGATTCGTCAACTGTCACTCGCTCTTTTAATAAATATTTCAAAATGTCATCGAATGGTTTATGTTTGATGGACACTTTCTGCAGAACTGTAAAATATGTAGGTACCTACCTCGGATGCGATCCTGCAAACCAGCTGACTATAAACTTCATCCTCTGTGGAGTTACGCATTTAATTAGCTACATTTTAGTCTTAGATAATTAGGAGTTAACCTATTACCATTTACTAAGCGCATTTTCACATTCTAAGCTGCTATTCACATTTTGTATATACTCAGCCTATCGCCATCCACTACTGAACAAAGGCCTCCGTAAGAAAACGCCAACCATCCCGGTCTTGAGCAGCCCTCATCCATCCGTTACCCGCCACTTTTCTCAAGTCGTCGGACCATCGTGCTGCAGGATGTCCCACACTAGGTCTGCCTAAACGCGGCCTCCACTCCAATATTTGTCTGCTCCAATGGCCATTGATATAGTGGAGATAAAACTTAAACTGGAGCCTATTATAATTAAATTAATGTGCCATAGACAGCAAAACGAGTTATCAGTAAATAATACACACGCTCACTGCTTCCTCACGATGTTTTTCTTCAACGTTTAAGTACGTTATAATTCTAAAAGTCTTAAAAGGCTTTAAAGTGAGCCTCGAAGCCACCACGACTTGAGAAATGTAGTTCATTTACTCAATTTTGCAGATTTTATTAACGTGTAAGATTTCCTCGGATTCAGTATAAATTTCTCGACCAAACTTTGCGTAGATTTCTCAGTGTTTCAGATGAGTGGCTTTGCCAATGAAACTTTTCAAACGGGTTTTTGAAGTGGATATTTCTTCCCTGCTTTTAATTTTTTTCTGACTTAAATTATGTTGGTCACGTGACAAGAATTGATTAGTGAGACCGAAATTGTGAGAATTCAACTCCCTGTAAGAAAACATTGTTATAATGTGTCCTTTAGATGAATTTTGGAAGCAAAACACAATCTAGTAATGTGCACAGCAATAAACTCGCTTGTTTAAGTAGGACTATTTCCTATTACTGCCTCGTGGTCTCGCGGTACAAGTATGTGCCGTGCGATCTAGAGGTCCTGGGTTCGATTCCCGGGTCAGGCAAAGTGTTATTGGGTTTTTCCATTAGGAAATTCACAGTGACAGCACGGAGTCTGAAAATGTGCCCGAAAAACGGCAATAGGCTCGCCCCCTATTACGTGGGACTGATACATACCTGGCGAAATGTGGGTGCAGAAATGCACCTCTGCCTATCCCTTCGGGGAATACAGGGGTGAGTTTATGTATGTGTTTGTTTGTACAGTAGAACTCCAATTATCCGAATTAATGGGGACCGGGACCCATTCGGATAATCAAATATTCGGATAATCGGATTTTTTTTAAAAAAATTGCCATTGGAGAGAATAAAAGCTACGTTTTGATATTGCACTATTTTTTTATTGAATTAAATGAAAGAAACATGAAATTTTCACATGTTTTAAGTATAAATAAAATGTACTTATGTACAAGTTTAGAAATAAAAATCATTGTTTTTTAAACATCTCCGTTAATGTAAGCTGTTTTGCGGTCTTCAACCGTTTTCGGGCAGCCAGGTCACGCATTCGCTTGACGGTGAGCAGTTGCAAGTGGTCACACTCGGGCTGACGCTCCATCCACTTCAAAGCAGTCTCGAGGCCGGCAAATGCTTCACTAGCTGATGGTCCAGCGTCTACTTCAACATCAGCAGAAAGTTCTTCTTCCACTTCCACTTCAACATCTTCTCTTAACTTGCCGCCGTGCGACAATTTTTTGTGATTCGGATAATCGGCGATTCGGATAGTCGGAGTTCGGATAATTGGAGTTCTACTGTATGTGTATTTCCTATTAAGAAGAACTCGATGACTTAAATTTACGCCTCAAATATTTAATATTTATGTATCCGACAGATAGACAGTTAGCTTTGAATAAAATAAGGTCATTTCCCTTTTCAAGAACTTTCCTTAAACGTTTTAACTTATCTCTCAACTTGAAAATTTATTGTGTCGTCTGAGTGATGAGTCTTGAAGAGTTATTCCGCTTCCATTTTGGAAGCAAAGACTTCGAAAGTAAATTAAGGTCACTGATTGAATTGTTCTGGCCACCGGATTCAGTAATAAGACCCAGTCTTCAATAAAATTAATTCCGAATCGTTCATTGTGTTCAGAAATGTTATTATTCCAGCTTGAATGAAAAAACCTTTAAAATTACCGAGATCATTTATAATGTATGCCAAATTTTATCTAAATCCAAACACATGTCCACAAGTATTAAAAATTGACTAACAATGTGTTAACTAATGCAGCTTAAATACATTTTATTTAATTCAAAAGTACTTGGTAAAGTCTATTTGAATAAATATTATTTTGACTTTGAATTTATTAGTCAGACTTGTCATGTTACAGGGAGCAATGCAAAATTACTTAGTTATTAAAAGTGGAATAAACGTTTGTAATACAATATTCTTACTTTAACGACGAAGGAAATAATCGTGATGTGACCTGCACACTGTCTCAATGATAGAGGAGGCCCATGCCCAGCAGTGGGACGTACATATATGGGCTGATGATGAAAGATTATTTTGACTTTGACTTCATTAGTATGCAGTAGTAGCAATGCAAAATTTCTTAGTTAATAGAAGCGCAATAAACGTTTATAATACAATATTCATTACATCAGTTGAATACATACATACATAAACTCACGCCTGTATTCCCCGAAGGGGTAGGCAGAGGTGCATTTCTGCACCCACATTTCGCCAGGTATGTATCAGTCCCACGTAATAGGGGACGAGCCTATTGCCGTTTTTCGGGCACATTCCCAGACTCCGTGCTGTTACTGAGAATTTTCTCATGGAAAAACCCAATAACACTTTGCCCAACCCGGGAATCGAACCCAGGACACAGTCAGTATCAGTTGAATATGATGAAAATATAAAGGATTTCCAAAAATATTGTCATAGCATGCGTCTACGTTGAGGAATTTACTTCCCAGATTTCAACTTTCTACGTACCACGCTTAAGGTTACTCAATGATGAATCACCAAAAATATTTTATAAGTATCATATTTTAAACGCTGATTTTCATAATCATAACATTATATTTTTTTAAAGAAATTTCTATACAGGGTATACTTACGAGATGGTAAATTAAAAAATAAAACAAACTCGACATTTTTTTTCTATGCATGTAACAGTGGCGGTACTTCCATAGAAGCCCAAAAGACCAGATTGCCTTACAAAACTCCGAATAATACATTAAGCTATAAATTTTTATTTAACAAAGCATATTCACTTATAAATGAGAATATCCTGAGCCCACAATAAACAATTATAAACTAGACATAAACTCTCCACGAGACAGGCAGTGCCTAGTGTGGAGAGTTTTTGCAAACTGTTGTGTGTAAATTTTTTCAAGGTTAATAAATAAATTTATTATTAGAGGAGAAGGTGGTAATGTGACCCCGCAGGTATATTGACCCCCTTGAATAATAGTTAGTTCGCATAACGCCGTCTTATATTATTTTGGTGCAACGGGACCATTTCCGTATACTAATGATTTATTACCCTACAAATCTGCTTGGGGCGGTTACGTTCGTTCGTCATTTGAACAAGTCGAAACTCGTACCCGACAAACTTATTTTTCGACTGTGGGTTTTATTCCATAATTTATAAAAAAAATGATAGTTTTTGCTGTTGTTTTGAATATTGTGTTCGTGACACTGTCTTCTACGGGATATATAAGGTAAATATACATTTTTTCAATTGTTTTAGGTTGTTTATCAAAATATTTTCAATAATTTTAATTTGGCCCCCTGACACTGGTTGTATCATGGCCCCGGGGGCTCATAACAAGTATGACTTGCTTATCATTCACATATTTTTATTTTGCGGTTTCAGATGCCTAGACAAACTGTTTTGCCTCTATCTTCGATGAAGAAACCAGAGACGTGCATGCAAGAGTGCATCAGATATATTTGAGCCGCCTACGATGATTTTTCCATGCAAAAACTTTACGGATATTTTGTTAAAAAGTGGACCTCCTGGAACGATTGGCAAAATTCATCCATTTGGTTGGATTCGATCCAATTCGTTCACTGAATGGTTCAGGCATTTTATTGATAAATTTTCAGGCATTTTATTGATAAATTTTCAGGCATTTTATTGATAAATTTTCAGGCATTTTATTGATAAAATTACCCCGGGGGCCACATTACCATCAGTTGATCTCGAGATGCCAAATTTAATTACTTAAGAATAAATGATAATTTTGATTTTATTTAGCGAGTTTCTTTTGTTTCATAGTAAGATATGTACACACAAATAAATACGAAACCCAATAAAACATTTTCCATATTTTTAATTCCATTACTTTAGAAATAAACCTTAAAAAACAAAGTGGGGGGCCACATTACCACCTTCTCCTATATTATTATTACATTACACAATTAACGTGTGACGCTTTTGGGTTTTTATGGAAGTACCGCCACTCCTCGTAACATAATGTGATTATAAATTGCGGGTTCCTTTCTTACTTGGTCAGAATGTCATCAAGTTAATCTTTAACATTGTCAGTATCAGCACGAAATCTGTAGACGTGTGACGACGACGTAGGATAAAACTTGCTGATATATGGATGTAATGACACGAAATCTGAAGACGTGGGACGACTACGTTGGATAAAACCTGATACGTGAATGTGATGATGGCGATTACATCTACGCCTAAATCTTTAGAGATGAAGATGTGAATTCAGAGAGAATATGACTGCAGAAGGGTAATAGGTTACAAAAAACATCTTGATCTTCATTATTTGATAGTTTGTTCCGTCGCCATCTGCCAACCCACATTAGGCCAGCGTGGAGGACTATGGCCTAGCACCTCTCAGTTGTAGACGAGGCCCGTGCCCAGCAGTGGGACTTATAATGGCTGGTGATGACCATTTTTTTGCGCAATTGTTTGAATAGATAAGATTGTTATCATGACATCCCCGTGACGCAGTTGGCTAGATACCAGCTTGCGAAATGGGTGGCCGCGGGTTTAATTCCCGCACCAAGACAAATGTTTGTGTGATCCACAAATATTTGTTTCGGGTCTGGGTTTTTGAGAGACCGAAAAGTCGTTCGTACTTTCTGATACCCAAGACACAAGACTTGTATCTTGGTGTGGTATCAGAATTTTATTGTATGACTGTTGGGTGAATTTATTTTATTGAAGTAGACCATGTTTAAAATAAAAAAAGGTATTAACCTTATTTGAACCAGTCAAAAAGTTCTTCACATATAAATTCGCGGAAACGAAGTCGAGGATATAAGCTAGTATTTAATAATTTATACCAAACCATTACGTATTAACGTAACAAGAGATCTGGCGCAAATTATCTAATATCTGTTACAGACATTGCAATGATGATGTAGGTGTAATGAGGTTGAGCTACAATTTGAGGTAATAAGGTATAATTAAGTAGTGCATAACTGTTTTGTTAATCCTGCAGTATAAATACATATTTGAATAAATAAAAAAAATGCATTCACGTCTGTATCCCTAAATGAATGGGCAGAGATGAATTTGTTGTGCACCCAAGTTTAGCCAATTTACTTTTAGTCCTACGCGACTTGAAGAGGGGGAATTTCCTAATGGAAATTCTATTGCCTCACCCAGAATCGATCCCGAGACTTTTAGATCGCATGGCAAACCTCTGCTGCACTATGAAGCAGTCTTTATAACATTGACTCACAAAATGTATAATTACACTACCGAAGAAGCAATTCCATAAATACACCAAATAGAATATTTACCAACCAAATAGAACCACCAAATAGAACTGTCTCGTGGTCTCGCGTTACAAGTATGTGCCGTGCGATCTAGAGGTCCTGGGTTCGATTCCCGGGTCGGGCAAAGTGTTATTGGGTTTTTCCATTAGGAAATTCTCGGTAGCAGCATGGAGTGTGGAAATGTGCCCGAAAAACGGCAATAAGCTTGCCCCCTATTACGCGGGACTGATACATACATGTCGAAATGTGGGTGCAGAAATGCACCTCTGCCTACCCCTTCGGGGAATACAGGCGTGAGTTTATATATGTATGTATGTAGAATATTTAGACACAGAATTGACCATGTTCATATCATATATTTATGGTTAAAATTTGTTCTCCTTTTATACCTGCGGCCTCTGAGTCGTTCGATGTCTAAATAAATGTGGGTAAAGGTTATGAGGATAAATTAAGTTGAAAATATACTTCAAAAAGTGTTTTTTTTTTTTTATGTATGCTTAAAATAAGGATAAAGTTTTTTGCTAAACACGAAATTTTCATTAAAATGTAAAATGAGTTCCAAAATAAATGTAAATTTAAACTTTTAGGATTCACAATAAATTTTATTTGCCAGTCTTTGTGACGTAGTGGCTATGAAGAAGCTGTTTATAAAGAGCCACAAGATGGATACACGGTTTTTTGGATCAGCAAAATGTTAAACTTATTACATAAACTCACGCCTGTATTCCCCGAAGGAGTAGACAGAGGTGCATTTCTGCACCCACATTTCGCCAGATATATGTCAGTCCCACGTAATAGGGGGCGAGCCTATTGTCGTTTTTCGGGCACATTTCCAGACTCCGTGCTGTTACTGAGAATTTCCTGATAGAAAACCCAATAACACTTTGCCCGACCCGGGAATCGAACCCAGGACCTCTAGATCATACTTGTTAAAAAGCTCATGAACTAATAGACGGACAGACATAGTTTCTCTTGGTGCTTTATACCAAAAAACTGTCTTGGACCCAGCACCATGTATATTACAGTCAGATGTTCGTATTCAGTGCAGAGCTAAAACCAAGTATGTGACTTGGATGTACGTTTTCATTGAAAAGGGTTGTATCAAAGGATTAACTTTCGTACAGTGCATTTCATTGACAAAAGTACTAAGCATCGAAAAGGTGAAAGGCGTACGAGACGAAACGGACTTTCGACCTCACGTTAAACCATTAAAACCGGTTTCGGATGAATGTGCACTTGTAATTGCATGTCTGAACAAAAGCATACATCATACATGGCCGTGGGTTTTGCAGCGTTGGATATCAGATAAAACCCAAAAGTAGATATAGAATGCCTGAGAGTTTGTCTAATAACACTTCATGTTGATTCTCGCAGGTGTAGAACCTATTTTACATAATCAATTATCAAGTGCCAATTCAAAAAAAAGACATCATGGGGATGCAATTGAGAATACTCCACAAAGAAGTTCCTGGGCGTATAGAGTTAAAAAAATGATTTTGCGTTTAAAATAAATTAATAAATACTCCCAACAACCATAATTCTGACCCTAAGACTAAGATACAATTCTTGTGTCGTGGTTATCAGAAACACTATGTCAAATAAGATTACCATAATATTTTTAATTCACGCATAAAAAATCACAAAGTTAATCGGTAAAAACATTACATCGAGTACCTACTTCTGAATGTAAAGACGAAATCGAAAATGTTTTTGTTGAATTACATCCAAGGAGGATGGGTGTTATTAAATCAGGTTCCATGCCGCCAGATGCATCATTTATTATACCATGTATCTTATTAAATTTAAGGTTATATGTTTACCTCAAAAAGTTTTTCAATGCCGTCCCAATGCCAAAAATAACAATATTTATTATATTACTTTATACGTATATACATAAGTCGTAATGGCCTCGAGGTTTGGTCACTCAACGGTCGCAGGTTAAAACCCCAGTCACACACCTCTGACTTTTCGCAGTTATGTGTTTATTCACAAAGAACTATCACGTACTTTAACGGTGAAGGAAAACATCCTGATGAAACCTGCACCCCTAAAAGTTCTTAGGAATTTCTTAGGTGGGTAGTCCGCCAACCCGCACTAGGCCAGCATGGTGGACTAAGGCCTAAAAACCCTCTCAGTAGTAGATTACATATGACAAATAAACAATGGCCTCGAGGTTTAGGCGTGCGCTCGAGAATTTCGGCGGTCGCAGGTTCAAACCCCAGGCACACACCTCTGACTTTTCGAAGCTATAATTCACAATGAATTATCACTTGCTTTAACGGTGAAGGAAAATATCGTGATAAAACCTGCACACCTAAAAGTTCTTAGGAATTTCTTAGGTGTGTAGTCCGCCAACCCGCACTAGGCCAGCGTGATGGACTAAAGCCTAAACCCTCTCAATTGTAGAGGAGGCCCGTGCCCAGCAGTGGGACGTATTTGGGCTGATGATGAAACTGATGTTGCAAAACCTATGCAATTACAATTTTCGACTTAAAATTATTTATATAAATCGATATAAACGTACACAGAATCATGCTTATTAAATTTTGATCCACGGTTTGACCCATTTCCTATATCATGGTGTTTTACCGCAGCGCACTCGATCGAGCCTTTTTTTTTTTTTTTTTTTTTTTTTTGTTCTCGAGGGGAAAGCTGTTTATGGCTCTACTTCCCGCCAGCCCCGGGGGAGGGGGGGCGGGATTAGCGTATGTCGGGGTCACCGGTCTTACTGCGCCCCCTACATACTCCGAGACGGCCGAGACATATACGTCTCGGAGGCGCACCGGGCAGCTGCGGCATTACGGTTGGCGCTTCTCGCCAACGTACCGTGGTCGCCCCACTCGGCGCGGAGATGGCCACCGGGGGGTTTTGGTCGGTATGCCGGTTTAGGGAATTTTGTTAGGGACCCAGCCCGGCACTTACATCTGCGCGGACATGACGTCGCCGCGCGCCGGGCTGGAAGACCGGTGACCCCGACATACGCTTCTCGCCCCCCCTCCCCCGGGGCTGGCGGGAAGTAGAGCCATAAACAGCTTTCCCCTCGAGAACAAAAAAAAAAAAAAAAAAAAAAAAAAAAAAAAAAAAAAAAAAGGGGTCACCGGTCTTCCAGCCCGGGGCGCGGCGACGTCATGTCCGCGCAGGTGTTAGTGCCGGGCTGGGTCCCTAACAATATCCCTAAACCGGCATACCGACCAAAACCCCCCGGTGGCCATCTCCGCGCCGAGTGGGGCGACCACGGTACGTTGGCGAGAGGCGCCAACCGTAATGCCGCAGCCGCCCGGTGCGCCTCCGAGACGTGTTTGTCTCGGCCGTCTCGGAGTTGTAGGGGGCGCAGTTGCACCCCCACTAGCTTGATTCGGGCGCCCCGGTTGTGAATGGGCGCCCGCGACGTACACAGGCCACAGTGCCGCCGCCCCTCTCGGGGTCACTTTCAGTGAGGACGCGCCGCCCCCGCAGCGCGCCCAGCGACCCCAAGGACCCCTTTGAGTCGACTTTTACGACAGGCAGGGGATACCGTGGTGGGATTCTAACGCCCCCTTGCCACAGGGCAGGGCGCCGGGTCTGATTATCTCTGTTGACCCGGCGCCTCCTTCTCTGACGTCTTTGGCGGGCGGGATCGTTGATCTCTCGATCCCGCTCCGCGCTCTCCTTCTGCGACATGACGTGCTCGCAGAAGGAGAGCATCGCTCGCCACGACCTCGGACTCCCGACCATTGAAGATACGACGGCCGGGAGCGAGAGGTCGCCACCAACAATAGCGCGGAGAGCGCTGCGCTCCGTCTCCCAGGCTGGACACTCGTGTAGTGTGTGCTGGGCTGTGTCGTCCGGGCAGTTGTCACAGTGGTGACACACGGCCGACTCCTCCTTCAGAGCCACCCGACACAGGTAGTGGCCGAAGCATCCGTGCCCCGACAACACCTGCGTCAGGCGGAACGTCGCCGCACCGTGGCGCCTGTCCACCCACTGGTCGAGGACAGGACGCACTGCCTCGACGGACTCGATCGAGCCTGGCCGAACTACAGACTGTAGGACCACAGCCGCCTCCTCTTCAAATAAATTTGTCCAACTGCGTTATGAAAAAATTTTGTCCTTTACCGGTCAATATTAACAATCAAACCTTATGTCTTAAAATAATGTGGGCAAACATGGTAATATCAGACCTTATCTCTAAGAACAGTGGCCAAAATGGACCAATCGGGCGTACGTTTGGTGGAAGTGATCACAAATGGCTTATTTGAATTAGTATATATTTTTAACAGTAGAAAGATTTGGAAATAGATTTGATAATTCTGTCGTAAGTTGAATAAAAAAATTACATATTTGTTACGCACAGCTTCGTGGTATTGTTAAAATATATCGATGTGCAAGTATTTTAATAATAATTAATTGTTGGCTGCAGCTCCGTGTACAAAACATTAGACTTCAAAAGCAATGGTTTTTTCCCCATTTTAGACTCATTTTTCATTGTTGCTCAGCTTCTATTGGTTGTAACGTGATGATAATTATATTCTAAAGCCTTCTTTATGAAATGAGATATCTATCACTGAAATATTTTTTCAAATCGAGTGAGTAGTTTCTGAAATTAGCGCGTTCAAGCAAACAAATAAACTCTTCATCATCATCATCAGTTGACAGACGTCCACTGCTGGACATAGGCCTCCCCCAAAGACTTCTTATTTACACTATTCCTAATTCAAATTTATTTCTACTTTTTAGTTGGATTTTCTATAACAGACTATTTTTTTTGGTTTTTCTTAACAATTGTTTTTTAAATATTGAATTGACATCGGTCGTTTGACAAATTTCGTGTAAATTTGGTGTTAAAGGGGGGTCCAAATCATGTTCAAAGTTTCCGTTTCATTCCAACGTAAACGTATGAAGCTAATAAAAACGTGTTAATGAAGATCTATTTTCTATGAATAACCTCATTGATATGATCAGAAAAAAAAACATTTTTGACGGTACATGAATTCAGAAAGCTGCGGGATGAACGCAAAAGTTTTTTTTCTAGACAGGCTACAAGGAAAATAATCTCTTGAGTGTCTACGGTTCTGCCACTAAGTGACGCAATCAACCACATGCCAGCTTCATAATGTTGGGGCATTATTTAAGACCCAAAAGGTGGATAGATCGGTATTATTAAAGCCTTAATTAAAAAAAAAACCAGACATCTGTCTATACGGCTGAATGGGCCTAATGCCATTATACAATATACTCTTTCCAAATAAGTAACATATAAAACAATACTGTTTTTTTGCGTAGCTGCAAATAATTTCGTGTGTATGAGAGATTAAAACATAATTGTTGATATGTGATTATAGAAGTACCCTAAAACCAATGCCGATTACTCGTAGAACACATATTTGCTAAAAATATTATGTAAAAGAGGCCTTACAAAAATTACGATTGTAGAATGTGATTTTTTCTACGGCTTCTGGTTTACTACTAACTTAGCAACAACTGCCGAAGTCGTTCTCTCTAAAACTGTTCAGATGTTTATAGAAAAAAATATTTTAGACCAACCACGCGTTATGAAGTAATGACATTACAATGGACACATACACCTCTTGTGTCACAGTCTGGAAATGTACTCGAAGAATGGTAATAGGCACACCCCCTTATTATTTAAAACATAAAAATGGGCGAAACGTTGGTATTTAACCTCTGCTTATCTCTCCGGTGATGCAGGCTAAAGCCTGTATCTATACTTACTTATACTTTGACAGCCCCGTGGCGCAGTTAGCTAGACACCAGCTTGCGAAACGAGAGGCCGCGGGTTCGATCCCCGCACCGAGACAAATGTTTGTGTGATCCACAAATATTTGTTTCGGGTCTGGGTGTATGTGAGACCAAAAAAGTCTCTCGTAGTTTCTGATACCCACGACACAAGACTTGTATCTTAGTGTGGGATCAGAACTATGTAGGTATGTGACTGTTGGGTGTATTTATTATTTATTTATTTAGACTTCATCTTATATCTTTAAATGAGCAATTCTTGTATATATATAATTGGAATCTCGGAATCGGCTCCAACGATTTTCATAAAATTTAGTATATAGGGGGTTTCGGGGGCGATAAATCGATCTAGCTAGGAATCATTTTTAGAAAATGTCATTTGGAAGAAAAATAACAAAAAGGAGGCGTTTGAGTAGACTCTTCCTGACATCTATTGGCGAATAATAATACTATTTTTTGTGAGCAACTAATTGCTTTAACGACACAACAGCAGATGGCGTTGTTAAGTAACATTATTCATATTTCATCATTTTATTAGTAATTCGTACTTATAATTTCCAAAAAACACAATTTAAAATAAATAAAAATCCGAGCAAAGCTCGGTCATCCAGGTACTTTTTCTTAATTATATCAGTGTGTGGATGCCAATTAAATCTTTGTATAGGTACTTATTCGCCTATGTGAAGTGGGTTTCGTTAATTATATAGTTCTAAGTTTTCATCCCCGAATATTTGATGGTCGTACAAGAATTTGCCATAACCAGGGTGTTAATTAACTACACCACCTCAACCCATTAAAATTAATTATACAATATTACCTTTAAAAGTTAGTTATCCGAAACAAGCAGTTTAGTCCCGCTTCGCCCGGCCGTAATTTTGTAAAAGTAGCCTATATTCTTTTTAAAGTCTTATGTCTATTTAAGAAAATTAACAAATCAGTCCTTTTTTTCTAATTTGTTCGTTACTAACAACAATACCAAAACACTAACACACTAGTTTACCCATTGAAAATCAACGCTGCAGTATGCTAGATTGCAGCATAAAGCTAGTTTTTTTTATTGGGTGAATCTTTCTGAAAATCGTGATGGCCTCGAGGTTTAGGCGCGCTGTCGAGAATCTTGGCAGTCGCGGGTCGAATCCCCAGGCATAGACCTCTGATTTTTATAAGTTATGTGTATATTCACAATAAATTATCTCGTACATTAACGGTGAAGGAAAACATCGTGAGGAAACCTGCACACTTAAAAAGTTCTTAGGAATTTCTTAGATGTGTAGTGTGACAACCCGCAATAGGCCAGCGTGGTAAACTAAGGCCTAAACCCTCTCTGTTGTAGAGGAGGCCCGTGCCCAGCAGTGGGACGTATATGGGCTGATGATGATGATGATGAATCTTGCTTAACCATATAAATCAGGAAATATACGCCCTACTGCTGGGAACATGCCTCTTCTAAAGCTGAAAAGGGTTTGGTCTTAATCCACCACTCTGACCTAGTGTTAGTCGCTTGACCTACATGACAAATGCTTTTGCGTATAATTTTAGTCATCATTCAGTAGGCAGCCAATTGACGTCGCAATCGGCTCGATAGTTTGATGGACATGAGCGGCGAAGCTCGTTAACCGCCTGCATTTATCACAATTATATTATGTGGCAACCGTTGCGCAACGTAAATGGCGCGAGGTAAAAATGCGGATGTGGGCACGGTCAAGATTATTGTCCGAGACACCATGCTGGAAACGCGGTGAAACTTCCACAATCAAGTTATGGAATATCAGCAATCTTTTGAACATCTTCGGCTTAAATGTCCGTCAGAATCGATTATTTTCTGGGGTCTTATTATATTTTTTTAACCAAAGTAAATAAAAAACTTCCTTCATTTTTCTGGTAAAACTAAAGAAGCCTATACCTCTGGTTAGCTAGAAATCAGCATCAAATTTAATCTATTACGATATTTGCAGGTTACCTTTCCGTATTTTGCTTTACTGTAAGTATGCGTTAATTTCTCATGAAATCATGTAAATAGGTTAGGATTGTCGAAACGATGTTTTATTTATTTACACTTTATACAAATAAAGACATAATTGTAAAGGTGGACTTAATGCCTAAGGTATTCTCTGCCAGTCGAACCTTGAGTGATGCAGAGATGATGTTGAAGTTTTCTACCCCATAAAAGTATATGACATAGGATTTTCTATTCTGTAAAGCTATCGAGCTTGCTACTTAGATACCTATACACTGAATCCTATCTACTCGAACGGCTAGGCAGAGGTGCATTTCTGCACCCAAAGATCACAATTTTTTTTTTTCGTTCTAGGTAAAAGGGAGCGAGCCTATTGCCAGACTCCCTGCTGCCCCTGAAAATTTCTTAAAGGAAAAATCCAATAACCCGTTGCCCGACCTGAAAATTGAACCCGGGACCTCTAGATCACACGACATATACTTGTGCCACCAGACCATGAGGCAGCTTGTTACTTAATGATAACTAATCACCACGGTTCATTACCACCCACAGTGTTAGTATTAATGTATGGTAGGTGCGTTGCCAACTTTCTAAAATTAATAAATCAAAATTATGAGAAAGCAACTGGGAAAAAATTACTGACGTCATTATTATTCCTGAGAAGCATGAGCTGTAATTTACTCCAGGGTTAACGAAGAAGTCTCAATAATAATTTTAAATTAAAAATTTTAAAAGGTATTTTTTAATATTGAAAATAAAAAAGTTTGTTTAATTATTTGTTTTTACAACTAAATCACTGACCTGATTTAGGTGACTTTGTCTACAGAAGTATGAAAACCAAGACGATTATATATTTTTATATAATTCTATAACATGAATACGAATGTAATACTGGCAATAACTAGTTTGCCTATAAGAGTACTATTATATGAATAAAATATTTAAAGACCCAATTGGCCTAAAATTTACAGCATATAAGGAAATCATCAATGACATGTGTATGCTAATAAAGCATTTGTATCTTTTGTCAACTATTTTACAATAGAAAGAAAAAGTTTTATAAGGTATATAAAAATAACACTTAGCATCAAATAAAACTGCATTGAAAAAGTAATAAAATTTTGCCAATAGTAAAAATCATTATTTTTGTCATCTCGTCAGCCCGTACGCTCAATCCTCTACTGGAAATATTAATAAAAAATTCTTATCTCTATCTGCGGGTCAATCCTAAACTAATCGTAATCCAATCTCAACGGGTCATCTCTGAATAAGTCAATAGTAACAGGCAAGCTATCGAGATCTCGTGACTGCCTCATGGCCTCAAACTCACGCCTGTATTCCCCGAAGGGGTAGGCAGAGGTGCATTCCGTGCTGTTACTGAGAATTTCCTAATGGAAAAATCAAACCAAACCCTCTCAGTTGTAGAGGAGGCCCGTGCCCAGCAGTGGGACTTATTGGGCTGATGATGATGATAAAAACCAAATAACACTTTGCCCGACCCGGGAATCGAACTCAGGACCTCTAGATCGCACGGCACATACTTGTACCGCGGGACCACGAGGCAGTCAAGCCTGGATTTTATATGTATATTTTTAACTCCCTTCAACATTTATGAATCGATCAAACATAATGTGCTTAATACAAAATTTTATTTGTAGATTAAAATGCGAAGGAATAAAATAAAATAAAATAACATTTATTGAATCTATACAATGTCAAATACATCACTTGGATTCAGTCAATTCAAAATTAAGTTAACCACCCTTTTCAGAAAGCAGTCATCACTAGAGAAGAATGGGCATGAAACTCTAGTGTTTCTCCTTTGCAATCAAGAAATACTTTACAATATTGAAAGAAAGACAAAATTTTCCGAATTAGAGCAGCTCATTCATTCAATCTTAAACTATTGTATTGAATATGAAAATAACATAGAATCATCTAAATGGAGAAACTGACATTTCACCAGATTTCAAGTTCATAAACATAAATAAGCAAATCAGGCAGACCAGTCCACATAAACAGCATCCGTTCAGAAGTATGACGCATGTTCCAGCCATCGGTGTCCTCGACCATTTCATAGGGAAGTGACCGACCCGGCACACGACGCCGCCGCCGTAAGCACAAACATTTCAGCGAGAATGACATACCTAATTGCTTACAAAGTACTTAAATAATAAATATATGTATAATATGTTCAAATGTTTGTGTGATCCACAAATATTTGTTTCGGGTCTGGGTGTATGTGAGACCAAAAAAGTCTCTCGTAGTTTCTGATACCCACGACACAAGACTTGTATCTTAGTGTGGGATCAAAACTATGTATGTGACTGTTGGGTGTATTTATTTATTTATAATATAGGTACAGTTATGTCCATTAAAGAAGACCCAGTCAAACTTCGGATTATATTAATTACTAATTACACCCAGGCTTCGTTATCCTCCATATATTCTGATATTGTATATTAGGCTTTATTAGATAACTGTATCTTAGTAATTTTATCAAATTCAAGGTAGTTTAAGGCTTTAATATTATTAAGAACTTTATTGTAAAAGTGTACAGTAACCCTTAAATGTTTGCTGATCTTGTGGAGCCTGGTCTTTGATATTTTCTTAAAGGGTCGTGTAATGAAGTCTCGTGTAACTTTGCGTAAATAAATATGAATTTCGTCAGAACGTCACGTTCATTCCGTGTTCACTTGGTACTTCCTTATTCCACGTACAGTAACGAATTAGGATGCAACGGCGGGTCCTATATTATTCACAGTGAGAATTTTAAATTGTTCTTTTTGTACACATTTAAGTACAATTCATCTGAAATTACTGCGACTGCGCCTTGGTCTTGCGGCACGAGTATTTACTTTGCGTTCTAGAGGTCAAACGTCACGTGTCGATTCCAGGGTTGGGAAAATTGGCTTTTTCCATTAAGAAATTATCAGTAGCAGCCTGGAGTCTTTGTGCCCGAAAAACGGTGAAAGACTTGCCTACTATTACGAGAATGCAGACTATATACCACTTAATGCTAGAAATACACACCACTTATGATTCTTCATCCGTTATTCACCTCAGAAGATTTACAATTACGAAATAATTTTTTGTCTCTTTTACTCAAATGCTTCATGCAATAATTCTTAAAATGTGCCTAAATTAATGGAGCGTTTCTCTCTCTATTTTAATAAATCAACCTTAAAAAATATTTTCTTATCTATTTCTTGCTATTTTGGTTGATTTTATCGTTTAAAATTGTTTAAAAAAAATATCTTTTTATCGTGTAAAATAAAAATTAAATAATCATCTTCTGCCAAACGGAAGCTTCAGGATTACTGATGATGTGACACTAAAGTTCCTCAGTCACCGCTAGTGCTTGGGGGTCAAGACCAACAATATAATATTTGAATACAACTCGTTTTACCCTTGTGTATGATATTATCAAATGTTTTTCGGAAAGCGACACGTTGCAGAGATACAAACAGTATCTGTGTAATAAATCTTGAGCTGATATTTAATTTGTTTTTACGGAAAATTGTAACAAGAAAATATATGTAAAATATTATTTATCTTACGCGGAAATTAAAAATATGTGTATATTTTATTCAAAATAACTTACATATTTTATCGTCTAGATTCTCTATAGGATAGTACAGAGTCTGGAATTTTTCCCGAAAAGCAGCCAAAATTTTAGCTCTACTACGAAACCTGGGTGCAGGAAGGCACCTCTGCCTACATTTTCAGGGATAGACGCAGGCCTGTATGTATTCTCTATTGGGCGTATGAGCTAACCTATCAACAACTCATTGTTACTTACTCATTTTACATCCGGGATTAATATTTTGGAGTTTACGTAAACAAATTCGTGGGATGTAATAAGTAAAACAAAATTATTCAATTACGGAACTCAAACATTACACATTATGCGGATTAACATGCTACTTGAAAGTTATTCCGTAACAGTTATTAACACAAAGTAACAATTACTTTGCGAATTAGCATTTGATTACGTAAATTAAGTAGGATACTCCGACTTAACAGATTTGAAGTAATAAAGCTGAGGAAAAGATAAGAAAGTAATTTAACTTTTAATGGCTCTAAGAAACATTTCGGAGACATTTAAAATAGACCATTGAAACTGTTTCATTTGTTTCGTTGGTCTTATAAAAACATTGTGCGACGTACGATCGAGAAGTCCTTTGATTCCGGGGCCGGGCAATGTGTACGAATAAGAGTTGTATTCAAATAATAATATTGTTGGTCTTGTAGTCTTTCCAAAACATCTCAAATATATACAACCTTCCTACCATGTAAATACAGAGTGTATCACCGTCCACTGTTGAACATAGACCTTCCTAAGTAAGCGCCAACTATGCCGATATTGGGCAGCCCGCCATCATCATCATCATCAGCCCATATGCGTCCCACTGCTGGGCACGAGCCTCCTCTACAACTGAGAGGGTTTAGACCTTAGTCCACCACGCTGGCCTAGTGCGGGTTGGCGGTCTTATGGTCTACACACCTAAGAAATTCCTAAGAACTTTTAGGTGTGCAGGTTTCATCACGATGTTTTCCTTCACCGTTAAAGTACGTGATAATTCATTGCGAATGTGAACATAGCTTCGAAAAGTCAGAGGTATGTGCCTGGGGTTTGAACCCGCGACCGTCGAGATTCTCGGCCGCGTGCCTAAACCTCTTACCTGCCGTATTTAAGTCGGACCATCATGCTGGTGGACGTCCTAAACTTCGTATGCATTAAGGCGGTCTCCACTGCATCACTTGTCTGCTCCGCCGACCGTCCGTTCGTCACCAAACTTTACCAGACATTGCAAAACTTAAATTGTAAGTTCCTCAAATAAAAAAAAAACATAAAAAGATTTTAGAGATATTCTTAAAAAAAACATTTCTTTTGGAAAACTCATGCTTATACGTTATACGAGTCAGAGCATCGCAGAAAAAGGTGGAAGAAAAATTTGCACGAATTTAGACAGCTGCTTGTTATTGTAGATATAAGAACCTTCGTCTGGAATATTAATTGTCTTGAAAGCTAAATTTAAGGCACGTGCGGAATACACTACATTCAAACCAAGACGTATTTAGCGTTGCACTGTTATATAAAATAATAGTTTAAAATACAGAAAATCTTAAAGAAAGATAAATGATTTTGCATATATATCTTATAATTTAAACCTTTTTTTATTCCTTAATAATAGTTACATTATACAATTTATTTAAGCCACAAAAAAATCTTATACAATATTTAGGTAGGATTTAATCATAAACTGTTATATATTTTTACTTTAAGCTATGAATTCATTTTTATATTAAGAATATATTTATCTTACTAATATTATAAACGCGAAAGTTTGTAATAATGTATGGATGTCTGGATGTCTAGATGTCTGGATGTCTGGATGTATGGATATTTGTTGCTCTTTCACGCAAAAACTACCGAATGGATTGTAATGAAAGTTTACAATAATATAGCTTATACATCAGAATAACACATAGGCTATACTTTTTAAAGATAGTGTGTGAATTGTCCAAAATATAACGATAATTGTCAAGTAAGTCGGGATAAATCTGCTATCTGCAGGCTATTTTGGCGTACGCGTCACGTACGTCAAACATTTTATGTTTATCCCGCCAATACGGTTAATGGTACCCTCATATTAATGAACGTATTTAAATAAAGGTTTTGAATCGACAACATATATCCACAATATTCGAACAATTGCGCATTTTACATTTTAAAATGTAGAATAATCAGTAATGAAAAGGGAGTGACATATTTGTTAGTTGTCAAATATTTATGCGTGCGTTCTGAAATTTATTTTTAAACTCCTTGGTTTTATATGTTATAAATGAGAAAATAACTATATGACTGTTACGCTTTCACGCCTTAATCATTTGACCGATGTGAACGATTTTTGGTATGGACATAAATGGGACTCTGTAGAATAAAATAGACTACAACTTATTTTCTTTCTGAATCCAACCCTGTAGTCTACGCGGACGGAGTCGCGGGCAAAAGCTAGTATGTATATAAATAAAAGATTATTATTAAGGTCCTCTCCACGAGTACAGGCGAGGAGGCCTTTGTTTGCATTCTTCTCCAAGTGTCTGAATGATTTTGCATATTAGCTTAAAAACAAACAATACAGACTGATTTTCTATTTACTAGACCATTGATAACAACATCAACAAAAAGTCAGAAAGATTGGTATCAAATGCATCAAATGTAAATTAGACCAAATGCAGAATAAATTTTGTTTATTCCTGTAAAAATATGCATAAAAATGTACCTACCTATAACAACCAATTACGGACTTGTACCCCCTTTTTGAATTTCAAATATTTGTTACAAAATATTGGGTCATTTTACACCGCTAATAAAAATGTTATAACGCGATAAATTAGAAAATGATTTGAACTACAAAGAATTGTACGTTAAAATAAATCTTTACCCTACCCATAATTTGATCTTAAGTACCAATTCAAACCATTCGAGAAGTCAATGGACCGATTTATTAAATCTTCAATGATGACCTATAAAAACGTAAATCTTTGGAGAAACCATTACGAACATTATCGAAATATTCGTGCCTGTCGAATAACATTATTTATTGCGCATGTCGTACATTTTGCTATAAGTTTTTAGTAGGCGCTAAACATTGTTTGCTGCAAGTTGTAATTCTTTATTGAGTATAATATAATCATCATATTTTTTCAAACATACATACATACACACAAAGTATCAAAGCAGTGCTGACTCGAGATATAGGCACGCGCTCGAGTATGTCGGCGATCGCGGGTTCAAACCCAGGCACACACCTCTGACTTTTCGTGTGTATTCATAATGAATTATCAATTACATTAACGGTGAAGGAAAACATCATGATGAAACCTGCACATCTAAAAGTTCTTAGAAATTTCATAGGTGTGTAGTCCACCAACCCGCATTAGGACAGCGTGGTGGACTAAGACCTAACCCCTATCAGTTGTAGAGTAGGCCCGTGCCCGGCAGTGCGACGTATATGGGCTGATGATGATTATGATACACACTGACACCTTAACCCACCAAGGAGGCACAAGGTACATTTCTGCACCCAACTTTCGCCATTGACGTTCAGTCCGACGTGATAGGGTGCAAGACGATTATCGTTATCCGGGCATAGAAATTCAGACTCCTTGCTGCTACTATGAATTTACTTATGGACTGTTTTACTGAGTACGGTGTCAGGACTCGAAGCCGCGATCGCCGAGATTGTGTATCTCACTCAAACGATGCATAAGAATAAATTGATGGATTACACACCAATTGAAAAAACACGATAACATCTCACATTATCATTTAACGGGCGATATTTTCCATGTAACACACGAGTTATTTTGCAACAACCTTATCAAATGCGTTCCATCATCTGTACAAGTGTTTTGATTTGGTTTTGTAAGTGATAAACTGTACACGGATTAGCTTACGAAACACGAATAACATGTATTGAGTAATTCATTCATCTATGTTAAGAGGTAATTGCGTATATATGACATGGATTTACCAATTCTTATCAAGTTATGTGTCCTTCAGATGTTTTCACAATATTTTGATGATAATATTATTGTCTCGTTCCCGCGGTATGAAAGCGATCCGAATTCCTTGGCTAATAAAGTAAACTTGAAGACTTCTCTTTGTCGTAAACGGTAATTAATATGTATGGCACCAGTGGCGGTCAAACTCAAATTATCTTTATTCAAATAGACTTTTACACGTTCTTTTGAATCGACAAGTAGGCTTCCCTTGAACCCCAGAGCCCAGTTTTCCTTACAAATTCCGAATAATAATCTTTAAGCTTTAAATATTTATTTACAAAAACGATTATAAACTAGACACTACACAATCTTGTACCTAACTTTTTTGGGCTTCTATGGAAGTACCGCCACTGGTAGGTTGTACATTAACATGTCAATATGAAAATACCCCTAGACTTTCGCGGATGCTCTTGGAAAGAACCCGGGAGCTCTAACACACTTATATTCTGCGAGATCAAGTAGAGTCTACAATGAAAAAAATACTCGGTGCTCTTGAATACTATATGGTTTAAATTATGCGACCTTATTAATCTATGTTAGAAGACTTGTATTATAAATGCGAGGGTAACTCTGTCTATTACGGCTATACCGTTAAACAAATTAAATCTATTGTATAATTTTTGATTTGATATGAAAAAAGCAGTGATGGCCTCGAGGCTTAGGCGCGCGGTCGAGAATTTCAACGGTCGCAGGTTCAAACCCCAGGCGCACACCTCTGACTTTTCGAAGTTATGTGTGTATTCACAATGAATTATCACTTGCTTTAAGGGTGAAGGAAAACATCGTGATAAAACCTGCACACCTAAAAGTTGTTAGGAATTTCTTAGGTGTGTAGTCCGCCAACCCGCACTTAGCCAGCGTGGTGGACTAAGGCCTAAACCCTCTTAGTTGTAGAGGAGGCCCGTGCCCGGCAGTGGGACGTAGTTGGGCTGATGATGAATTTATCATTTTTGGTATGGAGTTACATAGGATAGGAGTACATAGATACGACCTAGGGAAAGGGTCATGACAAGAAAACCCCTGTTTCGCTGATTTAATCCTATACTAACTTTAGTCTAAGTTGCCATGCAAGGCCAGCCGTTTTTCTCAGTTTTCCTTTATTTTTATTAGTGTACTTATTACAGTAAGATGTCGACTACGAATAATTTGAACAAAAATTAGAGTCAAGATAATTCTCTGGGCATTCCTTGACCGAAATAGTGAATATTATTTAATATCACAAGTCAGTTGTCTACTATTTAAGCTAAAAATGTGGGAAAATTGTGTTTGTGGATAATAAATACAATTCTGGAGCCTTAGTTGAAAACGCAATTACATTAATCAGTGTTTTTAGTCTTGACACTAAAATCATTGTGATGTTAGATACTTTTTATATTAAATTATTTAATACATACATAACTTACACCTGTATTCCCCAAAGAGGTAGGCATAGGTGCATTCATGTACCCACATTTCGCCAGGTATCAGTCCCACGCAATAGGGGGCGAGCCTATTGCCGTATTTCGGGCACAATTCCAGACTCCGCGCTGGTACTGAAAATTTCTTAATGGGAAAACTCAATATCACTTTGACTGACCCGGGAATCGAACCCAGGACCTCTAGATCGCATGGCACATACTGGTGCCGCGAGACCACGAGGCAGTCCTTACTTATTTCTTTCTCTCTACTTTCTGATTTAATATAAAATTTGTATTAGAAAAAAAAAAACATCAACCAACATTACACCAGCTTTTTGACAAATTCCTGACCCCTTTCAGTTGCAGAAGAGGCCGCGCCGTGGGAAGTAGCATGATGGAGCATAAAACATTGAAAAATGAAAATGCACAGCTTTTAAGCATAAATCGGCTACAGAACTCTATTTATGTTTATTTATATATTATATTTATACTTATATATATTTATATATGTACCTATCTATTTTTATTGTATATTTTTTTTATCATGGAATCACATATATGTACTTATATGAATTTATGCACCTATTTATATATCTCTGCATCACCCTAAGGTTGACTGGTAGAAAATGCCTTAGGCATTAAGTCCGCCTTTATACATTCATTGTATGTATATAAAGTATAAATAAATAAACAAATGTATTACGTAATAATTATTATGCTTTATTGTACACCGCATACAAATAAAGTTAAATAAAAATACATTTTAAAACTAATTATAAGAATTGAGAGTAATAAATTAGTATACTTGAAGAGGAGTTCAACAGCTCACGTTGTTTCATAAATATTTAACACTTATACATACTTTAAACATCTTCACTACTTATCGCCGTTTTGTGTGCAAATTTCCAGAGTGCGTGCTGATACTGATTTTTTAAAATCTAAAAACCCAATACCAATGGAAGTGAAAAGCCATACCTGCTTTTTTGGGATTCAAGTTGCAATTTTTGCGGCATAATGGCATGATAAATTACGTTTTTAAACAAAAGTTTCATCATCAGCACGTATGTATAGTGAATACGTCCCACTGCTGGGCACGGGCCTCCTCTACAACCGAGAGGGTTTAGACCTTGATCCATCACGCTGGCCTAGTGCGGGTTGACTACACACCAAAGAAATTCCTAAAAAAATTAGGTTTGCAGGTTTCATCACGTTGTTTTCCTTCACTGTTAAAGTCCGTGATAATTCATTGTGAATAACTTCAAAAAGTCAGAGGTATGTGCCTGGGGTTTGAACCCGCAACCGCCGTCGAGATCCTCGACCGCGTGCCTAAACCTCGAGGCCATCACGATTTATAAACAAAAGCACTCATATGTTATTTAAAGACAGCTGTATATGTCTAATGTTATTTAGTTGATGTTACTCAAATATTTTCGAGTGAACTGGTTCTAATCTGTTAATCTGAGATAATGTTTGTCGCGAATGAGGTCGAGGGTAGCCACTAGTCTGTCGCGCACAAAACTAAATTGTTTGATGTTATGAGATTTCAGAGATAACACCTTGAATAGGTAAATTATATCTTTTTACATGAAAAACGTTTCAAATTATTGAAATGAGGTTTATGATTGCCTCGGTCATCGCGCTACATCTTATTAATGGAATTACACATAGTTGTATGTTACGGTGTCATCGTCGCTTGAGGGAAATTGTTACGAAGATATGGGACAAACTGATTGACATGATTTTATAAATAGACATACGTACGTACTTAAACAAACAGAGTGTATAAAGACCGTGATCAAAAACTAAGACAGGCAATAGCCATAGTGATTGAAATACCGTGACATTTAAAAAAAAAATCGACAAAAAAAAATTAAAAAAAAAATTGTTACATACATACATAACCTCACGCCTGTATTACCCGAAGGGGCAGGCAGACGTGCGTTTCTGCACCCACATTTCGCCAGGCATGCATCAGTCCCACGTAATAGGGGGCGACCCTAACGCCGTTTTTCGGGCCCAATTTCAGACTCCGTGCTGCTATTGAGAATTTCTCAATAGAAAAACCCAATAACACTTTGCCCGACCCGGGAATCGAACCCAGGACCTCTAGATCGCACGGCACATACTTGTACCGCGAGACCACGAGGCAGACAGGTTTTATACATCCTGTATATAAACGCACATTCACGCCTCATTCATACATTAAGTTACATGTAATCCGACTATGACTTCGTGCTCATAAGAAGCACTTCTCAATGAAAAAGCCCGAAAACTCTGCTCAACTCGGGAATCGAATCCGGAGCCTCAGTATTGCACACCGTACCCTTATGCATGAACGAAACATCTTGAAGAATACGCTTTTAAAATTGTGTCTGTGTAAAGCTGCAAAAAACAATCTCATATATCCTCTGATCGAAAATAATCATTCTACGGACGGACGTGCTTACAGCAATTTTATTTATTTCTAAACCCTTTATTGTCCACTAGGATAAAGTAACAAAACAAAATACAGGAGGAATCGTAGTACAATTAGCGGTCTTATCGCTCAAGGCGGTCTTTTAGAGAAAACCACAGGTTGGACATATAGAAGGGAAATGAGAGAGGATAGTCAACGTGTACAATATTCGTTCTCAGTCTCAGTCCGGAAAGAAATTGTATATTAGGTACGCAAATAGATTCCATGCTGGCTTTGAAATCACAGCTTCTTGTGTTTCATTCTCAGCCTATCGTTATCCACTGCTGAACGAAGGCCTCCCCTAGCAGGCGCCAACCATCGTGGTCTTGAGCAGCCCTCATCCATCCGCTACCCGCCACCATTTCCAAGTTGATGGACGTCGTGCTGCAGGACGTCCTACTCTACGTCTACCTAAGCGCAATATAATAAATAATAAACAAATAAATATTTATTTAAATAAGCTACAATATAATATGTACAGATGACTTCACACAGGAATAAAATTTAAAATATTGATAACAAAGATTACGTCATGCGTCACGAGCTCAATTTTTTTCTAAGAAGAATAATATATTTTAGTTTTTGAATAATAAATGGTTATGTATTATGTTTGTATATCGTAGAACCTCATTGTACGACAATTGTATGACTGTGGTAATACCATTGTCTCAAGGTAAGCCACCGTATAGTTACAGCTTTATTTAGGTTTGCGCTCGCTGGACGTCCAATAGGACTTTCATAATAGATCGCAAAAAAATTAAAGTACATGTGATAGAAAGGACTCTAGAACTGCCTCGTGGTCTCGCGGTACAAGTATGTGCCGTGGGATCAAGAGGTCCTGGGTTCGATTCCCGGGTCGGGCATAGTGTTATTGGGTTTTTCCATTAGGAAATTCTCAGTAACAGCACGGAGTCTGGAAATGTGCCCGAAAAACGGCAATAGGATCGCCCCCTATTACGTGGGACTGATACATACCTGGCGACTGGAATACAGGCGTGAGTTTATGTACTCGTATGTATGTATGTATGTATGATAGAAAGGAAACATTGGTGGGGGTGATATACTTTATCCCATCCCTATGAGAGAACAGGCGTGACGCTAATCACGATATTATATAAGATATGGAAATGCCGTCAATAACAATAGGTTCAAGAGGAGTAATCTACAAGTTTTGAAAAAAAAATGACCTTAAAACTATTTAAATTTTAGACGATATTGAGTGTCATGGCTAGGCTTAAAATTCACTTGAAAGGCAATAAAGGACTATTGTACATACAGGTGTATTTAGACCGTGATCGGAAACTAAGGCAGGTAATAGCAATGGTGAATACGAATCCATTAGCATTAAAAAAAAAATGTCGTTTTCCTAACAACCACATATGGTTGTATTGAGTTGTAGTTTCCGGTCACGGTCTGAATACATCCTGTATATCTCCATACACCAGCCTGCACAGATCGTAACATTTACTCTAGTATTAAGATTTAAAATGTAGTAAAACTTAGTCCACTACGCTAAATGTATTATGTAAGTTGACAGAATTTAAATCTTAGTAGCAAAATTTAAGCGAGGCGCTTTTCAATCAAAATTAACTATTAAAACGAACTTAACATCTAAATTAAGGAATTGGGCTTGAAGTTAGTGTAAGAGCTTAGAAGGCAATTTACGTATATTTGTCTAAGTCTTTATCAAGATAGAGGTGTGTTTAAACAAAACTGTCCCCAACCTCTGCAACAAGATTCCTCCCTGAAGTTGCTTAGTGACAATCATCTTATCGGATTTGTGTTTTTAGACATAATCTCACACAACCAAGCCATATCTAGATTGACATGAAGTGTTTTACAAAATAAACATGATATTTACGATTTCAAATGTGACTACTACATTATGTTGTAATTGACGTTATCTCTGATACAAGATCAGATTCATAATCCACGTGCCAGTACCAACTGTCAAATGTAAGATCGCGCGTGACGCTCCCATAGTGGTCCTGGGGTCACAGAATAAGACTTCTAGGACCGTACTGTTGTAGCCGATGTTTAAATTTCATAATTTAAAATAACTTTCTTTTAGGTATTGCGAATAAGATTGCAGGAATCCTAAATAAAATTAATGGCGCCCTCCTTTTTTATGTCTATATTTTTTGTATGTCGAGGTCTCTGGCCTTCCAACTTGGCGCGCGGAACAATTGTCCGTTTAGCTGAGTTGGGTTCCTAACCGAAATCCTACGCCAGCATACCGACTCAAACCTCTCGGTGGCCGTCACGCGCATTTGGGACAGTAGTATTGCATGTTAGGTTGAAAAGCGCCCTGCATTACTTCCCGCTGCCGTCCGGCGCTCCGTCCAATCAGGAGCTCCTCAAATTGGGAGTGCTTGAGATGACCTCCACAAACCCTATTTTGGATGCTTAATTATTATGAGCGTACGCGATAGTCAAGAGGCCACGCTCTCTGCTGCACATCTCAGGTTTGCTCTTAGTCATGGCGCACCGCCCCCGCAGTACGCCCAGCCACCCCCGGGCCCTTGTTAGTCGCCTCTTACGACAAGCAGGGGATGCCGTGGCGGAATTCTTACTTCTTAATGACTGTGCCCTCCTTTCATTTACATCCCCTTTTTAAATGGTAAAGCGCCCTTTATGTAAAAAAATGTATAGTGCTTTCAAGTAAATCACCGAACCACCATGAAAGAAAATACTTTATTTGTACAGTTTCAATTTTAGAACGTGAGACTTAAACTACAATTAAATCATATTAATTCCTATGTCTATACTTCTATATAAAGTTTTTACTAATAAATTTAATTCATCATCATCAGCCCACATACGTCCCACTGTTGGGCCGGGCCTCCTCTAAAACTGAGAAACTAACACCACGCTTGCCTAGTGCAGGTTTGCGGACTACACACCTAAAAAAATCTAAGAACTTTGGGCGTGCAAGTTTCATCACGATGTTTTCCTTCACCGTTAAAGTACGTGATAATTATTTGTGAATACACACATAACTTCGAAAAGTCAGAGGTGTGTGCCTGGGGTTTGAACCTGCGACCGCCGAAATTCTCGACCGCGCGCCTAAACCTCGAGGCTATCACTACTTATACAATATAATAAAATTATAATAAATAAATTGAATTATAACGCAAAATACGGAGTTGGAGGAAAATGAATGCCAAAATTTTCCAACAAAAGAACAAATTTATTTCAATTGACGTCGAAATCCTTTTTTTCTAATATTTTTCTATAAATCGAAGTCAATTTAGTTCACCCCAAGCATTTGGTTAAGGGCCAAACAATAAACTCGTTTTCCCGACTGATTGGAATAAGTTGAAAGGATCAGATTAATGGCGACGACAAAATTTATGAATTGAATATCCGAAGAATTAAAAAAAAAACACTCTATATGCTACAATATACAGGTGATACCGACATTAAATTAAAACAAGTAAAACATAATATTATATTATGCATTCACTATTGGCAGCTACCTTGGCGCAATTGGTTAACCAACAGTTTGCAAAAAGAAAGGCGGCGGGTTCGATTCCAAAACCGAAACAAATGTTTGTGTAATCTACACATATTTGTTTCGGGTGTGGGTGTTAAACCGAAAAGTTGGTCGTAGTTTCTGATACCTTCAATACAAGAATTGATCTTAGGATGGGGCCAGAAATATGTATGTGACTGTTGTGTGTATTTATTAATTATTTATATACGAGTAATAATTTAATCATAGAAGCAAAAACAAAAAAAGTCGCGCTAATCTCTGGATCTTCTGGTTCAAATTGAAACATTATTTTTGTGTTGCACTTAAATAAACCCAACAGTCTCCTAATTAAGATACGAGTCTTGTGTTGTAGGTATCAGAAACTACGATATACTTTTCGGTCTCACAAACATCCAGACCAGAAACAAATATTTTTGGATCACACAAACATTTGTCTCGGCGCGGGGATCGAGCCCGCGGCCTCTCGTTTCGCAAGCTGGTGTCTAGCCAACTGCGCCACAGGTCTGTCAATATATCAAAGAAACCTATGTACCATGCTGGGGACATCGGTTCGACGAACTAACTTAATAACTTTAAATTATATAAATTTTATGTTTCTTGAAAGAAAATAGTTGACGTCAAAGGAGGTGCCGGGTCAACAGAGACAATAAGAGTCGGCGGACAGCGCGTCCTCACTGAAAGAGACCCCGAGAGGGGCGGCGCCATTATCGCCTGTATCCGTCTCGAACGCCCACCCACAACCAGGGCGTCCAAATCAAGCTAATGGGGATGCAACTGCGCCCCCTAAAACTCCAAGACACCCGAAACGATTTCGTCTCGGAGGTGCACCAGGCGGCTGCGGAATAACGGTGAGCGCCCAACTTGGCGTGGAGATGGACATCGGGGGATTTTGGTCGGTATGCAGGCGTAGGGATTTTGTTACGGACCCAGCCCTTCATTAACATCTGCCCGAACGTGACGTCGCCGCGCGCCGGGCTGAAAGGCCGGTGACCCCGACATACGCTTCCCGCCTCCCTCCCCCAGGACCGGCGGGAAGTAGAGCCATAATCAGCTTTCCCCTCGAGTATCAATAAACATGCTAAGTGTGCAGTTGTCAGATATTTTTTTTCTTTACCTTATCTATAAATAGTAAATAAATCCTTTTAATTTATTTACCTACGTGGTTACGGAAAAACGTACGCCACATTTTACTTACTACTCGCGAAAGAATAAAATAAATTTTCCTTTGTGTTAAGGCAACATAAAAGTTTATTTATTACACTGTCTGGTTAGTACCGCCGTTCCGATATTTTTAATTAATTTTCTCATAAACTTTTCTTTTTAATCGCCTCCTATTTTAGAACCCGAAAGAGGTTTGAAGGAATTCTCAAGCCAGGATTTGGAAGTTTCCCAGGATTTTTGGATCGCCTGAAAACATTGGGGCCATCGCGACTGATACAGAGTTAGTCATTTCTCAAATTTCATCATCAGCACATGCGTCCAATTACTGTGCACGGACCTCCTTTACAATTAAGAGAGTATAAATATAATAAAAAGGGAAAACATGGAGGAGATTTTACGCTCCCAAATCACAGGATTTTATGCCATATTTTTTTTCCCGACTTTTCAAAGTGAAGTTTGTATTAATAACGCTTTTGCGCGGTTTTAGCGTAATTTGAGCAAAAACAGTACTTTTCTTATAAAATTGATGATTGATGACTCATTGACAAACATTTTAATCACCAATTATTTAAGGGAATATTGTCATCTAAATAGTTAGTGAAGAACACTTTAAGATTTTTGTGTAAATTTTGATAAATAACGTGATAAATAAACGAAGTTTTTCATAAATAAAATTTTAGTCATTTTCGAGGCTCAAAATTCGGGTTTATTTACAACATATTTTATCAAAATAAAATTTTGTTGAATTTGAAATATCCAAGCAAATAGTTAGTTTAAACATTTTAAGATTTAGATCCCTTATTCAAGTAATAAAAAATCTAAGGTATTCGGAATTTTGAGAAATTACTGTCAATACTACATACTTTAATTATTGGGAAGGCTACTAAGGCGAGGATGATAGTTGTGTATAAAAAATGTTGTGCCCACCCCGATCGCAGTTGGGGGCTCGACTCTCGAAGTTGTAGACGAATACGTCTATTTAGGACAAGTGGTCCGGTTAGGCAGGTCCAACTTCGAGAGAGAGGTCAATCGGCGAATCCAACTCGGTTGGGCAGCGTTCGGGAAACTACGCGACGTCTTCTCGTCCAAAATACCTCAGTGCCTGAAGATAAAAGTCTTCGATAGTTGTGTGTTACCAGTGATGACATACGGCACTGAGACGTGGCCTCTCACTATGGGCCTCATTAGACGGCTCAGAGTCACTCAACGAGCTATGGAGAGGGCTATGCTCGGGGTTTCCCTACGAGATCGAATCAGAAATGAGGAGATCCGTAGGAGAACTAAAGTAACCGACATAGCCCAGCGGATTAGCAAGTTGAAGTGGCAATGGGCCGGGCACATAGCGCGGAGAACCGATGGCCGATGGGGCAAAAAGGTTCTCGAGTGGGGGGCGCGTACCGGAAAGCGCAGCGTAGGACGTCCACCCACAAGATGGTCCGACGACCTGGTGAAGGTCGCGGGTCGTCGCTGGATGCAGGCTGCCTCCAACAGGTCACTATGGAAGTCATTGGGGGAGGCCTATGTTCAGCAGTGGACTTCTTTAGGCTGATAATGATGAATGATGATGATAAAAAATTAAAATATGTTTACGTGAAAAACCCAATCTCTTACAAGGCCAGCACAATAGACTAAGGCCGTTCTTCAAACCTTCTAGTAGGCCTGTTTCCAATAGTGAAACGTAGGTTTACTATCTCGCGATACAAAAATGTCGATGAAAATACCAACGTACCGAGGACACACTGCATGAGACATTTAATCTCGCGTAAAATGCCAAAAATTCGCAACGCTCAGTTTTCCACTCTGAAAAAACAATGTTGTGGAAAAATTCGGAGTACACAGCGTTGATAATTTTATTTACATATTTCTGGACAGCGCGCACTAATATTTACAGCTGTCATAACAACGCTAAAATTTCCGGCATGCATGAAGACTTCAAACGTAAAACATATTTGTATTAAAATTGACTATGGAAGGAACTCCATTTTCACCGTAGTAAATAGGCTATTTGCTATGGCTATTTGCTCGCAATTCTTGACTTTCAGGTAAAAAAAAAATTTCGTTCAATTGAATATGTCGTGATGGCTTCGAGGTTTAGGCGCGCGGTCGAGTATATACATATCTCAGCGGTCGCAGATTCAACAATGAAATATCACGTTCTTTAACGGCAAAGGAAAACACGTGAGGAAACCTGCGCACCTAAAAAGTCGTTAGGATTTTTTTAGGTGTGTAGTCCGCCAACCCGCACCAGGCCAGCGTGGTTGAGCGCTAGTGGTAGCCTAACCCTTCTGTGTGGAAGACGAGACCTGTGCCCATTAACCCATTATTATGTCTATATTATTAAATGTCCCAACATTTATGGGCTTATACTCGTATAGACATACGTGTTGCATGTTAATATTATGTATAGTGCGCTTTGGCTTTCCCCGTTAAAAAAATATTTATACCAATTCATCTACCCAGCACTTAAAGTCGAAGGTTGCTCCATTATTTTACAAGCTTAAAAACACATATTAAATATGCACTATGTGTGATAATTATTAAGATAAGTCACGTTTTCCGCAGCGTATATTGACCTGAACACGTTTTTAGTAGCTCCACATTTCATCAACTGTTTATAATATATGTGATCGAACTTCGTTATGAATTTAAGACTAGTAGGAAAATATATTATTATCAAATTGGACTACGGTACAGATGACCCGTTTCAAATGGGGTGGTAGCTAACGCTAAAACTGAGTTTCTTAAAGTGAAGGAATATTGTTGTATGTTGCCGAGGGAGTTTCTTGCCGTTTCTTTTCCACAGCGATAACACGTTTCGATGTGGCAAAAGTTTTAAACTTACTTATACTTTAATACTAGTGACGATTTAAAAGAACTTGCAAAAGTCTATTTGATTAAAGATCATTTTGACTTTGACTTCGACTTTGTTACACTTTGTTGACTGAGTTCTAATTAGCTAAAGTCAAATATTAGTTTTTGCGGGATTGCCGATAGGCGTTTGTCACGCGTAAAACGCGTCATAATGACTCGCATGAGCGTCGCGTTCGGCATCACATTGTATGTATATTATTAATTAAATAAATAAAACATAAAATAAATTGAAAACTGACAGGCCAGCATAATTCAGTAACATTATTTTTAGACCGCCCTGCATTCATCAAGGGCTGTGTATAAGGTGCTCGTGATTAAATATACCTTTCTAAAGATATGTATTTATATCTATGGTTGTGTAGATCTACTATTTAAGATAAATATACATACATACACACATACATAAACTCACGCCTGTATTCCCCGAAGGGGTAGGCAGAGGTGCATTTCTGCACCCACATTTCACCAGGTATGTATCAGTCCCACGAAATAGGGGGCGAGCCTATTGCCGTTTTTCGGGCACATTTCCAGACTCCGTGCTGTTACTGAGAATCTCCTAATAGAAAAACCCAATAACACTTTGCCCGACCCGGGAATTGAACCCAGGACCTCTAGATCGCACGGCACATACTTGTACCGCGAGACCGCGAGGCAGTATATACATAATATGTATATATCAAAACATACATGTAGTAGGACGACAGTTTGTTGCCGCTAATCGGACACATTTCCAGAATCCGTGTGGTTGTGGAGAATTTCCAAAGGGATCATTAGCATTTAACTCGTCCAGAAAATCAACCCAAAAACATCGGCCATAATTGTGTGTAAATAGGCCGGCATTGTTTTATCTAAAGAAAGAAAAAAAGTTTTATTGTTGGCTATAGGAAAAACAGATACAAAGAACAAACAACCAAACAATTAGTAAATACAATTTACATAGCCAACAATGATCCCTTCATTCAGCTGTGTACTGCAATTCCGCTTACACGGTATTGCAGCGCTGGTTTTCAATAAAGGGACCAAGTGACAAAACGGACGCTAGGTAGGCGTACTGATTTTAAACAATAATAAAAGTTAATAATATTACTATATTAAAATATACTATTCTTATATATTGCAATAGTCTAAATTAAATTAATAATAGCAAACGCTACACAACATAAAAACTATATATAGGTACTTATTAATCGCGAAAAAAAAAAAACAAAAAGCAATTTCATAGCGCCAATTCAGGCCTGTGAAGCGATAGAAAAACAGAAATATTACATTATTAGAGGAGACCATCTATCTGCTGTCTCGGTCTAGCGCGCATTGAGACGAGGCCTAAACAAACAAACTAATACAATGAGTAAATAAAAAAAGTTTATTATAAGCTAGTTCGACTCGGGATGGTGTCTCCAACTCTTTCGATTGCAAACCGCAGACTTTAATTGCGAAATTTACAGACATACCTTATAAACAGACAGATGCCTGACTGACTGCCTCGTGGTCTCGCGGTACAAGTATGTGCCGTGCGATCTAGGGGTCCTGGGTTCGATTCCCGGGTCGGGCAGTGTTATTGTGTTTTACCATAAGGAAATTCTCAGTAGCAAGAAATATGCCCGAGAAACGGCAATAGACTCGTCCTCTATTACGTGGGACTGATACATACTTGGCGAAATATGGGTGCAGAAATGCACCTCAGCCTACCCCATCAGGGAATACAAGCGTGAGTTTATGTATGTATGTATCTTATAAACACCTCATAAGGAAGAAAAACAAAAGTAGAAAAAGTGCGTATCTAAGAACATGAAGGTCAATAATACTGATTATTAAAAGTAACCTTGAATTACCCTTGACGCTTCTTTATATTTAAATTTATGAGAATTTAAGAAGTAGATATAAAAAATAAATGTTCTAATTTAAAGTTATTACCATTAAATTGCTTGATAGCTAGATATGTAATGACTATTCTTGAAATACACTGGTAGGTTTTAATATGTTTGCTAGTATCAAGTATATTAAATTTATTTTATTAAATATTTTATAGAAATTTCGCATATTTGTGTTATTTATTAAATTTCTAAGAAGTAGTGATGGCCTCCAGGTTTTGGCATGCGGTTAAGAATCTCGGCGGTCACAGATTCAAACCCCAGGTTTATTACTTATTTAAATACTATTGTATCCCAAGATACAGAGCTAGCCTAGTTTGTTAAAATACCTATATTAATAAGATACACTTACATAAATAGATACATTATCAGCCCATATACGTACCAATGCTGGACACGAGCCTTCCCTACAAATTAGAAGGATTAGGCCTTAGTCTGCTACGCTGTTCTAGTGCGGGTTGGTGCAAAAGATATGCTGAACTCGTCCTAATCGTTCTCGTCTTGGGGATTTTATTGAAATTATTTTATTATTTAATGTACCTACCACTTTCCAATTGGGGGTTACGCTCTTCGCTGTAAAAGAAGCTCGTGCCCAGCATAAGAACAAATATGGGCTGGTGACCATAATAATAATGATGTGATGGACTAAGAAAAAAATCTGTTAAAATCGCATATGATTAGCGAACCCTACAGTGTGTTGTTACTCAGCTGAACTGTCCATCCATCCATCCATCCATCCTCTCCTAATGACTTCCACAGGGACCTGTTGGAAGCAGCTTGCATCCAGCAACGTCCCGCAACCTTTACTAGGTCGTCCGACCATCTTGTCGGAGGACGTCCCACGCTGGGCTTTCCGGTACGTGGCCTCCACTCGAGAATTTTTTGGCCCCATCGGCCATCAGTTCTCCGCGCTATTTGCCCGGCCCATTGCCATTTGCTGAGTAGCAAATGATTTGCTGAATAGCCGCTGGGCTATGTCGGTTACTTTAGTTCTCCTACGGATCGCCTTATTTCTGATTCGATCTCGTAGGGAAACCCCGAGCATACTGCATAGCCCTCTCCATAGCTCATACATCTATCATACATCATCAATTCTAACGTTATCGTAAACAGGGATGTTATGGAGCTCCGTAACCGTAACCGAAACTATCGGATATCCGAAATAAAAATATATCCGTAACCGTAACCGTATCCGTTTCAGAAGTTTCGGATAGTTTAAGAAAGTCTTGTGTTAAGTACTAAATTGTTTTTATAGACAAAAAACGACCAATATTGACTTTAATTTGGACATTTTTTTTTATCAAGGTAATGTAGACTGTGCAAAATGTAAACAGTGTGATAAAAACTTAAGCCGGAAAGAAGGCATAGTGCTTCCACTGAAACTTCATATAAAATCCGAACAAAGTGGCTAGTACAAAGATCTTCTATTGCTGGAACAAAATAAGCAACAAAAAACAAAAACATCCAAACAGCTCATACCTTTACAAGGGTGTCGAAAACAGTTATATTTTACTTCAATCTGATATCCGTAACCGAAATTATCCGAAACTAACGGATAATCCGAAATAATTACATATCCGTAACCGTATCCGAAACCGATATATTTTTTTTCCTATATCCGTATCCGTATCCAGATCCGAAATATCATATCCATAACATCCCTAATCGTAAACAACGCTTGTTTACTTCAGAATCAACAACCGGATATCTATGAATCATGACGTATTTTGATTGTTTCATTCATGTTTAACATGACATGAAGTGACATCTCACTGCTAAAACACATTCCACAGTCGTGTCTTATGTGGTAAATATGTACATATATCACTATCCTAATATTATAAGTGAATTTGAGTTTGTTTGTTACGCTGTCACCAGTAAATCGAGTTACGTTATTAGCGAGTAAGATAGGGTATTTTATCCTAAGAAATATTACTTAGGCAGTCTTGAGTATTGGTTGCAGTGTGGCTCTACGTGGCTCTGGTTACGATTTTGTTCATTTACTGTTAGTTATTTTACTTTTACTATTATTTAATTTAGGTTAAACCAATTCGCCTTCCGGTCAAGAGTCACACTAAAAATATCCAATATGTAAATTACAAAGATGAAATTGTGCTTGCACCGATGTCCCACAATCTTAAAGGATTCATCAAAAGACTTATTCAATGATATTCGAGCATTATTTTTGTCTTTTTATTTCATCTTTTCATTTCTTTTTATTTCTTTTATTCCTCTGTGCCATGTAACACGCTGACTTTATCTGCAACAATCATTTGCCCAATGATATCCTCAACGTAAAATAAAACATACTATTACAAGTAACTGCGAAAGTAATTTGTTTGCTCGTGTCTTATGACTGTGCTAAATTGTTATTGGGTTTTCCCATTAACCAATTCTTAGTCACTGCGCGGTGTGAGGAAACGTGACCGAAAAACGGTGATAGACACCCCTATAAAATATGTCACTCAAATAAGCTGGCTGGATTTAGAAATCCCATCTATATATTCCGGAAAATCGCCATTATGTGTAATGCATTTGTAACTCTTTCACTATCATCCATCTATCAGCCGAAAGAGGTAGGTAGGTAGAGGAACTTCCAGAGGGACCTATTGGAAGCAGCCTGCATCCAGCGACGTTCCACGACCTTCGTCAGTGGACGTCCTACGCTGCGCTCTCCGGTACGTGGCCTCCACTCTAGAACTTTTTGGCCCCATCGGCCATCAGTTCTCTTTAACATAAAAATAACTTAAATTCAGCACGTTTCAAAGACGGGATCCTATTAGTCATAGGTATTAGTAATTTTTATCTTCGTAATAGTCAGATCCATAAAAGATATTAAAAAAAACAAACAACAGGTCAATATTTTCCTCATTTTTTTTCTTTCAGACCCATTGAAGTACATATAAAAGCTGATATATGATATAACTCTCAAAGCTACTGTTAGGTCCACTATTATTATCTAAAAGCACTGTCTGTCCCAACGAAATTTGATTACGCGACCTTTTCTCTATTAGGATGGAGTGTGAGCGTTTGACGCCCAATGTTACTTGACTTATTGAGAATGTTCGCAACCTTGACTTCGACCTACGGAGATTTGAACCAACTAGGCTGTTTCTAAGAACCGGATTCGCCATTTTTCTTTCGGTCCTATTAATGTTGACGGAAATAATTGGAAGTATGACTGCTTGTCGCAGGAAAGTGTGTTTGAGGAATAGAATATTCAAATAAGAATTCAACATTAGTAAAGATGAATTTGGGTTTAAAGCGTTTTTCAGTCAACATATTGTTTAGACTTCAATATTCTGAAGTAATATAGAGTTTTAAACAGGTTCTACGCATAGAAAAAAATGCACCTAATTTTAAAATAATCTATATTTATTTACTTTACCTTATCTTTTAATCAGGTCAATTAATAAGCCAGTTTTACACATCAAATACTTGTATCATTTGAAATAAGTGCAACGTATATTGAAATTACACGAACAGAAATATTCGCGACGCCGATTTATCGCATTAATCAAAGCTGAAACTCCTATCCGAACAGCAGCAAATGATCGCCTCATTGACCGCGTGGCACGAGCTATGAACCGTGACGTATTGTGTTGACGTACATATTTGACACTCAAACGGCCATTCCGAAGGTTTGGAGTCGAAAAGTATTTTTAAAAATTATTTCTTTTAAATAGATCTGGCGCAAGACCGCATACAGTATGAAAGTCGAAGGATGGAAAAGCAGATTCCTCTGCTTGTGGGCCAAAGAAAAAAATGGACGGAGTGCGTGAGAGAAGATATGAAAGAAAAAGTGATGACTGAAGACATGATGGCTGATAGGGATATTTGGAAGGATAAAACATATCTACTGCGTCGACCCCAAATAAAAATTGGGAAAAGGACAAGAGAATGATGATGATGATCGCGCAAGACCAGGGTTAAGAAGAGAGTAGAACTTGGACTGAATCAACTGAGATCTTACTGATTTCCAAGAGCAAAACGAAGTAACAACAATACCGCTACGTTTTGTTTGGTGAGTGAGACTAGCGGAGGCCAATTTACTGGTGGTAGATAAAAAAAACAGCCTGTCAAGCCCCGTGGCGCAGTTGGCTAGACACCAGTTTGCGAAACGAGAAGCCGCCGCGCGGGTTCGATCCCCGCACCGAGACAAATGTTTGTGTGATCTACAAATACTTGTTTCGGGTCTGGGTGTTTGTGAGACCGATAACACACAAAACACGACACAGGACTTGTATCCTAGTGTGGGGTCAGGTCTATGTATAAAAAAAAAATGTTCATATTCCTAATTTTCTTCGTTAAGGCTAGATTAAAAACTCACAGCGCAAACTTATAACAAGATATATATGGAGAAGAAGCAACAGATCGGGATCATATTTAAAGCCTTTCGATATTCTCTACCTAATCCTACGGAAAACAGGCCTGAGTGTGTATTTAATTGAAAACGCGAAGCAGACATATCAATTCTGACCCTGAATACTAATACCAGTCTTGTGTCATGGATATTAAAAAAGATTAATTTAAATCTACGTATTCTATACAAGCTCGTCTTAAATTACATACATACATAAACTAATGCCTGTATTCCCCGAAAGGGTAGGCAGAGGTGCATTTCTGTACCCACATTTCGCTAGGTTTTGTATCAGTCCCACGTAATAGGAGGCGAGCCTATTGCCGTTTTTCCGGCACAATTCCAGACTCCGTGCTGCTACTGAGAATTTCCTAATTGAAAAACCCAATAACACTTTGCCCGACCCGGGAATCGAACCTAGGACCTCTAGATCGCACGGCACATACTTTTGCCGCGAGACCACGAGGCAGTCACGTCTTAAATTAACTAGATTTTAATTATTTATACTACATGTTTGCACTAAAATATCCACGTTTATTATAGGACTGCCTAGTCTCGGGCCACTTGTGTGTGTCATGAGATCTAGAGGTTCTGGGTTCGATTCCCGGGTCGGGCAGTGTTATTGTGTTTTGCCATTAGGAAATTCTCAGTATCTTCACGGAGTCTGGAAATGTGCCCGAAAAGAGGCAATAGGCTCGCCTCCCTTTTACGTGGGACTAATACATACTGGCGAAATGTGGGTGCAGAAATGCATCTCTGCCTATCCCTTCGGGGAATACAGATATGAGGTTATGTATGTATGTTTCTGATAGCTTGCAATGACCTGTTCAAATCACTCTGCCAAAGTGTCCTTGCGTTGGTTCCTTTCATTATGAATCCATTTTAAAACCAGTTTTTTTATGTACTTACACTGCATTGTAGAAAGTATGAAGAGGTATTAAAAATAATATGTTTGCCATATTTTTATCGATCATTGGTGTTGCGGTATAAGTGTATGCCGTTTGATTGTGAGGTTCCAGGTTCGTTTTCAAATCGGTTAATTGGCTTATACTATTAAGAAGTAGCAGCATAGTAGTCGTAAATATGTCCGAAAAATTTTAGTGCGTGGGACTTTAAAAAGATATGATGTGCAAAGAATGGGTGCAGAAATATACCTCTTTATTCCTATCCCCGTCAGGGATACAGGCGTGAAGTTATGTATGTTATCAAATTATTTCAAAACTTGACGTGGCCTCGTAAGCCAGCACGTGTAGTTCTATAATGGAAGGTAAACTATGAGATAAAATTAAAAAATGTCAAAATATTTAATTGGAAAAATATGATTAAAACAGAGATTATAAAAGAAATCAACAATTATGACGTACCAAAAACTTAATTAACGAATTTCTCAATACATTGCAAATTAACTAATAACAAAACAATGATACAGTTTTCACTGCGACCTTGACCGTACAACACGTCAAAGTAAATCATACCCTATTTTTAAATTGATAACGTCGAAAATGGGCTGTGTAGATAATTTTGTCGCAGAATACAAACACTCAGGCGCAACAGTGTGGTTCAGTCGGTTAGCAAGAGTCGTCAATGAGCGACTTGTTCGGTATTTGAATTATGTACGTGAGTTGATATTTAAAGGTTCGTAGTATTTTTTTATTTATTTAGTGGCTAAGATTATTTCGTGCGATATTTTTTTTTAAACCGTGAAATACTTTTTTTCATGCTTTTTAAAATTAAAAAGATAATGTTTTTATTCGGTCAATACAATCAATCAAACATGAAGTGAATATACAAATAGTGTGATGACACCGAAATTTAGGTTAATTTGAATTTCCATATTTAATTATATTTTATTTGTAGCACAATCATAGTTTGATTGTCAACATTTTTTATAAATATGACTAAGGCACGATACAAACTAGACACTTTAATGTGCAGTGTCTACTATAATATTTAATATGTGCAGCACTATTAAAATATACGTTCCCAAACCTGATTATGTAAATTTATATTCATTTTAATTTGATAACTTGTTTTGTATACGTATTTAGTTGGCGTAGATGTTCCCAGGATTTCTTGTTTGTACTTACTTATTGTAAGACAAAAAATATCAAATCAGGTTCTTTTGCTTTTTTTTGGAAGCGAAGTTAAAAATTCGAATCTTTTCAAGGTGACTTGTATTTTGAATTAAAGCAATCAAGATTTAGGAAATATTTTGTTGAATTAAAAGTAGAAATCCCAAATTAATAAGTCAATTCTTTTTTTATGCATATCTTCTATACATCTATACAAATAAATAAAATTGGAGTGTCTGTTTGTAATATTGAAATAACCGCTTTTTAATAAATGCATATGGATGTATGTATATACACGGTACATATACCAAAATAACGTTTTTTTCAATTTTGGTCTGTCTGTCTGTCTGTTTGTTCCGGCTAATCTCTGAAACGGGTGGACCAATTTTAACGGGACTTTTACTGGCAGATAGCTGATATAAAAAGGGATAACTTAGGCTAAAAAAAAATAGAATCGATTGTTACGCGGAACGAAGTTCGCCGGGTTTTATCTTACTAATATTATAAACGCGAAAGTTTGTAATAATGTATGGATGTCTGGATATTTGTTGCTCTTTCACGCAAAAACTACCGAATGGATTGTAATGAAAGTTTACAATAATATAGCTTATACATCAGAATAACACATAGGCTATACTTTGTAAAGATAGTGTGTGAATTGTCCAAAATATAACGATAATTGTCAAGTAAGTCGGGAAAAATCTGCTATCTGCGGGCTATTTTGGCGTACGCGTCACGTACGTCAAACATTTTATGTTTATCCCGCCAATACGGTTGATGGTCCCCTCATATTAATGAACGTATTTAAATAAAGGTTTTGAATCGACAACATATATCCACAATATTCGAACAATTGCGCATTTTACATTTTAAAATGTAGAATAATCAGTAATGAAAAGGGAGTGACATATTTGTTAGTTGTCAAATATTTATGCGTGCGTTCAGAAATTTATTTTTAAACTCCTTGGTTTTATATGATATATATATATATACACAATATATGAATTACATTAAAAGTTTTTTTTTTTTAAATCCCTTAATATGTTATAAATGAGAAAATAACTATATGACTGTTACGCTTTCACGCCTTAATCATTTGACCGATGTGAACGATTTTTGGTATGGACATAAATGGGACTCTGTGGAATAAAATAGACTACAACTTATTTTCTTTCTGAACCCAACCCTGTAGTCTACGCGGACGGAGTCGCGGGCAAAAGCTAGTAATATATATTTCAAGCGTCAAAATTTCCTGATCATTTTCTCATAGCTTTAATTCTACAAGTTTCAAATTCCCTGCTTCTTTAATCAATTCATCAAAATTAAAAATAGAAAAAAATTGAATAAGAATTATAACTCATAAATATTGAAACTTAATTGGATCTTATTTCTTTTTATTTGAACTTACTGCTTTTAACCAAGCTTTACTCTACGGGTATAGGTATACAAGTATATATAAAAACATACATACATAAACTCACGCCTATATTCCCCGAAGCGGTAGGCAGAGGCGCATTTCTGCACCCACATTTCGCCAAGTATGGATCAGTCCCACGTAATAGGGGGCGAGCCTATTGCCGTTTTTCGGGCACATTTCCAGACTCCGTGCTGTTACCGAGAATTTCCTAATGGAAAAACCCAATAACACTTTGCCCGACCCGGGAATCGAACCCAGGACCTCTAGATCGCTCGGCACATACTTGTACCGCGAGACCACGAGGCAGTCTATATAAAAACTATAAAAAAAACAAAAACCCTATCTACCTTACATAGACCTTTGCCAGTGTTTTTCTCCAAGATCAACCGTTAATCGTTATACATCTTCATTTCTGAAAAAGCAGACATAATTATTCAGCTCCACGTTTGAGGCATATAATTGAAGCAAAATCTGAATCTCATATCAGTAGTAACACGAAGTAGTAAGATTAAAAAGCGGTATTTTTTTTTACGTTTGTCTACTCATCGGGCTTCCGAGCATGAGTATATAAATATGTACACAAATAACACGTGTGTATATACATATATTATTACTATAAGCACATGTTTGAATGTTACAAATGAATAATCAATATTAATTTAAATTGCAACAAACACACGTTTGTAAATAACGCTGTGGAAGGAAAATATTATTCTTGCAATTTAGCAATGTTTTGAACCATTTTTCAAAGTCGAAAATAGCGATCTGTAAGTATGCCTAATTCCTGTCAAATTTAGTCAAAACATGAACAAAAGTGTAAGGTGATATTGTCACAAAGATCTGTGCTTAATTGATATGATTTTTTTTTATTAACATGTTGATACTAAAACTGCTGAAAATATTATCAATTCTAAAATGTTATAAGAGCCTAATATCGTCATACAAAATTGCACGTTACAATAAAATAACTGAGTGAACGGACTGTGAATAAGGCGTAAAGATTGTCTGAGTCATCATTGTTCCGATATTCGCGAACTCTATTGTGACATGGCTTACATAGCATATCAATGAAGTGTACACACTTAATTATTTTTGCCCGCATTAGTACATTTGTACTACCTCGTGACTGCCTCATGGTCTCGCGGTACAAGAATGTGCCGTGCGATCTAGAGGTCCTGGGTTCGATTCCCGGGTCGGGCAAATTGTTATTGGGTTTTTCCTTTAGGAAATTCTCGGTAACAGCACGGAGTCTGGAAATGTGCCCGAAAAACGGCAATAGGCGTTACGTGGGACTGATACATACTTGGCGAAATGTGGGTGCAGAAATGCACCTCTGCCTACACCTTCGGGGAATACAGGCGTGAGTTTATGTATGTATGTAGTACATTTGTACATGAGATAGAGAGCCATAATACTACGCAAATAATGTCGCTTTTCTAGATTAAAAAAAGGTGGACTTAATGCCCAAAGCATTCTCTAACAGCCAACCTTTGGGTGATGCACAGATAAAAGGTATGTGCATAAACAGTGAAAAGGGTAAAACAATATACAAAAACAAATGGAACAACTAGAAAGCAACAACTATATATATTAACATACATACACAGATGAGTAAATGATTATAGATATATACAAATACACATATAATATACAAAATATATGCAAAATATAATATATTTATACATACATACATAAAAAGAGGGACAAAAAAAACAGCTGCCGAACTTTCATTAAGAATGCCAAGGGAGTTGAACTGACCTTATTTTGAATAATTCGAATTTTCGAATAATATGTCGAATTGTTGATGGTAGTATAAATGTTTTTACGTCAGTCAAAACTCTTGATCATGCCACTTACCTTCAGGTGCAGTCCAGTTGCTACTCTGAAAAAAAAACAACATTATTTTTTTTGCAAGATTAACAACTCCCGGGTCCTTTAAGCGTAGTTTGATGGAGAATCCCCACGCCTGCATAGTTGTATTAAATTACAAGGTATAGAATTCTCGCACAACTCGGCATTCTATTAGGACAGCAAAAAACATACATACATATGTATGTATATACATAGCATCAGGTGTCAAACTAACATACAAAAAGTCAGCAAGCCGACAGCAGCGGTTAATGACACGTGATAAATTATAAAATGTTTACGCGACACATTAACAGACTTTTGCTTATAACAAAATATTTTGCAAATGTACTTAAAATCAGCTAAGTTATTATTAGCATCATCATCAGCATCATAAGGCCTTCTCTGCAATTGAGCGGGTTTAGGCTTCAGTCCACCACGCTAGTGCGGGATGGCGGACAACATACCTAAGAAATTTAGGTGTGCAGGTTTCCTCACGATATTTTTCTTAACCGTTAAAGTACGTGATAATTAATTGCGAATAAACACATAACTTCGAAAAGTCAGAGGTGTGTGCCTGGGGTTTGAACCTGCGACCGTCGAGATTTAAAGGCTGCCTCCGACAGCTCCCTGTGGAAGTCATTGGGAGAGGCCTATGTTCAGCAGTGGACTTCCTGTGGCTGATGGATGATGATGACGATGAAAAAAATTTTTAATTTAATCTGAATCGTCAACTGGATGTATGAATCAGATCGCATTCACATTGTCTCGTTCATTTCCACATGACATTTGTCTTATAAGATTGAAATTTCGCAAATTTTTGAAAACAAATTCTAGTGGTATACGAGTAGGTACTTGATGATTCAAACGATCTTTTCAGAACAGTCATGACAATGACTCATGAGTCATTTAAATCGAAACAATGCTAGATTTCAGATAGAGATAAAAATGTGTACTATTTTGCCGTTCTTAGATTCATTGATATGCTAGTATCTATGCTTATCTATATTAATACATATATAGATATTTCTAAGAGTTCTTAGAAATTTCTTAGGTGTGTAGTCCACCAACCCACACTAGGCCAGCGTGGTGGACTAAGGCCTTAAAACCCTCTCAGTTGTAGAGGAGGCCCGTGCTCAGCAGTGGGACGTATATGGGCTGATGATGATGATGATGATATTAATATAATCAAGCTAAAGTTTATTTGGTTTAACGCGGTAATCTCACGAACCATTGGTTCTAATAAAAATATATTTTTGTGTTAAATGGATCATTTATTAAATTAAGTAATAGGCTATATTGTTATATTCAGGCTACGAAAAAACACAAAAGAAAGAAAACAAATAAAAAAGCGGAGGAAAATATCTCTTTCAGTCTAAATTTTGAATACGGAATATAACAGATAATATTTTTAAAGACATTGGGTCTGCATTAGTCAATAATAATCATAATATATATTTATTTAAGACAACATTGATCCACATTATGTTAGTAAAATAAATAAATACACTCAACAGTCACCTACATAGTGTGACCCCACATTAAGATACAAGTCTTCTTTATAATATACTAGCTGACCCGGCAAACTTCGTACCGCCTAACATTAAATGTTGTGTTACATATTAGCTGAATATTATTTTTAATATAAATATTTAGTTCAGGACATTATTGAGATGAAAATACAGAAATAAACAAGCGCATTTCCTTGCATAGCTAAGGGTGTTTTAGATTTCGAAGCATGATGACTACCGAGTCCGCCCTCAGTTGTAAATTGTAAACCAGGCACAAGTTTAAAAATTCAGTTGGATAAATAGGCTTAAAATATTTTTTTTAGTTTACACAACATACATTTCTGAACACACTCATAAATATAATAATATTTTGTGAGTTTTATTACTAATGTTCATAAATAATAAATAAATAAATAATACATAGTCCTGACCCACATTAAGATACCAAGTCTTGTGTCGTGGGTATCAGAAACTACGAGAGACTTTTCGGTCTCACAAACACAAACAATAACTGTGGGTCACACAAATATTTATTTAAGTGCAGGGATCGAACCCGCGGCCTCTCGTTTCGCAAGCTGGTGTCTAGCCAACTGCGCCGCGGCTGTCAAAGGGTTCTTAAAAACTAAGTTACTATATAATTTGCGGGAAAGTTCAATAAGCTAACTAGGTTAAAAACAAGCAGACAATTTCCACTCTCAACAACTCGTACAATTCTGTTTGGGCTGCCCGGTATCTAAACCAACAAAGATGCCACTTTTTTTTCTAATAATGGCATCAAAACCATCTACACGCGCCTGTGCAAACATTGTGGATAACATACAAACATAGTATTGTTTTCTCTTTCGAATAACATACAATGTTAGGTAATATAGCCTGAATCCACATTCAAATGTAAGGCTCTATATGCATATCTTCACGGTTTGTTCCAGATAAACATAACTATACCTATATTTTTTTACAGTCTAATTACGAGTAGTGATAAGAGGTATTGGAATTTTCTATTTAAAGCTAAAAATAAATTTGTTTGCTTATGTTAAATTGTTCGTTGAACGACTGAATACATGTACATACATACATAAACTCACGCCTGTATTCCCCCAAGGGGTAAGCAGAGGTGCATTTCTGCACCCGCATTTCGCCAAGTATGTATCAGTCCCACGTAATAGGGGACGAGCCTATTGGCGTTTTTCGGGCTCCGTGCTGTTATTGAGAATTTCCTAATGGAAAAACCCAATAACACTTTGCCCGACCCGGGAAACGAACCCAGGACCTCTAGATCGCACGGCTCGTACATGTGCCGCGAGACCACGAGTCAGTCTTAAATAAAGTGTTTAAAATAAATAATAATTATTAATATTAACAGTGAATACATGTTATTTTCAAAATAAAGAAATGAAATCTTTGGGTAAGGTCAACGTGCATCAGTCTTTTCTTGGCTGATATAGAAAATTGCAGACTTAGTTTAGAACAAACAAACTTTTCATCTTTATAATTTTGGTACAAATTGGCAGGTTTATTACTGTAGTTAAAATCTGTGATATGATATTGGTTCTCGTTCTTTCTCGATTGTGAAGACGGATGCGTCTTAGATAGAAGAAACCACTGGGCTGGCAGACTAATAAATAGCTTATGAACTCGAGAATCTATAGGAAAATGCTTCACATTGTTTATTTGACACATGCCCTCGTGAAGGTCGCAGGAAGTTAATAATCACTTCTGATACTTCAAAGTTAAATAGCGCATCGACTCAAATTGAGTCTTGGTCTCTGACAATAAGTCTTCGATCTACCATGCCCTATCTTCCACCAATCCTCAACCTAGAAATCCCGCAGGTCCTTTTCGACCGATACTCCACATTTATTTATTTAATATACTTTTGTACATAATACAAGTAAATACAACATAAATGATAATACAACTATGAGGAAAAAACACGCACATGTCACATGTTTAATTTTGCCAATGTCCAACAGTAGACGACCATGAGTAAAGCTCATAAATCATGTCTATAAGGGCACAGTAAATACTAGAACCAAGTACCTACTAAAAATTAAATCTTTTTTTTTTATTATGTTCTTGTATTTGTTAAAGAACTAAAAAAATAATAAAGACTCATGCTGCTTCTTGAAACTTTCTAATAGAAAAACATAATCTGTCCTCTGTGTCTGTCCACCCGAATGGAACCCGGAACCTCTAGATCGCATGACACACACTTGTGCCGCGGGACTACAAGGCAGTAAATAATATACCATTCGCTAACAAAAAGAAAACCTCTTTTACTAGATTTTTTCTCGCATCGTGGGAGCCACAGACCCTAATCCGAAAAAAACAAATGTGGCTCTTACATACATTGCTTAATCGGGGTCGAACGATAATTGTTATACATTTTGAATTCCACCGATACATTCTCGGAGGTATACAACATATCTAGATTTTTTCTCGCATCGTGGGAGCCACAGACCCTAATCCGAAAAAAACAAATGTGGCTCTTACATACATTGCTTAATCGGGGTCGAACGATAATTGTTATACATTTTGAATTCCACCGATACATTCTCGGAGGTATACAACATATGTAGATACTCGTATATGTATATTGTATGTATTCTATTGAATTAATGGTAGCGGTCCAATCGACGCTGGCAAGAACCGTATGACACAAAAACCTAAGTCATTGAACTTCTTGACACTTGGAACGTATCTTGTATAAGTATTTTATTAAAGCGGTATAATTATGAATGCTAGCTAGTTATTGGCCTAAGGCTATTTTCTATTTAGTGTACGGGGCGCAGTAACTAGCGGCTTGTGTACAAGTGGGTTCTGCATTCATACCAATCAATGAAATGCACAATCATTGTCAATCACCAGTCGACATTATAATATGATTTATCCAAATCTAGTTCTAGAGGATCGATCCCGGAATCGAGTGCAAGGACACGAAAATTGTTGTTGAATTTTTTATTAGGAAATTCTCAATAGCAGCATGGTTTATGAAATAGTGCACAAAAAGCGGCTATAGGCTAGCCCACTGTTAAGTGGGAGTAAAACACAATTGGCGAAACTTGGTTGCAGAAATGCACCTCTGCCTACCCAGTCGGGGGTAATGGCGTGAGTATGGATGCGTATTATTGTAATTTCGATGTACACAGACCGATTTTCGAAGTGACATCTTTGCCTTTATTTCACATTTTATGCATAGGGCCAGTGGTGGTACTTCCATAGAAGCCCAAAAGCCCAGATAGCCATACAAGATTCCGAATAATAATCTTTAAAATCTATATTGAACAAAAGCAATTTGATATATAAATAAGAATATCCTGACCCCACAATAAACAATTATTAACTAGACATTACACAATTAATATGTAACACTTTTGGGCGTCTCTAGAAGTACCGCCACTGGGCTAACTTTCCGATTGGATAAGAATATCCATAACAAACTGACATCATAATCTGCCATAAACTGTTGTTTTACATGCTTTTTGCGAAGTTGTAATAGCTTCAGTCAAGGCCGTTCAAATATTCATAAAGCAGATTGACCGTACATAACAATTTGAAACTTTGTAACCCTTTATGCTTCTAAAGGCTAGAATGACGAAATATTGCACCTATCTATACATTGTAAGCAGTGGCGGTACTTCCATACAAGCCCAAAAGCGCTACTAGTTAATTTGTAATGACTAGTTTATAATTGTTTATTGTAGAGTCAGGATATTCTCATTCATATATCAAATCGCTTTTGTTAAATAAACAATTTAAAGGTTAAAGATTATTATTCGGAATTTTGTAAGGCAAACTAGGCTTTTGGGCTTCTATGGAAGTACCGCCACTGATTGTAAGATATTTCTGTTTTAAAAACATAACAAGCGATGCAAAAGATAATAATGGTGCAGTAAGGTCGCCATTCGCAGTTTCCTTCCAGTTCCTATTATGAAATGAGGAAAAGTGCATTATTAATCTCCAATGTCATTTCCTTAGTGTGAACATCCTAATGATCCATTGATTAAAATGTGAACCGTAACCTAACCGAAGGTACGGGGAAGGAAAGTGAATTTGTATAATATGAAACAGATTCATATAGACGGAAGAAGGTACGTGCTGAATGTTCTAAACGCGACTCAAAAGCATTTTTTATTATAATACATTGTGGATGGAAATCACGTAAGCCTTTTCGAAAGAATAACCATTCGACTTATCATCATATCATTATTATATAATAATACATGGGTGTGTATGAATTCAAGATTAAAATAAGGCGAGGGAAAAAAAAAAAACAATCTTAGGATGATGATGTGCCAGTTAGTGTTAGTCACTGATTCTAAGACTGCTTAGACCTGCTTGTTCTGGACTTGTAATGTTTCTTTATAAAATTTAGTTTGTTTATATAAAGTAGCCAACTCAAATCTTCTGCTTGAATTACATGCCAAGTGAAATAAATTCATTGTGTATATATTCATTGTAACTACATATATATCTTTTAAGTTGTATGTCATTTATGTTATTTTTCCTTGTGTACAAAAAAGTATATTAAATAAAATAAAATAAATAGTACAGTAGAATCCGGTTATAACGAAGACCAAGGGACTGTTGATTTTAAGTCTTATTAACCGGACGCCGTACTAAATGAAGAGACATTATTTATTATATCAAAACCAAATATATGCCTATGAGGCTAAAAGCGGTTGGTTGTCAAATGCGAAGTCGTATTAAGCGGACTACACTGTATTTAAAATGTAAGATTTTTTATTACTTTTTTAGTATCAATCATCTTACCAAGAAACAAGAAAATGTTAAAAAACTATAATAAATATTTAATAATTATCTACAGACAACATAACTTAGCATCCATAAAGACATCAAAAGTTTTTTGGCGCTGCCAACGATGCATATTTTATTCGTAATACTGAACTTGGCTTCCATTTTGCATTTATTTTTTAACGGGATATTATTGTATAAATTGTATTTATTATACATAAATATCTGTACATATTTTTGATTTTTTTTTGACGAAAAGAGTATTGAAAATACATAAAAAGACGGTTGGCCTTAGCCCACTAAGATGAGTATCACATTGTCTTTCAGATACAATTTTATAAATGATTTTAAATTTGGTGACTTTTGTTTTTATACAATTTAATAACAATTATGAGATCATCAATTTAGATTGTTACAAAATTCCTCAATAAAGAGATAAAATCGTTCATCATCAATTCGATCTACCAAATAAACGATTTATAAGATGAAAATGTTTTAAGGCCTTGACATTAAAAACTTAGGCTGTACCCGAGAAAACCCGAAGGTTAACAACACTTCAGTTGTTTTGCTACATAAATCTAGAAATACTATATACATGTGTAGAACGCAATAAGATTCAAGTTTTAAACGTATCATTTAACTATATCTGTTTTACCATTCCATATCAGACCATCAAAGTCCTATTGCTGGGTAAAGGTTGCCTCAACAACAGAGGGGATAGGCTCCACCACGCTGGCCTAGTGCGGGTCCACGGGTAGTCACCAGTATTTACCTACTAATATTTTTTTGTACATATTTTTTTTTATAAAAGAACCCTCATTACACCATGCCTCTAACAGTTTTATAACTTAATTAATTATCCTTTCGTGTTGTGTGTGGCGATAATTATTTACTGTTACGTGAGCCTGTTGATCGTTTAATGGTACGACAAGGTAACCTCTAAAAAAATTACTATTATATTTAATTAGGAAAGGCCCTTATATAATAAAACTATACCCTTATAGATATAAGCTTGCTTTATAGACAAACGACGTATGATAATGATCAATCCTATCTCTACCCGCTCATCGATCCAAAAATAAGTCAACAAGTCATCTTTGATCATGTTTAAAAAACATTAATTTTAGATGGCGGTGACAGAGTAAAATTCTACAAGCGAGATGGTAACGTAATGGTACACAAACACAAATGGTAACGTAGTTTTGCAATTTCTCATTACAATTGTATACATTTTTATATATTTACGATTTGTCTAGTAGATTTTTACTTTATCTAGCCTGAAGGTCCAATTTTGCCATCTATCTGAGATCAGGATTGATAAATTCATACACTCAACAGTCACATACGTATGTACATAGTTCTGATCACACATCATCATTCATCATCATCATCAGCCCATATACATCCCACTGCTGGGCACGAGCCTCCTCTCCAACTGAGAGGGTTAAGACCTTAGTCCACCACGCTGGCCTAGTGCGGGTTGACGGACCACACACACCTAAGAAATTCCTAAAAACTTTTAGGTGTGCAGGTTTCATCACGATGTTTTCCTTCACCGTTAATCATCTGATCACACACTAAGTTACAAATCTTGTGTAGTGGCTATCAGAAACTACGAGACACTCTTCGGTCTCTCAAACACTCAGACCCGAAGCAAATATTTCTGGATCACACAAACATTTGTCTTGATGAGGGAATGGAATCCGTGACCTCTCGTTTCTCTTCTCGTTCGTCTCTCTGCTGGGCCCGGGCCTCCCTACAACTGAGAGGGTTTAGGCCTTAGTCATGTCATTTGGTTATGTAATTTTTATATTTTCGTTGTATTCATATTATTTAATGTTTAAGTGGGTGGATGTTGTGTTGGTTCATATGGGTAATTGCGAAATTTATTTGTCCCATGTACACATTGATGTCAGAATTATTTAAATGTGTAACTTTTGGAATGTGTTTGTTCTGTTTCATACAGTTTTTCGTGTTAAAAATAGTGTGTATTTTGCCAGGTAAAATGGTGTTTTTAGGCTCTGTGAAGTAACGTATTCCTGCCGTATGCCTATTTTGCAAATGGGAAATTATTCCATCACTACTTGATAATCATCGTGATTTAGGCGCGCGGACGAGAATCTCGGCGGTCGCGTTTTCAAACCGCAGGCACACACCTCTGACTTTTCGAAGTTATGTGTGTATTAACAATGAATTATCACTTACTTTAATGGTGAAGGAAAACATTGTGATGAAACCTGTACACCTAAAAGTTCTAAGGAGCTTCTTAGGTTTGTAGTCCGCCAACCCGCACTAGGAAAGCGTGGTGGACTAGGGCCTAAACCCTCTTATTTGTAAAGGAAGCCCGTGCCCAGAACTGGGACGAATGTATCCCATATACATGATGATATTAGGTACATTATGTATAAATTCTTCCGCGATACTCGCAAGGCAGTCAGTGAACTCGTAATTATATATTAATTAACATCTTTAAGCCGATAACAGACGAGTGACTGCGCAAATTAAAAATGTATATTGTTTCGTAAAGAAAGCCTTTTTGCTTCATTAATCAGCTAAGAGTTTGGAAAAGTGTAAAGTGTTTTGAAATTTTAATACAAGATAAATTACTTAAGATTAATTTGTGATAACGATGAGGCTACGAACGTTATAATGCGGGAAGACTTTATGATATTTTTCAACTGACTTGAAATCTATTTTATATTATAATGATTATTTAATCATCTCTGCGCCGATGAGCGTTAATTTACCAATATTTGCCAGTAGGAAAATTTCTTATACTTAGGACTGCATTTCAAAACCTAGAAAGTGCTTATCACAATATTTTTCAGAAGTGCACAAAATTGTTCCATTTTAGAACTATACAAATACATACGAGTACATAATGAGTGCCTCGTGGTCTCGCGGCACAAGTACTCGTATGTGCCGTGTGACCTAAAGGACCTGGGTTCGATTCCCGGGTCAGGCTAAGTGTTATTGGGTTTTTCTATTGAGAAATTCTCAGTAGCACGGAGTCTGGAACTGTGCCCGAAAAACGGCAATAGGCTCGCCCACTATTACGTGGAAATATGGGTGCAGAAATGCACTTTTGCTTACCACTTAGGGGAATACAGGCGTGAAGTTATGTATGAGTGTATGTAGGTACATACATACACTCACGCTTGTATTCCCCGGTGGGGTAGGCAGAAATGAATCTCTGCACCCACATTTTGCCAATTGTGTTTTCGGTCCATGTAAGCTTATAGCAGTTTTTCGATCATAATTCCAGACTCCTCTAATGACAATTTTCTAATGGAAAAATCCTAACACTTTCTGACCGAACCCGGGACCTCTTGATCGTATAGTACATACCGCGAGACCACGAGGCAGTTCGTGCTAAAATTTGCTTTTATATTGAAATATAAAAGTTGAACACATCATCGATAGCTAAAAGACTTCCATTAGGCCTCTTATAAATATTTCCTGCAAAGTTTTCTTGCAATAAGATCGTCAGTCCACCTTGTGAAAGGACATCCAACGCAATTACCAGTATGCAGCACAATCGAAAGCCTTTCTGCCCCATCGGCCATCAGTATTACATGCTATATGCCCCTCTAACTTGCTAATCCGATTACCACTTAACGCTAGAAAAATATTGACGTGAAGTATGCTTATAATAGGTAGATCGGAATTAAGAGGCAATACTGATAAATTGCCTTTTATCTATTTTTATTGCCTGTAGTTAACTCAGATTATCTTGAAGCTTCGCTAAATGTGTGTTGTGAGGAATTTATAGGGATATTGAAACATCACTATGCGATACCTGTTTTTTCATTATAATGTAAAGAATACGCCTTGATATGAATGCTATGTGGTCTTGTGGTACAAGCATGCGTCATGCAGTCACAAAATCTCAGGTTCGATTCCCGGGTCGGGCATGGGTTTTTCCAGTAGGAAATTCTTAGTTGCAGCACGGAGTCTATTAAATAGGACTGATAAATTCGTGTCGAAATATCGGTGCAGAAATGAACTTCTGCCAACCCCTTCAGGGAATAGAGAATATCAAGTAAAAAATATCAAGCATGTTAAGTTAATCGCTAAGTCATGCTATTTTCCTAGTAGGTAAATATCTTATGACAAATACAGAAAATATTTAAACCAAACCAAATTCTCACATTTGCGTTCTGTTCAAAAAGTTGTAATAGTGCACATAGATAAAAGAAAAATAATTTTTAAATTTATCAACTCACACATTTGTGACAAAAACAATATTTTCCTGGAGGTAAAAATAATATGCCAAAATTATTTCAAATATAAACCACAGTTATAAAAGTTGCCTGATCATTTTTATGTTTATTTTATTCAAAGCAACATGATATTAATCTAATTGAAAGCAGGCAACTGGGTTGAAATATATAAAATGTAAAAAAAATGTTTTCTAACTACTTAGTTTTGTTTAATGTGAATTTCGAACTCATTTTCTTACAATAACTTTAACACAGATTGATGAAAGGTTGGAATATCAAGGGTGCATTCACAATCGCAAACTACACTTACATAAACATAGCTGGAGAAATATGTACATATAACAGGTCATGCAAGTTATAATAAGTGCGGTGATAGTAGTCGAATCCGAAGACAATTCCTCAACCCTGAGACTAATTATAAAATATGCAATATCGGTACCAGAAAAGAATATAAAACATCGTTAAAAAACAAGTTTGTTTGTTTGTGCAATAAAAATATTCGATGAAAAACACGAAAAAGGTAAAAATGAATTGTTTAACCTTAAAGTGTAACCTTCCCAACAATTTAAATCAGAACTTGTTACGCTAGTACCTAATAAAATACATCGAACTTCACTCCTTTATTTGTCATACAGTGATAAGAAAAGAAATAAAAATTCTAAATTCGAAAAAGCAACGATAAAAAAACAATTTGAATATCAGTAAAAGAATACCAAAGACAATTGGTAATTTTTTGAATGCAAATTTAAAATGTCACTAAACAAATATCTGACTATAATCACACCCACGATTTAGGTATGCGCCATTTTTCAAAATAAAAACTTTATAAAATAAGAAAAGATAAACTAGTCTAGATGATAATATGCCATTAGTCGTTTGTGGAGTTTGTGAAGCAATATATAATTTACTTCTGATGTCGTTTTAGACCATATTAGGAATAACACAAAACTGCCTTGGCATAGTGACTCCAGTCCATAAAGTAATATTTGCATATATGTATATGTAAACACACAGATGGCGTCTTCGTTACAAATCCATCTTCGATAGTGTGGATATCTTTCGGAATCTGAGCCAAATGATTGATCTTATGTTTGTTACAAATCGGATTTAATGAACAGAGAACAAACTTTGCTTTTACATGTAATACTAATTAGATACACAATACTGATTAAATTGAAAGCGATCCGTCGCAAGTACGGTAGTAGTATTCCCGTTCGAACTCTGTCGCCAAGATGGCCACCCCACTGCGGTAGACGCGACGTACCGCTAGAGTGACGTTGACTATAGTCACACTACGACACTACGTGATAATTTATTGCGAATACACACATAACTTCGAAAAGTCAGAGGTGTGTGCCTGGGGTTTGAACCTGCGATCGTCGAGATTCTCGACCGCGTGCCTAAACCTCGAGGCCATCACGACTTATAAAACATCACGTTGCCTAAATTGAAATGAAAATGAATTACTTAAAGAATTACTCACACCACCACGCATCCGCGCCTTTTGATAAAATACTACTGTGGAGGTGTAGTGGTAGCAGCAGTTAATTGTTGCACTCGAGCCCTCCACTTAACTCGGGCACAACAAAAGTGAAGGATAAGCACAGTGTGAAATGAACAGGTGAACACAAGAATGAAGAATGTTATTTGAGTTTGAAAGATGATTTAATGATAGATGAAGTTTAACAGTATAGTAGAAGATAGTATGAAAGAAGGAAGAATGAAACTAAGGCACTAAGATAGCAGAAACTAGGTAAAGTAATTATAGCAACACAAGCGACGGTCATTAGAAGCACACGCGGCAGTTGTCGGCGGTTCACTGGCTCGCTGCGCAGGCGCATCGACGTCACCGCTACGCCGGCTGTCCCAAGGCGCATAAGCGGAGCGGTTGATGTAGCGATTAGTCGCCACATATTCCCCCTGGCCAGACCGTAACTACGGTCGATAGAAGTCAGGGAAGCGTATTTTTCTACCGCTGCGTGTGTACTTCTCTTCTTCTTCTTTCACTGCAGATGGACCAGGAAGAGAAGTTGTTGGCGCGATGTCATCTTTCACCGTGTATGCCGGTTTCAGCCTGTCAACAGAGACGTTAATTTTCTTGTCCTTGACTAACAGGGTGAAAAATTTCGGCTGTCGTTCTATGACTTTGAACGGTCCGGCGTAAGGTGGCTCTAATGACGCGCGAACGCGATCTTGCCGCAGGAAGACGTGGGAAGAAGTAGATAGATTACTCGGAATGTAAAAGGGTGACGTTGTATGCCACGATGTAGGTTTGGGAGTTAGTTTGCTCATATGTGACTGAAGACGAAAGACGTATTGCGTTACGTCGGCAGTACTGCAGTCATTTTTCGGAGCGAGGAACTGGCCTGGCAAGGTCAATGATTCGCCGTAGACCAATTCAGCTGGAGATGCACGAAGATCTTCTTTCCAAGTGCTGCGTAGACCAAGAAGGACGAGGGGAAGAACCTCAGTCCATTGTGTGGAAGCGTGGCACATGATCGCTGCTTTGAGTTGGCGATGCAGGCGCTCAACGATTCCATTGGCTGCAGGATGGTAGGCGGTAGTGCGTAAATGGCGCGCACCAACCAAATTAGTAAGAGCCTGGAAAAGGTGACTCTCAAATTGGCGACCACGGTCTGTAGTCACCCGTGCAGGGCATCCAAATCTGGCTATCCAGCCAGACACGAGGGCAGCAGCGCAGGTCTCTGCAGTTATGTCCTTCAATGGAATTGCCTCGGGCCAACGCGTAAATCGGTCGATGACTGTGAGGCAGTACCTGTAATCATAAGAACTTGGTAAAGGTCCTACGATGTCGAGGTGGATGTGTGAGAACCTCGAGGAAGGGGTAAGGAAAGGGGAAAGGGGAGAGATGGTATGGCGGGAAATCTTGCATTTTTGGCATTGTATGCATTGCCTCGACCACTCTCTACAGTCCTTGCGAATCCCTGGCCAAACAAATCTTTGTGTTACCAGTCGCACTGTAGCTGAACAACCGGGGTGATGTAAGTTGTGAAGCATGTTGAAAACAGTTTTCCGGAGTTCTGGTGTAATGTACGGTCGGGGAGGTTGAGTACTCGTGTCGCAGTACACGGGCAAGTCAGAGTCCATAGTTGATATCCTTTTTAGTTTGAGAGTGGAACCATGTCGTAGCAGGTCTTGCAGTTCTGGATCTGAATCCTGATATCTTGCAAGATCCTGGTAGTTGACGCTGGATATCTCTTCCACCCGAGATAGTGCATCAGCAACAACGTTCTCCGGACCAGGTATATATCTCACGTCCGTTGTGAACTGGGAAATATAATCGAGATACCTATACTGTCGTGGAGAACATTTATCCTTGCTGGTTGAAAAGGCGTAAGAGAGAGGTTTATGATCCGTAAAGACGATAAAGTTCCTGGCTTCGACCATATAACGGAAATACTTGATGGCTTCATATATAGCTAGTAGTTCTTTGTCGTATGGGCTGTACTTTCGCTGCGATGGTGAAAGTTTGTGCGAATAAAAACCTAAAGGCTTCCAATCTTCACCACATCGTTGTTGGAGTACAGCTCCTATGGCCACGTCTGAAGCGTCTGTGATTAAAGCCAAATCAGCTTCAGGGTCAGGATGGCAGAGTAAGCTGGCTTGAGACAAGGATGATTTGCAATTATCAAACGCTTGCTTCAAATCCGGTGTCATTTCGATAGGTTGCGATCCTTTTAGTTGTCGTCCTGTTAGAAGGGAATTAAGAGGCGCTTGAAGTTGAGCTGCCTTGGGGACGAATCGGCGATAAAAATTTAGCATGCCTAAGAAACGACGAAGTTCTTTGACTGTTTTTGGCACAGGATAGTCGATGATTGCTTGAACTTTGTTTTCCAAGGGCTTCGTCCCAGCTGCCGAAACGGAATATCCTAAGAAGGTTACTTCAGACTGTCCGAGCGTACATTTTGCCGCATTCACCAAAATACCATACGACTTCAGGCGCTCGAACAACTCGCGAAGATGAGCTTTGTGTTCTTCTACCGATGACGAGAAAACCAATATGTCGTCGATATACCCAAAACAATAGTCAAGGCCAAGCAAAACTTCGTCGATGAACCTTTGGAATGTTTGAGCAGCATTCCTAAGTCCAAAAGTCATGAACTCGAATTCAAACAATCCGAAGGGTGTCGTAATGGCGGTTTTGGGAACGTCTTCAGGGTTAACAGCAATCTGGTTATAGGCCTTTATTAGATCGATGGTAGAGAAAACTTTACATCCTGTAAGGCGATTCGAGAAGTCCTGAATGTGGCGTATGGGATATCTGTCAGGGATGGTTCTGGCATTCAGGGCTCTGTAATCTCCACATGGTCTCCATCCATCGTCCTTCTTCTTGACTAGGTGTAGGGGAGAAGACCACGGACTTTCGGAACGTTTGGCTATGGCAGACTGAAGCATTTCCTCGAATTCCTTCTTTGCCGCTTGGAGGCGAGCAGGATCGAGACGTCGGGGCTTGCTTGCAACTGGAGGTCCTGGTGTAGTCCTAATGAAATGTCTAGTCTTATGCTTAGTAAGACTGATCATACCTGCTGGTCTAGTAAGATCAGGAAACTGACGGAGAATCTCGTGGAATTCAGTCTTTCCTGTCACGGATTTGATTGACGAGACATCTTCCGGCAAGTATGAGCAGATAGCGTCGACTGAAAGTGAAGTTATTCCATCGATCAAACGCTGGTTTTTGCAGTCTACAAGTAAGTTGTAGTATGTGAGAAAGTCTACTCCTATTATTGGCTTTGTAACATCGGCGATTGTAAATGTCCAGACGAAATCACGACGAAGACCAAAGTTGAGGTGAAGCTTCAAAGGTCCGTAGGTATGGATAACCGAGTTATTGGCTGCTACAAGATCATACCTAGACTTGCTACAGGGCGTCTTGCAAGCTGATCGTGGAAAAACACACAAGTCTGAGCCAGTGTCCACCAGGAACTGTGTTTTTGACGTACGATCTGTTATGAAGAGACGGCCTGTTGATGGAGAGGGACAGTCGTTGGCCGCTACTTGCGACTGCCCTGAGCGTTTCCCGATGAGAAGCTGCAGGGTTCCTTACACTTACGTGCTTTAGAGCCATACGTGAAATGATAAAAGCAGTGCGGATGATCTTTTGGAGGTTGTCGTGGACGTGAACGGCTGCGGGAACGGTTGTCTTGCTTACTCCTAAATCGAGATCGGCTATTCGTAAGTCTGTCTACCTTTTTGGAGAGCTCGTGGACCATTCTCGTTAGCTCTTCCACCTGAGAGGAGTTGTTGGAACTGCAAGCAGTACTAGTCAAAGCTACCGAAGGAGTGGTAGGTGCGATGTCGTAGACGGTATCAGCTAAGTCAGCCTTCTTCTCCAAATCTAAATCTGCCTGCGAAGCGATTACCGTTTGGATGTTCTGTGGTAGACGACTGACCCAAAGTGTCGCGAGGAAGTCCAACGGAACGGCTGGACCGGCGAGTCCTTGAAGATGACGGAGAAACTGAGACGGCTTCCTGTCTCCAAGTTCTTCGTACATAAGTAACTGCTTCACGCGCTTTTCCTTGGAAGCAGAAAGTCGTTTGATTAGTTCGTCCTTCAGTTTGTCGTACTTATTCTTGCTTGGCGGCCTAGTTATAATGTCTCGAACCTCTTTGGAATATTGCTGATCCAGTTGCGATACTAAGTAATGAAACTTAGTCTCATCAGTAGTGATCCGTGAGAGAGCAAAATGGCTTTCGACCTGGGCGAACCAGATCTCAGGATCTTCAGGCCAAAAAGGAGGTACTCTGACGCCTACACGTAGGACGTGTTGCTCTACGGCATCACGAAAATCTTCGCTGTCACCACTTCCATTCTCAGTAGTCATAATAAAAAAAATTAAAATCGCTCACCGCTTTTGACTTGGACCACCGCCTTAGATAAGTTGCCTTTGTTCGATGCGGTCCGAGGTGATCAGTTGTATAGGTAGTGAGATGCTTACCCACACTTATTTTTTATTATAAAATATGTTCGATCCAAGGATTTTTCTTGAACGTCGGATCACCAATTGTGTGTCTTGAGAAATTTGTACTTCTCGGGCTCACCAGTTGTGGATTTCGTACCTTCTTCTTGTGTTGTCGGGACTTCTTCTTGTGTTGTCGGAGTATCACGTCGGAGTCACCAGTTGTGGAGGTGTAGTGGTAGCAGCAGTTAATTGTTGCACTCGAGCCCTCCACTTAACTCGGGCACAACAAAAGTGAAGGATAAGCACAGTGTGAAATGAACAGGTGAACACAAGAATGAAGAATGTTATTTGAGTTTGAAAGATGATTTAATGATAGATGAAGTTTAACAGTATAGTAGAAGATAGTATGAAAGAAGGAAGAATGAAACTAAGGCACTAAGATAGCAGAAACTAGGTAAAGTAATTATAGCAACACAAGCGACGGTCATTAGAAGCACACGCGGCAGTTGTCGGCGGTTCACTGGCTCGCTGCGCAGGCGCATCGACGTCACCGCTACGCCGGCTGTCCCAAGGCGCATAAGCGGAGCGGTTGATGTAGCGATTAGTCGCCACACTACTCATGACTTCTTTTTTCACCAATATCAATATTTTTTTCTCAGAAAACATTGTTATATAGGTACCTACATAATGTGAAATACCTATTCCACATTGAATTTGAAGTTAATAATAATAATTTCATACTGAGTTTTCAAAATACGCTAAAAGTCGGTAATTACCGAGCCCATTGAAATTTACATGTTTGTAATAATATTAAAATTAGCTTCGATTTTCAAAGTTGAAGATTCGCAGAAATTCGCTTTGACTTTAAAACTCCAGTTGTCTTTGCGACGTTTCGAGTAATTGTCTGATTGTTTATCAGCTTGAATGGGAAAATTAACTCAATGTTACTGCCATCATAACACGAATCTTAATTACCTTCCGCTGAACCTTATGGAAACTTAGATAAAATACTCGAATGTGACATTGAGGATTTCAAGCCTATTACCGAATATTCGTCACTTTCTGAGTCCATACTGCCACTGAGAATTCGACCTGACAAATTCACGGACGCAAAGCTAACAAAAAAACATAAATTATCAAAGTTGTTTCAATGATTTAAGCGTGAAAGTGTAATAGTTACTTTGGCATTTTACCGATGCCTTGCGGATGATGAGTCACAATGCTATTGTATTATTAGTGAAACGTGGACTTTACTGTTGATCACGTTTAGAGATACTAACATTAACTTGATCACATTGCAAACATAAAACGCTCCGTAGATTATGTAACTGCAAAGCTTGTTGAACAAGTTCTCAATATAAATGTAATCTTGCCCTATTTGAATTAACGATTCATTATGCAGTATCATAGAGGATTTATGTTGATAAAACATAAGTCTTTTAGCTACTCGTTGACTTAATTACACTACAGTCATCGGCACATAAATCTTGTATGCATTAAATACTATATGTACTCATGTATGATAAATAAATCATATTTAAATAATTCGCAAATGGTCATTAATTTATTACAAAATGTAAATAAATAATTACACCTAACAGTCATACATACAATACATAGTTCTGATCTCGCACTAAGATATGAGTCTCGTGTCATGGGTATCAGAAACTACGAGAGACTTTTCGATCTCACATACACCCGGACCCGATACGAATGTTTGTGGATCACACAAACATTTGTCACACAAGCTACGCCAAGGGGCTGTCGAATAATAAATAAAATAGTAGGTATTGGCTATAGAATATCCATACATATTAAGGTTTGCAACATTGTCAGTACTATCAAGATCGGTGGTGATACTTCCATAGAAGCCCAAAAGCCCAGATTGCCTTTCACAATTCCGAATAATAATTTTTAACCTTTAAATCTTTATTTTGTTACATAAAGACCCTACCACAATTAACAACTTTACACAATTAATGTTAAACGCTATTGGGCTTCTATGGAATTGCCGCCACTGATCAAGATATTAATATTTTCCAGCCCATGAGTTTTCTTCTTCTGTATCTTGAAAATGTACTCTAAAAATCTTCTCTAATGACGATGGAATGATGAGGTATGGAATTCTCTCGATATGTTCTATTTTGAAAGCATTATACTTATTCGCCAATGTGCTGCGGTTTAAAGTGCCAGTATCAAAACACTTTCACGAACGCATATAATCCTATGACGTTTTGCTTATCACCTCGATATTTTTTTTCATTACAACTAAAAAAAATACATACAGCGCTGGTAACAAAACGAACGAGACATTTCTGTCACGCTAAGCTCAACGAAACAGATGACAGTGATAAAATTTATTCAAAACTATAAATATAAAAACGTTTCATTCATCATAATCCCACTTTCCAGCAAATCATATTTGTGAATTCGATCACATTTCATCACATATGCTTGACAATATCTTGTAACATCACGAGATTACGTTTAGTGTCAAGATTTACATGAAATTCGACAGTAGTTGGCTTTTATCTTATTCTTGAGAGGATAATCAGTCCTTATCAATCTTCAGGATTGAAATCGATTGTTCCAGTCTTAATGGAGTTAAAACAATCTTTCATTTTTATCATATAAAGTCGTGTGCCTCGTCTCGTGACACGAGTAATATCTGAGCGATGTAGGGGTCCTGTATTTTATTCCAGGGTCGGGTAAAGAGTTATTCTTTCGATTAAGAAATTCATTAGCGGCACGAAATCAGGAAATTGCCTGAAAATCTGCGTCAGGGTTGCCTTCCGTTATGTAGGACTTAAAACACAATATACGTTATGTGGGTGCAGAAATTAAGTTTTTCAATCTATCAGGACACATGCGTGACTGTATAAAAATCGTCTACTTAATTCATCATTTCCTTGCCCTGTTCTCAATTTTATTTGGGGTCGGCGTAGTATGTTTCATCCTTCCAAACATCGCTATCAGCCGTCATGTCTTCATTCACCTCTTTTCCTTTCATATCTTAAGTCACGCACTCCATCCATCTTTTCTATGGCCTTCCTCTGCTTGTCTATCCTTCAACTTTCATATTCCTCACCTTTTTACTTACATATGTTTCATCCCGCATGACAGCCTCGTGGCGCAGTTGGCTAGACACCAGCTTGCGAAACGAGAGGCCGCGGGTTCGATCCCCGCACCGAGACAAATGTTTGTGTGATCCACAAATATTTGTTTCGGGTCTGGGTGTATGTGAGACCGAAAAGTCTCCCGTAGTTTCTGATACCCACGACACAAGACTTGTATCTTAGTGTGGGATCAGAGCTATGTATGTGACTGTTGGGTGTATTTTATTTATTTATTTATCTCTTCTTATAACATGCCCATACAACGACAGACGGTTTCCTTTCAGCTTATCTATCACAGGAGCTACTTTCAGACTTCCTCTAACATATATCAATCCGCGTTATACCACACATCCACACGCCATAACCTGACCTCTAACAGTTTTATGAACTAAAAATTAATTACTGTTATACGATCCTGTTGATCGTTTTTTAATGGAACGACAAGGTAACCTCTTACAAAAATCTACAGCTTATTTATCACAGCAGCTACTTTCAAATCGTCTACTTAATTATTGGTCTCGGTACGTAATTGAAAAGGTCGGGCTGAGTCAAATTAAGTTTTTTTAACTAGAAAGTTTCAATAGCAGTTTGGAGTCTGGAATTACATAAAAGCTATAGGCTCGTTTTTTGTATTACTAGTTAAATAGCTAGGACAGTTCGTGGATACAGAACTAAATTTATTTATATACTAGCTGACCCGGCAAACGTTGTTTTGCCATACCTATATATAAAATTCTCGTGTCGCAGTGTTATTTGGCAAACTCCTCCGAAACGGCTCGACTGATTTTTATGAAATATTGTGTGTATATTGTAGGTAGGTCTGAGAATCGGTCAACATTTAAGGGTTTACATGGGGTTGGACATTTTTTGTTTTTATTTTTTTATGATTCAGCATTGAAAAATACATATAACTCCTAATTTTCACCCTTCTACACCTGTTTTGTAATCGCAATTTTTATATTTTTATAGCTTTTGCCCGCGACTCCGTCCGCGTAGACTTCAGGGTTGGGCGCAGAAAGATAATAAGTGAATCTAAAGTTTAAAAATACATTTCTGAACGCACGCATAAATATTTGACAACCAATAAATATGTCAATCCCTTTTTATTACTGACATTATTCTACATTTTTAAAATCTAAAATACGCAATTATTCGAATATTCTGGATATATGTTGTCGATTCAAAACCTTTATTTAAATACGTTCTTTAATTTGAGGGGACCATTAACCATATTGACGGGATAAACATAAAATGTTTGACAGAATATTAGGTAGAACAGTTTATATGAGAAAATTAAATTGTTGTTTTTACTATATTCCTCGCAATTTTCTTAACTTTTTCTTTCATAAGAAGCTTCTCCTAACAATAGCAAACACAACAAAAAAAGAATTAGCGAAATCGGTCCAGGCGTTGTTGAGTTATGCACAACACATTTTGCGATTCATTTTTATATATAAGATGAATATATCTATATTCATAGCTATATTAGAATGCATACACGCGTTTTACAATTTATTGGTTAATCTTTTTAATCTGTTATCATGATTATGCGACATTAACTTATCTGTTCATGGCTTATCTGGATTTATATTATTAATTTACCTGCAAAATACCATTTTTTTTATTTTTTTTCTGGTAGTTCAATGGTCTGTCTTTGTGTTTTCTTAAACAACGAGAGTGAAAAGCCAGTTGACAAATCCTAACATTTTTTCCTTATTTATATTATATTGAGGATACGATGAATTGATATATTGATTGATATACATATACCGTAAAAAGTTGTGAGATCCATGTGATACCAAGTCGATAAATTTATTCAGTCTCCGTTTATGGGATCTTTTGTCTTATAGTGACCTTTTGTCTTATATAGACAACATCTTATAGTGACCATATGAAAATTAAAAATCTTTTATGTTTCAATTAAAATAGACTTGGCAATCGCATGAAAAGACGATGTATCTCACTTTTAAGTCTTGTGTCGTGGGTATCAGAAACTACGAGAGACTTTTCGGTCTCACATACACCCAGACCCGAAACAAATATTTGTGGATCACACAAACATTTGTCTCGGTGCGGGGATCGAACCCGTGGCCTCTCGTTTCGTAAGATGGTGTCTAGTCAACTGCGCCACGGGGCTGTCAAATCACAGCTTATTTGCGGTTCCCCTATAGATATTGTAATAATTCCATATCACAACGAATTAACCCATTCATTGGGTCTCATTTCGATGGTTTGGCGCATTCAGTAGCAAAAAATATTACGAATGAACTTGGCACCAAAAATATATTAAGCTAGCCATCGTAAGTGTATAGTAACACTTACTTATTCAATATTGACGATTCAAAAGAACTTGTAAAAGTCTATTTGAATAAAGATGATTTTGACTTTGACTTTGACTTTACTATGACGCCTGTATCCCCAAAGAGTAGGCAGACCAAATTCATATCTATGTTTCAACAGATATCATTTACTACGATATAAGACCGAGAATATAACCAGACACATTTTGAATTACAGGCGTTCCGTTTTTTTTTTTTTAAATAAATAGGTCTTCTCGCCCTGGAATAACGTCATACCACCCCAAATGCGCGTGACGGCCACCGAGTGATTTAAGTCGGTATGATGGTGTAGGATTTTGGTTAAGGACCCAACTCAACTAAGCAGACAATTGTTTCGCGCGCCGAGCTGGCAGACCGAAGACCTCAACATAGCCCTTTTCGAAATCTCCGAGGTATTTGTTAAAAAAATGAATCCTAAAAAGTATATCATAACTTTTATCGCCGACTGTACTTCAAAGTAGTATGATAAGCTTCAATAGCCCGCTCGTAATTTTTATGTAGTTTCGTTTCAAGTGTTGTTAATTGTGGTGTGGTGAAATGGTATATGTAGTTTACAATAAGCTTCCCCATTATGGGACGAAGCTCAGTCGGATTGTTATTGAACTGGATGACAACCAACCTTTGTGGGGAGTTTCAAGTTCGTATTTATTTGTTCTTTTTACTGCATAAATTAACTATACATCATCATCCTCTTGCCCTGTTCCCAATTCTATTTGGGGTCAGCGCAGTATGCTTTCTCCTTCCAAACATGCCTATCAGCTATCACGTCTTCATTCATCCCTTTTTCATTGATATCTTTAGGCACTCCATCCATCTTTGGACTTCCTCTGTCTGTCCATTATTTAACTTTCATACCCATTACTTTTTTACAAAAAATAATTATATACGTAAGGTATACCTAATAGCCGTAACGTATAATGTTTTCTTTGACGGTTAAAGTTTTATATCTCTCGGACTCCTGATCTGCTTCTTAATAATTCAAAGGAATAATTACATCATCATCATCATCAGCAGCAGCAGCAGCAGCCTTTCTTACGTCCACTGCTGGACATAGGCCTCTCCTATGGCACGCCACTGGGCTCGATCTTCGGCCCTCCTCATCCAACCGCTGCCAGCCACCCTGCGAATATCGTCACCCCACCTAGCTTTATAATTACATATAAAGCTGAATAGTTTGTTTGTTTGGTTTAACGCGCTAACTCGGAAACAATTCGTTAGAATTGAAAAAGTTCCTTTGCGTTAATAGTCCCTTTATCGAGGACAGCTATAGGCTATATATCACCAGGCTGCGGCCAAAACGAGCGTAGCAGCAATTATAAATGTGAAAAAAAAACAGGGAAAACATATTTTGAAGTCTAAATTTTTGCATACCGAGTTGCGGGCGACAGCTGTTGGAAATAAAACATGCGACGGTAATATTTTGTCATTCACACCGACGCGACGCGCTGCTTTGTGTTTTGATGATTTCGATAAGGATTATGCATTTAAATTATCATTATCTTTTCATTAATAACAGTCATAAATAAATATATCCGTTATCGCCAATATATAATGATGACGCTGTCTATCAACAATGCTTAATTCTTAAATCCGTAGTGAAATTTTGTGTAATATATATTTGTTTGTAACTCTGAACTATATCAATTGTTATTTAAAAATCAGAATAATACTTTATTAAAAAGGAGAGAATTAATTACTGTAAATTTGTATTGAATCAATATTGGTTACCGTTTGTAATTATGTATTTTGAACAAATATTTGCCAGCCATTGTGGTACAGAATCAGATAAACTACAATCTTGCGAAACGAGAGGCTGCGGGTTCGATCCCCGATCGAGACTAATGTTTGTGTGGCTCACAAATATCTTTTTCGGGTCTAGGTGTTTGTGAGAGAGTAAAGTCTAAACGGAAAGCGAAAAAGGGTCAAAAACGCCAAGTGCGAGTTGGACCCGCGCACTAGGTAAGGGTCCCATACCATTATTTATTAAAACGGCAAAAAAATCATGTCTGTTGTATGGGAGCCCCCTTAAAAATTTATTTAGTATTTGTTGTTATAGCGACAACAGAAATACATCACCTGTCAACATTTCAACTATCTATCACGGTTCATGAGATACAGCCTAGTAGAGACGGACAGACGGACAGCGAAGTCTTAGTAATAGGGTCCCGTTTTACCCTTTGGATCATCATCATCATCATCAGCCCATATACGTGTCCCACTGCTGAGCACGGGCCTCCTCTACAACTGAGAGGGTTTAGGCCTTAGTCCACCACACTGGCCTAGTGCGGGTTGGCGGACTACATCTAAGAAATTCCTAAGAACTTTTAGGTGTGCAGGTTTCCTCACGATGTTTTCCTTCACCGTTAAAGTATGTGATAATTCATTGTGAATAAACACATAGGTAACTTCGAAAAGTCAGAGGTGTGTGCCTGGGGTTTGAACCCGCGACCGTCGAGATTCTCGACCGCATGCCCAAACCTCATGGCCATCACGACTTCAACCCTTTGGATACTGAAACCTACAAACAATCAAAGAGCAGAATTTAAAGTCAATATTATATTAATTGAAAAAAATACTGTTTTCAATGCGTAAATAAAATGTGTAAAATTAGAAATATGTAAAGTAGGTAACCCACATTATTCGTGTCGAGACGAATTAATTTTTACTGGTGCAAATTGGAAGCCGCAAAATATTTTTTGTCTTTTGAACGTTGTTTATCGATAAATAATGTTTTTAAGCGTAACTAATAGCAAATACAATAAAGGACGTTCTCGTGGATTTAGGACAGGCACGTAGCCGGTCATACACCTGACTGACGTCATGAAACTGACGTCACACTTAACCATTCAAATGTAATGAGTACCTACTTATATAAGGCAAAAAATAATCTTGCTCTTTGGTTCGCTGACTTTAACACAGATTTTATAATTTAATAAAAATTAATATCATAATTTAATACACAAATATTGTCATAATTATAAATACTAGAAAACCTACTAATTTTCAATAATCAAAGTGTAAAAAAGGGGTGTGTGAATAATTCGAACTTACGAATTATTCGTTCCGAATCGAATATTAATATTCGATTTGAAACTCGAATCGAATAATTCGAATATTCGAATTTTTCGTAGATTTTCGAATTATCCGAAAATTTTCGAATTATTCGTTATTTTTCATTACAAATAATTCCCGAATTACCAAAGAATTTTCGAACTATTCGTCAATTTTTCAGATATTAACATAAGTATAGTAAAAGTATTAAGTCTTACAACAAAAAATACCTATTAGTGATATTTTGTGTATCAGATTGTTTTGTTATAATAGAGTAGTAGAGTACACAAATCACTTAAAGCCTCGAATATTTTTTAAAAATTTACGATTTATTGAGGATAATATACTTAAATTATATAATAATTTAAAAAAAGTTTTTTTTTGAAACAATTGAATTATTCGAAAAATTGCGAAAATTATAGTTCGAAAATTTTCGGATAATTCGAATTTTTCGAAGAATTCGTATATTCAAATTATTCGATTCCAATTTCGAATTGAATACTACTATTCGATTCGAACGATATTCGCACACCCTAGTCAAAAGGGATATCATTTTTTTTCTGGTCCTACAGAAAAAAAACTCATTGCTATATTGACGACGTGTATTTCCATTCTTAGACAGCGACTTGTCGCCATTGGCTAGACACCAGTTTGTGAAATAAGATGCCGTAGTAGGTACGATCCCCACAGTGATCTCCGATAGTTTCTGAAATCCACGACAAAAGACATTTCGTCGACATTTTGTCGTGGAAACAGTAATTGCGAGAGACTTTTCGGTAATAGTTCGTGTGGCAACATCTTGGTTTGGGGCTGAAACTATGTATGTGACTGTTGGGTGTATTTAATTTATATACCTATACTAGCCAGACTTATTTTGTTGATGATATTATGTTGAGATTTATTTTGTTGTTTCAGATTGTTACATCAAAATGTCGAAAAACGAGAAGAACAATATTGACCTTAACAACTTTTCATCTACGTGAGTATTAATTAATTTTAAAAGGACATCTGATTGCTAAATGTCAACCACAGGATGTAATAAAACTATATATAATATTTACCAAATGTTTCTAATGTTTCTATTTGGCCTCCTCCGCAACTGAGAGGATTAAGGCCTTAGTCCACCACGCTGGCCTACTGCGAGTTGGCGGACTACACACCTAAGACCTTTTAGGTGTGCAGGTTTCATCACGATGTTTTCCTGCACCGTCAAAATTGTGATAATTATTTGTAATATACACATAACTTGAAAAAGTCAGAGGTGTGTGCCTGTGGCTTGAACCCGCCACCGTCGAGATTCTCGACCGCGTGCCTAAACCTCGAGGTCACCAAAACTTTTATTTTATAATTTCAATATTTCAAAATTAATATTTTTCTAAAATACCTATTTTAAAATAAGAAATAGAGGCCGGCAGGCGTACTGCTGTGAAACTGTAAAAATTTTAAAAGCGATTTCCACCTATCGGTTTAAGTTGGTAACCCAAACGATCCAGGCACTGCAACAACACCAAAATCCGTCATCTTAAACAAAACTAATTTCATGTAAAAAAAAATATTATCTATCTATACATATTACAAATAAATAAAATTGGAGTGTCTGTTTGTGATATTGAAATAACCGTTTTTTTAATAAATGTATATGGATGTATACACGGTATATATACCAAAATAAAGTTTTTTTACAATTTTTGTCTGTCTGTCTGTTTGTTCCGGCTAATCTCTGAAACGGGTGGACCAATTTTAACGCGACTTTCACTGGCAGATAGCTGATGTCATAAGGAGGAACTTAGGCTACTTTTAGTTTATAAATTCTCTTATTAAAAATTAATTTTCCGCGCGGACGAAGTCGCGGGCACAGCTAGTTTCTAGTAAAAATGATTGGAATCAGTATTTTATTCAATTACGTAAGCTTGGTAACTACCATATTAGCACAAAACGCTCCGTTACTTCAATGAAGAGTTACTTAAACAGGCAAATCAAATTACAGACTCCTCTGATATTTATTTAGGTTCGAATACCTTTGATTAAGCCTAAAGAGGGCTAGTGAAGTCAGAAATTACTATCCTATATCCACTGCGTATAATCAAAGATAATTTAATTTCAAAATAATTTAATTTAAAATTAATTAATCAAAGATAATTTAATTCCAAGTCGTGATGGCCTCGAGGTTTAGGCGCGCGGCCGAGAATTTCGGCGGTCGCAGGTTCAAACCCCAGGCACACACCTCAGATTTTTCGAAGTTATGTGTGTATTCACAATTAATGATCACTTGCTTTAACGGTGAAGGAAAACATCGTGATAAAACCTGCACACCTAAAAAGTTCTTAGGAATTTCTTAGGTGTGTAGTCCGCCAACCCGCATTAGGCCAGCGTGGTGGAATAAGGCCTAAACTCTCTCAGCTGTAGAGGAGGCCTGTGCCCAGCAGTGGGACGTATTTGGGCTGATGATGATGATGATGATAATAATTAATTAATCAAAGATAATTTCATTTGAACGGAATATACCTAAGCTTTCCTTTTTTTTCTCCTATTATTCGGAACAAAATGCGACAAGTGGGAACCGCAAAAACAACTACACTAATTTATATTAGTATAGACCATAAGCCCTATTTGCCCCACTTATGGGCACTAGGCTGCTCTGCACAACACAACCTTTTCTTGCGAGATCACGAGACAAAAACACTACAAGCCGAATATTCTATGCAAATGTAGATTTTCTATTCTATTTTTAATAAACAGACAACTCCTATCGCTGGCAATGTTGTAAAACATTTTGTAAGCAGCTTGTAACAGTATCACCGAAACGAGTTTTAATTATATAAAGTTAGCTTCAGACGGTGTTTACGGAATGTATACATTTTAATTACTCCCTTTCACTGGTTGCACGTGTATAAGCTTATAGGGTATAGTATACAGGGTGTATTCAGACCGTGATCGGAAACTAAGGCAGGTAATAGCTAAGGTCATTGCAAACACCTTGACGTTGAAAAATTCCCAGTAAAAAGTATAAAAAAATACGTTTTCCTAACAACTATATACATTTTATACGTATGGTTGTTAGGAAAACTTCAATTTTTTTTTTTTGTCGGATTTTTTTTTAACGCTAATGGATTCGTATTCACCATAGCTATTACCTGCCTTAGTTTCCGATCACGGTGTGAATACACCTGTATGTACAATAGTATTTTATTGCCTTTCAAGCGAATTTGTAATCGTAAAAGGGGTTTGTAATCTCCTTAGCTATTACCTATCTTGGTTTCCGATCACGATCTGAATACAACCTGTATAAGTCAGCCATAGTAAGTACCATTTACGAAGGACTGACTCGTGGTCTAACCAAAAGTACCTATGTATAAACACACGCATAGTACATACGTCGTATTCTATAGGCAATATTTTTATTTATTTATTTATTTATAAACACTTTATTGTACACTAAGAAATAATGAACGAAACAATATACAAAAAGAATGAAGTACAATTGGCGGTCTTATCGCTCGAGGCGATCTTTTAGAGACAACCATAAGATGGACATAAACAAGTGATAGAAGGGAGGGTAGTTCATGTTTTATTTCTATTTTGTTTGTGTTTGACACATATTGTAATTTAAATCAACAATCGTCATGGAATACCATTTTATGTTTGGATATCTCCCGGAAATAAACAGATGTTTGTTTCCTGCTTCAATCGTGTTCCGGGAAGACAATTATTCTTTGAAACGTATAGCAACATAAAATGCTTTCTCAATATGTCACGTCCATGATCCACTTAGATTTTGTACGCAAAGAACATTTATCAGAAGAAGTTATTTATTTATTTATTAACTCTTTATTTATTTTACACCACAATAAAAATAGAAACAAAAGAAAAGAATTAACAAAATTAGGCACAATAAAATGGCGGACTTATTGCTAAAAGCGATCTCTACCAGACAACTAGGCTCCTTGCTTGGACCTCCGCTACAACTGAGAGGGTTTAGGCCTTAGTCCACCACAATAACCTAGTGCGGGTCAAAATTGCATACCTAAGAAATTCCTAAGAACTTTTAGGTGTGCAGGTTTCACGATGTTTTCCTTCACCATTGGAGTAAGTAATAATTGTAAAATACACATTGTATCTAATTTACGCTAGAAAATTCCGGCAACAATAACTAGTATGCTAGTAAACAGTAACATTGGTTTTTGTCCGCGTAAGGGTAGCATAATACAGCCATTTAGGCTCTGGAATGCTATAATTTGGATACCGACATCATTCCATTATGCCAAGTGAAAAAATAACTGGTTCCGTTCATAATATTGAATAAATAGACTCCACAAAGGACGATCGGATTCAAAGAATTTATTCAAACGAAATACTTATCTTTTCCGTGACTACAAATGAAATATTATTTTAGCGGTATTGTAAGAGATGCCTTTCAACGGGCTTTAATTTTATTTTCCTTAGGAATTCAGATATGCTTGATAGGTTTCTCTTTCACGCTTCACTAAATAAACTCAAGGTTATAGAAAGTAGGAAGAAAAATATAATGTATAAAATTTAAAAAATCGCCAATCATAATGGTGGCAAATTCTGCATTTGCCACACTATGTTATGCAGTTGGATAGTTATCAGCTTGCAAAAAGAACGGCCGCGTCCGCGGCCGCGGAGGTCGGAACTATATGTGACTGTTGGATGTACGAGTATGTTTAAATTTAAGAGCATAGCTGATATTCCTTTTAATCATGATCTAATCAAACATAAATATACGCTTAAAATATGGACAAGCGGCGCAAGAAACTCCCATAATTTTATTAAATTAACCCCTTCTTGCATGAATTATGAAGGAGATGATGAATTTATATTTTTGTACTGAAAACATCTTTTATTTCTTATATATTAACAGTCTGAATAGGAAAGAAAAATTGTGTACCTACTTATTTTAGAAATTACTACACGAAGCCATATATGGCATCATATGCATTCTAGTGGAATTATAATGATCAAAGAAATTTCACATATAAATGAGAATACTCTGAACTAGACATTACACAATCAACATGTAACACTTTTGGGTTTCTATGGAAGTACCGCCACTGCTTCTACGTACCACAGAAGCGAAAAGGGTTCATTGCTGCAAAAAGATCAGAATGCATGCGAAGCCATATATGCCCCAATTTTTTGGGCAATATCAAAAGCAAGCTCAAGAATAAACAAAAAACACGAAAAATGCCGAAACGATAACTATTTTTTATTAAAATATATGCAAACATTAATTTTAAAATTCTTAGGATTTTTACATACCGTTTTATTGATATTTTCCCATTTATAGAATAAGTACTAATTAATTGAACTCTAACGGTCGGACCCGCTGCACAAAACCTTCAATATTTTGGCTGATTGCACTTGTCAGAGACAATAAAAAATACCATCCATTCCATAAAACGAATAACTTATGTGTACGGATTTAACGTTGGTTGCGAAAAAACGATATTTTATTAAATTAAAAAATATATTAGCCATATATGGCGTTGTATGCGGTAAGGGGTTAAGATCAGTTTTAGGGACTGAATTTCATCTAACTCAATTGACAAGTGCCTTAACATAAATACGATGTCATAGTAGAAACCACAAAACTCTAAACTTTATTAAAATGTGGAAGAGTTTACGCCTTAAACGCACTTTGGTGACAAAATCTACATATTAAATAAGTGGTTAGCAAAAGTAATTTATTTATCATCAGTGTGTTTGTAATCACCATTACTATTGTCTATTCCGATGTTTTCTTCACCGTTAAAGTACGTGATGATTCATTATAAATACACACATAAATTCGAAAAGTTAAAGGTTTGAACCCGCGACCGTCGAGATTCTCGACCGCGTGCCTAAACCTCGAGGCCATCACGACTTACAGTATATGGTTTTACGCCGTTAGATATAATGATTTTTATATAATATTGAATACAAAAGTAACTCTGTCTGTATGTCTGTTATGCATTCACGCCTAAATCGCTGGACAGATTTGAAAAATATTTGGTACGGAGATAAATAGGATACCCACGACCCGAGACTTGTATCTCAATGTGGGGTCATAACTGTTTTTGTGACAGTAGCATATAATAAAAAAAATAATAATAAATAATATATTTTTATTTATTACTTCATCACCATCAGCAGCCTTTCTTACGTCCACTACTGGACATAGGCCTCTCCTACGGCACGTTACTGGGCTCGATTTTCGATATTTATTACTTACGAGTTATAAATAAAAATTAAAGTATCCTAGCTATGAAACCTAAGCTTATGTCTGTAAAGTCCGTAACCCTTTCTCGGTATTCATTTCTCTCGATTTATTTGTATGCTTATGCTTTGTTTAACTCCATATGATATTTGCCTGTATTTATTTTACTCAGTATGTGGCTTGTATGTACAGTTGTGTACATAGTATAAGGCTTTGTTGATAAACAAATAAATAATATGTCTCTGTAATAAAACACTGTACCAATAAATCAAAAACTGAAGGTGAAAGATTAGAAACGAACAACTGAAATATCAATTTCTTTACTTAATCGGCAATTAAGAGTAAATAATAGTATTTACTCACAAGATGGTCCGACGACCTCGTGAAGGTCGCGGGTCGTCGCTGGATGCAGGCTGCCTCCAACAGGTCACTGTGGAAGTCATTGGGGGAGGCCTATGTTCAGCAGTGGACTTCTTTGGGCTGATAATGATGATGATGATGAATAGTATTTACCCCCAGTCAGGAGGTTAACTGAATAATTCGTCGTACAGAAGATATGATGATAGATTTTTAATCAGATGTGACGTATTTGCGCCTGACTATTGGGTCAAATGAATATTATTTATTCTGATAGTATTTCTCTCAATTATGCATTAAGAGTCATTAATTATTATATTATCATCAGCTTTGAAAATAAATCTACATAAATATTTGGAAATTGGCCATGTGATGATGGTGGACTGACGTTTGTTCCTTTCAGCAATTGAAGGAGACCTGCAGCAATAGGATTATTTTTGACCTATTAGCCTATAAGCCTATTAGTCGTGATTTCGCTTTGAGTTGTCTACTTTTGTGTGAATGAAGTTTATTTATGTCTCCATACACACTACGGACTCCCGATTAATCGCCTTAGCCTTTTACCCTCACATTTGAGTCTTTTATTCTGTAAAATACTTTCTTGGCAGAATCAAAGAAACAATAAGAACAAGAAACAATCATCTCCAAACGCGAATTTCAATGTAATTCAGTCAGTAGAGATTGCATTTTATACTTTTCATCAGTCTAAATACTTTCCACAGCTGGGCATGGTCCTCTTTACAACTGAGAGGGGATAAGTTTTTTTCTACCACCTTGGCCTAGTGTGTGTTGGCAGACTGCATGCTAGGATTTATTATTATAATTTTTATTGGGTTTCCTCACGATGCTGTCCTTCACCGTTATACATACATAACTTTGAATTGTCAGCTGTGTGCCTATATTAAACATATTATGATTTATCAAACGACAAAGTGATGCCCATTTGTCCTTCCAATTTGTACTTGACGAGCCATCTGATTTCAATTTCATCAATCCTTTCAATAGTTGACCTTGCGTTGTTCTCTCCACGACCATTGAACCGGAACGCAGTTTTTGCCCCTCAATGAACATTTGTAATTCTAATAGCAGTTACAGATAAATTACAGTTAATCATCGATTGCCTTGTTTATCCCGCGGCAAAAAGTGTGTCATATGATTGAGAAGGCTCTGGTCTGATAAAGTGCTATTGGGTTTTTCATCTCGTAAAAAATATCGGTATTTACAATGAATTATCACATACATACCTACTGAAACGGTGAAGGAACAAAACCCTGAGGAAACATGCACATCTAATATTACTTAGGAATTTCTTATGTGTTTAGATCACCTACCATCACTAAATCAGCGTGGTGGACTAAAAACTTTTTTTAATAGTTGAGAAGGCCCGTGTTCAGTAGTAGGACGTATATGGACGTATATGATATTGAAAATAAATATTATTTGTGGATTTCAAAAACAATTTTCTCGGTGCGTAGATCGGATACGCTTCGTTTCCCTGCTTTATATTTAACCACCATTGGTTCCATGGTACCATTACCATGGATGCTAAAAATATTACTCCACAACGTATTTGTTCAAATTAGATCATCACTTCCAGAATATTTAAAAATTTTTTTTGTTACAGAGCGGAGCTAACTGGCAATCCTGGTTTCCAATCGTCTCTAAGCATCATATCGAAAGGCCATGATGAGAAACCGTACAATCCTTTCGAGCACCGAACAGTAGAACACCCCAATTCGTAAGTACAACCAAGTATTTCAACCAAGAGTTATAGGATAGGACATCCTTTGATCCATAATATCCAGAAAATCCAGAAATAGCTAATTAATTACACAGATGCATACATACCTGGAAAAACGTGTATGCAGAAATGCATCTCTGCCTACTCTTTTTGGATATATATGCGTGATATTATGTATGTATATATGTATGTATGTTTAAGTAGAAGTACTGATAACAGTTTCGTTTTTTTTTTTTACTAACCGTTATGTTAGTTACCAATAAAACAAACCATTAAGATTATTTATTTTAATAATTCAGTCACTTGATTTCAGTCTCATACCGTATTAGCTCTTATTTTGTCCCGCCCTTGGACCCAAGTCACAACGTTCCTATATCTGATGACCTAGAACACCTTATATAGACGCCAGGAGCACATATGCAAATTAAAATTTTCATCGCATTGTTTTACTTTACCATTAAAGTGAGCGATTATAATTAATTACGTACGTAACTTTGATAAATCTTATACTTACGTGCTCTTGAATTGAATCTGGGACCGACGCCAGATATAAAAGTATTTTATTACTTCACATTTTTATTCTACTAATCTAACATTATGAAGGTACGAGACATATTAAATGTCTTTGTGCTGCAGAATTTTATTGTAAAATATTCAGACTTTATTATGTTCTTTATTAAATTACTCATCCCATTTAGACTCACCATATTAAATTCCTCGCTATCTCACAGTTACATATCATAACCTGTGAATTTCCGCTCATACAATTTCTACTTTGCAACTTGCAAAAAATTCTTTGCTCAATTTAAACGTGGAATTTGATGAAACTTCCTTACATGAAGTAGATAACATTTCCTATTAATTCTAAACTCATTGATGACTAAAGCCTTGGCCCTCTCATTTGTAGAGAAGGCCCGTGCCCAGCAGAAGGACGTACATGGGCTGAAGATGATTGAAATCGTTTTTACTTTCATTGATCACACTTTGTATTTCCATGATACTGGCAACCAACATTGGCCTGGTAAAAAAATGTAAAAAAAAAGAAACCAATGTCCATTCCCAATTAGAGTTATGGGGCCAAAAGGGGGTCAAATGAAGGGTTACAGACAAAAATTCCATGTCGGTATAAGTGTGTCGACTTACGAAAAATGGAAGTCTCTCGCCAATTGATGCTACTTTTAAACTTCGTATCGTATAAATCGTATTACCATTTATGCAGTTATCATTTTGTCGTCGAAAAGGCAAAACAAGTATCGAGTGAAGGTTACGCATTACCTACATGGTACAACACATATACAGAGTGTATTCAGACCGTGATCGGAAACTAAGGCAGGTAATATTTTGAAGTTTTTCTAACAACCATAGGTATAAAATGTATGTGGTTGTTAGGAAAACGTAAATTTTTTTTGTCGGAAATTTCTTTAACGCCAGGGCATTTATAATCATCTTAGCTATTACCTGCCTTAGTTTCCGATCACGGTCTGAATACATCCTGTATAAACATATAAAACCAAATGACACGTTTAAACGCCAGGTTCCGGGATCAGCTTGTAGGTCCAACAGACAACTAAAAACAACAAACATGAAATACACTATTTGAACCGCACTTACGATCAGGCGCTTGTGTAGTCACTTTGCATGCCTGTTCGACACAAAAAGCAAGGTAATACTCCACAAGGACAGTGGATTCGGTAAAGCGGTAGTCAGGCAGTATGTAGACCGAATCCAACAAATCGTTCTCATGTCTTTGCACGAGATTAACGTCTAGTGGACATTCAATAGATAAAAACTTTTAAACGCTCTATGAAAGAGTTGAATATTCTAACGTTCCACTCGCTCCATAATAGATAATCTCACGCCTATGTTTCCATACGAGTAGATAAAGATGTATAGGTATCTACATGCATGTTTTGCCAATCATGTTTTAAAGTCCCACAAATAGGGGACAAGTCTAGTGTTTGACTATCATAATCAGCCACTGCTGGGCTCTGCCTCCTCTACCATTGAGAGGGTTTAGGCTTAGTCCAGCATGCTGGCCTAGGTTGGGTTTGTGGGCTACACACCTACAAAATCCCTAACAACTTTTAGGTGTGCAGGTTTCATTACGATGTTTTCCTTCACCGTTAAAGTGATAATTTGTCGTAAATACACACATAGCTTCGAAAAGTCCTAGGTGTGTGCCTGGGGTATGAACCCGCGACCGTCGAGATTCTCGACCGCGCGCCAAGTGTCAAAGTTCAAATACTTTTTATTTCTAATTTGCTATTGTTTGTTTTTGTTTTTGTAAAATAAAAAATAAAAATAATTTAAACAAAACATTTAAATATACTGTAATTACTGCGTAAAGACTATAATTAACATGACTATACAACAATTGTTTTTACGCCGGAAATGTCGTACAGATTAACTGATAGGTACGATAGGCATGTGTTTTGTTTAAGCTGTCTATTTATTATTATTTTTTTAAATCAGTTATTTCTAATTATGGCATATGCATAACATGGAACAGCTAGCTGAAGGAGCAATAGATATGGACATAGACAATATCAGATCCTCCAAAATTGGACCGTTCACGGCTAACAAATAATGATTTATTCTAATTCTATACTATTTTTAATAAAGGTAAAACAGGATAGATTATACTCATTCCATCCTATGACCAAGAAGCGAAGTCTTTGAAAAATCGGAAACAAATTAAATCGAAGACTCGATCACTTCTCTTTTAAATCGGTTCTATTTCCAGGTATTTAGAGTAAATGATGTCAGATATAGGTTCATGATCATGAGTAGAAATGTGAAAAAAGTGCCGATGCGTAGTTTCCTATACAAAGATTTAAAATGAAATAAAAATTATTTATTGATTATATTACTTAGATTCAGTCCTCTTTTTACACGCTTTTTATTAGCTTCACTGTATGTTTGTTCGTAACCGACTCCTTTGGACTTGATTTTGACCCACTTCAAAAGGTCAGATTTTATTCAAAGTTATTTTAATTACCACCCGGTTCGGAAAGCGGATTTTACGAGAGAAGAACGGGAAAGAAACCTTAGTATTTTAGCACTTTTCGATACTGCAGCGTTTAGCATTTATTTGTGTTTTCTCGACTGCAACCTGACAGGAAAGCGCAGTGTAGGACGTCCTCCGACATGGTGGTCAGACGACCTAGTATAGGTCGCGGGACGTCGCTGGTTGCAGGCTGCTTCCAACAGGTCCCTGTGGAAGTCATTGGGAGACGCCTATGTCCAGAAGTGGACTTCCATTGACTGATGGATTGATTGATTGATTGAACCTGACAGTAAGTCGTAGAGAAATGACAGGAGTCCTTACAAAGATTTGTTACGTTCCTATCGTTTAGTTAAGAATTAAAGACAGAGAAGCAATAAAATTGAATGAGCATAATTCTAGAAGCATGATTGTCTCTAAAATATAAATATAATTAACTATAAATACACCCAACCGTCACATGCATACTTCTGACGCCACACTAAGATACAAGTCTTGTATCGTGGGTATCGGAAACTACGAGAGACTTACGGTCTCACAAAAACCCAGACTCGTTACAAATATTTATGGGTTACACAAACATTTGTCTCGGTTCGGAGATCGAACTCGCAATGAAACAAGTAAAACGAAAAAAATACGTTTGCAATTCTTTGAAAAATATTCACGTATATTTTTTGCAATGTCTTCCTTAACTATTTTAGAGCGTCAAGTGATAATTGACCATGAAGATGAAAAATTACTTCTAAAAGTTGAAGTGTCTTACGACAGTGCGTGTTAATTGTACTATCACGGTTTTTTTTTTTTTGTATATTTACTTACATATACATAGAACATCAGAACCAAATAACTGCCTCGCAGAAAATCCACGTAAGTGGATAAGTAATAATAATAAGTCGTGATGGCCTCGAGGTTTAGGCTCGCGTTCGAGAATCTCGGCGGTCGCAGGGTCAAACCCCAGGCACACACCTCTGCCTTTTCGGAGTTATGTGTGTATTCACAATGAATTATCACTTACTTTAACGGTGAAGGAAGACATCGTAATGAAACCTGCACACCTTAAAGTTGTTGGGAATCTCCTAGGTGTGTAGTCCGCCAACCCGCACTAAGCCAGCGTGGTGGACTAAGGCCTGACCTCCTCAGTTGGTGAGGAGGCCCGTGCCCAGTAGTGGGACGTATATGGGCTGATGATGATGATAGAAAATCCACGTGAAACAATATTTTTGTGTTGCGTTCTACAAGTTAGGAAGTTTTTGGCACATTTCATGATTCCGTGCTGCTACCGAGAATTTCTTAATGAAAAAAACCAAAAACACTTTGCCTTACACGGGAATTGAACTTGAGGCCACACTACGGCACTCACTAGTGCCGCAAGATTACTAGGTAGTTAACTATAATGTGACAGTGGAAAACCTTAAGTCGTAACGAAGCTGAGCCTAGATGATAGTCTATCAATAAATGTAACATTGTAACAGGCGTTGTGAGGGATGTATTTTCATTAATTCATATACAAAACTTACAACTTACTTAAAAGCATTTTCATGTGGGTCAACTAAATAAAATTTATTCAATTCATGAGTAGGATTTTTAAAAGTGTAATTTAAATTGCTTATTCATTTTTATATTAAAATTTCGGTGCGTTTTTGGAGAAAAAAAAAACTCTGATAATTATTCATAATGAATTTCTTCGTGTGGAAATATTGAAATATAATTTGCATTAAATTAAAATTTCCTATTTAAAAAATGAAGATAAAATTAAATCTAACTGATTTAGAGTATAAAATTGCAGTGCAAAAAATTCGACCCTCAATAAGAATCGTATTTGTTTAAATACATTTTAAAATATCATATTATATTCAAATAAAGGTAACTCTTTATTAAAGTCTTTGAAAACAGGAACGATGTTTGTTTAGGCCTGAAGAATATTTAAAAGACTGTAATAATAAAACAAACATACACACTTTATACCATAAGGATAGGTAAAGACATTTAAACGTTATAAACTTCCATTTGGACACACCTATTTTTCCTTCTTCATCATCCTTATACTAACCTTTCTAAAGAATTTTTTTCTTTGATTTTTGTATATTCTCTACGAACTTCCTTTTCCGACTCTATCACCCACAATCACTCGATAAATTGGTCTCCTAAGTCGCCTTTCGTCCTCTACGTCAGCATAAATATCAATCACCGTAATGCAGCGAATATCGAATTCAGCCTCCAGCCTTCAATCGAGCAAACTAGGTCGTCATGGAAATTAATTACCTGAGCTATGCGGGTGGATCCGCTAGCATGTTGTCGAGAGCTGGCGACCTTGCCTGGCTTTGTGTACATCTTTCAAAACAGCCTTTAAAATGAAATATTATATTATTATTCATCATCATCATCATCAGCCCATATACGTCCCACTGCTGGGCACGGGCCTCCTCTACCAATAAGAGGGTTTATGCCTTAGTCCACCACGCTGGCCTAGTGCGGGTTGTCGGACTACACACCTAAGAAATTCCTAAGATCTTTTAGGTGTGAAGGTTTTATCACGATGTTTACCTTTACCGTTAAAGCAAGTGATAATTCATTGTGAATACACTCATAACTTCGAAAAGTCAGAGGTGTGTGCCTGGGGTTTGAACCCGTGACCGCCGAGATTCTCGACCGCGCGGCGGCGCGCCTAAACCTCTAGGCCATCACTGCTTATTAAATATTATATAAGTAGTGATGGCCTCGAGGCACCTTTAGCTTTAACCGATTGTGCAACGGAGACAATATTGAAAAATATGTTTACATTTAACGCATAGTTTATGCTTAATGAAAATACCGTCTACTAACAAACAGCGATATTTTACGTATTTAATTAGTTACTGACATGTTTTCAAGATAACATGTGTTTATGAATATACATTACCCAAGTTAATTGCGTTGTTTATGTTTGTGAAATTTATCAGTCCCGTAACGCAATTGGCTAGACACCAGCTTATTGAGGCCTTAGTCCACCACGCTGGCCTAATGCGGGTTGGTAGACGGCAACAGGACAAATGTTTGTGTGGTCCACAAATATTTGTTACAGGTCTGGATGTTTGTGAGACCGAAAAGCCTCTCGTAACTTCGTATTTCGTAGGTAACAACTAGCCATATGGGGTATATTGGTTTGTGAAATGTCAATAAGAATATAAAGAGGATAGAAGGGTTATAAAGAGAAAGAAAAACGTAAGATGGCAATTGGTTCGGGAGTGACTAAATTCCATTAAGAAACACGAGCAATGATCACCCCGTACTTTAGTATTTAAATCATTACTCTGATGTCAGATATGACTACCTTTTTTCATTGATAAAAATTGAATGGATGAAAACACATCTTATATAGATCTTATATAGATCTTGGGCAGCACTGCCCATTCACATTATAGGAAGAACATCCTAAAATAAGGAATCTATTATATTCAACTTCCACAAATACAGAATTCCGCACGACGTTCTCTAGGTACGTTCGCACGACGCAAATAATTGAGTGCTATTTCTTTTTGTTCACAGAACTATAGGTTCCATCGTCCATCTCCTCAAAGCATGTCTTGGATCAGGTCTTCTGGCGATGCCAGCTGCCTTCAAGAACTCTGGTTTGGTTGCTGGTACTATCGGGACTTTGATGGCTGGTGTCATATGCACCCACACAGTACATATATTGGTAAGTCTAATTTCCTTTCTACCAATGTAACACTCGCACAAATGAGGTTGTGGAAGGCAGAGGTTAATCTATACCCTCATTTTGCCAGCTGCGTTTTAGCTACACGTATTAGAGAATGACTTAATTTTTTTTAGTTTTTCGGGCACATTGACTGTGCTGTTATTGAGAATTCCTAAATCGAAAATCTTAAGTCCACTTTCACCGATATGGGAACAGACCATCCCGAACACACGATCCCAATACTTACACTTATACCGCAAGGTCATATTATCCATCCATAAAATATTATAAACGCAAAATTAACTCTGTCTTTCTGTTACACTTTCACTTCTAAACCGCTGAACTAACCTGATATTTTTGTATGGAGATACATAGGACCTTACAATAGGACATAGGATACTTTTTATCCCAGAAAAATGCAGTGTTCCTCGGGAATGAGCACAAAGTTCAAAATTGCTTCCGTACGGAACTCACAGATAATAAATAAATATAAAATTGTTGCGGTCGCCGTGATTGTGTAGATACCACGCCCGTCCTGTTTTTTTTATTATTATTTAAGAATACAAACAATATTGCTACATAGGAAAACTAATAAGCAATTCTAAACACAAACATTTTCTATATAATTATATCAAACGTAAATAAAACGGAAACGTGATAATTTTATCCCGCTAATTATATTTATTATTCATTGAATACAAAAACCATGACCTTACACCAAAAACTGATGATAAAAATACACCATATAACGTTAAATTTGGAACCGAACCACAAGAGTTTAAAGATATAAGAACCAGTTTCATAATTTCATGAAACGATATCATCTACTCCAAATATAACATTCAAGTATTGGCTCGATGTACCTTTACTCAAACTATGTAGCATAAAAATGAGGTCAATAAGTTTTTGCTTATATCTGGCTGATATCCAAAATTTGGGCATATGATTCTGGAACTAAAACATATGTACGAATAAATTACGAGGTAATAAGTTTATTCAATTCTACTTACTTTCTTTTGCCAATATTCACTCACGTTGCAATAGACTGATCAAATGTATATAAAAGATACTTCAACCAAAAAAATCGGTTACACTCTCCTATTTCTGGCAACTATTTCATAACATTTTTTTGTCACTAAATGGCATGGCATTCAAAAACAATTATTATATGCTATGATATTTGGACAAAATGGCGAGTAAAACATTTTCTACATACATACATACATAAACTCACGCCTGTATTCCCCGAAGGGGTAGGCAGAGGTGCATTTCTGCACCCACATTTCGCCAGGTATGTATCAGTCCCACGTAATAGGAGGCGAGCCTATTGCCGTTTTTCGGGCACATTTCCAGACTCCGTTCTGTTACTGAGAATTTCCTAATGGAAAAACCCAATAACACTTTGCCCGACCCGAGAATCGAACCCAGGACCTCTAGATCGCACGGCACATACTTGTACCGCGAGACCACGAGGCAGTCAGGCAGTAAAATATTTTCTGTATACGAATATATCCTAAATCCGTTGAGGTTTGGTTAAATATTCACTCGCGTCCCGTTTGTTATCTCATGAAGAATAGTCATTAGTCATTTTTTATGATTGATTCTTGGGAGTGAACTCAGTTGAATTATTTGACACAGCTATTTTTATATGTGGGTAATTTTCTTCCCATTTGAAACCTTCAGGCAAAGTCTCGGAGAAATCACCTCTGCACTGATTCTATATTATGCTATATTTTTTTTCGTTACAATATAATTCTTAAGTAGCAAATAGAGTAACCTATTTCGCAACTCGGTTTTATAAATGGTTTCTATGTTAAAAAACACATCCTTTAATTATCTCTCGATGTCACGTAAGTTTTGAACCATAATGTTAGTAAATGTACCCAACACTACCATTATCTCGTTCTATTTTCTATTAAACTACACATCGCACGCAAAAATACGACAGTTTTTTCTCGCTAGTATGTACAATGAATCTGTCTTTACATTATTCTCCTATTTACCCCTTTAAATTATATCTAAGTCGAGAACAATTTCATTCACAAAATAACAATCTCATTAAAAGGTTATTAAAATGAATTCAGCGATCTAAATTTTATACATCTCTGAGATTTAATTACTGAAGCCAATATTAGAACAATGACTTCTGGTAAACTAATAAGTTTCTGATTAAAAACAGTTCAAAGTTAATCCACACTAGGATTAATTAAACTGTTAATAGTGGTTTTAATTATTCCGAATGTAGAAGTTTGCCGATTCCCAGTATTATCTACCTAGTTCTTGTTAGAAATTTCAATATACATTACCCCTTTTTGTGATTTACCTCAAACATTGTGAAGGGACAATGACTCTAAATAATTGGGAAATCGTCACAACTAATTATACATACTTAAGTAAGTATTTAAGTATGTATATTTGTATCTTTAAGACTGCCTCGTGGCCTCGCGGCACAAGTATGAGCCATGCGATCTAAACGTCCCAGGTCCGATTCCCAGGTCAGGCAGTGTTATTGAGTTTTTCCATTAGGAAATTCTCAGTAGCAGCACGGAGTCGGTGAATGTGCCCGAAAAATAGGAATACCCTATTACGTTGGATTGATACATACCTGTCAAAATGTGGTTGCAGAAATACACCTCTGCCTACCACTCTGGGGAATGCAGGTGTGAGGTTACGTAAATATATGTATGTAAATACTGTACATTATATTTCAAGGCGTAGAAAAGGTGGATTGCTAGCCACCATTTCTGATCTTTATATTAAGAGTTACGTAAAAGAGTGCGAGGCCATTGCAATTTACCTGGTACGTTTCTACATTCCGTGTTATGCCCGATCTAAAAATCAAGAACGGGATCTTCAGTTCGCACAGAAACATTATTTTCAATTTAATTTAGTCACGATTCAGGTCTCTTATTTATTATTATCTTAATTATTTATTATTTCTCAAGTCTTATTTATTATTTGTATAGTTTCGAGAATTAATGCCAATTAAAGAAGCGTTGAGCTTTAAACAAGGCGCGTACTCTCAGGCATTTTAATACTTAATACCAAACAATGGAACTTCGCATTAAGTTTTTTGAAAGTTTAATTTTGTTAGTGTCCTTATAATTTTTTGATGGTTTCATAAATAAATAAATAACTTAAATACAATGGATACGATCGAGCATTGAGGCCCTCGAGGCTTAGGCGCGTGATCGAGAATCTCGACAGTCACAGGTTCAAACCCCAGACACACACCTCCGGATTTTACGAAGTTATGTGTGTATTCGTAATGAATTATCACGTACTTTAATGCTGAAGGAAAACATCCTGAGGAAATCTGCACACCTAAAAGTTCTCAGGTGTGTAGTCCGCCAACCTGCACTGGGCCAGCGTGGTGGACTGAGGCCTAAACCCTCTCAGTTGTAAAGAAGACCCGTGCCCAGCAGTGGGACACATATGGGCTGATGATAATATAATAATAATTTCCTTATAATCGATACACATTGATGTTTTGGGGTCTTCATAGTTTCACTATTAATAGTCTAACTATTAAGAGAAGACTTACGTCTTAGTGTGGACTACTGTTTGCAATTAAGATACCGGGTTGACATGCCGGGTCGAGCAGTGATTTTTTCATAAAAAATGATCAGTAGTAACACAGTTTTAAATCTACGGGGATACCAGCATGAGACAATACGTAAACTGACTGCCTCGTGGTCTCGCGGTACAAGTATGTGCCGTGCGATCTAGAGGTCCTGGGTTCGATTCCCGGGTCGGGCAAAGTGTTACTGGGTTTTCCATTAGGAAATTCTCAGTAGCAGCACGGAGTCTGGAAATGTGCCCGAAAAACGGCAATAGGCTCGCCCCCTATTACGTGGGCCTGATACATACTTGGCGTAATGTGGGTGTAGAAATACACCTCTGCCTACCCCTTCAGGGAATACAGGCGTGAGTTTATGTATGTATGTATGTACAATACGTAAGTAATATATTTCTGCTACCTCTCTTGGGTATATCGCGTGTCAAAAAAATAGTGAAGCACTTGAGTATTATCACAAACTGCGTACGTGGCGACGTTATCCCTAGAGAGCTTCTATTTCCCCGGGATACTGTGTCATCTCATCACGCGAACTACATGTAAGCCATTTTATTTGCGGCGCGACCACACACATTGTGTAAGTTTGGCACAATCATGAACGAAATGTGATAGCACTTTTGTATTTGTCTATCAGAGCAGATAAGAAATCTTAGGTCTATATATTATAAAGAGTATTGATTGAAATAGTAAGATGAAAATTAAATTTTATATGATAACTAGTAAGCAGTAGTAAGTAAGTAGTAAGCAGTGATGGCCTCGAGGTTTAGGCGCGCGGTCGAGAATTTCGGCGGTCGCAGGTTCAAACCCCAGGCACACACCTCTGACTTTTCGAAGTTATGTGTGTATTCACAATGAATTATCACTTGCTTTAACGGTGAAGGAAAATATCGTGATAAAACCTGCACACCTAAAAGTTCTTAGGAATTTCTTAGGTGTGTAGTCCGCCAACCCGCACTAGGCCAGCGTGGTGGACTAAGGCCTAAACCCTCTCAGTTGTAGAGGAGGCCCGAGCTCAGCAGTGGGACGTATTTGGGCTGATGACGATGACGATGATAACTAGTGGCCTGTCCGAGCTCCGACTTAGTACAATAGGTATATTTTTTGTCTACTGTGTATTAAATATTCAAATACTATGGATCAACTCCATTATTTATTTCTGATTTAAAAGTACTAAAAAGGTAACATTAGAAAAGTTAAAACAGTCCATATGTTTTTTTTTTAATGTTGCTTATTTCATTTTTTCGTAGGAACTTCCTACTGATAATATTCGCGCGTGGTGGCATGACCATGGGAAATAGGGATTCTTTTATCATCATCATCATCATAATCAGCCCAAATACGTCCCACTGCTGGGCACGGGCCTCCTCTACAACTGAGAGGGTTTAGGCCTTAGTCCACCACGCTGGCCTAGTGCGGGTTGGCGGACTACACACCTAAGAAATTCCTAAGAACCTTTTAGGTGTGCAGGTTTTATCACGATGTTTTCCTTCACCGTTAAAGCTTTATTCTTTTATACAGATTGTAAATAGACCGTGATCTAAAACTAATACAGGTAATAGTTTCAGTGATTTCAAGCACATTAACGTTGAAAATAAACCCAAAAAATTACGTTTTCCTGATCACCATAAATATAGTACAATTAATACTAACGGTGTTTATTTTTTATTTTTTTTATACTGGCACGGCAACGTGACTCCACTGTACCTGATGGTAAGCACAGTGGAGTCCAAAAAAATAATACCGACCAGCGAGAAACGATATGTTCACCCGCTGGTCGACACAATCATGCCGGCCTGCACGGTGGTTAAGAAAACGTCATTTTTGTTTTTTTATCGTTTAGTTCAGTTTTTTGCGTCAATGTGTTTGTATTCACCATAACAATTATTTGTCTTCAGTCACAGTTTGTTCACATCCTGAATAATATTATGTATTTGTATATGAATAGATTATATGACCCATATTTATGTACAGCATGATCAAAAAAGCAGTGATGGCCTCGAGGTTTAGGCGCGCGGTCGAGAATTTCGGCGGTCGCAGGTTCAAACCCCAGGCACACACCTCTGACTTTTCAAAGTTATGTGTGTATTCACAATGAATTATCACTTGCTTTAACGGTAAAGGAAAACATCGTGATAAAACCTGCACACCTAAAAGTTCTTAGGAATTTCTTAGGTGTGTAGTCCGCCAACCCGCACTAGGCCAGCGTGGTGGACTAAGGCCTAAACCCTCTCAGTTGTAGAGGAGGCCCGTGCCCAGCAGTGGGACGTATTTGGGCTGATGATGATGATGATGATGATGATCATTCCGTAAGGTCTGGTACGGTCGGTAGAGTAAAATTGATTGGCTTCACCAAGGTTGTACAATTTCACAAATAATAGAAGGGAAGCAACCATACCATCACTTTCCTATTTCAGAATAAAAAAAATGATTACACACAAAAAACCATTTTCAAGCGTCTAATTATTCTACACAATAAAAATTATAATTCACATAATCTAAAACTATTCATACAATATTTCTTATTATTTGATATTCATTTACATTCATTATACTTTCTTATATAAATGAAAAAAATCGTTCAAAGACTTAATTTTCATTAAAAATAAACTGAATGTTTGCTTACGTTTTTATATCGGATACCAAAGGAACAATGTAATTATGAGAATTTTCTTCATGTACATAAAGCAACGAAAAAAAAATTCTCGCATTTCTTGGTAAAAATTAATCAGATAGTTTTAAAGGTTTTTTCCATCCAATTCATAAGGGTAAGGTACAAAAATAAGTATTAGAGAAATTTCTTCTTAACCTTTAAACTATATGATAATTCATTGTGAACACTTAATAGCGGAAACTCAGAGGTGTGTAACTGCAATTTAAAACCAAAACCCCCGCAATTTTGTCTCAGTCGAGTGCCTTATCTTTGAAGCCATCACAACTTCTCACTTCTGCATCTACTCCACAAATGTCAGTTACATATTATGCCTAATAGCATCTTAACAAGAAGTTCTCATGAATATAAATATGGCCTGTTAGAATTACAGATGCCCGAGTATTTCCCATTATCATATAGAACGTTTGGTTCTCATTTTCTGAACGATTGTAGTAAACAATGATGACGTAAGTTAAGGAAAGTGTCTACACACTTGATAAGGATCGGCAATTGGCTGTTTTTCTGGTTTAGTTCATAAACGGTAGTGATAAAATACAAACAAGTAAGCTATAAATGTCTTTCATTAAAATATAGTACCTGGATGACCGAGCTTTGCTCGGTTTTTTTTTTTTAATTGTGTTTTTTGGAAATTATATTTAAGTACGAATTACTAATAAAGTGATGAAATATGAATAATGTTACTTAACAACGCCATCTGCTGTTGTGTCGTTAAAGCAATTAGTTGCTCACAAAAGTTAGTATTATTATTCGCCAATAGATGTCAGGAAGAGTCATATTTTTCAGTTGATTTTTGTTATTTTTCTTCCAAATGACATTTTCTAAAAATGATTCCTAGCTAGATCGATTTATCGCCCCCGAAACCCCCTATATACTAAATTTTATGAAAATCGTTGGAGCCGATTCCGAGATTCCAATTATATATATATATATATATATATATATATATATATATATATACAAGAATTGCTCATTTAAAGATATAAGATAAGATAAGATTCAACAGTCACCTACATACTTCTGATTTCATACTAAAATACAAAATGTGTCGTGGGTTTCAGAAACTACAGAAACTTTTCGGTCTCACAAAGACCCGAAACATTTTTTTGTGGATCACACAAACCTTTGTCTCGGTGCGGGGATCGAACCCGCGGCCTCTCGTTTCGCAAGCTGGTGCATAACCAACTGCGCCACGGGGCTGGTTATATATTTTTGCCATCCAGTAAGCCATAAATGTATTTATCAAAATATATTCAACAGTCACGTACATAGATTTGACTTCTTACTAAAATACAAGTCTTGTGTCATGTGGGTACCAGAATTGGTACTGGTACCCAAACGTAGTCGTTTGACTTTTCAGTCTCACAAACACTCCAAGCCAGATAATAATATATATGGTGTAACAGTTAAACTTATATTGCCTTATCAATTGTTTGCCCAGAAGCTAGAAACAGGCCACAGTATTTTAAATAAACTACTCAAATTTGCCGGTTCTTAAGACAAGCTTATGTTAATTTTAAAGAGAGAAGATAGGTAATTGAAACACAGGTATTGAAAAAAAAATCATTTAAGTTTTAATGTAATGATCATCATCATCAGCCTATATACGACCCACTGCTGGGCACAGGTGTCCTCTACAACTGAGAGGGTTTAGGCCTAAGTCCACCACGCTGGCTTAGTGCAGGTTTGCGGACTACACACCTAAGAACTTTTAGGTGTGCAGGTTTTCTCAAGATTAATGTAAGTGATAATTCATTGTCAATACACACATAACTTAACTTACATAACATAAAACGATATGAAACACATTTACGGAACATATTGCTCAGAAATATATGACAGGCATTTTTTTAAATGTTTCCATAAGATGAGCACATGATTCGCTTCCTCTACCATTACTACCTAAGAGTATAGTGGAAAGATCTAAAATCCTTACTAATATTATAAATGCGATTGTAACTCTGTCTGTCTGTCTGTCTGTCTCGCTTTCCTGCTAAAACTACTGCGCCGATTTAAATGAAATTTGGTACACAGATAGTTTGGAGCCTGAGAAAGAACATAGGCTACTTTTTATTGCGGAAAAGGGGTTTTAAGGGGTTGAAAGGGGGGATGAAAGGTTGTATGGAAGTATTGTCATTTTTAAAGCTAGAATGATGAAACTTTTTTATATGGCTTTTATTACATCATTACATCATATATATGATAGATATATATACACAATATAAGAATTATATTAAAAGTTCTTTTTTTTTAAATCCCTTAATATGTTATAAATGAGAAAATAATTAGGTATATGACTGTTACGCTTTCACTTGTATCATTATATTACACGACGCGACGTTACTTCTTGAATAGATTGACTAAAAAACCTGTACTGCAGTCCTATGTTTAGTATTAAATTTCGAGGATAGGCAAATTCACTTGACTGAACTTTGCAAACAAAAAAAATACTGTTTTTTTATTATTTCAAAACAAATATACCTACTCTTTGAATCGCATTAAATAATAAAAAAACCGTCATATTTTTCAGTCTGATTCACAGTCATAGAGTATTTTGTGTAAGACTAGTAGTGGTACAAAAGAAAAAAATTGAATATAAATCTCCATACGAAAAATAATTTTAATCAGTTTAAATTCTTTTTAAGTTTATTCGTTACAAACAAGACAATACAAATATTTCCTCTTTACAATATCAGTATAGACAAAGCCAGTTGGACATTAAATGAACGCAATGAAAAATGACATTTATTTTCATTCCATTGGTGTTTTTTTGCTATCTTATAACTCAGTTCTGTGACGTTTCTTCCGATCTGAATTACTCAAACGCGATATTTATGAGATGGTTACTGATAAATTCAGTTTATCTCCAGCATCGCTCCCGTAAAGTGATGTATAAACATTTACCATATATAATTATGCCCGAGAGAATGTGACGTTCTTTGCTATACCTATTCTTCGCTAGCTAAAGAAAATAGCCTCTCCCTATAGACGGCTCAGAGTCACTCAACGAGCTATGGAGAGGGCTATGCTCTGGGTTTCCGTACGAGATCGAATCAGAAATGAGGAGATCCGTAGGAGAACTAAAGTTACCGACATAGCCCAGCGGATTAGGAAGTTGAAGTGGCAATGGGCCGGGCACATAGCGCGGAGAACTGATGGCCGATGGGGCCAAAAAGTGCTCGAGTGGAGGCCACGTACCGGAAAGCGCAGTGTGGGACGTCCTCCGACAAGATGGTCGGACGACCTGGTAAAAGTCGCGGGACGTCGCTGGATGCAAGCTGCTTCGAACAGGTCCCTGTGGAAGTCATTAGGAGAGGCCTATGTCCAGCAGTGTACTTCCATTGGCTGATGAATATAGAAAATATTCACTTGTAAATCATATTTAAGAAAGAAAGAAAGAAAGAAAAAGATTTTATTGTTGGCCAGTGCACGAGAATACAAAAAATAAAATAAAATAAAACAATTAGTAACTATAATTCACACAGCCAACAATGGTCCCCTCATTCAGCTACATGCTGCAATTCCGCTTGCACGGAGTTGCAGCGCTGATTTTCAATGAGGAGACCAAGTGACAAAACGGACGCTAGGTTGACGTACAGGCAATAAAAAAATAAAATAAAAACTTAATAACAATAGTATAAATGTACAATAAAGTATAGTAAAAGTAATAAATTACATTACATTAACAAAATCATTCAACAATGAAAAAAAAAAAAAAAACGATTTATATTAATTCATTTATTTCCAGTGCTGCTACTAAAAATGACCTACCTGTAAAACTTCTAACACTAAGCCCAGGTCCGGCAATCATACCATGAAGCTCTCATTTCACTAAGTAGTTTAAGTCACGTGACCAACGAATCAGTATAAACAGAAAACGAATGAATAAATCGTATTCCGTTACTCTTAATAATTATGTAAATGTGAAAATAAGTTCGTTTATTCCTTTTTTAGGTTTAATCATGGAACTGATTTGAATTTCAGTCCTGCCTCGTGGTCTCTGGGTTTGATTCCCGGGTTGGGCAAAGTGTTATTGGGTTTATAATCCCTAAGAACATTCCATAACAAAAAGAATGTGTGTGTCGAAATCCTTCTATGTCTATTTATCCGTTCCTAGTTCCTCCGTATTTGAGTAACTGACACCCAAAATATTTTACTATTACTAGTATAAGTAATGCAGCCTTTGCATGGAAGTTTGTGATTCAACCACGCTAGAACGACTGAACGTAGTTATGCGTTCCCATACTACACATCGTACGATGGTAGTACCTTAGAAACGCATTACGCCATCAGCGATGATTCACACTAAATAATATCATCGATTTCCATGGAAGTAATGATGTCGAAGCAAATTCCTTTGGTTCAGATTAAACAATCGATTTGCATTAAATAATTTCCCGGTAACATTACCAATGGGTCATGTTGCCCATTCATGTGTGCATATGTGACAGCACACATACTTAGGTTAAGATCATATAAAAACCAACTGTATTTTAACTTATGATTCTTCTTTTGTTAGTAGCTGTATGTATAACATGTAATTCTCGTGTAATTATAAAATTAAATTATATTTTTGATACACGCCGAGAGTTTATATTTGACTACGTATTTAGTATGCTATGTTACTCGTTGATTATGTTCCTTTCCATTGATGAAATAGTTTCAACGCGAAAACTGTACAAACAAACTCTTTCACATATCATAGGTAAGGAAATAGAGATGTTTTATGTCACATGGTGTACTACTGATAATTTTACATACATACATACATAATCTCACGCCTGTACACAGAGGTGCATTTCTGCACCCACATTTCGCCAGGTATGTATCAGTCCCACGTAATAGGGGGTGAACCTATTGCCGCTTTCCCAAATTCTAAAAAAAAAACAATAACACTTTGCCCGACCCGGGAATCGAACCCGGGACCTCTAGACTGGTACACGGCCGCGAGACCACGAGTCAGTCCATAAGGATTCGTATCATAAGTAGTAAATGTTTAATGTCACTGGGTGCAAGTGTGTTCCGTTTGTAATACCTACAGCATAAATGTTGTGTACGTTTCAGGTGAAAACATCACAAGAGGTTTGCGTGGAGGCTAAAAAGCCCTCAATGAGCTTTGCGGATACATGCGGTGCTGCGTTCACATACGGCCCGAAGAGACTGCAGAAATGGGGGGGCTTTGTGAAGTAAGTGCCTGCTACTTATCGAGTCTGTTTTCTTGTTTAAGAATACTCGTATGTAGATGTATAACTATTTATAAGTGTTAGTATTATACATACAAGTGAAACTGAAAGCGTAGGCAGATGTGAATTTCTACACCCACATTTCACCAGGTATTTTTCAGTCCCACGTAATAGGAGCCGCTAATATTGCCGCTCATCGGGCACAATTCCAGTCTCAGTGCTGTTACTGAAAATTTCCCAATGGAAGAACTACACTTAGTTCTTAGTATCACTACACTTTGCCCGACCCGGAAATCAAACCAGGGACCTCAAGATATATGTATGTAACGGATCAAATGATACATCATCAGCCCATATACGTCCCACTGCTGGGCACAGGCCTTCTCTACAATTGAGAGGGTTTAGACCTTAGTCCACCACGCTGGCCTAGTGCGGGTTGGTGGACTACACACCTAAGAAATTCGTAAGAACTTTTTAGGTGTGCAGGTTTCATCACGATGTTTTCCTACGCCGTTATAGTGCGTTATTAATTGTGAATACACACATAACTTCGAAAAGTCAGAGGTGTGTGCCTGGGGTTTGAACCGTTGAGGTTTGAGGGGTTTTAACACCCTGTATAAAAGATAAGTAATATTACGTATTCAGTTTGCACGCTATATTACACATACGACCTGAATAAAGAATTAAATGTTAAAAAATAAATTTAATTAAGAACAGACCAATTTATATTATCAGTTGACATTAATCATTTATTTAGTTCGGCAGTTTTAACGAATCAATTTCGAAAGTTTTATTTATGCCGTGTACTTATGTATTTAGTACAAAAATAATTTTATCTCACTCGAGAAGATTAAGCAGTTTGCTTCGGTAAACGAGAAGAGAGCGGCGCAAAATTAATACCCTCCTTATGATATCTAGATTAGCGCCAAGGTAATTTCATAAAAAAACACATCGGATCTTCAATAACATTGAAATTCTTAGCCTTCCCGACTTAAACATTTTCTTATTTAGAACCGTTGCAGTTAATACTCATTTGTTTTGTATAACACGCCATTTCTTAACTTTATATGATCATAATCTAATGATGGGCTAATGCCCATATCCCTCATGCTGGGCACGAGCCCAGTTTTGAAAGGCAAGCTAGGCTTTTGGGCTTCTATGGAAGTACCGCTATTGCTCCAGCCTACTCTAAAGCTGAGAGGGTTTAGGACTCATTCCACCACGCTGGCTTGCTTCTAAGAACTTTTAGGTGTGCAGGTTAAAGTACGTGATAATACATTTCTACATTTCAATTTCTAAGCCATAAGCATCTCAGGCTCTCAGCACGTTTCCTCTGTTACGCTTAAAGGACCTATTATACTAGGAGCGAGGGACTATACAAAACATTGTATCGAATTTTACCAGCCTCGTATAGGCCCTCCCTGTCTTGGCGTACCTTCTTAAAACAAGTATTGAAGAACAAAGAATCATTGGCTTGAGTGTGCCACTGGTATTGTATGATATATATAATAATATATATGCCTCGTGGTCTCGCGGTACAAGTATGTGCCGTGCGATCTAGAGGTCCTGGGTTCGATTCCCGGGTCGGGCAAAGTGTTATTGGGTTTTTCCATTAGGAAATTCTCGGTAACAGCACGGAGTCTGGAAATGTGCCCGAAAAACGGCAATAAGTTCACCCCCTATTACGTGGGACAGAAATGTGGGTACAGAAATGCACCTCTGCCTACCTTTTCGGGCAATACAGGCGTGAGTTTATGTATATGTATGTATATATATAATATAATATAATAATAACGTCAATTTTGTTCACAGATCATTGGTAGACTACTCAATGGTGCTAGCGTACATCAGCATACTGTGTGTCTACGTCGTCTTCATTGGATCCTCATTCAAGGAAGTAAGTAGAAAGAAGATAAATACGTACACACTCACGCCTGAATCCCATAGGATAGGGAAGGCAAAAACTATTGTATGCCACAAGCTACGAACCTGATACGTCACCTTTGCTTCTTCAACATCTATACATCGTCTCATATAAATACATCGGTTATGGTTACTCCTTACTAGACAGAAGTAGTGATGGCCTTGAGGTTTAGGCGCGCGGTCGAGAATCTCAGCGGTCGCCGGTTTAAACCCCAGGCATACACCTCTGACTTTTTGAAGTTATGTGTATATTTACAATGAATTATCACTTACTTTAAAGGTGAAGGAAATAACGTGAGAAAGCCTGCACACCTAAAAGTTCTTAGGAATTTCTTAGATGTGTATTCCGCCAACCCGCACTAGGCCAGCGTGGTGGACTAAGGCCTCAACCCTCTAAGTTATAGAGGAGGCCCGTGCCCAGCAGTGGGACGTATATGGGCTGATGACGATGTTAACTTTTTTTTTTTTTTTTTTTTTTGTTCATTAGTATTTGCAATCAGCCCTAGGGCTATGAGCAAATATGTTCCGTGATATTGTCATGGAGAGTGGCTTCCCATTAGAAGCATCAACTCATTTGCTACATAGAGCTACTGCCGGTCTTCTAGCTCTAGGATATGATGACGTTTTAGTCGTCTCAAATACTGGTCCATAGTGAGTTGGCGAGCGAGCTCGTTGGGGTGATGTGATAACCGCTCTTTGTATTTGGCTGCTAGGCTCCGAATTTCCTCTCTGACCGTTCTCATTTCAAGGTGTTGGTGTACTTCAGTGTTCGTTATATACCATGGTACTTTTGCAATTGTTCTGAGGATCTTGTTCTGTTGTCGCTGAAGTATGTTTATATTTGAGTCGCTTGCGCTGCCCCACAGTTGCAGGCCGTATGTCCAAATGGGCTTAAGAATTACTTTGTATATAAGGAGTTTGTTGTCCAGAGAGAGTCTCGAGTTCCTTCCTAGCATCCAGTACAAGCTGTTGAACTTTAGCTTGAGCTCTTGCTTTTTACATTTGATGTGGTGCTTCCAGGTTAATCTGCGATCAATGTGTAGGCCAAGATATTTAACATGGTCACTGTGAGGTAGTGTACATTGACCTAGTTTTACAGGTGGGCAGTCTCCTTTTCTAAGAGTGAATGTGATCTGTGCAGACTTTGCAGCACTAGCCTTTATTTTCCACTTTTGTAGCCATTCATTTACTTTGTTAAGGGCCTTCTGCAGGTGCTTTGATGCTTGTTTTGGATCTACATTGCTTGCCAATATGGCAGTGTCGTCTGCAAATGTAGCTGTGGTTACCCCTGGTGTTAGCGGTAAATCAGCAGTATACAGCGTGTAAAGCATCGGGCCAAGCACAGATCCTTGTGGCACTCCGGCGTTAATCTCTTGGAACTCAGAAGTGGCATCACATTCTCTTACATAGAATGTGCGATCCTCGAGGTAAGATTTGAATATTAAAAAGTATGAGTGAGAAATATTCTGTTTGATTTTACATAGCAGTCCTTTGTGCCAAACCTTGTCAAAAGCCTGCTGGATATCCAAGAATGCTGACGAGCAGTATTCTCTTCGTTCTAAAGACTTTCTGATAACGTCGCATACTCTGTGGGCTTGTTCCACTGTGCCATGCCCTTCTCTAAATCCGAATTGGTGATCTGGTATCACCTTCCGCTCTAAGAGACTTGGCATAATTCTGCGGAGTATTATTTTCTCCAGTACTTTGGATAGAATGGGCAACAGACTGATTGGCCGATAAGATGATTTTTCGGTCATTAATTTGCCTGCCTTGTAGATCATGATGATTTCCGATATTTTCCATGCACTCGGGAAGTACCCTATTCGTAGCATAGCGTTAAAGATGATGGTGATGAAGACAATAGCCCTCCTGGGTAGTTCCAGTAGTACTTCCTTTGTGATCAGGTCGTAGCCCGGTGCCTTTTTGCTGTCAAGTCGTTTGATAGTTTTTATGACTTCCGCGGGAGACACAGGTTTAGGAGGGAGGTCCATTTGAAAGTCTTGTTCAAGAATGCGGTCAACGTATTTTTCCGATGAGTTGTCCTGTGTTGCATTAGGTTCAAAAACGCCTACTAGATGATTTGCAAACAAGTCTGCTTTGTCCTGGCATGTTCTGGCCCAACCGTTTTCCATTTTTATTGGGGCTTTTGGTATGTTAGGTCTGTCACACGAGCGTGTCATTTTCCAAAGCGAGTAGTTGGTGGCTTTAGTAGCAGTTAGAGACTCCAACTTTAATTGTATAGTCAAGTCGTTGGCCTGTTTTATTGCCTCCTTCAGTTTCGCAATGGCCTTATTAAGGGCGGTTTTGTCTTGCGGATGGCGGTTTAGCTGCCAGACTCTACGGAGCCTGCGTTTCTCCTGGATCATGATTTTTATTTCCAATGGTACGTTCGTGGGCTTATTACGATGTTCATTAGTAGGCGTGCATCTCCACGCGGCAACTTGAATGAGGTTAGTAAACTGCAGTACTGCTGCTTCAAGACGATGTTAACTAGATTGAATTATTCTTATAATCTGGACTATTAGTTTAACTCTTGAAGAAATTTGAATTAAAAATAACAATAGATTTCCAAGAGGTTGCTTCAGAGATTTAAGTGGTCTTGGGAGTGCTTATTATAATGAGTTATGATTTTATTTTATTGTTAGGATGCATTGTCTGGCAATGAGACTGCATAGAATAGTCTTACAGCTTATTATTTTATTTATTTTCGCAAATAAAAACGGCTACAGACTCAGTAGAGTTAGAGAAACCCATATAAATCATATTCTTTTATTATAAAGCTAGTAGAAATACTTCCACACCCACTTATTTTACGTATTTTAAGGGGATTAGATGTGTTATGTTGCGTGAATTTACAACCAAAATTGATGCTATAAAACCTAATTGATATTTTTATTTACTATCAGGCCTTGGACGGTTACATGCCAGACAACGAGCTGTCAATCCAAACATACTGCGTGCTAACCCTCGTTCCTCTGGTTCTGCTGTGCCAAATTCGGAACTTGAAGTACCTGGTGCCGTTCTCCGCGATAGCCAACGTCCTGATCTTAGTGGTCTTCGCGATCACCTTGTACTACGTCTTTGTAGACCTTCCTCCTGTGTCTGAGAGGGAAATGGTTGCTGACATCACTCAGTGGCCTTTGTTTTTGAGGTAAGGAAATATAATTCAGTCTATCTGGTCCATTAAATCAAGTTTATATTGTACTTTGTCGTACGAGAATATAAAAAATACAGATAAATAATATATATAAATAGAAGACAGATAAGTTGTTTAGGAATTAAACTTTGAACTTTCGAAGTACTTACCATTATCAGACAGTTCAAAGGTGAAGAAAAACACCGTGAAGAAACCTGTATAGCTAAGAATTCTTTACAAGGAATTTCTTAAAGTTGTGCAGTCCGCCAACCCGCACTAAGCCAGCGTGGCCTAACTCATTTCTGCTGTAGAGGAGGCCCGTGGGCTGTGGGAGCTAATACAACATTATATATTATGATTTATCGCCGATTAATCTGCTAATTTTCCGTATGTAATCGCATGCATGAATGTTATAATTAATATCTCTCAATATCACAAAGCATTGTAGCGGGCTCCACAATTAGTTCTTCCCACACATCTTCTGCTATAGACACATAATGAACCAACCCTCGATAATAAAGTAGAATATTAAATTCGGAATAATTAGGCGTTGTGCGATCCAACGTTCAGGTTTTTGTATTTTGTATTAGAAATTTCTTAGTAGCAGTAGGGAGTATGGAAATGCGCTCGTTTAACCTTTTTTTTTGAGATTTCCCTACTAACCATTTTCCAATACTCGCCACGCTTGGCAGACGGGTTGGCAAGCGCAGTAGGGGATTCGCCTTTAATGGCGCTGCTGCCCGTCATGAAGCGGGGGCGAGGAAATAGGGTTTGTGGGTAGGGTAAATTATAGAAAAAGAAAGTATGACCTGTAGGAGTGGATACTGCAGTCACGGAAGGGAAGGTTGGTAGTAACTGCAGTAGTTCAGGGCCGAGGTCGCGTACTCGTAGCACCTATTCTAGGGTAGGCCATGACCACTAGATAGGAGCATCCCTGACCCAGGCTGCATCCAACAGGTGCCTGTGGAAGTCATTGGGAGAGGCTTATGTTCAACAGTGGACTTCCATTGGCTTATTATTGGATTCCTACTAACCATATTTTTTAAATATATGTGATGATTAGGAAAACGTCTTTTTTTTCTGTCGGGATTTTTTAACGTCAATGTGTTGTGTAATCACTGTAACTATTACCAGTCTAAGTATTAGATCCATGAAGTTAAAACACTTAAAAATATTTTACCATGATGTCACTAACAGATTACTTTATTCAAAGATTCACATTTAATATTAATATCTTTGAATTCTCTTTCATTTTAGTTACGCAATTATAATTTCTAAGCCGAATCTGAGCGGATTCTATTGTATACATGAGTATTCTGTGGGCTACGCCTACAATTATTTAACATTTCGACATGTATAGACAGCATCAAATATTCAATAGAGAAACACAAGCGGATTAATTATGCACTAGACATTAGAGGAGCCGTATCGAAAGCTATTAATATAAATCTGCTTTGGAACGCTCAAAGGAAATGGTCAAGATAAACGTCGACATTATAATTTCAATTCTATTTGAATAAATCCGGATGGTATGTAAGGCGTATACAAAAATATCAACATAGTATTTCGTTAAAAAGTAATGCTGGCCTCGAGGTCGCTAGGCACGCGGTCGAGAATCTCGGAGGTCGCGGTTTCAAACCCCAGGCACACACCTATGACTTTTTGAAGTTACTTGTGTATTGACAATTATCAATTACTTTAACAGCGAAAGAAATCATCGTGAGGAAGCCTGCACATTTAAAAAATCCCTTAGAAATTTCTTAGGTAAGATATAATAAGTTAAAGATACCATTTTTTCAGGCCTAAAACTTACGATAAAAACTTTCTTCTATGTATATCTCTGTAGAAAATTCATAAATATTGTTTTAGCGTCTCCACGACTAAGCGTAACAAACACATATTTCAATTTACTATAAAAAAATGAATTCTTTGCAATACTCTTTTCAACAAATAGCCTATTTAATTCTACACAGTATAACTTTAATGTATATAGCTTTTCCGAGCCAACCAGATAAGCCTTTGGAGGCCTGCCATATCAGTTGGATCTTTGGCAGCTTTCAGCGTCCGTCCGTCCGTCGAAACCATTTATATTATCTTCATAACATCCTACAGTTATTGGCACAGGCAAATATTGAAAAACCCACCGAGATGTAGTATTTGTAACCTTATATCGGAGTTTTTTTATCTATTCCACCATACTCCCGCCACTACAATTCCTATGCTCTAGAACAGTATTGACACCGAGCACTGTAACTCAGCAAATCTTATCATCATCATCACCATCAACCCATATACAACGTCCCACTGCTAGGCACGGCCTTCGTCTACAACTGAGAGGGTTTAGGCCTTAGTCCACCACGGTGGCCTAGTGCAGATTGGCGGACTATACACCTAAGAAATTCCTAAGAACTATTAGGTATTCTGGTTTCATCACGATGTTTTCCTTCATCCAGCAAATCTAAGGGAAACTAATTTATCATGGACCTGCCACGAAATTAATCTGAAAAAAAAGAAAGAGCAATTGAATATAAAAGAGTTGTCCATTTCCTTGTTTTTTGGTATTTTCAATGATGTGTCATTGAAGCCTTATGTCATGGGAGCCTTTATCCAGGAATGGACGTAAAAATGCTATTGATATAGGCAGGTGAAAGAATGATTTCTACAAAACTATTAATTGTGAAAGTTAACACATTAAAATAATTACGTTATAAGCCTGCTGAAAGAATGGGGATATAATTAACACACGGTTTATAATCTATATTAAAATAAAATTTAGCCCAACCCGGAATTACAACCCGGGAACCAACTAAACTACGCTGCACAGTTATGCCGCGGTATCAAGTAGGACGTTGTTAACAGTTATTAAGTAATAATTTTTATTTTCAACGAATATCTTCTAAGTATTTTCAAATCTATTATTATTTTTTACCCATATATCGTCAAATATCAGTTCGAGAGTTTTTGTATTTATGTCTGACGATCATAGCTCAAATATTTCAAGCGTATATTCTTGTTATGGACAAACTTAATAGACTATAAAATTATGTATCGAAAATAGCCTACAAAGGTATAGGAAATTTATTATATTTCATCGAGAATGATATTCCTTCGTTCAAATATTCTTGCCCAAAAATAGATACATATTTCTCATCAAAAACAGAAAATCCTGCAACATTATCGCGGATGAGGAAATTGAAAGCGTGACCTCCGAGCTTTTGTCAACTTGTTGCCCCGGACACTCCTAAAAGCTTCGGAAATTGTGTCAAACGCTCATTAAATTAATGAAAAGCGTAGAATTTTCTAAAGAGTTTGGAAGCTTTGATATTGTTCATAAGTATGGTACCGTATTTAATTGTTTAAAAATGTAAAATGAAACTTTATTTGTTGGAAGTACCGATCGAAAAACATGAATAATTTTTTTTGGAGAAACTTATTTTCTTTCACAAAGCTTTTATATGAATATTAATTCAATTCATTTTACATACAATCACGCCTATAACCCCGAAAGGGTAGGTAGAGGTGATCAACCATAACCCAATTCACCAAATGTTTTAAGTCACGCGTGTAATTATTAATTCTATTGCCGGTTGTTGGGCATATTTCGAGACTTCTGCTGCTTTTGAGAATTTTCTAATGAAAAACCCAAATAAAACCTTTTTTTACCCGAGGCTGAGATCTCTTGATACACCGAAAAGCTAAAGAAACAGTCAAAACATATATAGGCCAGGTTAGGCCAGGCGCCTGACGGTTTTGCCCAGATCCGTTTTAATATAATAAATAGCCTATGTTCTTTCCAAATATCCATATACTTCATTCTAGAAGACTTTATGTTATTCTCGTATTTAATATTATTATATTAATTTTACATCACGTCGTTTGTGATTGAATTAATGAGCTGCTCTGATTAGGAAAATGTAATCTTTGTTTCAATATTGTAAACTATTTATTTATTGGAAAAGAGCAACAATAGAAATTCTTACCCGTTCTTCTCTAGTAATGACTGCCTTCCGTACAGCGTGGTAAACTAAATTTTGAAATGACTGAATTGATGTACATCTAAATACTATTTCATTTCATAAATAATAAAAATCATATAAATCAGTCAATTACTTTGTTTGTTTATTCCTGACAAAAATGTTCACTCTTTGAATTATAGTATAGTATACATTCCCATTTTCAGTACGGTGATCTTCGCGATGGAAGGCATCGGCGTGGTGATGCCTGTCGAGAATGAGATGGCCAAACCGCAGCAGTTCCTCGGATGTCCTGGAGTCCTCAATACCGCGATGGTGATCGTCATCTCACTGTACGCTGTCGTGGGCTTCTTCGGCTACGTCCAGTATGGTGATCTAGTGAAGGGCAGTATCACATTGAACCTGCCTCAAGATGAGATGTAAGTACATTATACAATTATTTCTACTTCACTAATAAATTTATAGCATTGATTTATATATTTCTCATAACAAATAATGAAAAAAGAAATACTAAGTGTCACGTCAGAATTTTGTTATTGATTACGAAAATACAAAAGATGTTTTTGAATTATTGAGAAAAAAAAAGGTCTGAAATAGTAGATTATAACATACATACATAAACTCACGCCTGTATTCCCCGAAGGGGTAGGCAGAGGTGCATTTCTGCACCCACATTTCGCCAGGTATGTATCAGTCCCACGTAATAGGGGGCGTGCCTATTGCCGTTTTTCGGGCACAATTCCAGACTCCGTGCTGCTACTGAGAATTTCCTAATGGAAAAACCCAATAACACTTTGCCCGACCCGGGAATCGAACCCAGGACCTCTAGATCGCACGGCACATACTTGTACCGCGAGACCACGAGGTAGTAGATTATAAAATTAACCAAAATCTTAATTCAAAGTACCTATCATGCAAATTGTTAGCAAGCTTCATTCACGTGGAAAGCTATCATTTTGTATCGTGAATACCATAAAACCCGAAGGCTGAAAGTCCAGTCCATAACATTTGAGCGATAATAATTGCAAGTAAAAAGGAGGTCTGTTGCATTGGTATTATTACATTTTAAAAATAATGCGATTTTGGTTTTCAGAATGGCTCAAAGCGCCAAAATAATCATGGCGTTGGTCATATATCTCTCATACGCTTTGCAATTCTACGTGCCAATGGAGTGGATCAACAGAGTTTTGAAGCAGCGAAGTTCTAACAGATATGAGAACATCATTCAAATTTCCATTAGAACAGTTATTGTTACGATTTCAGGTATTTATTTAAATGTTTTTTACATATTTTGAATTATCATTTAATACAAAAAAGAAAAATATAGTATATTTTTATATTTTTTGGATTCTAAATAAAGACTCAAAGACTCTTTATAGTATGTACATATTTGAGTAGAAAGTCTTTCAAAATTAATGGGAAAGCAAGTGAAAATGAGAAGGGAATGTAAGTGGAACGATTAAATTGGACTCTGATAAAATTTTAACATCATCCATTGGATCAGCTTTTACTTTACGTGAAATGTCTGTTAAGATCATTTATTAGACTACTTTTACATCACGTCATATTTATTTCTCATACAATTACTAATACTTATTTATTATTTTGCAGTTGCAGTCGCAGCCACGTTCCCTAACCTCGAGCTGGTCATCAGCTTCGTCGGAGCCATATTCTTCTCAACCCTCGGTCTTCTTTTCCCAGCAATTGTAGACACAGTTTACAACTGGGACAGGGGCTTGGGAAGGTTCAACTACGTGCTGTGGAAGAATATTATCATAGGCATTATATCTATCATAGCTTTGGTCTCCGGAGCTTATGTGTCGGTGTTAGGAATGATTGAAGATATGGGACATGGTCAGGATCACGAAGAACATGATTTTCATAGCAATAGCACCACGTTATGAGTGATAAAAATTCATGAAGAAGGGTCAATATAAGCTAATAGTTAAAGTGAGACGCCTATGAAGTGAGAATTAAAAAGAATTAGAACTTTTATATTTCTAGAACAAAATATTTCCTCGGTAAAGCTATTGTGAAGATATCACCTGTTATGAAGAAAATGATTGATATCGGTGTATCGAGGAGTGTAATAAATAGGACATGCTAAGTCTTCATCATCATCATCAGCAGCCTTTTTTACGTCCACTGCTGGACATAGGCCTCTCCTATGGCACGCCACTGGGCTCGATCTTCGGCCCTCCTCTTCCAACCGCTGCCAGCCACCCTGCGAATATCGTCACCCCACCTAGCCAGAGGGCGCCCTACACTACGTTTGCCGAGTCGCGGTCTCCACTCCAGAACCCGTATTCCCCAACTATGCTAAGTCTTACAGACAGGCATTCAACCAAAAACTTTAGTAGGATTTGGGTCTATTTATCCTTCGGATACATAACTATCTAGGAAATATTAAGGTCTCAAACAAGTTCTAAAGTCTTATTTTTTAAAAATTAGTTTTAAGGAGTTAAAATACTATTATTCGTAATCTTTAATTATTGTTATTCATCATAAATATGTTTTCTTAGCAATGCTAATGTGATACTAAACTTAAATAACTAAATATATAAATAAATTCACCCAGCAGAATACTTATTCTAATTCCACACATTAAGACTTGCAGGTGTCAAGAAATAAAGAAAGAAATCACTTAAATTTACATCAGTGGGATCAGTTCGATGTCAATCTAAAAATATTTTTAGATGAAAAGGTAGAAATAACATCTAAAAAACTTCTTTCTTATGATAAGTACACAAATCATTTGACTGTAGTACATCATTGTGTAAGCATTATGTAATACAATTCCCGTTTACCTTTTCATGGGACAATCAGTAAATCAAATTGTGATAAATAGATATACGAGTAACGTAAAGGATCTTTTTGCTTTGTTGTTTCAAGTTATACTTATTACTCAGTGGCGGTACTTCCATAGAAGCCCAACAGCCCGGCTAGTCTTACAAAATTTCGAATAATAATCTTTAAGCTTTAAATTTTTATTTAACAAAAGCAATTTGACATATAAATGAGAATATCCTGACCCCACAACAAACAATTATAAGCTAGACACCACACAATTAACGTGTAACGCTTTTTGGCTTCTATGGAAGTACCGGCACTGTTATTACTGTGTCAAAGTGAAGCAGTCTTGATACCCAATATCTTCAGTAAAATGGTCCTCGACAGCATCAATACCTCAAAGATGATCGAATTTACTATCCATTTAAATTGCCACGTGAATAACCAATGGCTGTTTTGGTATGGGTTTCTATGCCACAGCCCTCTAATGTAATTGAGGTAAAGGCCGTAATTTTGTCCCTTTTCAATAACCTTTATACTGTATTCAATGATTATAATCACGCCCAGCAGATGAAGTTAATTCTAACACCACAGATACAGTATCAGAAACTATTTTTTTTTGCTAACATCAGTTATCAAACTAACTGCCTCAAAGTTAAATAACTGAGGCCTGAGCCGGCCGTCAAGTTTTTAGTGAGAGATTCAGCAACATTCCAATAAAAAAAACGATTGAAATATTGTATATATTTAAGTAGCAACTATGTTTTTAAGTACAAAAATGCAATTAAGCCCCCATATTTTATAATGTAAATATATTTTTAATTATAATGAAATAAACAATATTCTTGTTTCAAAAATGCGTTTCTTTAACGTCACGTTATTTATTTTTTAATACAGAAACATTTGACATAATCGAAGGTTTTTTTTATCGTTATCATATCCCATGTGATAAAGATCGAGCCTGTGACATTTTGCGACACATTTCAAAACGATTTTACTGAAAATTTCCTAATGAAAAGTCTTACTTAGCCAGACCTGAGAATCGAATCCTGGACCAACGAGGCAGAAGAAACCTTGCAATATCAACACTGTGAAGTACAAAAAAGAAATCAAGTAGGATTAAACTGATTACCCTGGGGTATTGGGACCTTTCGTTCTCTAGGTCACGACGCCAAACTTTGACGTTTTAGATATGTCTAAGTTAGGTACAGTCGTGACGATAGACCAAATTAATACTATTAGCCTCAACGTGTGTATTAATATGTACGTAGTGTTACTAAGTTATTCGGAGACGCGTCTGAAGATTCCTTGGGGAACATCCATTAGCGCTAAACTGTTTCAAAGCATAACGTCGTGATGGCCCCGAATTTAGGGCACGCGGTCGAGAATCTCGACGGTCGCGGGTTCAAACCCCAGGCACACACCTCGACTTTTCGAAGTTATGTGTGTATTCACAAAGAATTATCACGTACTTTAACGGTGAAGGAAAACATGGTGATGAAACCTGCACACCTAAAATTTCGTTCTAAAGAATTTCTTAGGTGTGTAGTCCGCCAACCCGCACTAAGCCAGCGTGGTGGACTAAGGCCTAAACCCCGGTAGAGTTGGCCCGTGCCCAGCAGTGGGACGTATATAGGCTGATGATTTCAAAGTTATAGTTTAAATACCGTATTCCTCATAACTAATATAAATAAGACTGGAGTAGTTCTATGGAGTAGTGCTTTCACGCCTAAACTACTGGGACCAGTTTGACTAATGTTTGTGATAATATCTCGAGACGGTTATTTATTTGAATGAGTTTCATATATTATACAACGGTATTGGACATCACATTTTTTGTAGTTGCACCCAAATCTGCTATTTGAAGAAGAATTCGGAGACATTGGCTACTGTATAAGTATCGCCCGCATATATTTTTTTAATCTGACTACTGTGGTCTTTTACGCAGTATTGTAATAAACCAGGTCTAATCATCATCATCATCAGCCCGTATACGTCTCACTGCTGGGCATGAGCCTCCTCGTACAACTCAGAGGGTTTGGGCCTTAGTCCATCACGCGGGTCTAATGCGGGTTGGCGGAACATTTAGGTGTGCAAGCTTCATCATGATGTTTTCACCGTTCAAGATAGTAATAATTCATTGTGAATACCCACATAACTTCGAAAAGTCAGATGTGTGTGCCTGGGGTTTGAACCCGCGACCGCCAAGATTCTCGACCTCTCCTCGCCTAAGCCTCGGCCATCACTACATACAGGTCTAATATTACATACATAAACAACTCAGGCCCGTATTGTGAACATAAAGTGAGCAATAAAAATAATTATACCTTTCATAATGATGTCGTTAATTTTCATCGTCGTGTATACGTGAGAAGCGGGATAGCTTTGGCATAATTTTATAGTTGTATTTGATTCAAAATTATTTCTATGAAATCAACACATTAAAATCTCCCCACAAAATAAATTTCTACATTTAAATTATTAATGAGTTTTACTACTGTCGCCACACCGTACTAGGCCAGCGTGGTGGACTAAGGCCTAAACCCTCTTAGTTGTAGAGGATGCCCGTGCCCAGCAGTTTGACGTAGGTATATGGGTTGATGATGATGACAAACTACAAAACATTATTCCACAGCCTTAATGGTGAGGGAAGTTTGACACCAGCATGCGAAACGGGAGGCTGAAAGTTCGTACGCCGAGACAAATGTTTGTACATAACAATAACCTCACGTCTATTATCCCCGAAGACGTAGGCAAAGGCACATTTCAGCACCCAGCCAATTTCACCAGGTATGTATCAGTCCCACGTAATACGGGGCGAGCCTACTGCCGTTTTCGGTTACATTTTTTTACATTAGAAAATTATCTTTAGTAGCAATCGAAAAACGGAAATAGGTCGCCCCCTATTAACTAATCAGTTAAGAGGGGGTGCGAAAAGAATTAAATACAGTGTGTATTCAGACCGAGACTGAAAACTAAGGCAGGTAATGACTAAGGTGACAAACCCCCTGGCGTAAAAGAAAATCCCAACAAAAAATAAAAAAAAATAAGTTTTCCTAACAACCCTAGATAGAAAATGTATGTGGTTGTTAGGAAAACGCATACGTTATATACAGAATAAGCGCAGACAGATCCGATACACATCCGTTTTGCAAGTCGGAAGACACATCAGCCTGATGGTACTACTACGTTAGTAATAAAAATGGACGGATCTAATGGAGGTAAGCATCCCGTGGAGGAACGAGCTTGTCTGCCGTAATACCGTCTTCATTACACTCTGAAATATATCTATATGTATGTACGTGTATGTATGTAATTACAATTTGCGATACTCTGCTTGGCAACAATTAGTAACAGCCTACCAGACGGCGTATATAATAATGCCAGCTGCCAATTATATTATTGTTAAATAATTATAAACCGCTGTGATAACTAAATCACTCAAAAGTCGGAACATCACAGAAGCATCCATCCAAAAACACGTTAGTGTTCAAGTCGCATTTTTAATTATATATAAAATAAATAAATAAATACGCCCAACAGTCACATACATAGTTCTGACCCCACACTAGGATACAAGTCCTGTGTCGTGGGTATCAGAGACTACGAGAGACTTTTTCGGTCTCACAAACACCCAGACCCGAAACAAATATTTGTGGATAACACAAACATTTGTCTCGGTGCGGGGATCCTCTCGTTTCGCAAGCTGGTGTCTAGCCAACTGCGCCACGGGGCTGTCAAATGAACTTCAACTTTGTATATTAATGCATCGTCACTCCCCCTCTATAGTTGAGATGCGTAAGGCCACTACGCTGGGCTAGCGCGGGTTGGTGAACTTCACATATCTGAGAAATTCTTTGGCAAAACTCAAGTACACACATTTCTTAACACTTATTTAATACTTATTTATTCATATAAAATTTTAAGATATATTTTTTTTAATATCTACGGTAATGTACAGTACAACCATAAATTTTGTTTAATTGAACAATCATCAAATTTATATTTTTGAAACATTTACCACATTAACACAGCACGACAATTCATTCGGCTACACCCCGGTCTACGCGTGTCCATATTTATCAATTATTCTCATTATTGGAAGCCACGGCACATACGAGTAGGTACATGTATTGAATAATTAAACGTTAATGTCTACTTCAATTTTCAGTGTTCAATTGTCAACCCAAAAATCAAAGACTGAAACTTGTCAATTTTATCATTAGGGTAATGAACACAAAATCAGGATTACCTAAATAATAAGTTTAAGTTACTGCAACTCCATTCTTAAAATGTAATATAGGAAAGGGTTTAAAATAAAGAAGATTTTTTTTTGATGCTACACTTATTTCTTTATTTATTCTATTAGGATTTCCTGGATTTTGTAATGCTAAAATTCCTCTGGAACCTCGACAGTACGCTTGATGCTGTTCACTGTATAATTATTTACATAAGTTTTATCCCCTAAGCGGACCGAAACTTGTCCTTCAGGAAAATATCTGCTTGTAAAAGTGACTTCACCATCTCCACAAAATAGTTCAATGGAACTTGCATCAATGTAAATGCTCCAGTTGTAATGTCCTCGTGGATTCCAAACAGTACGACGCACTCCCTCGTAGCCCCCTCTATCTAACACTACACGACTACTGCAGCTATCATAACTTATAGCTACGGTCGCGGACTTGTTCTGAGACTCTATGTAAACTTCAATGTTTCTTGATGAAGACCATTGTAACTCAACCTTCGCAGTTTTATCTGGCAAATTTACTGTTGTTCCCGGCTCACCTTTTCCCGAATACAAATTATTTCCAAGAGCCGCATCAATTTCTTCAATGGGAGCTTGAAGAAGTCTCAGGTCCTTTGTTACAGTAAGAATTCTGGGTAGTGTCATGAGACTAGACCATCCATCAGCACGGTCGGGATAGACTAATTCCCATGTATTAACCCAAGCAACAACGATTCTCCGCCCAAAATCATCAATCATTGTTTGCGTAGCGTAAAAATCATGACCTTTATCGAGCTCCCTAAATTCCGTTAGTTGGCTAAAGGCACACGTATCATAATTAAAGTCTCCAATAATATAACCAGTTTGATACAGATTTCTATATTTGTCACCTTGTGGCTCTAAGCCTTGAGGAGAAAAAAGGAAAACAAACTTTCCATTCAGCTCAAATAAGTCTGGACATTCCCACATGTAGCCGAAAGACCCATTTGATTTGTCAAGTATACACATTTCATCCCATTGGAGCTTGTCTTGGGATGAGTACAAAAGCACTTGTCCTTGAGTATCATTATCAAATGAGTTTCCTATAACCATGTAATAAGTATCATCGTGTTTCCATACCTTCGGGTCTCGGATGTTAGGTTGGTGATTTTCTGCATCCAATATTGGATTATTTTCATATTTAGTTACATTAACACCGTCAGTGCTGATAGCTAGTGCTTGGTACTCTTCTTCTACAGATATTTCTCCCATAACATTGACATTCCCAGTGTAAAATATGTACATGACGTCATCTTCCACAATGGCACTTCCAGAGAAGGTTCCATTTTGATCGTACCATTGATCGGGATACAGTGCAATAGGGAGATGTTCCCAGTGAAGTAAATCGACGCTCTTTGCATGTCCCCAGTGTGCAGTACCAGCCTCCAAGCTAGATTTCGGATTGTATTGGAAGAACAAATGGTATTCATTTTTGAAATAGCTAAATCCATTAGGGTCGTTCATCCATCCATATTTCGGCGCGAGGTGGTATCTGGGATAGTATCGTCCATTGACTGTCGCTGAACATATATTCATAAATATTATGGGCAATAATAATATTAATATTGTCTTCATATTTTCGACAGCCTCGAATTTCAAGTATGTAACTCACTTACAACTCGCATACCAAAGATCCGCATTATATAGGATACCATGTTTGTACAGAAGTTTAATTAATATTCCGTTTAAACAATTGTTCAATATCTGTGTGATCAGATGATAATACAATTAGGTTTTGTCTACTTTTGGAATTTATTATTCTAATAGTTCTTGAATGCCGTCACTGCGTGTTTCTTATTTCAAGTATAAATTTTAATTTTCTAATTGTTTCCAAGTAATATCAACGTTTTAAATACTTGATAATACTCATATACCAATACTTTATAATCAATACTAAGCTTATACTGTACATCCTTTAAAAATAAGTGCATGTATAATTTAATGAACGGGAATAAGTTAATTTAAAGTACATAAATCTCTCACTTTTACTGTATCTTTCTTTCGAGACAAAAGTGCGTGCTGTGCGATGTAGAGGAACCAGAACCCAGGGTGTTCGAATCACGGGTCGGGCGAAACAAAATTCTGAGCAGCGGTCGGATGTACCCGAAAATCAGCAATAACCTGATGTGTCCTTTATGAAGTGGGCTTAAACCATAATTGACGAGAACTTGGAGACGTAGACATGAATGTGTATATACACGACCGACAAAAAGTTTGGAAGCACTTTTAATACTCTCAATTACTTTAGAAATAATATAAGATATAGTATAATTTAATTAAGAATGATTAGGTACTTAATTAAAACAACAATTAAACTATGAAACAAAATCATATTCTTATTACTAAAATAATATTATATTTTATTACAACATCGATAAAATTTGTTATTATCAAATTATAGGTGCTTCCAAACTTTTTGTCGGTAGTGTATATGTATAATATGTATGAGAACGAATTGTACTTCATTGACTTAACGTAATAATGAGTATGTTCCAGAGATATTTCTTAGCGTATTTTCAGCTACACGTTATGCTAACCACAAGGGAGAAGCAATGAAAACATAGAAAAACAAAGATAAACGAACTTATTTTAATAAAAAACTTAAGACTTGCTATTTTATTAAGTGGTCCTATCCTCCACCCGGGCTCGAATCAAGTTTCCCAAATTCGTATCTTTTTGTGCGGTCAACTGTGGCATTGTTTTCTAGGAATTGTATCTATATTGTTATCTTGTGTCCTTTAATTACAAATTGAAGAAGTATCTCATCAGGCTGACATGATTGTGCTAAGTATCCAGAGATTCATGTGCATCGCCAAAGTAGCATCAGGGATATAATCATCATCATCATGATCATCAGCCCATATAGGTACATACGTCCCACTGCTGGGCACGGGCCTCCTCTACAACTGAGAGGGTATCAGGGATATAGACGTAATAAAACAATGTTAAATAACTAAAACTATTCAGAAGCCAACAACTATTAACACACTGTAAAAAATAATTAACAGGCAATAATATTTTATGAACAATACAGTATTTAAATTATATTTTACATTAATTGCTTAAGCGACACTTGTGCACTTGTATTGATAAATTCCTCTTCAAGGTTTTTATTTTTTTCATCTTATAATTTGTCGGTAATAATACAGCATAACATTACGTGCCTTATTGTGATAAATATTTTAATAGACTCATGGAGAAGAGTCTACTTTAATGGTGGAATCATCATCATCATCAGCCCATATACGTCCCACTGCTGGGCACGGGCCTCCTCTACAACTGAGTGGGTTTAGGCCTTAGTCCACCACGCTGGCCTAGTGCGGGTTGGCAGACTACGCACCTAAGAAATTCCTAAGAACTTTTAGGTGTGCAGGTTTCATTACGATGTTTTCCTTCACCGTTAAAGTACGTGATGATTCATTGTGAATACTCACCTAACTTCGAAAAGTCAGAGGTGTGTGCCTGGGGTTTACATCCACGACCATCGAAGATTCTCGACCACGTGCCTACACTTTGAGGCCATCATGGCTTGCATATACAAATGTTTATGCATGGCTTGCATATGCATAAACATACCAGTACCAGATGACCAAATGCATAATACAATAACACAGCGAAATACCGCCTAAGGTGACGCCTTAACATTTGAAATTTATTTAGTGGGTTTAATGTAGGTTTTCTCAAGACTTTTCCCTCCACCTTTAAATGACGTGATAATGCATCATCAATACCATGTCATATGTATAAAATAAAACATATGCTTATAGTCTAGCGACTGATTGCCGAAACCACCAAAAAAATTAAAGTATTTCAGCACAAGCTGCTGATGCATGAAACCCGTATACGACACTTAAACTTTAAAAAAATCTGTTTTGGCACATGTTTCATTGCTGCTTTCCTTCCTTCTTTCTTCCCTTCTTCTACGACTAATTGTAGCATGATGATTAATAATTAACAACCTTTTTAGATAAAAGGAATATTCAACACAATAAAAAAAACAAAACGGACCTGTTTTTCCTGAAATTTGCGCGTTCAACCAAAAAAAAAAACTTTAGTTTTATCAATTAGTATAGATTAATAGCAAATTCACGATCCGCATTCTAAACAACTTTGCTTAAAGTTTTAACAACATTCTTAAAGTTTTCAAAAGCTATAGTTATTTTTTTTGAGAAAGAATAAATATATTTTGCCTTTGTAACTAGTCAGACGAGAAACTTTCAGTTTGTTTATTTTTAATTTAGTTATGTGATGGCGTAGACGGTTTGGCTACGTTTCTATTGAGACATAATTGTTGGAATCCTGGGTATCGTTAGGCTTTATGCAATTTTTGTGTCTTTTTAAACTAAGACGCACTTAAATTTTAGTTTACATTCTTCCCAAAATTGCCCCGGTTTGTTAAGTTTACCCTTTGCATAAGACCAGCATGGTGAGCTAGAGTCTTGCAGCTTAATTTAATTGCATGACGTCGAAATCCCCTGAAAACAAAGATAAAACGAATATACATATACGCATACTTAGTCGCGTATTTTCAAGTAAGACTGAGAACGAATAAATATTCTTTACTATAGAATGTCTGTGAAAAAGTTTCATAAAAGCATTTTAAGTGTCAAAGATTTCTTTACGTGATAGTTCTTTTATTTATTTCAGTGACTTCGCTCGTCTCAAATCTCTGTTGAGAGTTATGAAATAACATATGTTGTTTTTTTACAACAGATTTTTTTTGTAAAATATTTTCGAATAAAAATAAATAATTAAAAACTAAAACCCAACTACGACAAAAACGCGGCTAATATGTATGAAACAAGATTTTCTGGAGGATTAAACAACGTTACTAAAGAAGCAAGATTATCGACACAGACTCTGCCAAGATGCCTTTGTTGCAATTCGACAATAATGTCATACGATACGATACTGTAGTACACAATTATCAGTATACAGAGATACACATATTCAAGTTTCAAAAGCCGTAGTCACGCGTTGTTAGTGTTTTTCCTAATGAAAAAAGACTCATATTTTTCTAAATACTTAAATTAATGTCGGCATTGAAGTTTACGTTTACAAAAGCAGAAATTTCTCCGACCTTTGCAGCATGCCTTTATGTTATTAAAATCGTTTATACTAAGAAAACATACATTATGCGCTACTCTGCACCTGAATATTCATCCATGTCCACGCTCACCTTCGTGTGAATGACGTCATGCACGTTAAGTAAGGAGCTCAGTAGGCCTACCATGACCTTTTAACAAACGATTCAATTGCAGAGCAGTTCAGTTTAGGTTCTTAAACTGAATCGTTAATTTTGGTACCATGACGTGAATGAACGAAACTTAAAATTGAATCGCTTTGATTGAAAGAGACAACGCTATACATTTATCGTTTCTTTCATCCACCATAGTAGAGTGCGTTCTGAAACTCAACATTTTAAATTGTCGGTATTTACCATTACTATTTTAATCCTATTTTTATGTTTATTTTATTATTTTTATATACTTAATTTGTAAAAAAAAATATTTGTGACGTATAAAGGCCTTTATAATTATTTTGATTGTAGTGAAATAAATGATATCGGTACATAACTCTTTAAATAATTTGACATTAAAAATTGGTTCAAGTTTCGAACATGTGTTATTCAACATTCGCATCATCAAGTCGAGGTTGATGTAGCGGTGGATTTGATTTGTTAATTCTAAGTTTTTAATAAATTTGAATTAAAATAGTATTAAACAATGGGGTAAATGATATTTTGAACATTATCAATTTATATATTGAGTTCTTATAATTTTTACCCCGTTTCGCTTACAAAAACATTTGTATCACCATTGGTATTTCAAGTGCTTTTTTTTTCAATATAGTAAAGCTGTACGGTATACAGTTACTTATGGCGAACTCGAACACTAATGGCAGTTTATAAGCACAAGGATATAGCCGTGGGTTATAATAAAAACATCACAAGCGAGGGAATTGCGGAAACCCAGAAGCAGGCGAAACTTCGAGTAAATAACATTTTTAAACTTTTGTTAAAATAAATAAGAGAAATTAAAGAAATTATGCGAGGAAGGTACTGAACATATTTTATTTACAACTATAAAATATGAAATACAAATAAGGTGGTATATAAAAATACATTAAATTATATAGTAAATAAAATATTATTTATTATAGATGCTGCCACTCTTGGTTTGTAGTACAACATTGTGCACCAAAAGGCAACAATAACACACTTTGAGAAGCCCAATTGTTCTTTCTATTATGTTCCTTGTCCGGACATGAAGAGCTGTATAGTGGCTGTCTGTTGTACCTGGGACTGCAAAATTAACTGGAGTCATCATATATTTGCGTAATGGATACCCAGAATCTCCTGCAACAATACAAGTATTATTTTTTAAGCTTCATGGTAATTAACTTAATGCAATTTAAAAATAAACTGTTTTGGGTTATACCAATGAAGTGTATAAATACATTGCTTAATGTTCTAAGTAGCGCCTACATAGCTAGCATCTACACTGGTGATTTGCATGTCTGCATCACATATCTAGAAAAAACATGACACACTCATATGGATAGACAATTTTCTATTTATTACAATGATTGTATAGTTATAGATGATCAATCTCACCAATTGGACATTTAATGAGTGATAATGTTTCCTACAATAGAAATGTTCTTCATGTTCAGTAGGCTTTATTATAGCTATTTGTGTACAGTCTATACACCCCAAAACACCTGGAAAGTTGAAATTGTTATAAAACCTGCAACAAATTATTGGTTTTTATAATAGATTGTAATAAAAATTTTCCAAATTATTATTGTTTACATCAATAAAGGAAAAAAAATTAAAGAAACTTGTACATTTAACAGCTTTTTGAATAAAAGGTATAGGTTTAGGTATTACAACACCAACCTGCAATAAGGCAGTGTGGTGGACAAGTCCTTACAACCCTCAATTTTAAGGTGTCTGATCAGCAGTGTAATGCACATGAAAAGGTATTAATATTTATAAAAAAAAAAAACCTAGCCCGTGTATTATTTCTTTCAGCCAGAGTTTTAGGATAGCATACATATTTTCTTGTCATCTGTGGAGAAACAATGCAGGTGGTCCCTTCTGCTATTATGGAAGATACTGTCTGCTGTGCCATTAGGTGTCTTTTGATGTCCCCAATGGGTCTTTAATAGGACCCAGTTGTATAAAATTACAATGCAGTCAATATCTTTAACAAGAAAACACACATATTAATCTATTTTGTAAATACAAAATACTTATGAGTTGTTGGAATTACATGTATGAAATAAAATCCAGCATGTAATGAAATGTCTTTCTTTTATTTAATTCTAAAATGTTTTTTACCTCTTTATCCACAGAAAGATCGGTAGACTTTGATCAAGGGTCTTAACTCCTCACACAAATTTAAAACCAAATGTTTAGAAAGCCGATATTGGTAAATTCAGTACCACCGATGACCGAAGTAAACAAATGGATCCGTCAGTCGAATTCCGACTGTTCCCTAACTTTGCATCTTTCTTTACGGCTTGACGTGTTGGTTTCATTGTCACATTCCATAAATTCGAAAAGAATCAAATATTCAGTCATCTAAAAACAATTTAGGAACGTCTTTTACAGCAGCTTCAGACACCTTTGTTATTATTAATGTATAAATGAATATTGTAACAATATGATCACAGAATCACAATTTTACAACAATTTAATTCATTTGATCACTTATTACCATAAAAAGTTAAAAAATTACACAGAAGTCCTAAAAGATACAGAAAATATTAAATTCTGTTGAAAAAATAGTACATAACTTAAAATGGATCGCTAAATGTATTACTTTTTGACAGTTAAGCGATTCAGTTTAGGTCCTTTCAGAGGGTCATGGTACGAAAATGAACGAACAATAATACTTTACGAACCAAATTTCATTCAATTCTTAAACTGAATTGTTACAAAGCAGTTGAGCCTATACTGGATCGCTTTATAGATGTCATGGTACGAAATAACGATTCAGTTCAGTTTAGGTCGTAAAATGAATCGCAATAAGAGTTGATGGTAGCCCTACTGGTGGGATAAAGTTTCTAAGAAATATACCGATGAAAGTAGCGATGGCCTCGAGGTTTACGCGCGCGGTCGAGAATCTCGGCGGTCGCAGGTTTAAACCCCAGGCACACGCCTCTGACTATTCGAATGTGTGAATGAATAAATTATCGCGTACTTTAACGGTGAAGGATAACATCGTGATGAAACCTGCACACCTAAAAGTTCTTAGGAATTTCCTTAGGTATGTAGTCCGCCAACCCGCACTAGGCCAGCGTGGTGGACTAAGGCCTAAACCCTCTCAATGGTAGAGGAGGCCCGTGCCCAGCAGTGGGACGTATATGGAATGATGATGAAGCGAACAATAGTTCCGCGCCTTGTGTAGGAAGACCAGAGACCCCGACATACCATTTTCGACCTCCCCCAAGGTACTGGACAGAGAGTTTAAGGCGCTTTCTTTGTCTCGTCATTTCATTGTCTCGTTACGGTGATCAAATCAGCGGCCTCTCGTTTCGCAAGCGGTATCTAACCAACTGCGCCACGGGGCTGTTAACAAGTTTATGAGGTGGATAGTCACATTAACAGTCCCATATTTCGAGTTATTTATTTCATACTGTCTCGCAAAAATTATTAGATTTACTGTGTACCTAAAATAATAGTATATAACACTTCTTGTTAAGTCATGACGTGTAATGTCCGACCTCTACTAATGTGTGATATGTAACATAAATTATCATAATTGTTGAAGAAAGACACATTATTTTACATACACATACATACATAAACTCACGCCTGTATTCCCCGAAGGGGTAGGCAGAGGTGCATTTCTGCACCTACATTTCGCCTAGTATGTATCAGTCCCACGTAATAGGGGGCGAGCCTATTGCCGTTTTTCGGGCACATTTCCAGACTCCGTGCTGTTACTGAGAATTTCCTAATGGAAAAACCCAATAACACTTTGCCCGACCCGGGAATCGAACCCAGGACCTCTAGATCACACGGCACATACTTGTACCGCGAGACCACGAGGCAGTCATTATTTTATGTTTTATATAAATGTTATAAACGTAATATACATAGCTGAGAGGTTTAACATTGTGTTCTTTGGTTCAACGACCGCCCCGATAACTTTGTTATTGCTATTAATAGTCATAACAGCAGCGCGTGTAGAAAAATAAATAATGCATGCACACAACAGTCGCATACACAGTCCTGAGCCTACATTATTACATCTATCTTATGTTGTGGATATTAGAAACTACGAGAGACCGATAAATATATTTATGGACCTCACAAACATTTGCCATTTGTTCGGGGATCTACCCGCGGCTTCTTGTTACACAAGCTGGTGCCTATCCGACTGCGTCACGGAGCTGTCAGATATATCCGCAGTTTAATTGTAAGCCATAAGTCTCATGTAGTATCATAAATTGCGAGGTATTTCTGTCAGACACGCTCTGCGGGGGATAAAGAAACAATTGCCCTCTTTCTGTTTTGAAATTTAAATATAAGTTTTTTTTAAATTAAATCTAAATTATTTAATTAAGTTAATCGTAATGTATAGTTTTTCCTAGCTGGGAGGCCCGGCTCCGCCTTACGCACTTTTTATAAAACTAAAACAAAATAGAGGCTAAAAAATTATGAAACAAGATTTCCAGGGCACAGGATTAAATACTTTACTGAAAAAGCAAGATAATCGACACATAGACTCTACCAAGACTCTGCCTTCGTTGCAATTTGACAATAATGTCAAACGATACGATACTATAGTACAGAATTATCAGTGTAGGTACCTATAGAGATACACATATTCGAGTTTGAAAAGCCGTAGTCACGTGGTGTTTTTAATCAACATAAAATCATAAAATTTTGCTAACAACGTCAAGGTAAAAAAATAATATAAAAAAATTAAACTTTTCGTTCACAATCTGGAGGTTTGCCTGTCTGCCTCGCTGCTATGTTTCGTGCAGTCCAATCCTAGATTATGTAAAATATTATTGGATTATTCCATTAGTTCTACGTAGCATCACGGAGCATGGTAATATGACTGAAATACTGAAATAGGCACCGCAACTTTAACATTTAAAAATGTAACTGGCAAAATGTGTAGAAAAATGCCTACCCATTTTGGAATACAGGCGTGACTTTGTGTGTATTCTATTCTCAGCCTATCGCCGTCCACTGCTGAACGAAGGCCTCCCCAAGTAGGCGCCAACCATCCCGGTCTTGAGCAGCCCTTATCCATCCGCTACCGCCACCTTTCGCGCCACCTTAAGCGCGGTCTCCACTCCAACACTTGTCTGCTCCAACGGCCGTCCGTCCGTCGGCAGATATGGCCGGCCCACTTCCACTTTAGCGTGCTAATCCTGCGGGCAATGTCAGTGACTCCGGTTCTCTGGCGGATGACTAATTTTGTGTTGTTGTTTGTGTGTAATCAACAATCAAATAGATCATAAATCGAATTCTACAAGTCACTTCGAAGTATATAAAACTCACATACTTAATAAACAAGTACACCATTATTTTTTTTTGTGCACTAAGACGGCAAGCAACTCCGACTTGCCCCAGACAACTAAAAATAAAAAATGAACTCCAAACTTTAACATAACTATTGTACGCATGCGCCATGCCTTCCTGAGCTTAAGCTCACCGTAGTCAGTCGCCTGAAAGCTCTCGCGGTCAACACTGTATGACCTGCCGAGAAAAGTTCGGAAGAACTTCGCGATGTCAAAATGTATTTGAGAATATCTAACATTATTTTGTGTGTTTGAGTATTAAACTCATAAAATAAGTGTTACTTTTTATAAATAACAAATAATTTATAAGTGTATTTATAAAGTTATAAATAAAAATTATTACATAATAATAAGGTGAATAAAAATAAATTAAGTGCCCAATAAAAAATATTGTGTGGGTTAATTGGTCACTAAGTCATTAGTTAGTTCATAAGTAATATAATAGTATTCAAAAAATATTTGTCTGTGCTTAATTAAATACTTACAACGAATAATTAATTTAGGAACTATTAAAATGTTTATGAACAAGAGTTATAAAAGTGTTATAAGTGACGATATGTGAATTTCTTTACTATTGGATATTCATCGAAATAAAAGTAAGTAAGTTTTAAGTTAAATAACAATTTGGACTAGAATATATTTTTGAATTTACGTTTTAATTTTACAAAAATCAATTAATAAATTATGGAATGATCTCCTTGTTTTGCCAATTTTTATGGAAACATATTTTTTTAACTTTCACGATAAGAAAATTGGTTAACTCGGAAATTTCATTAATCGCAGCTGAAGGGTTTGTGTAGGACTGGGCGTTCATTAAATGATAACACTTATCTCTACATCAACCAAATATGGTGGAGATAGAAAAAAATATGCTGTAATTAAGAATTAACATTATTAAGTTGAAAAAAAAATATTCGGAGGTTAGGAACCGAAATATTTTTTATTTATTTATAACAATTTATTGTACACTACAAAAATTTACAAAACAATATCAAAAATAATAAAATTAAAAATAGAGTGCGACAAATGGCGGTCTTATCGCTGAATGCGATTTCTTCCAGCAACCGTAGCTATCTATCATCCGCGTGTCACTAGATATGTAACAACAGGAGAACCTTGTTAATGTTAAAATATCTTTAACAAACCTTCGCAAAAGATTTTTGTAACGTTAATTATGTCAGACATTTTTCTATAACTTGAAAAAAAAGCTATAGACTGAAAATAATAAAATATTTTTCAAGATAGATATTTACAAACATACGCTAAAGCTTGTACTTCCAAAGGGTGGGGAAAGGCTATCATCTATCATCCGCGTGTCACTAGATATGTAACAACAGGAGAACCTTTTTAATTTTAACATGTAATAAGACAATTCTAACAATTTTCGTATTTTTTTTTTTTTGTGAGATCCACTATGGAAACTCACATACTCATGCGTCATTGTGTATCGCGTTATGCAATAAGATTCCATCCCGATTTACATGAGGCCTACATAATAATAAAGACTGATGAAAGATAATAGCAATAATTTCCCCTCAGCACTTATTTTTGACCGCATAAAGGTTCATCATCAGCCCAAATACGTCCCACTGCTGGGCACGGGCCTCCTATACAACTGAGAGGGTTTAGGCCTCAGTCCACCACGCTGGCCTAGTGCGGGTTGGCGGACTTCACACCTAAGAAATTCCTAAGAACTAAAAAGTTCTAGTAGAACTAAAAAGTACTAAAACACCTAAAAAGGTGTGCAGGTTTTATCACGATGTTTTCCTTCACCGTTAAAGCAAGTGATAATTCATTGTGAATACACACATAACTTCAAAAAGTCAGAGGTGTGTGCCTGGGGTTTGAACCTGTGACCGTCGAAATTCTCGACCGCGCGCCTAAACCTCGAGGCCATCACTGCTTTTAGGCTTGCTGCCTGATAAAGGTTATCAGGCCCAAACGTATGTATGGAAATTCGAACCTTGAAGTATTGACATGAGTATCTTATCAGTAAATTGAAATATTTATCGGGAGTTCATATATCATAATCCCTGATTTTCGGGCAACTTTGAGTGTCGGCTACAATCTATTCCTGTTTAGTTCCTGCCAACCTGCACTAGGCCATCGTGGTTGACTAAGGTCTTACCTCACTCAGTTGTAGAGGAGGCCCATACCCAGCAGTGGGACGTACGAGTATAGTGACTGATGATGATGATGATGATGATTTTCCTTAACCCTGGTGGTGTAGAATCACACCTCTGACTACTTCTTCCGTGATGATTGATTGTAAACGTAGACTACGGTTGAGTTTTCGTTGTTAATTTCAGCATCACGGCTTGTTATCTAAGCTATTGCTCATGTAACCATCGCTATTTTCAGAGAATAGAATAGAATAGAAATAAACTTTATTGTACACACAGGAAAACAAAGCAAAAATATATGAAGGAACTGCAGGATCATTACACGCAGGCTTCATCGTGTAATAAGGCGAACAATCGGTAGGCGTGAGTAATCGGGCGAAGAGAATAAAACGCACTTTTAACTTAATCTTGAAACTTATAATGATTCGAATTAATATTACTAGTAAGTCCGCAATAATCTATTTAATATAACACGAGCACGACACTCCACCGAATACGTGGCACGGTCTTTCGATCACGACGGATTCAAACGTACTGCCGCCGTTAACCGACAATTTCCTCTACCAGCATCCGGTGTTGCGTCAGAGTGGAAGGGACGTAGCCGGGTTGCCACTCTACAAAAATATAATAGGCGTCGACACGGCCAGACTGACTATCGCACGCCCTCGTGCGTAGACCTTACTCCGCTGTTCCACCTGTAAAGACAAAGACATACTATTTGCAGATTACAATTTATCGACGCTCGTCCATCACTGACACACACTCTCTTCTACACACACATGCACACATAGCTTTAGTGTTCCGTAAATAGTATTTCATCTTAGCAGCCTAGTGCTCTACTCCTGCTCGTTTCTCAAATTCACGAACTGACCCGGACAACTAACACAGGCGTTGCCATGGACCGGGCAACCCTTTAGCGTCCCTCCGATCAGTGAGGCGTCCCTTCGACCAGCCATCATCTCCTTATGATGACATGGACCGGACAACCATACAGCGCATCCCAACCGACTTCTCATAGGTCACACAAATGAAACACGGTGTGCACTTTTCAATCTGAAACGTCGGCCATCTTAAGCCAGTTTCTTGATTGAGTACTCACGTCTTCTATCGGAACATGGGCCATTATAAGCCAGTTCCCTTGCACAATACTCCAGATGCTTAGCTTTTAACTCACAAAGTTCTAACATTTATAAAACATAGGCAAGCTATCTAACAATTTACCTCTAACTACAGATCTTCTCGCTCGGAAGCTGATAGGGTTTCAGAGCTAGCGGTCATGGTAGACTCACTACTAACCGACACCGTATCACTTTCATCATCAGATGATACGTTTCCAGTCTCCCGACCATGAGCCGCTGTCTCGGCCACCCCTGAGTTATTACTTAAGACGGTAGCTACATCTAACAAGCCTTCATAGCCCCCGGGTACTGCACGTAGATTCTCGTGAGCGTATTTGTAAATCCTATTAGATCCGTCGATATTTTTTAACTTGTATCTATCGTTATCTAAGACACTAACAATGACGTACGGGCCCTTAAATTTTCTATTTAGTTTGGTCTGACTACGTTCGCTACATTTTATAAAGACGAAGTCACCTTCAGCAAATGGTTTTATAGTAGCCTTACCACGATTAAAACGCTCGGTATCTGAGGCAGCGGCTCGAACAATATTTTGAGATGCTGTATCGCGGATTTTATCTAAATCTAAACGAGGTTGCGGATCGGAATTCGGAGTAATACTAGCCATAGCTAAGGATTGCGCTCGAATGCCAAACATTAGTTCTGTAGGTGTGTAACCTGTGACTCTAGACTTTGTACTATTTAAAGCTAATTGAACCTCAGGAAGTTCGTCACGCCACGTTTTATTGGGGTCATTTTCCACTATTGTCAAAAGACATTTTAAAGTCCGCATGACACGTTCTACTTGGCCATTGGCTCTACTAGAACCCGTGGCAATGAAGTGAAGCTCTATGCCATGGTCCATGCAAAATTGTTTAAAATCTCCGCTCAAATAACACCGACCTTGATCGGCGATTACTCTTTTAGGAGCACCGAAAAGACAAGAAGCTTTTCTTAACACACTAATGGCACTGGCTGCATCGAGAGACACTGTGTACTCAAGAAGGACGTATTTTGTAAAAGCGTCGATTATAACTGCAGCGTACTCCTTTCGATCGCTTTTACCACTAAGTTTCCCCGTGATGTCGATATGGATAGTGTGCCATGGTGTGGGAACTTTGGATATGGGATGCAGTTGGACCTGTTGGGCACCTGAGCCACCTTTTGATGCTTTACAAACAATGCATGAGTCAACAAATAAACGAACCTGCTTAGCCATTCCGGGGAACCAATACTGTTCATAAATTTTATCAAGAGTCTTTTCCGCTCCTAGATGCTTGATTTCCGAATGTACATGATTAATCAAAGTCCATGTTAAAGACCGCGGTACTATCGGGAGCCAAAAACTACACTTGTTGCGTTCAATTTTTCTATATAAGACTCCTTTACGTACATCGTATGTGTGTGCGACCGCTTCGGGAATCTCATTATTATTGTGTTTATTGATGAGTTCCCGAATCTCACTGTCCCGTTTTTGCTCTACAGCAAGCCAACCCTGGTGTAACTCAACAAACTGAACAACTTTACTCTTTTGCGTCGTATCAAGTATCTGTGAGGATTTGTCAAAGCCGGATACCGACTCAGGCAAAGGATTTCTAGATAGATAATCTGCATGTTCCATGTTACTTCCTTGTTTGTGTACAATATCGAAATCATACGCTTGCAAGAAAGCCCACCACCTGTGGACTCTTGGAGTGAGGTCAATTTTAGATTTTGAAGCCTTAAGTGAGTTGCAATCTGTGTACACAGTGAAAGGGGTGCCGTACAAGTAATGCCGAAAATTTTCAACAGCTCGGACCACCGCTAGGGTTTCCAGCTCGTAGGAGTGATAACGCGACTCCACATCTGTTGTTCTTTTGCTAAAGTAGGAAACTACATGAGGTACATTATCCCTTCTCTGAATTAATATCGCGCCATAACCTTCCGAGCTTGCATCGGTGTGTAATTCTATGGGTAAGTCAGGGTCGAATATGGTCAGAACCGGTTCTGAAGTAAGTATTTTGACAATTTTCTTGTGGATTGCGTTATGCGTATCATTCCATTTTATGGGTCCTTTTAATTTCGTTAGAGGGTAGAGAGGTCCAACGATGCGGGTATAACTTGGTATAAATCTCCTAAAATATGATGCTAGACCTAGAAATTGTCTAACCTGGGTGGCAGTTTTAGGCACGGGTGCGTCAACCAATGCTTGTACTTTCCTAGGATTGGCAGTTACCTGTCCTTCTTTTATGACGTAGCCAAGGTAGTCAATTTCAATCTTCATGAATTTACATTTTTTGATATTCAATGAGAACCCAGCATCGGACAAAGCTTTCAAAGTATAATCTAAATTTTCTAGGCCTTGCTCTACACTACCCGAATAACACAAAACGTCATCCATATATGCTAAAGCTACATTGTCCTTAAGTGCACCTAAGGCCTTGTTAATGCAACGCTGATACACAGATGCTGCGTTCCTGAGGCCAAACGGCATGGCCAAATATTCATACTGACCATCCGGGGTCACAAATGCTGTCCGCGCTATGCTATCGCCGTTGGGGTCTACTAAAATTTGATGATAGCCAGAAGCCATATCTAGTGAGGAAAAGTATCGAGCTCCGTTGAGACGGTCAATTTGCTCGTCTATCCGGGGAAGAGGAAAATGTTCCGGGCGCGTGTTCGAATTAAGCTCCCTGTAATCAACGCACATCCTATCTGTGTTATCCTTTTTTTTTACAAGCAGGATAGGGCTAGCAAACGACGATGAACTCTCACGAATGACGCCCGCTTTTAAAAGGGAATCTACCTTTTCTTTAACTATCTCTTTTTCTATTGGAGATAATCTATATGGGCGCCTTTGTACGATTTTATTTGGGTCAATTGGGTCTATGCGTAAAACTCCAGTAGTAACACGTCGGGTAGGTATATCGTCAATAAAGGATTCACTATACTTTCGTAATATCTTTAAAAGTGCAGTCCTATCTTCACCTTGTAGATCTGTGTCGATATTATTAAAGTCAAACCGGGCATAGACTTTTGTTAAATTTACGTCTTTGCATCTTGAAAAAGTAATACGTGAATTATCTATTTGTACGTTAATACCGTTCTCTAATAGGTCTCTACCAATTATCACTGGAACAGTAATTGCGTCATCAGGTACTATGTGAAATAAGACGGGTAAACTAATGCTTTGAATATCAACTCTACTAAGTACTTGTGAAGTACATTTTACATTTTCCTTGCCGATACCCGTGAGAAAAACTACGTCTCTATGCACAGCACCCGGGAACTTATAGGCGACGCTACTCGTTACCAGCGAGCAAGCAGACCCACTATCAAAGAGAAAAGAAACGAGCTCACCGGATGATGTGGTCAGGTGGCCCCTCGTAGGCTTGCGCTCGCAGACGTGAACCTCTTTGACCACCGCTGGAGCACCTCCACCTCCTTTGCGTTCTGGACACGTCGATGCAAGATGTCCTGGCTCGCCGCAAACGTAGCAAGTAATGCGAGTCTTGTCAGACCCCTTAGACGTCTGGCTTGATGTATTGCCTCGACTGGAAGAATCGTCGCGTCGTTTGCGGCAGTCAACCGCTCTATGTTCCGGTGTGCCACAGCGATGGCATGTCCCAGTAAAGCGGGTATCACCATATCGTGCCCTTTTGCTATCGGCATCATGGCCATCGCTGCTGTCATACCTTCGTTTTATTGAAATTCCGCTGAGAATGCGAAGTAGCTGGGCCTTTGTCGCTACGTTGTGGGAATGAAGCTCTCTTCGTATAACTGCGTCTTTCTGGCACAAAACGGATGTCACAAAACCGGTAAATGTGTCTTCTTCCATCTCCAAGCGCGGTATACGCTCTATGAGATTCCACAGGCGAACGGCCGCTTCGCTAGCTGTTTCTTTGGAGGCAATTTGGAAGCGCAATACCTCGTCGAAATAATCTTGTGGCAGCATGGGCTTGGCAAATTTAGCAATTAATATTTCTTTTATATGCGGCCATGTTAGCTGAGAATCGGACAATCTAGTGAGGCAGGTAGCTGCGCGACCTCTTAGTGCATGTGTAAGCGCAAGTAACAATTCCGTGCCTTGAATATTGCGCCCGTTGATGACAATTTCGGTAATTTTACACCAACCTTCGATGTCCGCATCAATTTCGTCGGGATCAAAGCGCACAAACTGCTTCGGTGACACGCTTGTGGTAGCTTGTTGTGATTGCGACGCGCCCAATAATCGCGATAACAGCATTTCCATGTTACGCAGTAAATTCGGTACCGGCGCCGGTGCCGAATCGCTTGTCTGGTTTTCGTTAATATTCTCTTCGGGTTGAGGCCCTTCGAATACCACTTCTGATGAAGGAACTGCAGGATCATTACACGCAGGCTTCATCGTGTAATAAGGCGAACAATCGGTAGGCGTGAGTAATCGGGCGAAGAGAATAAAACGCACTTTTAACTTAATCTTGAAACTTATAATGATTCGAATTAATATTACTAGTAAGTCCGCAATAATCTATTTAATATAACACGAGCACGACACTCCACCGAATACGTGGCACGGTCTTTCGATCACGACGGATTCAAACGTACTGCCGCCGTTAACCGACAATTTCCTCTACCAGCATCCGGTGTTGCGTCAGAGTGGAAGGGACGTAGCCGGGTTGCCACTCTACAAAAATATAATAGGCGTCGACATATATATACATTAAGAGAACTTGTTTTTAAAGTCCTAATGTTGTTTTTTTTCCTCTTTTACATAATTTTTGAACGAGAGACTCTTCGCATAAAAGTGTTCTGAATTGAGATTGAATTACGCTTGTTAACTGAAATACGGAAACTGGGCATGAAGTAATAATGACGAGTTTTATATTTTTTTTATATTCTTCCTTTTGGAAAAATGGCGAGGACTGAAGTAACGTTGCTTACTTTATTCTCATATTCATCATCAGTCCATATACGTCCAACTGCTGGGCACTTGCTTTACAACTGAGAGGGTTTAGGCCTTAGTCCACCACGCTGGCCTAGTGCGGGTTGGCGGACTACATACCTAAGAAATGAAATTCATAAGAACTTTTAGGTGTGCAGGTTTCTTCACGATGTTTTCCTTCACCGTTAAAGTAGGTGATAATTCATTGATAATACACACATAACTTCGCAAAGTCAGAGGTGTGTGCCTGGGGTTTGAAGCCGCGACCGCCGAGATTTTCGAATTCCTCTTCTCATATTGCGTGAGTAATAATGTTTGCATATGTATGAGTATATATTTGATAAGATGTATGTGGATAACTCGGCACTAGTCTTAAGTCTATTTCATTCTCACTTCAAACACAATAGAAGTGCTTTGTTCAATTTTGTAGACTTTTTTGCTTCCGCCGTTTTTAAAACATAAAGTTACTACAAACAGAGTGTTAGGCGTTCATGTGGCTTCAATCGTTTATATTAGGAATAATTGTTCTTTAGTTTCACGCTAAGGGAAAATAATTTACAAATCGTCGTAAATCTAATTCAATAACAGATACGACATGTTTGCTAAGTTACCTGGTATTAATAGGTAGTTCATTGCGGTACAAATAAGTGTGTTTTGTTTTGACTCGGAAGTTTGTCGCGTTCTGGAATCAGTCTTTAATAGCCCAATGGCGCATTTAGAAACACACCAGCTTGTGAAACGAAAGAACTTGGGTTCGATCCGTGCGCCAAGGAGAATGTTTGTGTGCTCCACAAATTATAATTGTTTCGAGTCTCCGCGTTTGTGAATCCGAAAAGTCTCTAGTAGTTTCTATCACCCACGACACAAGACGTGTATGTTCATCATCATCATCATCATCATCAGCCCATATACGTCCCACTGCTGGGCACGGGCCTCCTCTACAACTGAGAGGGTTTAGACCTTAGTCCACCACGCTGGCCTGGTGCGGGTTGGCGGACTACACACCTAAGAAATTCCTAAGAACTTTTAGGTGTGCAGGTTTTATCACGATGTTTTCCTTCACCGACGTGTATGTTAATTGGTATCAAAGCTATGTATGTGGTTGATGTGTCATCATCATTATCAGCCCATATATGATATATGTCCCACTGCTGGGCACGAGCCTCTAAGTTGACCTAGTGCATGTTGGCGGACTACACATCTAAGAAATTCCTAAGAAATTTCAGGTGTGACTGATGAGTGTATTATTTTTTATTTTATATCCGATTAGTTCCTTTTCGACATAATCGCGTTGACTAATGAGAAATAATAATAGCCATTTTTACCCAACTGCACTCAGTTTGACTGCACTGCACTTGCTATAAAATGCGACTTTATCTCTTTGTCGTAGTACTATATAACAATAAATAATTAAATAACGACTGCCTCGTGGTCTCACGGTACAAGTATGTGCCGTGCGATCTAGAGGTCCTGGGTTCGATTCCCGGGTCGGGCAAAGTGTTATTGGGTTTTTCCATTAGGAAATTCTCGGTAACAGCACGGAGTCTGGAAATGTGCCCGAAAAACGGCAATAGGCTCGCCCCCTATTACGTGGAACTGATACATACATGGCGAAATGAGGGTGCAGAAATGCACCTCTGCCTACCCCTTCGGGGAATACATGCGTGAGTTTATGAATGTATGTAATAAAATAAATAATTTTGTTATAAATTGGGGCCCGATGAAGGCTCGAATTTTTTTTTGGCAGTTTTTGTTACTGGAAAACAAGAGACTGCCTCAAGACGTGTATTTGTGTAGTAGCTGAAGAGTTTTTTGTCTGTTTGAAAGCGCTAATCTCAAGAACTACTGGTACGGATTGTAAGTAAAATTGTGTTGAATAGTCCATTTATCGATAAAGGCAGCAACTAATAGAAGCCGAGAAACAATGAAAAATGTTACAAAAACGTAGCAAAATCCTTTACAACTCTAATGTTTCGCCTACAGAGTTGCTGGCCACAGCTAGTTTGTACATGTTAGAGTAATTAGTTAATATTTGTAGTATATTTTTTGGAGCTTGTTAAACCGAAAAGTAACTCGTCGTTTAATTACAAAAGCTTTCATTACTGTTATGATGTATTTTTCACAGTGTTTGATCAAACTCTATTGTGCGAACAGAAAACAATTGCTGGCTGATAATGAATTCGTTGAAATCTAAAAATGAGTATCAAATTTTTGCGCATTTTTTTTTATAGAAATATTTACTTTTCCCAGTATTTTGTTAGTTTTTTTTTTAATAATAACAGTGCGCCCACTCACGTTGAATTTATATTCATTCGTTCATATTCCAACGAAAAAATATAAACATAAAAATACTTTTTTGCGCCCACGTTTCGCCACGTATGTTTAAAGTTCCACGAAATAGAGGGTGGGATTGGCGCCGTTTTTCGAGCATTTTTCCCAAACGGTATTAATACCGGGAATTTCGTAGAGGAAGTAACACATCGCTTACTCTTACGGATCGCTTACGATACTCGAATCCTTTAAACTGCTGGATTATACGCGGCAGTTTATTCTGTAGGCTTAATCCCAGAAGGATTGAACCAAACGACAGTTACCATTTTAAATATAAAGCTTTTCAACTTCGTTATTGTTTTTGCCGCATAAGTCCATGTGATCAAACATCAGTTTCATTATGACTCACGTCATCCAATGCATGGGGATGACATAAATATATAATAGGAATATAATATATAAAATATAATAGGATTCTCAAAAAATATTCCATATAGGTATATATCTAAATAGGGCTTTAAATAGGTCACTTGGGTAACGCGTTATGGTTTTTAAAGGTGAAGATCTTTGAGACTGCCTCGTGGTCTCGCGGTACAAGTATGTGCCGAGCGATCTAGAGGTCCTGGGTTCGATTCCCGGGTCGGGCAAAGTGTTATTGGGTTTTTTTCCATTAGGAAATTCTCGGTAACAGCACGGAGTCTGAAAATGTGCCCGAAAAACGGCAATAGGCTCGCCCCCTATTACGTGGGACTGATACATACTTAGCGAAATGTGGGTGCAGAAATGCGCCTCTGCCTACCCCTTCGGGGAATGCGGCGTGAGTTTATGTATGTATGTATGAAGATCTTTGATAACGATGTTTGGTACGTCGTTTTGATTACAGATTAAATCAATCAGCTCATCATCAGCCCATATACGTTCCACTGCTGGGCACGTGCCCATGAGGTCCGTACCTCCTCTACAACTGAGAGGGTTTAGGCCTTAGTCCACCACGCTAGCCTAGTGCGTGCTGGCGGACTACACACCTAAGAAATTCCTAAGAACTTTTAGGTGTGCAGGTTTTATCGCGATGTTTTCCTTCCTCGTAAAGTATGTGATTATTCTTCGTGAATACGTGCACATAACATCGAAAAGTCAGAGGTGTGTGCCTGGGGTTTGAACCCGCGATGACCGAGATTCTCGACCGCTACCTAAACCTCGAGGTTATCACGACTTAACAATCAGTAAGTTATCATATTCGAACATTTATTTTTATTTATTAATTTATTAATTACTTATGATTGGACCAATGCAATGAGAAAATCCCAAGTTCTTTCCCCAAGTCATGTTTATCATCTCAAATCTCCTCCCTAAGCATCGATTAGTTTATAATTTTATTTTGTTTATATAATTATATTGTGTTAAATAAAATATATATTTGTAGGTTTGGGAAGATGGGTACAAGTGTAATTCTACATATTCGTTTCGAAAAGTGTGCTTAAAACTAACTTCAGTCTATTGTGATATTTCAATGTTTTGCGATTCCGTACTGCTACAAAAAAAGGTTATTACACTTTGTCAGATCAAGAATCGAACCTGTATACTTATCTAGCGGAGACATTAAGGCAATCTTATTTATAGTGAATTGATTTACTTGTTGAGATGAAATTATACTTAAAATTATATACTGAGAGCTATGTCATCGCTATTGCATAAACAAGAATGACTTACGGGCGGTCGCCCCACTACGGTGTCGATCGCCCCACTATTCTGTCTTCAAAGGCCGCCCGCTGCAGCGTAGCGAGGCATTCGTCCGTCTACGCGCGGACAGCAAACATCCGATTTATTGGGAAATTAAATTATTATTGAAATCACTTCTCAAAATGAATCCTCCAATAATAACAATGTCACTGCTATTCTTAAAAATACTGGGCTATCAGCCTAGTCAGTTGTGAAGTTTTCGTAAGGGAAAACCCAAAATATGAATAATAATCATAATCACAAACCAACAATTGTGACGTCAGGGTTCCTGACGTCACACATTTCAACGCCCCTTTTCCTCCGACATATGCTTAAAAGTAACTCTATGTAACATTTGTAAGCTTGCTTCAATTGTCTCGCTCAGATAACCGACCTGTGTTATTCAACGCTAAGCACATAGTTCACGAAATCGTCCATTGACATCAAACATTTCGAGAAAAATACCGTTAAATATATTCTTGGTTTTTGATACAAATAAAAGAAAAGATTGTTGTGAAACGCTTCAAGGGGCTTTAACAGAAAATCTCGATTTAGCGTTTGTATTGAAACTTATATTGTACATTTTACTCACACACGCATATCTTATTGTGACAATAACAAAACAAATCCTCAAAGGGACATAGACAGAGGCTGAGGTCTAACCTTGAGAAACATGGATGTCGAATACAGCGATTTTTAGACATATTGTTTGTGACCGACAAACAATTCTGAAAAAAAAACTAATCGCTTTGTCACCACATTTCAATTGAATTCGTAATGTTGTCTGGTAAGCTAAATAACTTAAGACAGAAGGTCCCTTAAACGGGGACTGAGTAAATTCATCGACTTGGTATCACATGGATCTTACAACGTTTTACGGTAGAAGAACTGAGTTGCGAAACTTGGGTTTTTTGCAAGTTTTGTTTTTTATGGGATTAATATGCTTTCTATTTCGTATAAAAGTGGACATAATGCCTATAAGGCATTCTCTTACAGTCAACCTTAGGATGATGCAGAGATAAAAAGTATATATAATTAAAACAATATAAACAAAAACAATACTAAGAAGACCACGAACGAAATACATTATTTTAATATTGTCTAATATTATAATATATTTTATATTTTATTTATATTATATTACATATTATTAATCCTGCAAAATAAACTTGAGGTGAATACCATGACAGTCGCAGGCTTAAGTCCCAAACACTACTATGACTTTTCGAAGTTCTGTATGACATCATCAGCCCATATACGTCTCACTGCCGGGCATGGGCCTCCTCCACAGCTGAGAGGGTTTAGGCCCTAGTCCACCACGCTGGCCTAGTGCGGGTTGGCGATTGCTGTTGGTTACAGTTCTTTATGTAGGTATTATTAATAAATTATCACACACTTAATCAATCAAGAGGGAACCTGCATGTCTGTGAGTTATGGTAGTGATTAGTTATGTCTATCGAGGACGTCCTAGATGCTCCTACAAAGATCAGATTGGTGGTTAAATAGATCAGCGTTCTGGGAAACGACGAGCTTGTATAAAAATACTGAACTGAAGTCCATAAAGCGAGAGGTATGTTTGATTCGTTAGTTTTGGTGCTCTAAAGATGGGGTGAGAAATAATATTCTTTGCTTCCACTTGACTGCCATGTGGTCTCACGGTACACGTACAGTAGTTACAGTGGCGGGTGTGTGGTGGGATAGGGTACACGTATGTGCCGAGCGATCTAGAGGTCCTGGGTTCGTTTCCCGGGTCGGGAAAAGTGTTATTGGGTTTTTCCATTAGGAAATTCTCAGTAGCAGTACGGAGTCTGGAAATGTGCCCGAAAAACGGCAATAGGCTCGCCCCCTATTATGTGGGACTGATACATACCTGGCGAAATGTGGGTGCAGAAATGCACCTCTGCCTACACCAGCAAGGAATACAGGCGTGAGTTTGTGTATGTATGTATGCTTCCATTGTCGTTTTCTCGGCGCAGTGAGACGTGTCTTAGCACTGACGTGATTGTATCTAGACCCAAGACATACATAACCTCACGCCTGTATTCCCTGTAGGAGCAGGCACAGGTGCATTTCTGCACACACATTTCGCACAGGTATGTATTAATACCACGTGATAGGGTGCTTATATACGACATATGCGATGGTTTTCATTTAATCTGGAAGTATAAAAGTATTCGCCGAGACTTAAAAAAAATAAAAATAAAATTTGTTCTGAATTTGAGCCTTAATTAATTCTTCGCCCGTCTGGAGTGCGTTGGCAAACAAACCCATAGTCCTCAAATGTGTAGCGATTCGAGAGATGAATGGCTCATATCGTGAAGCTATGTGCACACACATCTATGTGCCTTACTTGCATCTAACAAACTCAATTTTATTTTCATGGACGTAGGCTAATGGACTCTTTATATATACATATACGTTTCGTGTAAGTATGTGCCGTGCGATCTAGAGGTTCTGGGTTCGCTTCCTGGGTCGGGCACAGTGTTATCGGGTTTTTCCATTAGGAAATTCTCAGTAGCAGCACGGAATCTGGAAATGTACCTGAAAAACGGCAATATTACCCCTATTACGTGGGACTATTACCTGACGAAATATGGATGTAGAAATGCACCTCTGCCTATCCCATCACGGAATACAGGCGTCAGGTTATATATGTATGTATGTATCAGCTTGTAACTTTCACTGTTGGGCATTCTCATCTACAACTGAGAAGGGATAGGTCTTAGTCCACCACTAGCACGCTGGCCTTACTGGTTTGCGGACTATTATATTAGCCCATGTACGCACCAAGGTTGGGCACAGACCACCTCTCAAATAGAGGGGTTAGGCTTTAGCCCAATACGCTGGCCTAGTGCGGGTTGGCGGACTACACACCTAAGAAATTCCTAAGAACTTTTAGGTGTGCAGGTTTCCTCGCGATATTTTCCTTGACCATTAAGGCAAGTGATAATCGATTGTGAATACACACATCACTTGGAAAAGTCAGAGGTGTGTACCTGGGGTTTGAAGTTACGTGAGTTTTAGCACAAAATTGTTTACTTCAGGAAGAAAAAATGTAAGCTAAAAATATATGTCAGAGAGTCTTGGGCGTTATTGTTTTTTTTTAATAGTGACATAAAAACTAGCCTTGTGTAGTTCGTGAACGAACTAGTTCGTAAGAGCGCTCCTACAGACGAACTACGCGAACTAGTTCCCTCTTTCCCATCTTCGCAGTTCGGTAGTTCGGCCGAATGAACGAGATTGGCCTCAACTGAACTAAGATCGTTACGCCCGAGACAGCACTATACATACTCCCGTTCGCTCACCGCTCATGCGCACAGCGATGATGTTGACTACTTTTAAAAAAATATAAAAATCTTGATTATCAGTTGATTACTTTTGTTTAGTTTGTGTTATGTTTTATTCTGTCAAGGAACAGAATTATCTATGTATGTGTACGTTATCGTTTATTATTTTCTAAACTAATAAAAGTATAAAAAAGGCGAAAAATATAAAGGGTTTATTGCACTAATTAACCGTGGGTATTATTGTAAATAACAATAATTATATACATTTTATGAATATTCATTAATTAAGAGGTGTATGCTGTTTTTAGAGGAATATTATCGCTTGCAGCAGGAACCGTATTAAAACGAGCGGACGTGTGATCGGTCTTTAGGTCTAATTTGAACTAGGAACTAACGAACTAGAAGAACGAACTAGTTCGTTTAGGAGCGGCGAACTAAAGTGAGCGATCTCAGTTGTGAACTAGTATGCCCAAGACTAATTAAAACTTCTGGAGGTAATTTCAAAAACTTAGCACAGAGCTCCGTTCGGTCCGGCGTTCCGAGCGAGAATGAATCATTCTCGATCGGGTGGTTGTTTTTATACCCTACGTTGGACGCGCAGTGGGGATGCGTCAACGCTTCAACATATACGTTATAATAATATGTAGAATGAAACTGCGCAATGAATGGTTCGGCTCGACTGGAATACTCTGAAAAAACCCCACAGTGAATGAGATTGCCAGAAGCCCAATTTATTGGTACAGTATATCGAGTTAACGATCACTTCACAACTATGCTAGCCTGTATCGTAGATGCTGCGGCAAAAGTTTCGTGGCATAGAATTGTTTGGATTTTCGGATAGGACAAAATGTTTTTACTTTTATCGTTATAAAATTCCGAGCAGTTGCTTCTTGTCATATAACCAGCACTTTCATTCATAGTAGCTTAGACGTCTGTTTATTTTAATAAGAAATACCATGAATAACCATATTATAAAGATTAGCAAACATCAACACTGGAGTTATAGTAATGTTTACTTAAATGCATCTTATTTAAACAAAATAAACACACCCAACAGTCACATACATAGTTCTGATCCCACACTAAGATACAAGTCTTGTGTCGTGGGTATCAGAAACTACGAGAGACTTTTTGGTCTCACATACACCCAGACCCGAAACAAATATTTGTGGATCACGCAAACATTTGTCTCGGTGCGGGGATCGAACCCGCGGCCTCTCGTTTCGCAAGCTGGTGTCTAGCCAACTGCGCCACGGGGCTGTCATTGACATGTCATTTGTCATTTGACATTGAAATTCGTCGTAGAGGAGGCTCGTAGTCGTGCCCAGCAGTATGTATATGGATTGATGATGATGATACTAAGCCCTAAAAATTGCAATAAGCTCGCCTTCTATTTAGTTAAACTTAAAAAAAAGTTTAAGAATTATACCGAGAAAAATAACCTGTTTTGTCCAAATGAATAATCCAGGTTCTATTAGTATAAATTAGGGCTTTAAGGCTGGAAATTCACGAATTACTTTAAGCGCATTAAGTAGTTTTGTAAATGGTTGAATAATTCAACTAGTTGATATTTAAAGTACTGATATGTCAGAAAGAGGAAACAGCTGCTGCATATTAACCATTATGACTTATTTGAAAATGCAATCACCCTTTTAGCTATTTTAATGGTTTTAATTGACCGATACGAACTTTGATTATTACACGACAAAGTCATGGAAAACCGTCGTAAAACAACGGTTTTTGTAGATATATGACTGCCTCGTGGTCTCGCGGCACAAGTATGTGCCGTGCGATCAAGAAGCCCTGGGTTCAATTCCCGGGTCTGGCAAAGTGTTATTGGGTTTTTCCATTAGGAAATTCTTAGTAGCAGCACGGAGTCTGGAATGGTGGCCGAAAAACGGCAATAGGCTCGCCCCCTATTACGTGGGACTGGTACATACCTGGCAAAATGTGGGTGCAGAAATGCACCTCTGCCTACCCCTTCAATTATCACGTACTTTAACGGTAAAGGAAAACATCGTGATGAAACCTGCACATCTAAAAGTTCTTAGGAATTTATTTCTTAGGTGTGTAGTCCGCCAACCCGCACTAGGCCAGCGTGGTGGACTAAGGCCTAAATCCTCTCAGTTGTAGAGGAGGCCCGTGCCCTGAAGCGAACCGTATATGGGCTGATGATGAAAAGTTTGTTATACTCATGTTTAATCGTTTCAGTTTAACAGAAAGCTCAAGAAGTGTGTCGGCAGTAAAACCATTTATAAAATTTATTATATATTTACGTGCTTTATGTGTACCCGAAATTAGTTTGGTGTAACAACTTTAATCCATAACTTTCTGCGGTTTCATGAATACTTTACGTACAAATATTGTGCCAGCTAAAATAAATATACAAACTACATCTGTGTTTTACATTGCAGTAAATACATACACACATTACATACATATTATGTATGTACATAGGGACAAGTGCATTTCTGCGCCCACATTTGTGTTTTTGTCCCTCGGAACAGGGGGGCGAGCCTATTGCCGTTTTTAGGGCACAAGACTTGGTGTTGCTACTGAGAATGTCCTAGATACACCCAATAACACTTGCATGGCCTGGGAATCCAGGGAACTCAGGACCTCTAGATTGCACGGCACAAACTTGTACCGCGATGCCACAAGGCAAAAAATAAATACGCCCAACAGCCACATACATAGTGGGGTCACCCACACTAAGATTCAAGTCTTGTGTCGTGGGTATCAGAAACTACGAGAGACTTTTCGGTCTCACATACACCCAGACCCGAAACAAATATTTGTGGATCACAAACATTTGTCTTGGTGCGGGATCGAACCCGTGGCATCTCGTTTCGCAAGCTGGTGTCTAACCAACTGCCCTACGGGGCTGTCGAAGTAATTGTAAGTAGCTATGCAGTTATATCTTTGTCATCCCACAAAAAGCCATTTTGCATCTTCAAAGATGAAAACTGAGCGTCTCAACAATGCATTCTCTTTTAAATATTTTCTGTACAAAAATGAACGCCGCAATTTCTTCAGACAGGCTTTCAGTTGCCAACTAGTAGGTTATTGCGTTCTAGATGGAAAAAAAGTGGTTTAAATGTAAGTTGCATTGAATTTTCCAGCTCAATGACACTAATATGTGTGTGTTACAGTAAATGAAATTGGCCTTATGGATTCATATTCTAGAACAGTGGTCTGCAAGTAATTTTAATTGGGGTCCGTATAACATTGGTAATTTTCATCAAAATAAAAAAAAAACTTGATATTGATGAAATATGTATTTATTTAAAATTTTGATTTATAAAGTAGGTATTTTATAAGTTTTATATTTCACCAATAACATTTTTTATTGTATTATAATATACGAACGGTAAAATTAGTGTGAAAAATTACACTGACGGTCTTGAGACAGTTTTTTTTAATTTGGTTCACGAGCGGAACAGCAAATGCGAAGAAAGCCGTCAAGGTGGGCGTCTGTTAATCTTGATTGATATTTGTTATTGAAAAAATCATTTTTAAATATGCTGACTTGCATATAATATACAAATGTAAACGCATTTTTATGGATTTGCAAAGAAATATCTTTCTGCAAATCAATTATCAAATTACAAGCAGTGATGGCCTCGAGGTTTAGGCGCGCGGTCGAGAATTTCGGCAGTCGCAGGTTCAAACCCCAGGCACACACCTCTGACTTTTCGAAGTTATGTGTGTATTCACAATGAATTATCACTTGCTTTAACGGTGAAGGAAAACATCGTGATAAAACCTGCACACCTAAAAAGTTCTTAGGAATTTCTTAGGTGTGTAGTCCGCCAACCCGCACTAGGCCAGCGTGGTGGACTATGGCCTAGACCCTCTCAGTTGCAGAGGAGGCCCGTGCCCAGCAGTGGGACGTATTTGGGCTGATGATGAATGATGAAATCAATTATCTCCATTTGAGGATTGGCTTTGAAAGATTAAATAACTTAGCAGCCACATCAGTCCATTCTTCCGATGCTTCAACTTCAAACGATGATTTATAAATTGAGACAGCTTCTCTATCTCAGCAAAATTTTGTCCTTTTAGAATGCAAGATTACTAGGTATTCACCTAGAGAGTATATCTAATAAAATTGCTTTATAAAAGCAACGAAAAAACACTAAACAATGCTCAAGTTTTAAAAAATGACAAAATTTTACTAAAGTTCCCTTAATATTGAGGCAGAGCCATTTCTACATTTATTTCTCCTCACATGCAGTATATCGATTGCGCTAAAGTAATAGTTATGTTTCAATCATTCGATGAAGTGGTGTACGTGTGCTTACATTGGTCTTACAAAAGGAGCAAGCAAATAACTGTTTGAAGGATCAGGTAGCATACATACATACATAAACTCACGCCTGTATTCCCGGAAGGGGTAGGCAGAGGTGCATTTCTGCACCCACATTTCGCCAGGTATGTATCAGTCCCACGTAATAGGGGGCGAGCCTATTGCCGTTTTTCGGGCACAATTCCAGACTCCGTGCTGCTACTGAGAATTTCCTAATGGAAAAACCCAATAACACTTTGCCCTACCCGGGAATCGAACCCAGGACCTCTAGATCGCTAGGCACATACTTGTACCGCGAGACCACGAGGCAGTCAAGGATCAGGAGGATCAGGTAGCATAAGCGGTATATCGAGATATTCACCTGTCAACGAACGAAACGTCTCCACTTTAAGCGTACCTGCTGGTTCTTCCAATCGATAGTTTATTAAAAGCGCGTATTGATGAGGTGTGGTGGACAGACATTAGACATTTTATTAATTAAGGTCTGTCATTTTGTAAAATTTACCGTTTTGGTTATTTTTTAATTTACTTGTCACTGCGATCTTGGAACTTCACATTTTCAACAAATGAATGGTTACATTCGTATGCCCCTACGCATTAATATTCCAAATTTTGACATGAGGTTTTAGATATCTATATACATTATACATATAAATGTAAATACATACATACATACATAAACTCACGCCTGTATTCCCCGAAGGGGTAGGCAGAGGTGCATTTCTGCACCCACATTTTGCCAGGTATGTATCAGTCCCACGTAATAGGGGGCGAGCTTATTGCCGTTTTTCGGGCACATTTCCAGACTCCGGGCTGTTACTGAGAATTTCCTAATGGAAAAACCCAATAACACTTTGCCCGACCCGGGAATCGAACCCAGGACCTCTAGATCCCACGGCACATACTTGTACCGCGAGACCACGAAGCAGTCATACATATAAATGTATAATACTATATACATTTAGTTTTTCGTGCATTACTGCTCTTTTTCTTTCTCGGTTTCCTTTGTATCTGACACGTAGAGCCTTAAATTACACAAGTCTCCTCAAAGATATAGAAAATAAAATCTGACGTTCCAAAAACACCTATTATCAAAAAAATGGAGGCGTCCTTTGGAATGAAATGTGAAAATGAATGGAATTCAATTTCTAAATGAAAAAGTTGAAAGAACCGTAAATAAACGAAATATATCAAGAAAAACGATTTTAATTCAATCAAAATAAATCCAATGAATACACAAGCTATATAAAATTTCTACGAAACTTTAATGAACATAATCCGTTGAAGCCCACCCATGGGTGTAATTCTTTGAAAATACTCGTTGATTTGGTTGAAAAACATTGCGATGCATCTTCAATGTTAGAAATTCTTAGAAAAAGCGCTATAGTTTATTGGACTTCTAAAAGAATAGTCCTGTGCGATAGAAAAGTGGTTATTGGTATTCGAAGAATAGTGTATATCATCATCATCAGCCCATATACGTCCCACTGCTGGGCACGGGCCTCCTCTACAACTGAGAGGGTTAAGGCCTTAGTCCACCACGCTGGCCTAGTGCGGGTTGGCGGACTACACACCTAAGAAATTCCTAAGAACTTTTAGGTGTGCAGGTTTTATCACGATGTTTTCCTTCACCGTTAAAGTACGTGATAATTCTTTGCGAATACACTCATAACTTCGAAAAGTCAGAGGTGTGTGCCTGGGGTTTGAACCCGCGACCGTCGAGATTCTCGACCGCGTGCCTAAACCTCGAGGCCATCACGACTCCATAGTGTATATATTTTCTACGAACAAATAGGTATTCAATAATACGGCAATGGCAGCAGCTATTCGGACGTGTCTCGGAAAAAAGTAGAATATAGTAGGGCGTAGTGCCCCTCATAACTTGGTGCTGGATCATCTTCAATCAAAAAATATAAGTTCATTCGTTAGATAACAGTTTTCCCCAGGTAATACTGGGAGGGATTTTCAAAATTTAAATTTTTCACTTTTTTGGAACACTGAAGGGAAAAATGCGATTTTTTGCGTAACCGACTAATTTGTATAAAATAAGAATTTAAAAAAGAACTCTCCAGCGTTACCTCGTAAATTACTACTTATTAATTAAAGGATCGGTGCAGTAGTTTTTAAGTTACAAGGGGCACCGACTTTAAAAACGTCAATTGTGGGAAAACTGTTTAAAGTTTTGAACATTTAAACATTTGGTATAAAGATAATTTTATTGACTTACCTCACACTGAATCATCAATGCCTCGTCCACAAAGGATGTTGCCATCCTACGTGATGTCTTAAGCACTTTTTTGCTCCTGTCTACGGCAAAGCGTGCGTTCTTTGGTTTATCGGGAAGGTATAAAAATCCGACAGGTATAAAAATACCCAAAACTTCGTCAATCGATTTGAAATTTTGACACAATCTTCTTAAGATATTATGCATTTCTGATAAATATTTAAAAAATTCAAAAAAATATTTAAAGCCTTACTCCCCCCCCCCCCTCAACAAACAGGATAGAGAGAAAAAAAACATTTATATATTACTAGCAACTTGGTTTTGTCTGGGCGGTATTATGTAAAAAAGTAGCCCATTTCTTTAAGTTTCCATCTATACTGAATATCATTAAAAAATTGTTCATTCACGTCTTTATCCCCGAGGGAAAAGAAAGATATGTAATACCCATATTTCCAAAGCTTTTTCGAATTCCAAGACTCCGTGCTGCTAGTGAGAATTTCTTTATAGAAAAACTCAATTACACTTTGCCCACCCTGATAATCGACATAATTATTCATCATCAGCACCATCAAATCCATTATTGACACGTGTGGGCCCACTCTCAACTCATATTTAACCAGTACTAACAATATAGATACTCTTTTATCGCCGAATTGTAATGCTCGGTATTTTAACAGCGGCTTACACTCAGCTTTCATTATTTGCTTTCAATCTGCACGTGAATAATAATCCGCTTACTCAAAATACAGATTGGACTAACGTTTGTGATTAAGTTTTTTTTTATACTGGCGCAAAAAGTGACAAATACCTACGTTCCTAATGCTGTCCGTATAGAGAAAAAAAAATAGAAAACAAAGGGTGTCTAACTAAAAGTTTATCTGACTATATACCTACGTATATACAGGGTGAATACAGACCGTGATCGAAAACTAAGACAGGCAATAGCCACGGTGATACAAATAGCGCGGCATTCAAAAAAAAGTGTGTGTGTGTACTTATGTACACGCGTTAGAAGTTATACTTCATACATAAATATATATTTTCTTAAATAATATAATAATAAATTATAATCATGGTGTCGGTTTTTCATGACAGTGTGCGCGCGCATCGTAATAACTTCAAAACTTCAATAAGTTTTTTACTTAATCTTAAAATTAGGATGAACGAAATTCCCGATTCCAATGGGCCAATCGATAGCTTACGTCACGCCGGTTCCAATGATACCAAACTCGGGTATCCAACGATTAAATCTTGACAGCACGTGACGTGAGCAGAATTTTAAAAGTAAAATCAGATTAAATTAAAATAAATCAAATAAAATAAATACCTCTCTCGACTCTGTCTTGACCGTACGTGACGTAATCAAAAAAAAAACTACTACTGTCACTATTCTACATTCTTAAAATTTAAAACAAACTTTTTCTGAATAACTTTTTGGTGTCGGTGTGCGCGCGCATCGTAAAAAATCACTCTCATAATTTTTCCCTAACGCGCCAAAAGAAGTATAACTTCAAAAAAGTTTTCCTAACAACAACATACATTCAATACTCGTGGTTGTAAGGAAAACGTATTTTATTTTATTTTATTTTTTGTCGGGGTTTTTTTTTAATGCCACGGTATTTGTAATCACCGTAGCTATTACCTGTCTTAGTTTCCGATCAGTGTCTGAATACATCCTGTATATTAAAGTATTAAAGCAATTTGGTACCTCCTTCCGGCTTTTGTTCCTGGGATATTTAGCTACATACATATCTTTACAGCATTCTCAGTAACACTATGAAGTCGGGAAATAAGACTCGTCTTGTATAACAGCGAGTTAAACATTTCTACCTACCCTCTCGGGGACACAGGCGTTGGTGTACTCGAATATCTTAGACAAGACAATTTTTGAGAAGAGCAACAACAGCCAGGTCTGATTTTAAATTATATCCTAACTTACAATTTCGTCGTCGTTAAAGTTGTGACGGTTTCGGGTTTAAGCCCCAGGAACACGCCTTTGACTTTTCCAAGTTATGTGTGTATTCACAAAGAATTATCACGTACTTTAACGGCGAAGGAAAACATCCTGATGAAACCTGCACACCTAAAAGTTCTTAGGAATATCTTAGGTGTGCAGTCCGCCAACCCGCACTAGGCCAGCGTGGTGGACTAAGGCCTAAACCTTCTCAGTTGTAGAGGAGTCTCGTGCCCAGTATGTACATAATTATGTATATGGGCTGATGATGATACAATTGCGAACGTAAGTTTATTTAGAGGTTTTCACACTATATAATGTTTTTGATGAATTTTTGTATAATTATTGCCCCGAAATATATTAGAATCGCAAGGAGTTATGTATACCATCGATTGACAAAGTTTGAAATAGTTGTTAAAATTGTGAGCGAACCCAACTTGTACTACAAAAGGATATGAAACCGCACAAACTAATTATAAGCAGCAAACACGTTTCTAAAACATATAAGTTCTATTTGAACTCGAACAACAAACTATTTCTAGTTGATACCAACCGAAATATATTGGAAAACATGAATGACATTAAGTTTATTGCCCTTGATAAAATGAAAGGACTAAAAGCATTTTATGGTGATTTCAATTTTCATACATACATACTTGTATTCCGAAGGGGTAGGCAGAGGTGCATTTCTGCACCCACATATCGCCAAGAATGTATCAGTCTCACGTAATAGGTGGCGAGCATTGTGTGATCCACAAACATTTGTTTCGGGTCTGGGTGTTTGTGAGACCGAATAAGTCTTTCATAGTTTCTGATACCCACAACACAGGAATAGAACTATGTATGTGACTGATGGATGTATTTAAGCATGTATGGAAGCCGCTGGATGCAGGGTGCTTCCGACAGAGCGCATTGGTAGTCTTTCAGCTTTAGTCTTATCGGAGTGCCTATGTTCAGCAGTGAACGTCTTACGACTGACGATGAAAATCTAGTAAATAAATTATGATTGTTCCAGACAAAAATGGAGGACATAATAGCAACATACAACACGTCCCTGCTGCGATTGAGGGATGTTACGTCAACAGTCGCAGCGCATGTGGCCGTGCGGAACTCGACTGTGCCGGGTAGAGGAGCCAGCAATGCGTACGAATGGAGGTTCATCCTACCGCCATACTTCGCCATATTCCTACTGTCTATATCAGGGAACTGCCTGGTCATAGCCACTCTCGCAAGCAACAGAAGAATGAGGACCGTCACCAATGTTTACTTGATGAATTTGGTAAGTCTCCTTCACCTATATCTACACTACCGACAAAAAGTTTGGAAGCACCTATAATTTTTGTAAAAACAAATAGCAAATTGATAATAACAAATTTTATCGATGTTGTAATAAAATATAATATTATTTTAGTAATAAGAATATAGGTAGTTTTGTTTCATAGTTTAATTGTTGTTTTAATTAAGTATATCTTATATTATTTCTAAAGTAATTGAGAGTATTAAAAGTGCTTCCAAACTTTTTGTCGGTAGTGTATATCCGTCACATCATCAGCCCATATACGTCCCATTGCTGGGCACGGGCGTCCTCTACAACTGAGAGGGTTTAGGCCTTCTATATCGATAACACTACATCTGATATAATTCCTATCGTTGGGTTGAACAAGCAATCAGATTCGAACTTTGTTATTGGCCCATAATTTTGCAATTCCGTATTTGACACTGGAAAAAATATCTTCTCGCACCATTTTAACTGAAGGTAAAGGAAAGTATGACTGACATTATTGTAAAAAATACTTTTACATACTCATGATAGTTTTAGTTAGGAAGAAATTAACCTAACTCCTTTGGAGTAAAAAATATTAGTTCTTAATCAAGTCTTCATCGAGGATAAGTACAGTGGCAAAACCAATAAATACTAACTTTAAATTCCCTATACCTTGTTATAAGTATATTTTGATTTTAATGAAATCATCTTTACGTCTAAAAATAAATTAACTACCAATTATAAAGTTTAAAGTTTATTTATAATTGTGAACAGTTAAATTAAATAAATAATTATATATAATAATTATTAAATAAATTTACACAATGGCACAACATAAATTAAGTATGAAACATGTCAGTTTATTAAAGTTTGCGACGCACCGCAGAATTATAAAGTTTATTTTTAAAGTAATTTTTGCCTCGGGCCATAGTTTATACTCAGTAAATGCATTGTGCAGTTAATGGAGACTGAATTTTGAACGAAAAGTTTCGCCTGGGATAGCAGTATTAAATTTCTGAACATCTAAGATTCTAAGGCATTCATTTTAAAGTTGTCATCTTGTTTGCTTCCTTACTCGAAATAGCACCTTTTAACGTGATAAACAAATACTTCTCTCCTAATTTATGATATCTGCGACAAAAGACTTTCTCACCTCAGTGTTAGTTAGAAAAATGGATGTGACTGATAGGTGTATTTATTTATTACTAGCTGTGCCCGCGACTTCGTCCGCTCGTAAAATTTATTTTTAATTATTTATTTGTATAGATAAGAAAATGTATAAACTAAAATTAGCCTAAGTTACTCGTTATTACATCAGCTATCTGCCAGTGAAAGTCCCGTTAAAATTGGTCCACCCGTTTTAGAGATTAGCCGAAACAAACAGACAGACAGACAAAAATTGTAAAAAATGTTATTTTGGTATATATACCGTGTATACATCCATATGCATTTATTAAAAAGCGGTTATTTCAATATCACAAACAGACACTACAATTTTATTTATTTGTATGTATAGAGTATAGATATACCTATAGATTATCATAATTTCATTTTCTTTTCCAATTTAATAGATTGTTTAATTAAGCTGTTATCGACTAGTATAATTGATGCAACTGAACTAATTGAATAAATAAATAAATAATATATTTGAGTCCTTGCCCGATGTTGGGAATCAAGACAACAATTTCACAATTCAGTGTCCATATTTGAGAGTCGTCGATATTAGGGCAATACAAATTTCCCTTGGGTATAATGTAATAAGGCAAAACCAGCATCGCTAATAACTCCTTACGCTAACTTTTCATCCACTCGACATTCTTATTAACTCTACGCACCTCAATAAAAATGGCTGTATTGATATATTATGATGATATTTTATAAATATTTACCTCTTCAATCGACAGCTTTCATGGCGTAGTCGGCTAGGCATCAGCTTGTGAAACGAGTGCTGCAAGTTCAATCCCCTCATTGAGACAAATGTTTGTGTGATCCGCATATATTTGTTTCGAGTCTAGGTGTTAGTGAGACCGAAAAGTCTCTCGTAGTTTCAGATTACCACGGCACAAGACTTGTATCTTAGTGTGGGGTCAGAACTATGTATGTGACTATCACTCGTAGTTTCTAATACCCTTAAGATAACATAAGACTTGCACCTTTCTGTGGGGTCAGAACTATGTATGCGACTGTTGGGTGTATTTATTTATTTATTCAACAGCCTCATTCACCGTACATCAAAAGAAAGGTGTATTCAAGAGCGCCTAGATCCAATCCGTGTGTCTGGCAAATTGTTATTGGATATTCCTTGAGAAAATTCTCAGTAAGCGCTCGGAATCTCGAGATATACCCGGCAAATATCAACAGTCTCGCGTCTATAACTTTGACTAATACCGGCGGAACGTGGATGTTATACTCCGTTACCTATCCTATCTTGGATATTGGTGCGAGTATACTTATGTGCGAAAATTTAATTTACATACATACATAACCTCGAAATCTATCCTTTTTGCCAAAATCTTTGCAGTGCTATTTAGGACTTTAATAACTTATCTTAGAACCCTCATACAAAACCCCTCACCAAGATCGTTGACGAAACAAACAAATTTCCTGATGTAAAGATTGTTAGCATTAAATATTATCATGATCGTTTCTCGTAGAACTGTCTTCGTTTTCTCCATTTTCAATATTTGCCTACAATAAATGCTTTTAAATACATACATACATAACCTCACGCCTATAATCCCCGAAGAGGTAGGCAGAGGTGCATTTCTGCACCCAAATTTCGCCAGGTGTGTATCAGTCCCACGTAATAGGAGGCGAGCCTATTGCAGTGTTCGGGCACATTTCCAGACTCCGTGCTGCTACTGAGAATTTCCTAATGGTAAAACCCAATAACACTTTGCCCGACACGGGAATCGAACCCAGGACCTCTAGATCGCACGGCACATACTTGTAAATTTAATTTAATACACAGATTTATAATAATATCAGAATGTTACAGTATCCTTCTTTATTGTAAATAGTGTATAGCGTTGGAGAATCTTTTATAAATAAAATAAAATATAATATTTACGACCACCCTTTTCTCATCCGTACTATTTACTTTTGTGTAGTACGGTTGTGGAAACGCTAAATCAGTATTCTCTACAAGTTAAAATCTCCATAAAGACATGTCGCTGCGTCAACAGATGTTCAGGGTACGCGTGGCCTTGTTCAAAATACAAGAGCGACTAACGAGCACCCAATAACAACTGCGATGGAGGTACAGGGATGAAATCCATAAGTGTTACATTTTTCTGATTTTATTCCTTACAAACCGACTCATCATCATCAGCCCACAAACGTCGCTCACAAACACGGGCTTCCTCTACAACTGAGAGGGTTTAGGCCTTAGTCCACCACGCTCGCCTAGTGAATAGAATCAAATCTCATGCCCGAATATTTTCTTTAGTAAAATTTTGTTCAGTATCTTCTACAGTGCTTGCGAAAAGTGGAAATACACAGGAATCAGAAATGCTTATTCAAGTACGTTGTGAATAATAATTCTCGTCGCATAAACGAGAGCACGTCGCAGATATCCACAACTCACGTGATATAGGTAAAGTGGATTTTACTGTATTTCTTCGGTAAGTACTTTTGCATGTGCCAGCCATCTGTCTTTTAGCACTATAGTTACACCTTCGAGGTTTGAACGCGTAGTCGACATAAAAGTTGCAGATCACAGGTGCAAACCCCAAGCACTCACATCTGACTTTTTTTTGTTTGTATATAACGGCGTAAAACCATATACTGAGAGCTACGTCATCGCTCTTGCATAAACAAGAATGACTCACGGGCGGTCGCCCCTCTTCGGTGTCGATTGCCTCCACTATTCGTCTATAAAAGGCCGCCCGCTGCAGCGGAGCAAGCATTCATCGGTCTACGCTCGGACAGCAAACATCCGATAAAAGGAGCTTTGATTGAAGTTGGTTGTTAAAATTACTTCTCAAAATGGATCCTCCAGTAATAACGATGTCACTGCTATTCTTAACAATACTGGGCTATCTACGTCGTCAGTAATTGTGAAAGTTTACTAAAGAAAACTCAAAGTATGAGTTATCACCATAAACCAACAGTTGTGACATCGGCAATGTGACGTCACACATCTTAAAGACATTCCGAAGACTCTCCTGCTCCGACATATATATTTACAATAAATTATAAATTATTATCCACTGTGAAGAAAAACATAGCAAGGAAGCCTTGACACCTAAGGGTTCTCAATGAGATTTTTTTAGATATGTCTCTCTTCCAACCTGCGCTACGCCAGTGTGGTGGACTAAAGCCAAAGGACTCTCAGATATCAAGAAAGCCTATGCCACTATAGAACAAGCTGTAATCTGTATATAAAACGCGGAACAGGCCGTCATGTCTGTATAGATTGGTAAGAGATAGTTTTAACCGTCTGATTAAATATTTCTCTCTTCTCAGTAATTTGTCGCCGCAGGAGTAACTATAATTTTAATCAAAATATATTTAGCTAATAACATACAATTAGGTTAATGTGCTTGACAGTGCCTACAACTACACTTAAAGATATTACCATATAAAGTTTTTAACCAAAACTACAGCATAGTGCTTCTTTACCGTTGATACTAAAATTGCAACCAAATAGAAGATAATTAATCAGGTATAAATTACCTATAAGCTTTTATCCAAACACGCTCAGCCATTTCAGCTAAAGCATTTACTATTAAAGGGTAACACTCGTTGAGAAACAAGTAGGTCTTTAACTTTTATATTATTCAACTACTTTTATATTTTTAAACATTAATCCGTCTTGCAACTGACAATTCTAACGACTGAGCTCGAACTGCTCAGCGACACCATTTTTATACAGATCAATTGACGGTCTTATTTTTAAATATTTTTACAAAGTCCAATAATTAATTTATATTAATCAAGATTATATTCTCATTAAAGTTATTGACATTTTAATTATACATATAAGTAATAAAATAATCATTATGCAATTTTACTATTACTACAATACATACATACATAAACTCACGCCTGTATTCCCCTAAGGGGTAGGCAGAGATGCATTTCTGCACCCACATTTCGCCAAGTATGTATCAGTCCCACGTAATAGGGGGCGAGCCTATTGCCGTTTTTCGGGCACATTAAAACCCAATAACACTTTGCCCGACCCGGGAATCGAACCCAGGACCTCTAGATCGCACGGCACATACTTGTACCGCGAGACCACGAGGCAGCCAGGTATTACTACAATAATTATTAGTAAAAGGTCTGTACGCATAAGTTTTTAATAATTTAAAAATATAATATTGTAAGTTATTATAATGAAATACATTTATAATTACTAAATATTACTATTTAGGCTAACACTATAGAATTCTGCAGAAATAATAGTCATTTCATAAAGTTCTGTATCTAAAATTTCGCAACCATGTGAGTTTTCAAACTATGTTTGCGTGTGGCTGAATCGCAGCATATTCTTGTACAGTTTCATCCAATCAACTAAACTTTTTCCTTTAACAAAAAAGTTCCGGAATATTCATTTCCAATCCAATATTCTTCCCACAAAGGAATACCAAAAGTCGAATTTCGTCACTTATTTTTCGGGTCTTCATCGTGTTCATAACAGATATTGAAATTGCTTTTGGTATGTGGTTCAGTTGGGTGGAAGTATTTCTCAATTCTGTTCTTGTTTCCTAATTTGCTGTAGACAGCCTTATTGGCGATATTTGGGGTGTGCCTAGCGATCCAGAGGTACCGGTTACGATTCGCGGGACGGGCAAAGTGTTATTGAGTTTTTCCATCAAGAAATTCTCAGTAGCAGCACGGTTTCTTGAGATTCTCGACCGCGTGCCAAAACCTCGAGGCCATCACGACTTAATACCCTTATCGAATAAAATTTTCTAGAAGTCGGGAATTTACTGTAAGAAAATCTTAAGTCCGTATAATGACCAAAAATATTAGAAGACGGGAATTTAAATATTCTTTAAGCATAGCTTTGCCCAATTTTTTACTCATTATGGGAGCACTCAAAACGTATATAATATTTAGGTTTAATGAGCTCAAGAATGACTCAGTACAACAATATTTAAGTAAAAATTAAATAAAAAAAAAGTCGTTTATACCAGGGATCAGGCACGCAGTCAGTATTTAATCTCGGTGGTCGCGCATTGTATTCAAAACACACTTCTCTGACTTTTCAAAGTTATACGTATGTGTGTTAACAATGAACTATCAAGGACTTAAATCCTGAAAGAAAAGACCGTGACGAAACCTTAAAGTTAATGAATTAGAATTTTTAATATAATTTTTTTCTTTAGAATTTTATATAAGGAATTTCTAAGATGTTTAGTTCGTCAGCCCGCATAAGGCCAGCGTGGTGGACTAAAGCATAACCCCCCTCATGCTTACATATACAAAGGAATGAAGTCAACTATGGTATATATTTTTTGGCTGGGCTGGGCCTTACAACTAGTAACTAACAAGATGCACAGTCATACTTCATCAAATTGAATACGAGAGAGGTACGATATCACGCGCAGAATACAGAAATGCAGTGAAGGGAAACTTACACGGTTTCGCTTTTCGATAATAAACCATCAAGTTATTACTTACATAGTGTAATATATATGTATATATATAGTAATATATAGTAGTGTTGCATGAAAATATTTTACATTAACTTATTTATGTCGTGTGTCGGAGGACACCTTAGGAGTACAGTTTATGGTTGCTTTGTATAGTAGCTCTCTTTCAAAGTTATATTTGAAGTCACAATTATGTATTTCAAAAGTGAAAGAACATTAACAAAAAACAACATAATCCGGATATTGTTTATCGACTGTAGAGGGATGAGACTTAATCTGTCTTCTATAGGTTGATTAAATGTTTTTTTGTAACTTATTTAAAAGCCTCGTGCCTCGCGGTCTCGCTGCACAAGTATGTGCCGTGCGATCTAGAGGTCTTGGGTTCGATTCCCGGGTCGGGCAAAGTGTTATTGGGTTTTTCCATTAGGAAATTCTCAGTAGCAGCACGGAGTCTGGACTTGTGCCCGAAAAACGGCAATAGGCTCGCCCCCTATTACGTGGGACTGATATATAATTGGCGATATTTGGGTGCAGAAATACGACTCTGCTTACCCCTTCGGTGAATACAGGCGTGAGGTTATGTAGCTATGTATAATGTATGTATTTATGTACAAACAACGTTATTTTAAGTGCTCAGTAAGAACATTTGTAATTCCATCAACTAAGGTTCTACGTTCGAATTCATAATTCGTAATTTACTTAGTCTAATTGATTCCCGTCAATCATTCTATAAACCTGACAAATCTCAATTAAATTTCAAATTGTTTCCCTTATACGTGTTAGCAACGTCTGGGTGAATTTCAATCAGATGTTTTTGAGTTAAGCCAAATTATTTACTTATTGAAAGTAATTATTTTAAATTTCTAATAAGGTATTAGGTTTAAATGTTTCTCAGAATATCTATTACTCTAACGATATCTGGGATGAATCCGAGAAAATAGTCTATTAGTGGAAATAAACAGAAATAGTCTATTAAAATTAAATTTATATCTATTAAAATAATTGTTGTATGTACAAAATACAAAAAAAAATAATTCCTGAACGATTCATCCTCTTTGTGATCACTCTCTTTAAATATACCTAGTGAAAAAATATAGCGTCATAGATCACCATGTGCGATCGTCAGAAACCTAATTTCCTTTAACACTCCTTATGCTATTAAAAGCCCGTAACAACTTTTACAGCCGGTTAGGAGATTCGTTAAAAACATACTGGTACACAAACGAAGCCCTTATTTTTTTAGTATATTGCAATCATTGATCATGTCATCAGCCCATATACGTCCCACTGCTGGGCACGGGCCTCCTCTATTACTGAGAGGAGTTAGGCCTTAGTCCACCACGCTGGTCTAATGCAGGTTGATTCCATCATTGATATCCGTTAAAATGTGTTGTTTTGAATTAGCAAATAGAAACTTCAGTATTATTTTTTTGTATAAATACAATACATAACCATTATACCAGTGGCGGTACTTCCATAGAAGCCCAAAATCGTTACAAGTTAATTGTGTAATGTCTAGTTTATAATTGTTTATTGTGGAATAGGATATTCTCATTTATATGTCAAATTGCTTTTGTTAAATAAAGATTAAAAGCATAAAGAATAATTTTCGGAACTTGGTAAGGCAAATTGGGCTTTTGGGCTTCTATGGAAGTACCGCCACTGCATTATACATATGCCCGCACGCGCAAGAATTGATTACCTTTCATTGTTTGAAAAGTTCGAAACTCATCCCGAATAGAGACGACTTTTCCGGGTATTTCTCTTTGACTGATGAAAACCTCGAGAGTTGAAAACCGCAACAAGTCACGAAAAAGCTAAAGCTTTGACAGCTTAATAAATGGCCAACTACGATCGTCGTGAAAGGAACGTCACGTTTTCCAACGAAGTGAATAATATTTTCACTGCGAAAACTCCTTTTGAAATATCGTGCTTATTTAATGTCAGTATTGGACTGCTTCTGAAAAGATTTAGCTGTTTTGACTGAAAAAATTAATGAAAATTGCAGGAAGAGAATCTTATTTAACTATAATTTATAATTTGTAATTACTTCATCATCATCATCAGCCCATATACGTCCCACTGCTGGGCACGGGCCTCCTCTAGTGCGGGTTGGCGGACTAAACTCTTTAGAAATTCCTAAGAACCTCCCAATCCATTTCATGTTCAGTGTTGATTTTATAAATTAAATTTAAAAATTATCTGTAATTGACTCATATGGAAAGTGAAAAGTGCGCGCTGTCGGCCCAGTATTTAAAAACCATTCGGTAACCAAACCAAACGGAGATTCAATTAGATCGTAGCGCCATCTCTTGAAGGCTATGTCAAACTGGGAAAAGCCACTTTAACAACTTTGTTTTGTAAAATTTATTTTTATTTACGCATGGAATATAACCATTGTTTACCTCCTTTGCATATATCCTTATCCTTACTAATATTATAAATGCGAAAGTAACTCTGTCTGTCTGTCTGTCCGTCTGTCTGTCTGTCTGTCTCGCTTTCCTGCTAAAAGCACTGAACCGATTTAAATGAAATTTGGTACACAGATAGTTTAGACCCTGAGAAAGGACATAGGCTACTTTTTATCCCGGAAAGGGGGTTTTAAGGGATTGAAAGGAGGGATGAAAGGTTGTATGTTGTGTAGACGACTAAAACTATCTATATGTAACTATATGTCTGTTATGCTTTCACGCCTAAATCATTTGACCGATATAAACGATTTTTAATATGCACATAAATGGGACTCTGTGGAGTAAAATAGACTACAACTTATTTTCTTTCTGAACCCAACCCTGTAGTCTACGCGGACGGAGTCGCGGGCAAAAGCTAGTTAACTAATATTTATAACCCAGGGTTCGATTCCCGAATCATATATGCTCATGCCAGTGTTCTCGAAGCGACAGACGAAGACGTATTTTACATTTACCTTTCGCCAGCTGTTTTATTTCCTTCGAACTTAATATGGGGCGGGCCCATTATCGGTTTACGGGCGCATTTCCAGAAAACACTTATAACACTTTTGCTTTAGGCCACCACAAACCCGCCATTGTAACTCCTGTGCTCCAGGATCAGCACGGCACGCACAGTATTGACGCCGAGCAATGAAGCTCAGAGAATCTAAAAGGACCTAAATTTGTCATAATCCCGCAACGAAGTTGATCACAAAGACCAATAAAGGAGGAATTGTAAAACAAGGAGTTGTCCAACTCCCTCCACAGCAAAGCGGGTGACAAAACATTGTGCTATGAGGCTTCACCTTCATATAAAAAGAAACATGAACTTTGTCCGATCCAACGAAGCAATCTATTAGGTATTGGATTTTTTCCATTAGGTAGAATTTGAAATAGCAATACGAAGTCAGTGAAAGTTACCAGTGAAGAAATAGACTCTACTAGAAAAGTTTATTCTCCTGTGTGTCTTGGTACATTACAATTTTAGTTTCCTTTTTAAGTGCTCTCCGTAACATCCACGAACCCGCTGCGTCGATCTTTTACAAACTTGAATAGCACTTATGTAAGGGAATGGCTGATGGTTTCTAGTTAAAGTAAACATTTTAGTTACAAACCGAGTATAGTTTAACGAGTACATACTTGGAAATTAACTATGTACTTATATATTTAAGCCATTTGGATCTAGTTTCATAGTCATTACACATTTTTTGAACATATATGCTACACTCACTGCATTTTCCGATGCAGGGGTAGGCAGAGTCTATTGCAGTTTTCCAATATATCCACTATATGGGAATAGAGCAAAGATCCCCTTGATAAAACTCTCCACCTACAACAGTCAGGCAGACACGACAAGCAAAACACAAAACGCATGTAATTTGTATGACTTGCACGTTTTAAGATTGTGCTGTACGATCTTGAGGTCCAGGGTTCGATTCCCTGGTCGAGCAAATTGTAATGGGTTTTCACATTATAGAATTCTCCGTAGTAGTATTTAGTCTGAAATTGTGCCCGATAATGGCAACAGACTCGTGCCGTGTTTGCTCGCACTAAAAGTGAGATACATCGTGTTTTCATGCGATTGCCAAATCTAACTCATATATTTAAAACATAAAAGATTTTTAATATTGATATGGTCGCTATAAGACGTTGTCTGGTAAGCTAAGTGCATAATAGCTTAAGGCAATAGGTCTCTTAAACGGGGACTGAATAAATGCATCGACTTGGTATCACGTGGATCTCACAACTATTTACGGTAGAAGAAATGAATTGCGAGCCTGATTTTTTTTACAAGTTTTGTTTTTTATGGGAGTTTGTAGCCAAAATCGCATATGACGATCAGTGCGAAACTCATTAACACACAATCACATTTGTAGAATTCTGAAACTTAAACTCTAGACAATAGAGGCCGAAATGACGTGCACCGTTTTTGTGGCTCAGAACTTGTCCATCGTACGCCTCAGTTTATCACCAACGAACGCAAAACTACAAACTACAAGAAGTTAACAGTAATTACATGAATCAAATACTTTGGCACAAGTGGAATACTTCGTTCATAGCTATGTAAAATAATATTTATTGTATAACCGAAGAGTTTAACAATAAAATATTAAAACATATTTTTTTTGAGTAGTGACGAAGCTCGGAGTAACTTTTATATTGGAATTTTGTAGCAATTTCTTTATTTTCTCTAAATGTTTTATGACGCTTGTAACCGAGAGAATTTCATTTTTCTCCGTTTGGTATTTTTCGTGGTGGCGTCGAGGCTTAGTCGCGCGGTCGTGAATCTCAGCGGTCGCGGGTTCAAACCTCTGACTTTTCGAAGTCATGTGTGTATTTACAATTAATTATCACGTAATTTAACAGTAAAGGAAAATATCGTTAGGAAACCGACACACCTAAAAAAAAATCTTAAGAATTTATTTTGTGTGTTACAGTAGTCCTTCAACCCGCACTAGGCCAGCGTAGGGAATTATGGCATTAACCCTCTCAGTTGTAGAGGAGGCCCGTGCCCAGCAGTGTGACGTATATGGGCTTATGATGAGGGCACTTTGGATAATAATAATAATGGAGTTTGGAAAAGTTACCGGTAGACAGCAATAGCCTGCTATCTTTTGGAACAAAATAAGTGACGAGAATAAATTATAGAAATAAATCTCTGGTTATCCCTGCGGTACGGGGTCATTTCCTTTTTTTATCAAGTTACTAGCTGAGAAGCCCGCCTTCGCAATTTTAAATTCTGCTCCTGGGGAACACTGAATTCTAGGGAATAAAAATTCCCCGCATTCCCTAAGGTCTATCTATCTTTTAACTAAAATTATTCAAACCTGCACACCTAAAAGTTCTTAGGAATTTCTTAGGTGTGTAGTCCGCCAACCCTCACTAGGCCAGCGTGGTGGACTAAGGCCTAAACCCTCTCAAGTTGTAGACGAGGCCCGTGCCCAGCAGTGGTACGTATATGGGCTGATGATGATGAATATTATAGTATGGGTAAACAATATTGCGACTAAAATAGAGTAGTCCGTAGTGCATTTGGTTGGAGACTAGTACACTAGCCTGCTTGTGGGGTTTCAGATTCGATGTTCGCACCGCGACAAATGTATGAAATACTATAATAACTTCTGTATAAATATATATTAAAACAAGACAAGTTACAGCAACTGTTATCCATATAAGTACGTAATATTAAACTTACATTTAAGGTAAACGTCTCGGAGTATCACGTTTCAAATGTAAATATGTACCCACTTTGGAGAAGGGCGCAACACCTATCCCTTTACCTCTCTTTGACCGTAACCCTAATTTCCTGACATGAATCGACAACAAGTGACGTTTCGTCGAAAGTTTATTCTTACTAACATAAATAAAATAAGGAACTTGATCTTATTTTATCATTGTATCAACGCTGCAAGGGTTTTATATTTCGGTATCGGCTATGGCTCAAAACTTGCTTTTATTGTGTTAACAAATAGAAGTTATGGCAAAGAATTTAAATGTTGATAGTCAAAGATATAATAAACAAAATCATGAATAGGACTAACCCATGTTCTTAATATTTTTTTGCACATACCTCCACTCTATTCTAATTCTAAAAAAATATACGTTACGTCATTTGCCACTGACACATCGAATCCAGCCCGTTGCTGTATTGTTTTTTGAATAAACAGAATGAAAAAAAACTACAATTTGTCTTAAATCTAATTTTTTTTCGCATACTTTAGAATTTCGATACGCTCAGACTAAAATATGTATGTACATGGTAAAATTGTAGCATCTTTATAGGGACCGCGTCAGTTTAGAATGATAAATTCATTCACCATAAAATATTACGAACTATAAAACATAAGCTCTTCAAAGAGTATTCCAAATCGCTTCATAAAACCTTTTTAATAAAACTCAAGGAATGTAATACTAGTTACTTTGGTTGTTGGGTTTTTTCAAAACCGGAATCGGTTTATTTTCCAGGTAATAATTGTGCATATAATTTTTGAAATCATTTGAGACGATGTGTAATATAATTTAATAAAATTAATTTATTTAACACTTTACGCCCCAACCTAAGTTTCTTTTTTATTTCATTTTAAAAGAGACTTTTTTTCTATTTTTAAATATCCTATTTTTAACTCTTCACTACAACTCGTGAACACAAGGTTTGAAAGTGAACAACACACTCAAAATGTGTATATCAAGCTTTGTGAGTTCCTATGGACTCTAGTTTGTCTTTAAATTTGTAATTTTAATTAGGATAAAAAATATAACCATTTTCCTCATTTTAACGCTTGAGACAAATAAGGGTATCATCTTAGATAAGTACCACGACATTCCCTTTTGAAAATTCTACTAGTTTGCAATAAGTACACCCAACAGTCACATAGGTACATAGATCTGACCCCACACTAAGACACAAGTCCTGCGTCGTGGGTATTAGAAACTACGACAGACTTTGCGGTCTCACAAACACCTAGACCCGAAACAAATAATTGTGGATCACAGAAAGATGTCTCGGTGCGGGGATCGAACTCGCGGTCTCTTCTTTCAAAAGCTGGTGACAAATCAACTGCGCCACAGGGCTGGGTATTGTTACGATTATTGGTTTGTGCGTTCGGGATACCTAATCAAAAATCTCTGCATGAGTAAATGTAAATTACTGGCTCCAATATAATGAACATACATGGTTTTATATGAGACACGTATACGCTCATATATAATTTCGTTGCTTCTCAGCGTTTTTGCCGTGCCTATTATTGGAAGTTAACTTAACAGCTCACAATTTAGGTTCCATTTGTTTATTCATTAAATATCATACCCGTGGTGCGTTAATTGCGTCTTATTTCACCTAGGTATTGTAATTGTCTTTTTTACGTGAGGGTGCAACCTCATAGTTCCATATTTTGTCTCCCGCTTTGCTGTGGAGGGAAGTGGACAAATCTTTGTTTTCCAACTCCTCCTGTATATTATTTCTGATCAATTTCGATGCAGGATCATGACAAATTAGGTTCCCTTAGATTCGCTAAGCTTGATTTTCCCCGCGGAAAAAAAAAGATTCGCTGAGCTTCAGTATTCACCGTCAATACTGTGCGTACTGCTGTTGATCCTGGAGCACAGGAATTACAGTGGCGGGTGTGTGGTGGAGTAGAGACCTAAAAAAAAACGCCCTAATAATGGATAGATGCAGTAGCCAATCTCTTATGGACCCTGCTTCTCTTTAGGAGTTTTTGTCCCTTTCCCGTGCCAGTATGTAGGAAATTATATTGTAACGTACTTTATGCACAAATTTATTCACGAAGAACCATATGTTATAAAAAGAGTATACTTCGGGCCTATTTCTATTTAAATTCAAATGATTTTTTGGGACGTGTTTCTGAGTCCCAGAAAAGTGTATTTCGTTTTACCAAACTAGATGAATGTTTAAATAAACGATGAACGTTCCCAAATGTAGCGCTCCTATCCGCATCTAGATTGCGTGTTTAAGATTATGACCTAATAGGTTAGACTGTCTAGCTCGTAAACCGAATGCACTAGTATTACGAAACAAACTTCGATCTATACGTACCTATTTTAAGTATAAATTTTGGAGATCCGTTTAAGAAGTAATCCCAACAACAATGTAAGACGCACTCAGCTTGTATTGGGCTCCATTAATTGTAACAATATCATCGGCTCAATGAATATCCTTGACACGATCCTCCATAGCCGCATTTAAAGCAGTACCTACATAACGTCAAGCATGCATTTCCCGAAGGTGTACAAAGAGGTGTATTTGTACACCCACATTTCGCCAGGTATGTATCAGTCAGGGATGTTATGGAGCTCCGTAACCGTAACCGAAACTATCGGATATCCGAAATAAAAATATATCCGTAACCGTATACGTTTCAGAAGTTTCGGAGAGTTTAAGAAAGTCTTGTGTTAAGTACCTACTAAATTGTTTTTTATAGACAAAAAACGACCAATATTGACTTTAATTTGGACTTTTTTTTTATCAAGGTAATGTAGATTGTGCAAAAGGCATAGTGTCTCCACTGAAAGTTCATATAAAATCCAAACACAGTGATTAAGTAAGTGAACAAAATAAGCAACAAAAACCAAAAACATCCACACACCTGATACCTTTACAAGGGTGTCGAAAACAGTTATATTTTACTTCAATCTGATATCCGTAACCGAAATTATCCGAAACTATCGTATAATCCGAAATAATTACATATCCGTAACCGTATCCGAAACCGATATAATTCTTTTCCTATATCCGTATCCCTATCCAGATCCGAAATATCATATCCATAACATCCCTAGTATCAGTCCCACGTTATAGGGGCGAGCCTATTGCCGTTTTTCGAGTATAATTACATACTCCGTGATGCTGGTAATTTTAAACCAAAAGCAACTCCTATGTTTGTTTTCCAAAAATAACACCCGGTGCCCAATAACTCAAAGAAACTTATTATTCATGTATTCACACTGGATGACTGCGTTTGGTTATTTCACAAAGTTGGATTGTTAGCACAGCTCGTTTGTCGCTCAGGAAGTGAATTAAATACGCTTTGTGGTGTTTAAAATCAGGAAAAACAGTTGTTAATGCAACTTTGACCAAACTCACACCTGATTGCAAGTTCAATGCTGTCGAAAAAAAACGTTATGGCGAATAATGAACACGATTCCCTATCGAAAATTGGCAAAGTCATGCTGTCCTGTTGTTTTTTAAACCGCCCAATTCTGCATAGCCCACTTAGACGGCTTTTCCATAAAAACCTTAGCTTTTGTTTGTTTTATATAAAATAGCACTGTTAAAGGAACATTAGACACGGGACCAAACATTGCTCAGCCTTAGCTGAGTATTCATTGTGAAAACACACATAACTTTGAAAAGTCAGGGTTGTGTGCCTGGGGTGTGAACCTGCAACCGCCGAGATTCTAGACCGCGCGCCTAAACCTCGAGGCCATCACTGCTTATGAGGCAGACATGATGAACATAAAATTTATACTAAGATGTAACAAAATATCTGGAAAGTTTAATAAATTTAGTATTTTGTACTCATTAATTATTTTATTTAGTTTATTTTTGCCTCCCTGTAGTCTATGAAACTAAGATTTTTCTACAAACTATTAATAAAACTCTAGATTGTTGTACCTCGTTAGATAGCTTATGAAACGTAGATATTTTTAAGCACATCTGCAAAGCAGGTGCCATAATAATATTTTTTGATATCCTTAGGAGAAAAATAAACTCTCGAAATGTTTGTTTAAGTTTTTAAGTTTTAATCGTCTACTGCGACTTATTTATTCATTTTATGTACAATTTTGGTTATTGAGATCATAAAGCATCTTATTTTACATGTAAAGATCAAATAAAAGTAATAATAAGACTTACACATTTCAAAATATCTAAGCTGATAGCCGAAAATCGGGAGTTTTTTGGAAAAAATAATTAAATTCAAATATCTCGAAAACGGTTAGATTTAGAATAGGGTGTCTAATAGTCAAATCAGTCAGAAACGATGTAAACTACACGCCCTTAACGGATATAGGTCGACTTAACCAATAACCCTGTATATATTCGAAAATCCTAGAACATTCCCAGGAACTTGTCCTAAGATTCGAACTCGCCATCACCGAAATGATGATAGGACTAATATACAACACAGCGAAACTTTAATACTTCAACAGAAATATTTTTCTCCGATTTTGCCATTATTGTTCCGCTCCCTAAGTGTTAGCGTGATGATAAAGCCTTAAACCTTCCTGGATAAAACACAACACAAAAATAATTTCTCAATTCGAACCAGTAGTTCCTAAGATGAGCTCGTTCAAACAAACAAACAAATAAAATATTCATTCAGCATTATAATATTAGACTGGATTACTTGCAAGTTTGTAAACTTGTTACAAATAACATGTTTATATAATGTAATACAATTCCTTTGATATCCAGCGGGATATCAAACATTCTGGAGCATATATAAACATAACTAACAGTACGAAGTTAAAACAAATATTGTAATTAAATTCGAATGGAGCCCGCGGGAATTGTTTAAGGAGTGATTCGAACAACACTGTAAGACGCAGCTACTCAGCTAATATTAAACCCCTTTAATTGTAACAATAACATCTGCTTAAAAGTCATACATTGGTGCTAGAGATTTGTGCTGAACATCGCGATGGCGTCTCGACAAACTGCGCGCCTAATCCTCTGAATCACACGCTCTTAAACCCTTATATCTGGATACGTTTGTCGTTTTTCTAGACAGGTACGAATTATGTAGATATTTTTAATACCAAGTTTTTTTCACCTTAGGCGTTTCAAATAAACTAAAAAAAAATTGTCTTCATTAAATATGTAGGTGGTAGCTTTTGCCCACGACTTCGTCCGCGTAGAATTCATAGTTAGGTAAAAAAGAAAATAAGTGAATTTACAGGTAAATCAAAATTTATCTAATTGTTGTAGAAGGTCTGAAGACTGAAGACCTGAAGTCATTTACGTCTTCGAAATTCGTCTCAAATGACATTACGACACATTTCATCAACTCAGATCGCCTCAACAATTCATCTCAAAAATGTATGTAACGTCACCTGCGTACGCCTAATTGCCATTAGATACATACATTACAATAAATTTTTTATTAAATGCGCCTCAACAATGCAAAGCCAGCAGCAAACAATGCCTTTTATTCTATTAAATGCGCCTCAACGTCATAATGGCCTTAAAATTACCCTTTCGGCTGATAAGTTCTAAAAATGGCACTCGACGTCAAATAATGGCATCTTACGTCACATATGTTCTTTTATTGGCACCAGTCGCAATGTTTCACCAATGGTACCTGAGGTCAATCGACTCCATTAAACAGCACCTTAATGCATGAAATGGCACTCTACAGTACTTTATGGCATTCAACGTATAGTTGAAATAATGGTGATTTTCACAATTTCAGTTCCACTAATGGCACTTAAATTCATATGAGTCCGACAAATAGCTATTGTCATCACCTAAGTCTCACTAGCATCAGCCCATATACGTCCCACTGCTGGGCACGGGCCTCCTCTACAACTGAGAGGGTTTAGGCCTTAGTCCACCACGCTGGCCTAGTGCGGGTTGGCGGACTACATACCTAAGAAATTCCTAAGAACTTTTAGGTGTGCAGGTTTTATCCCGATGTTTTCCTTCACCGTTAAGCAAGTGATAATTCATTGTGAATACACACTTAACTTCGAAAAGTCAGAGGTGTGTGCCTGGGGTTTGAACCTGCGACCGCCGAAATTCTCGACCGCACGCCTAAACCTCGAGGCCATCACTGCTTTTAAGTCTCACTAATGACTATGAAAGCAACATAACTTTCAGTTTTGGCACGGTCTATCGTCACATGAGTTCCACTAATGACTCTCGTCATATAGATTCAACTAACGGAATCTGATATCACTTCATTCACAAATTGCACTTGACGTTACCCAACATTCACTAATCCCACTTAACGTCACTTAAGAGCGTTTACGCGGTTTTAGCGTAATTTCAGCAAAAACAGTACATTCCGAACACCTTAAATTTGATGAAAGATTCATTGTACAAACATGTTAATAACCAATTATTTTAGGTTATATTGTCATCTAAATAGTTAGTGAAGAACATTTTAAGATTTTTGTGTAAAATTTGATAAATAATAGGATGACTGAACAAATATTTCCATAAATTCAATTTTAGAATAATTTTCGAGGTTCAAAATTCGGGTTTATCACGTTAAGATCTCGTATCTTCTGGTGCAACTGAGAATTTCTTAATAAATAACCAATAACACTTTGGCCGACCCTAGGATCGTATTCGTGACCTTTTGATAGCAAGCACATACTTATACTGCGAGACCATGAGGCAATCAAGTTAAAAATATACAGAAGTATAGTTTAAACCCTCTCAGTTGTAGAGAAGGCCCGTGCCCAGCAGTGGGACGTATATGGGCTGATGATGATGATAGTTTAAGAAAATACTTACAGTATTGATGACGTGGAGAGGTGTCCAGCAGACGAAGAACTCGAGGATTATCACGAACAGCATTCTTATTACCTGCAACAAACACCACTTGGATACCAATCGGAAAATAAATATACACCCTAAAGTCACATACATACATACTACTGACCCCACACTAGGATACAAGTCCTGTGTCGTGGGTATCAGAAACTATGACAGACTTTTCGGTCTCACAAACACCCAGACCCGAAGCAAATATTTGTGGATCACACAAACATTTGTCTGACTGTCATGTCATTATAACTTATATCATGTTCCTGTGGGAATGGGTATTCCAACATAAAAAAAAGACAAAAATACAAATCAATCCTCTTTGTAATAATATGTGTAAAGTATAGATAAAATTGATGTAAAGAAACAAGGCCACGGATATAAAATTCTTGACATTTAAAGATCCGTATTTGAGCAGGGTCTCTCTTGTTTCACTTTTCCATTTGTTATTTAGCTTGTAGGCAATTTCTGACGCTTACTGCGTGTCGTTACTTTGTGTTGATTTAGGAAATTGGATGTTTGTTGTTGACAAGTTTTTGTATTCGCAAAAAGGTTCTTAATTTACGAATTGTTTACTATTGCTGGGTATGATTGCAAAAAAAGTTTTTTTCCCACCTTTTTTTATTCCATTTTATGCATTTTTCAGGTTTTAAAAATAGTCGACTACTTTTAGGATTACAGACAGATCCGTATAATTCGACTGTGAAAAAAAGCCACTATAGCGTTACTTCAGTTAACTGATCATTTGGTTTTCTAGGTTATCAACATCTCGTACTTGGTGGAGTCTCTGCCGTGTCAATATACTAAGGGCCTCGTTCACCACTCTCAATTAAAGTGTCAAGTAGGCTAATCGTCAGTTAAAGTCACCCGTAACATCACATGTCAATTTCACGACGTCCGAGTAAACTAATCATACGATTAAACTGACCAGTAACTTACTTGCCGCATCGTCTGCCAATTAGCGTGTTTACTTGACGGTTAAAATTTGAAGTGTTGTAATTTTTATACGCAAGTGAATAAAATGAATTTAATTGACTTGATCGTTTATCACATCGAAGAATTAGAACCTTCTTCTATGCGCCAAATACCGAGGAATCGTGTATTTAATGTGCATGTTGATTATTTTACGGACCTAGGCGAAACTGACTTTTTTGCAAGATTTTCTTTCTCTCTTAATTTTATTCATAGTTATAGAAATACGAACAACTAGTTTTAAGCAAAACAAATAATGACAACAGCTTTATTTACGTTTGACACTGAAATCACATGCGGGGCCAGAGCGGGGAGTGGGGACGAGACACGTGTGACATTTGACGCAATATTGAACGAATGATGAGTATAATTTCTTATGTCATTCACTTAACCGGTAAGTTGTTACTCGAGACTTTATTTTCGCATGTGAAATTGACAGAAGATACTCGGCACTTTTACTTGTCAATTAACGTTAACTGAAAAGTAACAAATCAACACTTTACTCAGACATTGTGAAAGAGGCCCTAAGCATCATAAAGTACGTGAATCTCTTAAATTGTGTGTTGAGGCAGAAAACGCGACTTCAAATCAATTTGCTTCCAACTAAGCTATAAAAATACAAAATCAATCAAATCTAATACAAAACTTTATTTTAAAATTATACAAATTTATATTTTCGTATGTCAGAAAAAGTATACTGCCTCGTGGTCTCGCGGTACAAGTATGTGCCGTGCGATCTAGAGGTCCTGAGTTCAATTCCCGGGTCGGGCAGTGTTATTGGGTTTTTCCATTAGGAAATTCTCGGTAACAGCACGGAGTCTGGAAATGTGCCCGAAAAACGGCAATAGGCTCGCCCCCTATTACGTGGGACTGATACATACTTGGCGAAATGTGGGTGCAGAAATGCACCTCTGCCTACCCCTTCGGGGAATACAGGCGTGAATTTATGAGAAAAAGTATACTTTACAGTACTTTTACAGTTCAATTTACATAAAATCTGTTTATATAAGGTTTCAAATCGCTGAATCTGCTTTTTTTTGTTACAGGCTATATCTGATTTCCTGTTGGGGGTCTTCTGTTTGCCGTTCACGCTGGTCGGACAAATATACAGGAGGTTCCTGTTCGGCGCCGCGCTTTGCAAGCTAATACCGTTTTTGCAAGGTAAGCATCATAATTATTTCATTTTACACAGGTGTTTGTTTGCGCGGAATTTCCATTTCGGTATTTGCCCTACGTAGGTTTGTTATCGTATTACATTTCATACCGTAATTAAGGGCTGAACGAGGGTTTAGGCTTTCTCGTTCGATTAATTCAGAATTTATTTAAAAAAAAAAATTGTTACATGGTTTGTTTTCCAAAAAATCCAAATGAAGGGGAGAAGCAGAGAGCATGGATGCATTTCAGCATAAATATTTAGTTAGTTATGTTTTAAGCGCCAAACAAGTTTGTTGTCGTATTCGGACACATTGTGTAGAGCTCTCAATAATAATTTTTCTGACCCGGGACTCAAACTCACTCCATCGCAAACAACGGTGTAAGTCGCGGGGCTAAAGACTCTTTTATGTCTTCTTTGTATATTAGTATTTTATTTTATTTGATATATTTAATAGTACACCATATATGTAATTAGGTCATCATCGTCATTTTCATCAGCCCATATACGTCTCACTGCTGGGCACGGGCCTCCTATACTACTAAGGGGGTTTGGGCCTTAGTCCACCACGCTGGCCTAGAGCGGGTTTGCGGACTACACACCTAAAAATTCCGAAAAACTTTCAGGTGTGCAGGTTTCCTCATCATGTTTCCTTCACCATTAAAGTACGTGATAATTCATTGTGAATACACACATAACTTCGAAAAGTTAGAGGTGTGTACCAAGGATTTGAACCCGCAACCGCCGAGATTCTAGACCGCGTTACTAAACCTCGAGGCCATAACGACTTACATTTATATAATTAGTTAAAGCGTATTAATAAATATTGTAAATTCGTCCATAACTATAATGTGTGAGAAAACTAGATAAATCGAAATACAAATTCTATTCTACATGACTTAAATTTTACCAACTGTTATATATTATTCATAGCCCATCTAATAAATTTGAAGAAACATTCAATATAGAAACAGCGGCTTGTAATGAATATATGAGCTTCTTCCGGTCGATGTAAAAATACAACGTTGAACTGCTCTCTATTATTCAAACAGGCAAAATTCTGATAAGGGTTTTCTTGCCCCTCGGGATATGTCGGAATTAACAAGACTCAAACCATACTCTTAAATATATGAAAATTTTATTGACGAACTGTAAAATCAATGTAGTATGTCTTATAGATCCATTGTTTTTTTCATTTGATTTTCCGTCGGTTTGTGATTGTTTAGAAAAATCGTGGCTAGAGGTCGATTACTGCAATTAACAGGTTTTGACATGACATGGCAACTTTAACAAGTAAATTGTTTTCGTTTGGTTGAATCGCCTTTGTTTCAATGCTCATCACTTGATTGTGGATAAGAACAATTTGCACATTCTTTGAGAGTGTAACTTTAACATTTTATAGTTTTAATTTACTACTGTTCCCCTTCAGCTTTGCAAACGTAAAACTAGACACTGTACTAAACCTAGATCAGGGTGCTCACGCCCTGAAGATTAATAAATATCTTGTGAATATATTATTTTTAGTGATGCACTGAATCGATGATGAGCAAATTTTTACGTTGGCTCAGATTTATCCGATTTTGGATAACAACCTTTTTAGAAGGCGGAATCCGCGTTTGGGTAAGGCTTTGAAACAACCCTGTTTCATGAGTAAGATTCCTTAGAGACCATGTTTTTGGATAATGTGCACTCTATATAATCTCTTAAATTAGCCTATAGACGATTATAAACAGATCACCATAATTGGATCGGATTTTATCTGAATTATGATACAATTTCATACTTAGGCACTCACGCTTGTAATACCGACGGGGTGGACAGAGGTGCTTTGCTGCATCCATATTTCGGCTATTGTGTTTATGTAAAACTAACTTTTGCTCACGACTTCTTTGATTGAAGAAATTCGTTTATTTTAAACTGAAAAGTTACTAATCTTATAATAGCCTGCATCTCAAAATCCATTCTTAGGGGATGCCTACGTCATAACATCTACCTGCATGCCAAATTTCAGCCCGATCCGTCCAGTGGTTTGGGCTGTGCGTTGATAGATCACTATGTCAGTCAGTCAGTCACCTTTGAGTTATTTGACAGCCCCGTGGCGCAGTTGGCTAGACACCAGCTTGCGAAACGAGAGGCTGCGGGTTCGATCCCCGCACCGAGACAAATGTTTGTGTGATCCACAAATATTTGTTTCGGGTCTGGGTGTTTGTGAGACCGAAAAGTCTCTCGTAGTTTCTGATACCCACGACACAGGACTTGTATCCTAGTGTGGGGTCAGAACTATGTATGTGACTGTTGGGTGTATTTATTTTATTTTTATTTTATTATATTTAAAGATAAATGCAAGACTATTGCCGTTTTTCAGGCATATTTTTAGATTCAATCCACAAAAAAATTGCCAATGAAACTTAACCTATGCAATTAACCAGAAGGGTTGAAGTCGCACACATTAAGAAGCGTGGCTATTACCGTAGCTCATTATAGTATGTCGTATCATGTAGAATTATATATCATACAATTCTCATTATATTGGTATATTCAGCTGTTATTTACCTGATTGTTTCCGACACACCATCAAAATAGGTAATCATTATGCGTGAACCAAATCGCTTATAAAGGCTACTTACTGCTTTTTTTTATGAAAATCGTGAACTTAATAGACGCCTTTGTTAGTATTATATTAGTGGTAGTAAACATCAACTGCTGAAGATTACAGCTCACGCAATAGCCACGAACTATTTTATTTTTCCTAGTTAGTCCTGTAGCATAAGTGTTCGGTTTGTGATCGATTGATAAGGAGTTCGATTCTCTGGCTGGGTTGGTTGTTATTGACTTGTTTGACTTGGAATTCTTAATGTAGGCTCTTCCTCTGTTACTTGGGCCTAAAAAACGGCTGGTGAGAAGTGAGTGCTAAAATACATCACTACTAGTGGCGGTATTTCCAATAAAGCCTTAGGTTGACTGGCAGATAATGCCTAAGGTATTAAGTCCGCCTTTATACTTTTATATATATGAAGCATACATAAATAAAGCCCTAAAACCCAGCTAGCCTTACCAAATTTCGAATAATTATGTTTAAGCTTTAAATCTTTATTTAACAGAAGTTATTTGACATATAAATGAAAATATACTGACCCCACAACAAACAATTGTACCCTAGACATTACACAATTAACGTGCAACGCGTTTGAGCTTCTATGGAAGTACCGACACTGATCGCTGCCTACACCTTAGGCATGGGGCCAAAACGACAGCACTCGATAACTGCAGTATCGACTTCCAAGAAATTAATTTGCGTAACTCTCAGTAGTCGTTAACATGCTCATTATAACATAATTATGCCGTCGTGTTTGTAATCGGATACGTCTGTGATGATCTCGGAAGGCTATTCACTGTTTATCGCTACAATATTAAGTTGCGTGTTATACCTGTAGCCCACGATTTCCTATGTGAATCTTTAGACATCAAAATGAATATTTTTCTCCCACATTTTCACTGATACTCTGCTCGTATTAGTCGTAACTAGGGTTTGCAATCCTGCAGTAATTTTTTCCCGCAGTAAAATTTAAAAATGCAAAAATATGCATATAATAAAGCTTTATTACCTGTATTTTAGTAAAACTATATTAAAAAAAAAATAAAAACATTCATACAATATCTAATAGAAAAAGTACTTTTTCATAGTTCTTATGAGGTTAGGTAGGGGGTTTGCAATCAATAGGGTTTCCTGCGTGTTAATATGGACTTATCTTACCTAAACAAACAAATAAACCAATTTAAATCCTTTACTTCGCTCGATCGTTGATCGATCTGACTGACGCGCCCGCGCTGTTGTGATGGAGCTAATAGGCCTTCAGTAAAAGCTGAATTACCTTGCCGAGTCGAAAAAAATGCGGGAATGCGGGAACGCGGAATTGCAAACTCTAGTCGTAACATTATGTTATGTAGCGTATAGCGTTCCTGAATAAATGGACTATTTAACACATTTTTTTTTAAATTCGATCCCTCATCTTCATCATCTTAATCCACCACGCTGGCCTAGTGCGGGTTGGTGGAATACACACCTAAGAAATTCCTAAGAACTTTTAGGTGTGCAGGTTTCCTCACGATGTTTTCCTTCACCAAAGTTAAAGTACGTAAAAAATCACTGAGAATACACGTATAACTTGGAAAAGTCAGAGGTGTGTGCCTGGTTTGAACCTGCGACCACCGAGATTTTTGACCGCGTGTCTAAATCTCGAGGTCATGACGACTATGATCCCTAAGGTCTTAATATTGGCGCGTACCTACAACCTTATATGGACATATTTTTTATAAAGGCACGACAAAGTGGCGACATCGTATCTGATAGTAAGCACTGCTGGACTCGGGCTCTACTATGTTACATACATAGTAAATGAGGAATGTTACATAAGGTCAACACTATGTAACGTTAGTAATGTTACATAGTGTTGACCTTAGTCCAACAACCTGGCCTAGTGCGAGTCGACAAATAGAATTTTCTAAGAAATTTTAGGTATTTCTCTTTCACCGTATGTGACAGGGATTCGACCCCGTGAAAGTCTGTTATTTATACTTCACTGACGAAGGCGAAGCTCTTCCTAAAATATGTTATTAATTACTATACCAATTTACCGAGACCATTCGTCATTCACAATACTTAGATTCTAAATACCATTTAATAACACGTCGCGGCGGTTACTTAAAATAACACAACTTTACTAACAATAATTGTCAAAAGGACGGCAGTTATACGGCTATAACAAATCAAACACAGTCCATGAAAGCATATTTAGGGCTTCCATTTAAAGTCTTGTGCGTCTCCGACACGCCTTTACCGCTCATACATACACCGCCTCGATATGAATTAATTAATGAGTTCTGTGTAAGACGCCTACGCATGTTATTTGAAATGCAAACAGTAACCATTTCTCAGAAAAAATACGCATGTAAGCTTAAAGAATGTCCCTTATTACCACATTTTAATGGAATGCTTTCGAAATGAAGATCTCCGAGTGCAACATCGTTCAATTTTGGCGGGGATTGGCGGATGTAATAGCATCTTGGCATGCCCCTTATCTAAAGAAATTAAAATTCTTATTAAATTAGCAAAAGCATTATTAAAACGTAGAAGTTAGTATGTTTGAAGTTTTATAGAGCGACATAGTCTTAAGCTATATTAAGCTCTTTAAATAAAGAAAAAAAAATGTCTCTGATGACTGTGTGGTTTAAACACTCATACACACTCACGGCCGTATTGTCTTAGGGTTAGGCAGAGGTGCGTTTCTAGCGCCGGGTGGCAGCGGGGACCAATTCAGGGCCTATTGCCTTGAGATGCCGTAGTACCAAATGCGTGTGACATCCACCGAAAAGTTTTAGTCGGTATGCTGGCGTAGGATTTTGGTTAGGGCCCCAACTCAGCTAAGCGGACAATTGTTTCGCGCACCTAGTTGGAAATTTGGAGACCCCGACGTACCCCTTTCGGCCTCCCTCTAAGTAACAAAAGTGTAGCTTAGAGCGCTTTTCTCTAGTTAAAAATAGGTGCATATTTGCAGTAAGCACCCACGCCCGTATTTTAAACCACACGTAGTAGGTGGCGAGACTAATGTCTTTAAGGGCAAGTATTTAGACTCCGTGCTGCTACTGAGAATTTCGCAATGGAAATACACTTAAACAGATCGCACGGCACTCATTTATTCCGCGGGTCCACTACGCAATATCAACTTACCTATTTAGGTACATACACATTAACTACTTTTAGTTTATTATTATTAGGTTTTTTTTAGTCTAATTAACTGCCTCGTGGTCTCGCGGTACAAGTATGTGCCGAGCGATCTAGAGGTCCTGGGTTCGATTCCCGGGTCGGGCAAAGTGTTATTGGGTTTTTCCATTAGGAAATTCTCGGTAACAGCACGGAGTCTGGAAATGTGCCCGAAAAACGGCAATAGGCTCGCCCCCTATTACGTGGGACTGATACATACTTGGCGAAATGTGGGTGCAGAAATGCGCCTCTGCCTACCCCTTCGGGGAATACAGGCGTGAGTTTATGTATGTTTTTTTTTGTGAAATGTGGCGTCTGGATGTCGAGCTGGCTTCTCACTGAAAGCCAGCGCTGCAGTATAGCACCATATTGTACTGGACCATTAAGCTGATTGTGGAGCCATTGTCATTGGCAATCAGCAATAAAGGTTTTTTTCCTTCTAATGTGTGGGATTTAAAAGTTAGTTGCTACGATTTCATCATCATCATCAGCCCATATACGTCCCACTGCTGATCACGGGGCTCCTCTAAAACTGAGAGGGCTTAGGCTACACAGCTAAGAAATTCCTCAGAACTTTTAGGTGTGTAGGTTTCCTCGCGATGTTTACCTTCACCGTTAAAGTACGAGATACTTCATTATGAATACACAAGTACAATACGACTTACGGGTCGTTAAAATGCTATTGAGTTCTTCCATTAGTATATTATTAGCATTACAGCTCATCGTTTTGTACGTTACATAAAAGGTACGACGTATCTTTACTCTTTGATATTATGGATATTCAAAAGTAAAATTTTGAATGTCAAACTCGAGTATGACACAAAGAGACAAAAGAGTTTGTATTTTAGTTTTCACGCTTTGGGATGAAGTTGATATATTACTCATTTCGTGTACATGATTCATAGGCTGAAAATTCATTAATGTATTTGTTAATGAAAAAACAAAAAAATTAACAAAACAAAAACCGCCTTCAAAAAAACCTATTCCAAAACCAATTAAAATGCACTAAAAAGTAAAAAAATAATTGCGTATTCTTCTATAACTTAATAATCAACTTACTATTTCTCTTCATCAATATATAGGTACGATCTATGTGTTTACGACGCAAGAAGCTAGGTAGGTACCTATCCACTTCAAATCTAACTCCACATATACCTATGAATAACAAACAATGATTAAAATATTTTTTAATGTTATCCTATGTAAAATGAAATGAAAAATATTAGACTACTTAAAAGTCAATCAAATTATTACGATAATATAATGAAGTTTTAATTATTGTTATTCTTGGAGGCGGTGTCAGCCAAGGTAGGATTCTCGTATTATTATTCATCATCATCATCAGCCCATATACGTCCCACTGCTGGGCACAGGCCTCCACTACAAATGTGATGCTAGGTATGTACATTGTAGTATTTCCTTGGCTGACACCGCCTCCAAAAATATCCCATAATTAGAACCTAACCAGCTTTCAATTAAAAAAAGAATCATCAAAATCGGTCCACACAGTCAAAAGTTTTGAGGTAACAAACATAAAAAAAAATACAGAGTCAAAGTCAAAGTCAAAGTCAAATTATCTTTATTCAAATAGACTTCTACAAGTTCTTTTGAATCGTCAATTTTACACTTTTTAATATTTTTTAAACTATTGCCGCTTCGAAACGTGTTATCGCTGTGGAGAAGAAACGGCAAGAAACTCCCTCAGCAACACGACATGTCATTTTTTTTAAATAGCAATAAATGTCTTTTTTTAATTACATTATTTAAATTTTACATTGTAAATGTCATAACGATACAAACTATAGCAACAAAACATAACTCCGATCAATTTACATTACTCCCAGGGCTTATTATCTTCAATAAAATCTGAAATTTTATATTATGCTTTTTTGTAAAGCTTATCTTTAATTGATTTCTTAAACTTTGTCAAGGGAAGCTCCCTAACAGCCCTCGGAAGTTTGTTATAGAAGCGTATACATTGCCCCATAAAAGAGTTATTAACTTTCCGGAGACGAGTTACGTGTTGAACAAGATTACATTTGTTCCTAGTATTTTTATTGTGTACATTACAAATTTTATTAAATTTATCAAGATTCTTTTGGACGTACATTAAGTTTTCGTATATAAACTGACAAGTGACGGTAAGAATATTTATTTCCTTAAATTTTTCTCTAAGTGAAGCCCTGGGACCTAAATTATAAATAGCCCTAATGGCTCTTGTTTTTTTTTTTTTTCAGACGACTTGATAACCTCCTCCTTTTTTTGAAGTCGGTTAAAAATACAGACGACTTGATAACCTTCTCCTTTTTTTGAAGTCGGTAAAAAAGTTACATTTTGCTGCGTTTGTACCGCGGCATAAGTGTGCGTCGAGCGACTTAAATGTCCTGGATTTGACTTCTAAAAGTGCTGTTGGGTATTTTCATTATAAAATTTTGAGCAGCGGAAAAAAAAATGTCTGAGTGTGGTAATGTGCCTCAAAAAATAAAGTACCTGTACTATAGCGGTTGAGCATCGCTTCGCCCGGTCCTAAATTTATAAAAAAAAGTAGCCTACATCCTTTGTTGAAGTAAAATATAGTACATTTTTAATAAAGAACCACGAATTCAAAAAATATACTGTACCTACCTATATTGCTCACAAAGATGAATGTAGCGTATATTTTTTCTTCACTCGCAATATCAATATTTACATTAAGTACTCGCATGTGAATTTGTACAGCGAAAATACGATTGTTCCACGAATATTTTTATACTACCTCGTAAGTCGTAGGTATTACATTGCCTCGCGCACAACTACACGAAACTTCAAAAGTATTTTTTTATTCCTGACTAGCTGTGCCCGCGACTTCGTCCACGCGGAAAATTAATTTTAATAAGAAAATTTATAAACTAAAAGGAGCCTAAGTTACTCCTTATTAAATCAGCTATCTGCCAGTGAAAGTCCCGTTAAAATTGGTCCATCCGTTTCAGAGATTAGCCGGAACAAACAGACAGACAGACAGACAAAAATTGTAAAAAAACATTATTTTGGTATATGTACCGTGTATACATCCATATGCATTTATAGCTGACCCGGCGAACTTCATTCCGCCTAACAGCTGATTCTTAATTATTATTTTTTTATTTTTTTAGCCTAAGTTATTCCTTATTACATCAGCTATCTGCCAGTGAAAGTCCCGTTAAAATTGGTCCACCTGTTTCAGAGATTAGCCGGAACAAACAGACAGACAGACAAAACAGACACTCCAATTTTATTTATTAGTATAGAAGATTAGTATAGATTTGCCACATTTTCATAGCAAATTCGCTCCTTTTGGTTGTAGTGTGTGATGATATATAGCATATAGCCTATGGAATCCTTCGATAAATGGCCCATTCAACATCAAAATATTTTTTTCAATTCGAACCAGTAGTTTCCGAGAATAGTGCGTTGAAACAAACTCACCAGCTTTATAATACAAGTATAGATATTGGTGATCTTTATCGTGTCTAGCTGATGTCGTCGTGATGTGAAATTTTATTCTTGTCAATTTTCGCCGGATCAACACTTCAAATTCCTCGCACGTTATTTCAAACGTTCTTTCATTCGGTTCGGCTGGGAGCAGAATAAAGTTTCAATTTTATTGGAATAAAGTGTATCGATTGTTATCGATATGTGTCGATATATTTTAGAATATTTTCTAATTACGGCGAAGACAACAGAGATGAGAGTCTCTAACTTGATGCTTTGCTTGGGCATTACTTGGTTTATCATCAGGTTCGATTTTGTAATTTTGAAGTGCCAATAATAAGCTCAAACATCTCATTGATAAACTTGGATCTTCTTAGGAGGGTTTAAGCCTTAGTCCATCACGTTGGCCTAATGCAGTGCAGTGTCTGTATGTATTTAAAAAAAGTGTGTGTGTACTTATGTACGCGCGTTAGTAGTTATACCGCACGACTCAAGTAAAATTTATAAATACGCCCAACAGTCACATACATAGTTCTTAGTTTACACAACATATTACATTTCTGAACGCACTCATAAATATTTGACAACTAATAAATATGTCAATCCCTTTTTATTACTGTCACTATTCTAAATTTTTAGAATCTAAAACATACAAACTCTTTTTGAAAAATATTCGATCCGAAACATATTAAAACCTCTCTGATCCATTTGACACTTACATTTAACATAAGCAGCTTCAATCTGTCAACTATATTGGAGCACATAGGCAGCTTCAACATCTTACTTTTGTGTTACAGTGATGCGCGCGCATCTGAAAATTTCACACTCATAATTTTTTCATAACGCGCCTAAAGTAGTATAACTTCAAAAATATCTGGTCTAGTTATTTTTACGCGGGTTTTCTTACGATGCTTCTTTTCGCCATTCCGCCACATAATATTATGTAATCTCTTCTAGCATGTCCCTAAAAGATTTAAACCAAAAAATGTAAAAAAAAAACATACCGCCGTAGTCAATTGCAGCTGGTTTTGCCATTTACATCTATATAATATCGTTTGATTTATACTGATACGTTATTTAACATAACCATGATAATGTGCGTATTTGTTCGACCCCTAATCGATTGAATTTTGTCACGCAAGTCTATAAAAAGCGTAGACTATACCAATAAATTATTATCCGATATCGATGACCTTCTAAATTTGTCTCTTCTTTTATAGAAAATGATGGATTATCTTAAACCACTTTTGAATTTTATTTGATTGATTGAAGAATCGTCTTTAAATTTCTCAGAAAATTTAATATTCAAAATTAGATTCGGTAAGATTATTTTTAGAAGTTTCAGCTGTAATATACTAATACTATTATAGTACACTTACACTAGCATTTTTATATTCGCCTACATCAGCTCAAACATATCATAATCATCATCAGCCCATATAACTGAGAGCGTTTAGCCATTAGTCCACTACGCTGGCCTTGTGCAGGTTGGCGGACTACACACCTAATAAATTCCTAAGAACTTTTAAGTGTGCAGGTTTCATCACGATGTTTTCCTTCACCGTTAAAGTGATAATTCTTTGTGAATACACACATAACTTCGAAAAGTCAGAGGTGTGTGCCTGGGGTTTGAACCCTCGGCTGTCGAGATTTTCGGCTGCGCGCCTAAACCTCGAGGTCTACTTCTAAAGATCTAATTACCCATATTAAATTAATAACATGTACTAACTTTTAATTCATATTATAAGTTGTTGATTTGACTATTTTAATGACGGATGAAATGGAGGTAATTCCCTTTATGGGAGCGAACTTGTGTGCCCGTCATACAATCTTCACGTCACTCTAAAATTGATGTCTATTTATATTTTATGCACGGTCAAACTATATCTCACCATACACGTGTTTTTAAGACTTTCACATGTCGATGTCGACAACATTTTAAATATGTATGCAGATTTTTTTTCGGTGTCATGAAAGGTCTTTGCCAAATCTAATTCCTCCTTTTAGTTCTTTTTATAACATTTAGTTAGTTCTACCCCTGTGTAGACAGAGGAGTATTTCTTAACCCATGTTGCATAGTAAGACAGAGTGACAGCGGACGATTTAAAAATCCGTAAAAACAAAAACCGCCTGCAAAAAAAACTATTCCAAAACAAATTAAAATGCACTAAAAAGTAAAAAAATAATTGCGTATTCTTCTATAACTTAATAATCAACTTACTATTTCTCTTCATCAATATATACCTAGGTACGATCATAGATTAGACTAGACTACTTAAAAGTCAATCAAATTATTACGACAATATAATGTAGTTTTAATTATTGTTATTCTTGGAGGCGGTGTCAGCTAAGGAAATACTACAATTTAACATACCAATCTGGAAGCACCAGCTTTCAATTAAAAAAAGAATCATCAAAATCGGTCCACACAGTCAAAAGTTTTGAAGTAACAAACATAAAAAAAAAACCAGACGACTTGATAACCTCCTCCTTTTTTTGAAGTCGGGTAAAAAGAAACAATAACACTTTCGACCTGAGAAATAAATCCAACAACTTTCGATGGCACGTAGACATTTTTACCACGAGGCAGTTATGAGGGCTATATTTCATAAATTCATTAATTCTACTTTCGAAAACAATGATATAATTTTGAAATGCGCAAATGAATTTTCACATAAAGCTCATGAGGAATAGTAAAATTTCATAAACTTATTTAATATTTACATACTTCTCGAAGTTTCTATTAAATAGTAAATGGTTTCGCATTAATAAAACTCTTGCTGCTACTGACAATTGTCTAATGAAAAGACCTAATCAGGAATTCTACTATATAATAGTTCGTGTGTTCCTTGTTTTTCCTTCACGATATTCTTTTTACGAAAACATTGACTACTTTTTATCAAAAAAAATCTAAAAAAAAAATTTTTGTTTCAGCTGTGTCAGTTTCCGTGGACGTCTGGACTCTAGTCGCGATATCTCTGGAGAGGTATTTCGCGATTTGCCGCCCCCTCAAGTCCAGAAAGTGGCAGACGCAGTGCCATGCCTACAAAATGATTGCAACGGTTTGGATCCTGTCAATAATGCTGAACGCGCCGATTTTGATCGTCTCCACGCTGCAGCCTATGAGAGGAAATGGTAAGTTTTTCTTTTGTTTCAGTAACTTTCTGCACCGAAGTATAAAACTGGATTATACCCCATTAGGCCATTATGTGTTTCCACTTAAATAAGTTATGATACGAAAAAAAATGTTGAGAAGGTGTATATAAAGTCAAAGTCAAATTATCTTTATTCAAATAGACTATTACAAGTTATTTTGAATCGTAAATTTTAAACTATTTTAAACTAAACTATTGCCGCTTCGAAACGTGTTATCGCTGTGGAGAAGAAACGGCAAGAAACTACCTCAGCAGCACAAAATCTCATTATTTTATTTTAAATAGAAAATAGCATACATTTTTTTTATTTATTTATTATACTTTTTTGTACACTATAATATACTTAACTTAATATATCATAAATAACTAACTTAACTTAATGTAACATAAATAACAAGCAACTATGAGAAGAACTAATAATATACATATATAGCTACAACAGGCGGTCTTATCGCTAGCTGCGATTTCTTCCAGACAACCCATGGTACCGGAATGAAAAGTTGTAGTTGTGGCAGTTGTTGTGGAAAAATACATATAAATAATATATAAATTGCATATACATATACATACATACATATATAAAAACATACTATATACATACACATACATAAATATAATAAAAATGAAATAAAAAATAGGACATTTAAATTTTAGAGTAGTGAGCTCTGAGAAGCCTTTTAAAAGTGGAAAGCGATTTAGCTTTTCGTAGTGCTAGTGGCAAATCATTCCATAAACGTGAGGCATGGACAGTAAACGAATTGCTGAGGAATGTGGTGCTATGCTTTGGTATTTCGAGCGTAAGATTATCAGAAGATTTTAATTTACAATATAAAATTTACTGTAGGATTGTTGATTACTGTATTTTTTTAATCACTAAATGCAATACAAAATATTGATTTTGGACTACATCAGCTGCGCCCCGCGGTTTCATCCGCGTCAAATTAAATTTAGGATTAATTAATTAAATTCAAGGATTAAAAGCACCCTATGTTAATCCAGGGTGTCAGCTACCTTCTCATGAAATTTCATCCATTCACTAGTTTTTGCGTGAAAGAGTAACAAACATGCACATCCAACTAACTATATATACATTTTATATAAAAACAACTAAAAACATAGAAAATGTTTTTGAATTAAGAATACTGTAAATAAGAAAAAACGTGGGGTGCATGGAGCCAATTGTAATAAATATTTTATTGACAGATATGAGTAGAAGGATTATCATTTTGATGTCTTAAAAAGCACCCCACGCTTTTATAATTTTTTTTTTCTTATTTACATTACTCTTACTTCAATTCTTTTTTAATTTATTTACTATTTTTAGTTGGATTTTCTATGAAAGCGAGATATTTAGTTTTTTAAAACTAATATTTATTTTGCTACTGCAATTATATTCCGTTTACAAAATGCCTCGTCGTGACGAATGGTGAAAATGCGATATTTCCATAAGGATTTTTTTTGGGTACAGACATGCACTTCTTCTAACTCTTTATCTTGAATAGTTTTATTAAACTACTTCTAATTTAATTTTTACCCGACCATCCAGATTACAGAAAGTTTACTTTTGAAAAAAGATAAACACATTAAAAAAAGATCAAAAAACGCTCCACAATTTGTCTTACCTGACTTTACGTAAAGTTAATACCGCCCTCCTATAAAATTCCGTGAAAAAACAAGACCATTAGACGAGTGAGATTACCGAAGACCTAACTATACTCAACATTCCTTTATTAAGTTTTCCGAACACAAACATCGCTAACATTAGCTGTTCTAATACAGTTCTCAGTGACAACTAAAAGATGGCGCCACAAGCATTAAGTAAGCTATGAATAAAATACAAACTTCGCTCCAAATCAACTTATTCAACGCCACGGACAAAATTACTGACATTCGGAGAATGTGGGCGCCTACATATTTATTACGCTTTATTTTGTTTATATGATATATTATTTATGATTATAATTAAAATAAGTTTAGATTTATATAGTGTTCACTGTGTTAACTTCCTGTTAAATTATGAAGCTAGAAGCAGTGATGGCCTCGAGGTTCAGGCGTGCGGTCGAGAATCTCGACGGTTGCAGGTTCAAAGCCCAGGCACACACCTCTGACTTTTTTTTATTTCTTTTTTATTTTTTTATACTGGCACGGCAAAGTGACCCCATTGCACCTAATGGTAAGCGCAATGGAGTCCATAAAAAGTGCCGACCAGCGAGAGATGATGATGATCTAACTTTTCGAAGTTATGTGTGTATTCACAATGAATTATCACTTGCTTGAACGGTGAAGTTAAACATCGTGAGGAAACCTGCATACCTAAAAGTTCTTAGGAATTTCTTCGGTGGGTAGTCCGCCAACCCGCACTAGGCCAGCGTGGTGGACTAAGGTCTAAACCTTCTCAAAGGTAGAGGAGGCCCGGGCTCAGCAGTAGAACGTATATGGGCTGATGATGATGATGATTAAAATATGATAACTGATTTGATTTATTTCCGGTAAATTGTTTATATATACTTAGGATAAGTAAAGCGAGGATCAGTCTGTTGTGAATCGCAATCGAATAAACATCAATCTTCCCACAATATGGATTTTATTACCGACGAAACTGATAATGGCCAATGAGCGCCGATACACATGTGACTATTTCTCACGATAAAATAAAATTTCTGAATTTAATTGACTTTTCTGCAAAAGTGAGCCATATTTCAATTCCATTATTTTAATTTTTCAATCATAGACACGAAGAATGACTGCCTCGTGGTCTCGCAGTACAAGTATGTGCCGTGCGATCTAGAGGTCCTGGGTTCGATTCCCGGGTCGAGCAAAGTGTTATTGGGTTTTTCCGTTAGGAAATTCTCAGTAACAGCGCGGAGTCTGGAAATGTGCCCGAAAAACGGCAATAGGCTCGCCCCCTATTACGTGGGACTGATACATACCTGGCGAAATGTGGGTGCAGAAATGCACCTCTGTCTACCCCTTCGGGGAATACAGGCGTGAGTTTATGTATGTACACGAAGAATCACGGGCTTAATTGCCAGATCAAACTTTGGTTTAATCAGTGTCTCTGTTAAGTCTATTTAATACGATCCATGAATTTCGGTGAAAAAAAATCTCTATGTTTTAAGGCAACCCATATTACTCTTTTTATTGTGAAAATTCTTGATCAATGTTTTAGGGATTGATGTGCAACTGCTCAATTTAGCGGTAACTTAGAACAAACAAAATTCTCTCTGTCTTTATGGATTTACATAGTTTTGATATGAAATTAGAAAAAGTTTTTTATTATGAAAACAACTGCGAATATCGGATTAGGCGCGCGGTCGAGAATCTAGGCCGTCGCGGGTTCAAACCCCAGGCACACACCTCTGAGTTTTCGAAGTTATGTATGTGTGTATTCACAATGAATCATCACTTACTACGGTGAAGGAAAACATCGCGAGGAAACCTGCACACCTTAATGTTTTTTATTTTATTTTAAAAGAAATTTCTTAGGTCTATAGTCCGCCAACCTGCACTAGGCCAGCGTGGTGGACTAAGGCCTGAACCCTCTTATTTATAGAAGAGGCCCGTGCCCAGCCCAGGTACATATAGAGGCTGATGATATTTAAAAGTGGCCATAAAATGACAAAAATATATTTAAACTTCTAATAAAAACTAGTTTCGCAGATTATCATGTAAATGTTTCGAATTGAGGGTAGACAGGGAAGTATTTTTACATCCACGTCTCAACATAATTTTTAGTGGAGCTTCATCTGACTTTTTATTAACCACTTAAAAAACTTAAAACATTATCGAACCTGGTCATCTCGATAGCCCGTGCAAAATGCCAAGCAAGTAATGTCAGCACATAACAGGTAATGTCAGTACATAACAGGTGTTTTCTATAACTCTCAAACTGTAATTAGTACTCCTGAAGATGTAAACTTTCAAGTTACTTTGTTAATGAAAATTCCAATCTTACAATGTTTCAATGCCTTAGAAGTTTGCAGACTTCGTTCATTTTCCTAAGAATTCGCATGTAGAGAGTGTAATCATACATTCGCTTCAACGCTCGTAGAAAATATTTATTTATTTTATTTATTTATAACACTTTAATGTACACCACAAAAATTTACAAAACATGATTAAAAATAATAATTAAAAAAAAATGCAACAAATGGCGTTCTTATCGCTGAATGCGATCTCTTCCAGACAACCGTAGGATGGACTGGAATGTATCAGAAAATAGAGCGGGTGGGTACGTAATAAAAATATATAAAGTAATATATGTGACGTACAATTTACAATATAATATTTACATATATAACATTTCTAATGTTTTATTTGTTTGCTTGCCTCGTGGTCTCGCGACACAACTGACTGACTGCTGTGCGATCTGGAGGTCTAGTTAGACTTCCGGGTTGGGAAAAGCGTTAATTTTTCCAACCAACTCTAAATTTTACAGAATAAACAGGAGCATTACTATTCCTATTGTCTTACTTATTAAATTCAGTGAGAAGTTGCCATGCAGTTATCTTAATATATTCATTGAAAATTAATTCAATAATACTTTAATTTAATAATAAAAGCAGTGATGGCCTCGAGGTTTAGGCGCGCGGTCGAGAATCTTGGCGGTCGCGGGCTCAAACCCCAGACACACTCATCTGAATTTTCGAAGTTATGTGTGTATTCACAATGAACCATCACTTGCTTTTACGGTGAAGGAAAACATCGTAAGGAAATCTGCACACCTATAACTTCTTAGGAATTTATTAGGAATTTCTTAGGTGTGTAGTCCGCCAACCCGTACTAGGCCAGCGTGGTGGACTAAGGCATAAACTCTCAGTTGTAGAGGAGGCTCGTGCCCAGCAGTGGGACGTATGTACATATATGGTCTGATGATGATGATGATGAGATGAACCTAGATCATTTCATCTCTTACTCTATAACCCATAAGAGGATCATACATTGAAACAATATTATATTACATACATACACACTTACGCCTGTATTACGCAAAGGGGTAGGCAGAGGTGCATTTCTGCACCCACATTTCGCCAGGTATTGCCATTCAGTCTAGGTATTATAACAAAATACATTCAAAAATCTGTGCAGATCAATGTTTTACAATCATTTACCTTCCATTCATCTTCATCGAGCATCCATAGAATTTAATAGCGTATAATTATGAGCACAGAGTGCACAATAAAGCAACAATCTTGTATTGAAGTGTATAATCAAGGTATATTCTAGAAGATTGCCCCTAGATTAAGTATATTTATTAATCAACCTCCCCATCTGCGGAAATATAAACAAAGGATTTTAGATGGGAATTCGCATTACGGGTTGCATTAAATGATGTAGCACAAAATTACACTTTAACTCCTACACTAAAATTCCTCAGTGTCTTTGTAGGAATGTTAAACTTTATTACAATAGATGGGAATTAGTTGAGACCAGTTTTAACAGCGGCTTTTGTTTTGCGAATGTCGTTATTTTAGTTATAACTCTCATGCAGTTTAGAGCTACTGTAGACTGCCTCGCGGTCTCGTGGCTCAGATCTAGAGGTCCCGGGTCGGGCAGTGTTATCAGCCTTTTCCATTTGGAAATTCTCAGTAGAAACATGGAGTCTGGAAATGTGCCAAAAGGCCACTATTACGTGGGACTGATACATACGTAGCGAAAAGGGTGCAGAAATGCACCTCTTTTTATTTGCATTCTAACGTTCTAAATTTTAAAAAAATATGTTTTTTATGGACATCACACACCTAAGAAACCATTTTTTCACGTTTCCTCACGTTATTCTATATCTGAGTCCCGCTAAGTGGATACAGGCAAACGCTTGTATAAATATTTATTGAAAGCCATGATACAAACTACAATATCTCCGCAGCCAATAGCTAGAAGAATTTAAAAATAAATTGCTGGATCAGTCGATTAACAATTTTGTAATTATACATTAAAATGACTGTTTCTTCTCTGTTTCATCATTTCATTCATTCATCATCAGCTTCTGAGCACGGGCCTCCTCTACAACTGAGAGGGTTTAGGCCTTAGGCCACGCTTGCCTAATGCGGGTTGGCGGACTACACACCTAAGAAATTCCTAAGAATTTTAGGTGTGCAGGTTTCATCACGATGTTTTCATTCACCGTTCACGTGATAATTCTTTGTGAATAAATATACTTCGAAAAGTCTGAGGTTTGAACCCGCAACCGTCGAGATAGTCTACCGCGTGCCTTAACCTCGAGGCCATCACGACTTATCTCCTCTGTTTGTAGATGAAATGTTAGCCAAATTATCTAGATACGAGGCACAAGCATTTGTTAACGTAATTAATAACGTCTGCTTAAATTGGAAGTGCGCTGTTTAATCCTTGACGATAGATTTGTACGAATTCTCAAAGAAGGCTTAAGTCTTGTATATGTTGTTAGTTCTCAGAGTTGAAACTAGAATAAGATGATACGAGTATAAGTCTTTTAACCTGAATAACTTTGTATCTAAGGGTGAAGTTTACTACAGTATGTCTAGCTTGTAACTTGTGCCCTATTTCTAGGATATTTCAATACCTGGGATAACTTCATTAAAAATTAAGGATAATTATTTTACTAAACATTATACAACTGCAAACACTAATAGTAAGTATGTGCTTTGTATTGGTAATTACAGCAAAACGCATTTGAACATTATGTGAAAAAATAAAATATACAAAATCAAAAACATTTTTCCAAATGCTTGTTGGTTTGATGGGGTACATCGTTAGGTGGAATATTCAGTAACCTTTTCAAATCTTTATAGATTTCATCGTGATTTTAATAGGTCTCAAGCAGCGGTTTTGAAACATAGAAAATGAGACAAAGAATAAAATGTATATATTGAATAATCAATAAAGCAACTTTGTTGAATTTGCAGTAGGAATAGGCGTGTGAGATCGAGAGGTATCGGATAGGATCATTCAAGTGCCCGGCCGGAGTGCGGAAACGTGCTCCATCGACCGTAACAGACTCGCTCCTGATAAGCCACTAAAAACACAAATAGCGAGACGTGGGTGAAAAAATATAACCACCTATCTATAAACAGATACGTGTGACACACACATACATAAGTCTTGCGTCCTGGGTTCCAGAAACTACGAGAGACTTTTCGATGTCACAAACACCCAAACCCGAAATAAATATTTGTGTATCATGAAATCATTAGTCTGGGTGCGGGGTTCTAACCCGTAGCCTCACGTTTCGCAAGCTGGCGTGTTGCCAACTGCACTACGAAAGCTGTCAAAACTGTATTGTGAATGTACGAGTATGTAATATGAAAAACATTGACGGCTACGCTTGCAATAAATCTAACTGAAACTAATACATAATGAAAAGCAAGAAATCGCTGTCAATGAACCTTTTTCGTATAAATATAATTATGAAATCATTACTACCTGGTGAATATAAAAGTATTAAACAAAATTATTTGAAGAACTATAAAGAACACGAGTTAAAAGTACACCACAATATTGTACAGATCATTTCATATTAAAATACTTGCGAGCGTTTCGCCTGAGATATAAATGTTTTTAAAGTGGTCTAGAATGCTCTAATGGCGTTCATTTACACTTTTATCGTCGCGACGAATACATAATATTACTGATAAATCACCTGTATTATTTAAAATAACTGTAATTTGCTGTACACTTTTTACGGCATTTAGGTACAACTGATTATTGTCTTCCTGATATTGTCATTTCAATAAAAAGTTATATGTTATAACGTTTATGGTGAAATATTATAACAATGTCAGTCTTGTGGTCTCGCGGTACAAGTATGTGCCGTGCGATCTAGAGGTCCTGTATTCGATTCCCGGGTCGGGCAAAGTGTTATTGGGTTTTTCCATCAGGAAATTCTCAGTAACAGCACGGAGTCTGGAAGTGTGCCCGAAAAGCGGCAATAGGCTCGCCCCCTATTACGTGGGACTGATACATACCTGGCGAAATGTGGGTGCAGAAATGCTCCTCTGCCTACCCCTTCGGGGAATACAGGCGTGAGTTTATGTATGTATGTATGATGACAAAAGACCCTTTCGACTGGATTCTTGTTTGCTTTAGAGCCCTCAAGAGTAAATAGACTTTCATACATTAGTTACATATCTTACGCTGAATATATCAGAAGCTTCTAAATTTCAGCAACATGATAATATTGATAGAAATAAACATGATATGGTAGAAATAGATGTCGATTAATATTAATATTCTAAGTGCGGAAGAATAATCCCGACTGAACACAGCCAGATTTAAATAATATTTTTTTCGTTCACGCAAATATTTTCGCGGTAGAGAACAACGTGCATCAATTCATTAATTTTTTGGCTTCATTTATTATGCTTAGGCCGTGAATGGCTATTGATTTGTTATCGTGCTCCAATAGGCAAATTCTTTTACTCTGGCTTTGAAATAATTTTTAAATTACATGATTGATTAACTTTTCCCCGCAATTGCACATTCATTGTCCAGGAGATATTTTGTTCAAACATAAATTAGAAAATATTTGCACCTTCTGTATCTGTCCCCTAGTCACTTATAACCAATCATCATCATCATCATAATCATCATCATCATAATTTTCATCATTGTCATCATCAACTTAGTTAACTAAACATGACTTAAAGGTGAAGCTAATAAAGGGAGGGCTATACCCAGCAGTGGGAAGCCCCTGTTGATGATAATGATTAAGCGTAGTTATGTAAAAAATAGTAATAAATATAAATAGGTGTCTGAGTACATAACAGTAACATCTTTTTTAAAAATTACTCGGTCAAGATTAAAAAACAATCCGAAAACCTTGACCTCCTTAGCTTCGTTTAGATTTGGCGTTCCGTCAAAAATGCTGCAGACATTTGAACGATGATTAATGGTCTGAAAAGTGATTCCCCTTTATACCAACTTCTCCCTTCCGTAACACAGGGACTTGTGCTAGTTTACAAAGCCCTAGTTTGATCATTACAACTAGTTCACGTTTATATCTTTAGCGTACCATCAAGTTGTGAAATAGTTTCCAGAATACGGGTTCCACCCTGCCTATGATCTAACATGTTGGTGTTAAATAGTTACACCTCATAAGCCCATAATACGTCTTTAAATCATCATCATCATCAGCCCCAATACGTCCCACTGCTGGGCTTGGGCCTCTTCTGCAACTGAGAGGGTTTAGGCTTTAGTCCACCACGCTGGCCTAGTGCGGGTTGGCGGACTACACACCTAAGAAATTCCTAAGAAATTTTAGGTGTGCAGGTTTTATCACGATGTTTTACTTCACCGTTAAAGCAAGTGATAATTAATTGTGAATACACACATAACTTGCAAAAGTCAGAGGTGTGTGCCTGGGGTTTGAACCCGCGACCGCCGAGATTCTCGACCGCGCGCCTAAACCTCGAGGCCATCACTATTTCAATAGTTACACGTTCGCAAAAAAATCTTGTTCTAATTTCAAGTAGGTACAATATTTCCCTTCACAGTTAAAGCTTGCAGTAATCCTATTATATTGTAAATTACAAAGTCTGATTTTACTAACTGATTACAATGAATTTCAGTACAGTGATAGATTAGACTGTGGAGACTGCTTAAAGCTACCCTTTATTCGAGAAGCCTAGTTTTCTGTATGTATGTTTTGTCAATTGTGTTTGTTGTGGATACATCCATTTTTGAGGCCGATTGAAAAATGTATCAGACTCCGTGTTGCTACTCATAAATCTAACATAACTTTGATACCTCGATAGCACGCCTCACACTTTTGTTGTGAAAGAGTCGCGTATCAATAGTATTTTCAAGAAAAATCGGTTTTGCTCGTTTTCATATTAATCAAAGCGAGCAAAACCACTTATAAAAATTTAATTAACTAGGTATAGGTACAAATTACTGAACGCCGATCTTAATAATTAATGGAAGCGACGTAAGGATCAATTATTCTCTCTCCACGCGGTTGATGACTTGGCCTAATTAATATCCTTGTCTTTGGGTTTCTTAGTTCCATTAGTTTGTGAGAAATAATCCCTTTTTCCTTCATTAACGAACCATCGATCTGAACATCAACTTATGGATGACATTTCCTTTGGCTGATCGACTGCTCAACTCGACCGAGTTGACATAGATTTTTGAAATTTGAATTGAATTTCGGGGTTAAAAAAGCCTGAAACAATCTCCCAAGTTCGAATTTATAAAAAATAAATCATTTTGCTTGTAAAAGCAACAGACAGTACGTACGACAAATTGGTGAACCACTAATAGTCAATGAATGTTACACGTCATAGTTCCACGACACAAGAGAGGGACTTGCGGTCTAGAGGTCGCGGGATCCCTGGATCATGTAAAGATTTCCATCAGCAAAATCTCACTAGCAGCACCGAGTCTGTATATGTTCCTCAAAAAACGGCAACAGGCACGCTGCTTATAACTTGGGACTCAAACTTACCTTGCGGAATGTGGGTGCAGAAATGCGCAAAAGTTAAACGGTGCACGGCAAAAATACCGTTCATTAGCATTAAATATTTGAAGATTTAGGCGTGTATGCATTTATAGTAGGTATGTATGTAAAGTATAGTATGGATGTAACGGTCATATCCCCGGCGGAAAAACAACATCGCTATATACCATGTACTAAAACTCCACTATGTTAAATGAATTCTATATCCGCAATGATCCCACTCCAGACAATATCTGCGGCCTCCAGAGACTCAATCAGCTTAAAGGACCAGTGCACTGGCCTGTAAAACAAAGAGGAGTAAATTATGTTGCGTACTGACTACTTAACTAGTTCCCTATGTTTTGTTTATTTTTAGGGACTTCTATCCAGAAATGGGATTTCGTCCTCATTGATAACTGATGAGGTCAAAACTGTGGCAGTAGATGGAATGTGAAATTAACTGATTTGTAAAATATGTAGGCTTCGGAAAACCACTGAAGTTCCACAAATAAATTGCTAAAAACGCTGGATATTTCTGGTAACGTTAGTGTTTATTTTAGTTCCTTATTAAAAATAGCGGCACATACCAAATTCGACCGGTGGCAATTTTATAAAAATAGCCACACATTTACACACTTATTAAGGCAAATGTTCACTTGGGCAGTTAATTATATTAATTAGAAAAGTTTTGCGATGAAATGAGTCACTAGGCGAATATTTTTAGTGATCACTGAAGTTTTCTAATTCTGGTTAGGTATCTTAGTACATCATCATCAGCCCATATACGTCCCACTGCTGGGCACGGGCCTCCTCTACCATTGAGAGGGTTTAGGCCTTAGTCCACCACGCTGGCCTAGTGCGGGTTGGCAGACTACACACCTAATAAATTTCTAAGAACTTTTAGGTGTGCAGGTTTCATCACAATGTTTTCCTTCACCGTTAAAGTACGTGATAATTCATTGTGAATACACACATAACTTCGAAAAGTCAGAGGTGTGTGCCTGGGGTTTGAACCCGCGACCGTCGAGACTCTCGACCGCGTGCCCAAACTTATCTATAGTACATTCCACAAAAAATCGAATTTATGGCACCCAGAAGTAACATTGCAAAAATGTTTTTACGGGTGAAACCAAGTTTGTATTACAATCCTGTTAAAATGAGTCACGTGTTACAGAAGTGTACAAGCAAACTTAAAACTAACATTAAATTAAGTTTTGTCATAGACACTAGAGATTATTTTACGGTTAGATTCCAACGCCTCTTAGCGTTTAAAACCGTTGGCAACAGATGGCGCCACGGTTGAATTGAATCTTGACGTGGTTTCGTTACCGCATGCAAGCTAAATACGGAGCCGATCGTTCGCCCTTTTCATATTTCTTGTCGGATACAATGGTTATAGTATCCAAAATATTAGTATCGGATCAGTCTGTAAGAATGAGAAGCTACAGTTTCTAATAACTACGGCAATATCATAATTCAGTCAGAATAATGAGATTTTGACCACCAAGAGTATGAAGGTAACTAACTTTTTTTTTAACTTAGGTATAAAAGCATAACAACAGGCAAAATGCAAAAATTCTTTGAATTTACGAACTACTTGTAATATAAACAATATTGGAACGGCTTCATGATATTCGCTCTTATCATCATCATCATCATCATCAGCAGCCTTTTCTACGTCCACTGCTGGACATAGGCCTCTCCTATGGCACGCCACTGGGCTCGATCTTCGGCCCTCCTCATCCAACCGCTGCCAGCCACCTTGCGAATATCGTCACCCCACCTAGCCAGAGGATAGCTTCGCTCTTATAGGAAGAAGCTATAAGAAACTTTAATAATTCGTCGTCAAGTGCAACGAAGCAACAGTATTTTAGATGGCAGAGCGCTTTGGCATTTCGCCAGCTTATAGTATGAGAAAAATTCGCGGGGACAGGTTACCTCTGAACTGTAGCTGAAAGGCTAAAGGAAATATAAAGGAGGTAAAGTGTATGCCAGAAGCGCTTCACGTATTTTGTTAAGAAATGTGTGCTCTGTTCATAGTTGAACAAAAATTTGTATTTAAACGGCAATAACAACGCTCAAATTTACATTTGCACTCATTTTTGAAGATACATGCGTACTTAATGAATTTAATAATTAATATCTAATATGCTAATGTAATGCTTAGCTATTGCCGTTTACCGGGCACATTTCCAGACTCCGTGCTGCTACTGAGAATTTCCTAATGGATGTATCCATTAGAAACACAATCCCAATAACACTTTGCCCAACCTGTGAATCGAACCCAGGATTTCTAGATCGCACAGCACATACTTATACTTCACAACTACTCGTATATCTATTTGGAAAACTTTTACAAGACAAACGATAATCCGTAAGCTTACCAAACCGCGACAAGATAGTGAATGGATGTCATAGCCCATAATGGTGGATTACGCAGAAATGTTTCGAGAGCTCGAACGCTCGTCCCAAGCCTAATGGCGGTCATCGAGTGCAAATAATCGTTTGCATTACGAAGGTTAAAAAGATCCCATTTATCTAGGGACCGCTCATATCCCAATTTCTTTGTTATAAATCGTACTTCAACCGTCACTTGATCCCTGACTTTCAATGAACATAATTAAATAAATAAATACACCCAACAGACACACAGTGGCAGTACTTCCATAGAATATTTAAGTTTTAAATCTTCATTTAACAAAAGCATTTGACATACATATAAATGAGAATATCGTGACCCCACAATAAACAATAATAAACTATACATTACATAATTAACGTATAACACTTTCGGGCTTCTATGGAAGTAGGTACCGCCTCGGCAGACACATAGTACATACATAGTTCTGACCCCACATTAAGATATGAGTTTTGTGTCGTGGGTATCAGAAACTACGAGAGACTTTTCGGGCTCACAAACACCCAGACCCGAATCAAATATTTGAGGATGACACAAACATTTGTCTCGATGCGGGGATCGAACCCGCGACCTCTCGTTTCGCAAGCTGTCTAGCTAACTGCGCCACGGGGCTGTCAAAAGCTGTAATTAAAAGGTACTTTTTTCCGGATTAATAATATTAATATCCGGATTGATAATTCCGTAACTTAAAATAATGACTCAAGAGTGACTGTTTGCAGAAGTAAAAATAATGCCATCCTTACAAATGTTATAGACTTCCTGTGCCCCGCTGTTTATTCGCCTCAAACTTAATTACTTGTACGTTTTTCCGAGATTAAAAGTCCCCAGTAGTCCAAGTTATAACATGTCTATATACCAAGTTTTATCGAGTTCGTTAAGTCGTTCTCGTGTAATTGGATGACAATTATACATACATCTAAAGTTTTGCATTTATAGAGAAGTCGTGATGGCCTCGAGGTTTAGGCGCGCGGTCGAGAATCTCGACGGTCGCGGGTTCAAACCCCAGGCACACACCTAATATTTATATATTCATAATGAATTATCACGTACTTTAACGGTAAAGGAAAACATCGTGATGAAACCTGCACACCTAAGAGTTCTTAGGTGTGTAGTCCGCCAACCCGCACTAGGCCAGCGTGGTGGACTAAGGCCTAAACCCTCTCAGTTGTAGAGGAGGCCCGTGCTCAGCAGTGGGACGTATATGGGCTGATGATGATGATGATGATGAATACTATTAGGTAATAAGGTAGGTGACAATAGAATGTCGCCGTCACACCTAAACAAATCAATTTAGACAGATGGGACACAGAAGAATTTTATATGCTAATATTTACTCCATTTTACAATGAATTAGTACGTACTTGAACGCTGAAGGAAAACATCGTGAGGAAACCAACCAACCCGCAATGATCCATTATGGTGAACTAAGGCCTAACCTCTCTTAGTTGTAGAGGATGCCCGTGCCCAACAGTGGGTCGTATGTACTTATATTGGATTCTGTTGATGGTGAAGTAAGACTTAAAACTGAAAAGGTTTCAAAGATCTCTGCGAAGATTAGAAAATGCATAGATATTGCACCCTAACACAGTCATTATATCAAAAACCAAAAAAAAAACCTGATAATTGACGAACGCGTCTTAACCAAAAACTACCCTTTATATTTCAATTGAATTTATCAGTAATACCTTAAATTCATTACACAAATACGAAAAGATTTAAATAAGTCAGCCTTTTACAATAAGCCTACAGTTAAAACGGAGGAGAAGTAGAGGCTGGAAATAGTACTGCGTCTACGAATGTCGGTCAACGAGATAATTCCGTCATGATCCGTTCATAAGAACCTTCAACCTCTTAATTACATAATGGAGAGCTTTTGACAACAATATTAAAACGTTTACAAAGGACCTGAAATCGGATTAAAACCAATTAAAAGAGGATGATACGTTTCATGTAGCAATGGATGGTAAACTGAGAATTCTATTATTTTATAATCATGCTAGCTGTGCCCTGCGGTTTCACCCACAAAAAAAATCCAGTATAAAAAGTAGCCCATGCAAGTGTATCCCTGGTGCCAGCTAAACAAATTGATTTTAAATCCAGTCAGTACTTTTGTGTGAAAGAGTAAAAAACATCCATACAATTTAATGTTATGTAAAAATAAATGTAGAAGATAAAACAAACCAAGAAAAATTAAAATGTTTAGAATTATGCCTTACTTTATATACACATACAAGGTGTATTCAGACCGTGATCGGAAACGAAGGCAGGTAATAGCTAAGGTGATTACAAACCCCCTGGCGTTAAAGAAAATTCTGACAAAAAATAAAAAAAATTACATTTTCCATACAACCATCGGTATTAAATGTACGCGGTTTGTATGGAAAATGTTTTTATTTTATTTTTTGTCAGAATTTTCTTTAACGCCAGGGGGTTTGTTATCACCTTAGCTATTACCTGCCTTCGTTTCCGATCACGGTCTGAATACACCCTGTATATAGTGATGGCTTCGAGGCTTAGGCGCGCGGTCGCGAATCTTGGCAGTTCAAACTCCAGGCACACACCTCTGACTTTTCGAAGTTATGTGTGTATTTACAATTAATTATCACTGAAACCTGCACACCTAAAAGTTCTTAGGAATTTCTTAGGTGTGTAGTCCGCCAACCCGCACTAGGCCAGCATGGTGGATTAAGGCCTAAACCCTCTCAGTTGTAGAAGAGGCCAGTGCCCAGCAGTGGGACCTATCCTATTATTAAGTTATAGCATATTATTAAGTCCAAAAACAGCTCCCTCGCCTTTTCAATTGACACTTTTATCATCTTGCGAGTTCTTTGGTTACAAGACCTCATTCAATATAAATGCATTTGAAATAAGGAGGTAATATATAATACAATAATTGATGCGATGCCATAGTGCGCTCGGAGTAAGAGCTCTCTCGACTGAAATAAATCTCAATACGATACATAAATCTAACGTACAGGTCGTATCTTACCACAGTTAAAATATATGTGAACATTTTTAAAACTCCGAAATGTCTCTAACGTAACGTTTCAAGGTACGACTGAAATAAAAAATAAAATTACTATTTTAACCAGTTAGAGAAAGTTCGACCGCAACCGTGGACACTTTGAATTGTTCGTGGGTTTTTTTTATATAAATAAATACAACTGAGCAAACTGGAACTTTAATCATAGCTTCGTAGTCTCACGATACTTGTTTGGAGTTTATGAGCTGCGATGACTAATGAACATCGGGAAGTCCAATGCACTTTGACTTCTAATCCAAAAAAAATATTGTACGTATTAATCCCTGTATATATGAGTATATGTAAATGTTATTGAAATGAAATTATTGTTTCATCATCAGCCCATATATGACCCACTGCTGGGCACGGGCCCCCTCTATAAATAAGAGGGTTTAGGCCTTAGTCCAACACGCTGGCCTAGTTCGTATTGGCGGACTATTATTTCATCACGATGTTTTCCTTTACCGTTCAAGTACGTGATAATTCATTGTGAATACACACATAACTTCGAAAAGTCAGAGGTATGTGTCTGGGGTTTGAACCCGCGACCGTCGAGATTCTCGACCGCACGCCTAAACCTCGAGGCCATCACGACAATGATCGTTTATTTATTACATATGTAGGCAAAATATAGCACTTATGACACGTCTATGCATACCTATGTTTATCAAAAAATAAAGTTAATAAGTATTTTACGCCAGTTTCATTTCAATTAAGTTTACTCTGGTCAATATGTTTTATTTTTTATTAAAACTAGGTAAAGTTAAAACTAGTTAAAGTTTATTTTCACTGTTGTTCGTAAAAAATCCTATAAAACATTAAATTATAAGAGGTATAAATGGACCATATGAATTCCCGAAACATCACTATTGTTCTATTTAAAGATATCGCAGAATCCAAACGAGGCCTGAGAAGATCCGGCAAAACAATTGAAAAAACGTATTGTTAACGCATTGTTAAACGTACTGACAATTAAGAAGGATCCTAACATAGAGGAATCTGAATAATAAAACATATTTATACCTCGTGTTTTAATTTCGACCAATCTATGTCACGAAAATAAAATTAAAAGCAAAAATTTAACAATAATTCCACGATTTTCGCCAGATTTCAAACCCGTCGAGATCAAAAGCAAATTAATAGGTTTTGGGAACCAGATAAACGCAATGAGATATCGTTTTAATTAAAATGTACACAGATTTATTTGAGTGTCTGGCCTTTGATTATTTCACACGTTACAAATGTACACGATTTCTGATCAAATATTAATTTTCTGGCGCCAAACCATTTCTATTCACATTGTGTATCTACACGCGGTCTTTGCTACAAACCTGCCAATGTCGTAGGCTCGATTGCTGAAATATTATATTCAATGAATGTGGTTGAAGTTAGTTGTAGTTCAATGACATTCTTGTTAGTAAAGACCGCTCGCTTAATAGATTTTATATTACTGAATAACGTTCCTTTTTGTTAATCAGCAATGTAATTAGATCCTCGTAAAGTATAGCACATTTTAAGGAAGTTGACATCGCGAATAAATAGTAGATTTCTCCACAACGATATTGTCAATAGGGATGTTGACAAAAATTTGGAACTGTTTTCATTTTATAGATAAGAACGTAAATATTACGAAAAAATATACTTAAATTTTTTATTCATCAAATTTAAATAAAAAAACGACTTTAATTAGTTTAGTGTTTAAATTTCGCGCCTAAACTCTCCAAGCTGTCACCTGGTCTGGTGACGTAACAGTGTATTAAATACAACAAACTGCTGTTAAACTAGGGATGGAACAATACCATTAAGGTATCGATACTTCTACTCAATACCATATCGGTCGTCAAGTATCGATACTTACTCGGTATCGGTCGGTAAGTATCGATACTTACCCGTATCAAATCGTTTTTGGAAAATTTAGAATAAAAATCTTAAAATATAATAGTATTTTTTATCAATAAGTACAAAATTATAGGATTTTCAGCCCCGTGGCGCAGTTGGCTAGACACCAGCTTGCGAAACGAGAGGCCGCGGGTTCTATCCCCGCACCGAGACAAATGTTTGTGTGATTCGCAAATATTTGATTCAATAATATTGTTATAATATTGTTTGGGAGACCGAAAAGTCTCTCGTAGTTTCTTATACCCACGACACAAATCGGTTAAAAATATCTGCTGCTTCAAAATTAAGTTGCAAGATTTCATCCAAACAAACATACATACATACATTGCAAGTTAAATAAAAGCTTGTAAAAAGTACTTGTAAAAAGTGTAAAGTTCCGATTTATCGAATCGAAAAAAACATCGATGTTTTTTCAAAGTGGACAGTGGACACCCCTAGGTTAGACAACTTGTCTGTGATTCTTCATACATTGTGACGTAACGCGCTCCGATTGGCGTTTGCAGTCACGTGATATTTGGAATTATTTTAAACATTTTTAATTATTTTTAATTAATTTATTACTCATATTTACATTTACAAAATATGATTTTCAGCATTCTAATATTCCCTGCTATGGCAAAAAAATAACTTTTCATACATTCGCTATTTATGTCAACATCCCTATTGAAGTTCTCAAATATATACTACAGCCTTAGATTAAGGCACTAACATTGTTAGTCGTAGAGAGGGCACCTTCCCAGCAATGTGACACATGTCGACTTAGGGTCAAGTCACCTCGTGTCCATATATGTCTACTAGCCCTACTTCTTAGTTTTTATGGTCGATAAAAACAACTTATTAACAGTAAACTAAAATCAAGATGTTCGTCATTATCATGATCCATAAAACGTCTAATGTTACAATCACCTCAGAAACTCAACTCATTGGTGAACGCCCAATTCCGGCTAATCATTACGCATTAGTGTAGGACGACCTGCAGCACGGTGGACCGACGACTTGAGAAAGGTGGCGGGTAACGGATGGATGAGGGCTGCTCAAGACCGGGATGGTTGGCGCTTTCTTGGGGAGGCCTACGTTCAGCAGTGGACGGCGATAGGCTGAGTATATATTACGCAGCCGACATTCGAGATTGTTTTACCCCGTGGGCCATCATTTCTAGATATCGTATTGCAAATAATTCAATAATGTAGCAAAATGGCACTCATAAACGTTATGGCCTCACGCTTGTATCCCCTAAGAGGTAGGCAGAGAGGCATTTCTGCACTCACGTTTCACTAATAATGGTTTAAATGCCACGTAAAGAAGAGCGAGTCTATTGCCGTATGAAAGAACCCAACAGAAGATTATTTTAAAATAAAATTATTTCTCAAAAATAAAGTGTGCTATTTCGACAGAATTAAAAAACTATAGAATCATTATTCCATTCCTAAAAGTTAATGTCCCATGAAATATAACATTAATCTTCATTGACAGGCTTTACAGCATAAAATAATGAATAAGCCGAGCCTGGAACGAATGAGATAGACAGATTTTCTAGACAGCGCTCACTTCACAATATTCCTGATTGCGTAGAAGTTAATTTCGGTTACGGCTCGTTAATTATGTCATATTTTGAGCGCAATATTCCGAACTTATGCACAGACATAATCACGCTTATATTCCCTAAGAGTGGGCAGACATGTTTTTCCGTTACATTTTACCGATTAAGTTTTAAGACCCACATCAGGGGCAACTGTTATAACGTATACATTCGAACTCCGTGCAGCTACTGAGAATTTTCGCAAATACTGGTGCCTTGCCTTTCCCGTAAACGAAGTCAGGATTTCTCGATCAAGTGCGCCAACCAACTATGCAGCCACCAAATTGTCTTAATCGAACGAAGAAAATTTGAGAAATGTCGGATAATTTGTTATTTGAAAAAAATATTGCGTTAAAAGACTTCCACTTCCAAACGACGGTTGAGGTTATTAGATATTACCTATCAAACAACTTATAATTTTAATCACATATTAAGCGCAAAATTTAAGATACGATAGCTCGTAGTGTAATCACTGTATTTTGATTTTATTTTGTTAATGTTTTGTTTGTTTGTTACTGCCTCGTGGTCTCGCGGTACAAGTATGTGCCGTGCGATCTAGAGGTCCTGGGTTCGATTTCCGGGTCGGGCAAAGTGTTATTGGGTTTTTCCATTAGGAAATTCTCGGTAACAGCACGGAGTCTGGAAATGTGCCCGAGAAACGGCAATAGGCTCGCCCCCTATTACGTGGGACTGATACATACTTGGAGAGGCGAAATGTGGCTGCAGAAATGCACTTCTGCCTACCCCTTCAGGGAATACAGGCGTGAGTTTATGTATGTATGTAATAATAATGAAAAAACATTCAACATCGATAATAATAAGGTGATTTTCACATAAACATTTTTCTTAGTCAATGAAAACAAGCGTTTTGTTTTGACAAGCGTAGTAGAGAAGCACCATTTGTTACAGCGCACGTCAACTAAATTTATTGCTGACAAAATTTTGCCGGCGTCTTCATCTGCATGGTTTTCTGAATTATTGTGACTTCTTATTTTTCTGATTCCAAGTAAAAGTCCTTCAGCTTAATAGTGAAATCGACAATGTAAAAAGGGTGTTGATGTACATTTTTTTAAATAATGATGACCTAAAACAGCTATTCTCATAGTGGTTGCTGGTGGAGTTACATAGGCCGATCCTTCGTCACAACTGGGGATGTTATACAATATGATATTTCGGATCTGGATACGGATATAGGAATCAAATTATATCGGTTTCGGATACGGTTACGGATATGTAATTATTTCGGATTATCCGTTAGTTTCGAATAGTTTCGGTTACGGATATTAGGTTAAAGTAAAATATATAGGCTGCCTCCAACAGGTCACTATGGAAGTCATTGGGGGAGGCCTATGTTCAGCAGTAGACTTCCTTAGGCTAATGGATGATGATGATGATGATGAAAATATATTTTGTTCCAGCAATAAAAGATTTTGTACTCATCGCTGTGTTGGTTTGAGATGAAGTTTCAGTGAAGTAGTGCCCCACCTTTTTTCTGTTTTTTTTTTTTTATCACACTGTTTACATTTTGTAAAATCTACATTAGCTTGATAAAAAAAATGTCCAAATTAAACTCGATATTGGTCGCATTTTGTCAATAAAAATCAATTTACTACTTAACACAAGAATTTCTTAAACTATCCGAAACTTCTGAAACGGATACGGTTACGGATATATTTTTATTTCGGATATCCGATAGTTTCGGTTACGGTTACGGAGCTCCATAACATCCCTGGTCACAACAATAGCATTAATTATCGATTTTTGAGATCTTGTGAAAAACATCTCTATATCAATCCATACACATCTTACTGATGGACATGGCCCTCCTCTACAGCTGAGAGGCATGGGGACTTATCCTTAATCCACTATCTGGCCAATTAAAATAATAAAGACATTTTGACTTTGACTCTAGAATAGCTGAATCCTATCCAAACTTCATCATCATCATCATCATCAGCCCATGTACGTCCCACTGCTGGGCACGGGCCCCCTCTACAACTGAGAGGGTTTAGGCCTTAGTTCGCCACGCTGGCCTAGTGCAGGTTGACAAACTACACACCCTAGAAATTCTTAAGAACTTTTAGGTGTGCAGGTTTCATCACGATGTTTTCCTTTACCGTCAAAGTACCTGATAATTCTTTATGAATACACACATAACTTCGAAAAGTCAGAGGGGTTTGAACCCGCGACCGTCGAGATTCTCGACCGCGTGCCTAAACATCGAGGCAATCACGACTTTTTCATCCAAACTTAATACTTATTGAATATTTTATTGAATCAACAGGTGTACAGAAAAACCTAATGTGGTTTATGTTACACTGAATACCAATGTACAAATTGTTATTGTCTTTTTATATAAATAAATAAATTTGTCCCCAGCATACAAATGCCGTGAGGTTTGGAGCAGCTTGGAGCTGGAGAGAGCGTTCAACCTCGGCCTGGACGCTGGTCTTCTTCTAGTGCCGTTCTTCATCATGTCCTTCGCGTACTCACTGATCGTGACCAAGCTCTGGCGAGGAATGAGACACGAAATCCAGCACAACTTTAATTGGCAGAGACATTGTAAGTTTTTAATGTTTTGAGACACATACATAGACTAATAGCTCATATTTACGAAGGAATAGGCAAAGCAGAGAGTATACGTAGGTCTAGAAGAAATAGATACAGACACACTTGATAACCCGCTTGTTTTTGTCCCATCTTACGTTCTTGATTTACTTAATCATCACTGAACCTTGCCTATAGCTTAAAATACGTAAGCCGAGGTACAGTTCCATTCGTAATTCAACGCAATAGGAGGCAAGCCTTTTTTCAGGCGAATATCTAGACCCCGTGCTACCTATAATTTTGTAAAGGAAATCCGAAAAATCTATCTGACGTCATGACTAGACGCTTACTTATGCCCTGGTAGCAACACAGTTAAGTCTAAATTAAATTTTACAGTGCAATATTGAGAATCGCCCGCGCTGACTAGACTTGAATTTTCTTATGAGATCCATAATTTCTTTTAATTTTACATAGCTAAATAAATAAAAAAACAGAATTGATATAAGACTTTGAAGTTAGATTTATTCATGGCTAAAAATACCTTAAAAATAATAAAAGTAAATGAAACTAGATGTTGAAGGATAGAAATCAATAATGCTTGTGACAGCTGAATCAGAATACAGTGTCCTCGACACGTAATTCGTGTGAGTGTTAATTGGTTGAAACTTTGAAAGGATCATAGACTAACTAGATTAAAAATCTTCTAACTCGAGGGTCGCATACTAAACAGTTGAAAGTAATAATTACTCAAGCTAATCTCAAGCGGCATGTTCGTTGAAACTGAATTGGACTATTAAGAGGGTAACAACTTAGATTCCGAAACACACAACTATCTGCTTGGAGCTATGAGCTAATGATAAATTGTACAATGTTTTACTACTAGCGCCATCTATAGTTAAATTAATGTCATAATGTAAAACTAACTTCAATGTCATTAAAGTCTGACGTAAAGAAGAAAGTGAACTTTTTAATATGTTATGTTTCCACTGCGCTACGAAGATAATGGTAAAAGAAAACACTGTGAAAAATGGGCAACCCATAGAATCATAAAGTCTTAAAGTCAAAAACTTGGGTTTGTAAAAATCATATGCAGGTTTAAAGTTGTACTCAGCATCAAAAAACACTCACAATCTTGAAGATAGTAAGGTTATTCATTTGCATTTATCATCATTCGTTAGCAAAACGAATATTAGAAGAAGAGATAAAATAATTATTTATCTTAAATTGTTTAAACAATAAGAATTATTGTTAATAACAGGACTATATTACTATATTTGGCCAACTCGCAGAACAAACTGTCAAGAAAAGCTGATGTTTCACATACATACATACATAAACTCACGCCTGTATTCCCCGAAGGGGTAGGCAGAGGTGCATTTCTGCACCCACATTTCGCCAAGTATGTATCAGTCCCACGTAATAGGGGGCGAGCCTATTGCCGTTTTTCGGGCACATTTCCAGACTCCGTTCTTTTACTGAGAATTTCCTAATGGAAAAACCCAATAACACTTTGCCCGACCCGGGAATCGAACCCAGGACCTCTAGATCGCACGGCACATACTTGTACCGCGAGACCACGAGGCAGTCATGTTTCACATGTTTTCTGTAAAGAATGGAAATGTTTATTTAGACCAACGTTAGCCCATCGAAAAGGTACCAATGTCAAAAATACTGTGAATCGTCAGCAATGCGGTTTCAACCAACCCACAATAAAATAACAGAAACCCTACAAAGTTATAAGAATTACGAAGAACACTCCTGAAAGTCTTAAGACATAAAAGTTACAACAACTTTGCCAAAACTCAGCGAGAAAAGAACAATTAAATAACAGAAGTTGTGAGGATAAAAAGGATTTCAGTTTTCTGACATCAATAACTGGAATAGAATAAAAGTAGTTTCTGTGACACGTTAGCTCTACTTTGTAATGCTTTCATGAGTTTATGTCTATGTAAATTAGAATTTGCCTTTGACAATTTTTTTTCTCAATTTTTATGTTATTATGACGTTTTATGATGTAATTAGTGAAAGCCTCAAAGTTTACGCGTGCGTTCGAAAATCTCGGCGGTCACGGGTTCAAACCAAGGCACACACCTCTGACATTTCGAAGCTATGTGTGTATTCACAATGAATTATCACATACTTTAACGGTGTGTGGCGACTTGTGCCACATCTAATCATCTATACATCTCAGTGCTTTAGTTTCATTTTTTCTTCTTTAATATTGTCTTCTATCATCTATTAAATAAATAAATAATAAATACACCCAACAGTCACATACATAGTTCTGATCCCACACTAAGATACAAGTCTTGTGTCGTGGGTATCAGAAACTACGAGAGACTTTTCGGTCTCACATACACCCAGACCCGAAACAAATATTTGTGGGTAACACAAACATTTGTCTCGGTACGGGGATCGAACCCGCGGCCTCTCGTTTCGCAAGCTGGTGTCTAGCCAACTGCGCCACAGGGCTGTCAAACTTAATCTGTCATTAAATTCTGGATACATCATAATTATCTGACCATATACGTTCCACTACTGGGCACGGGCCTCCTCTACAACTGGGAAGGTTAGGCTTTAGTCCACCACACTGGCCTAATGCGAGTTTAAGAATTTAAGAATTTAAGAATTTAATAATTAATAATTAATTAATAATAATAATTTAATAATTTAAGAATTTCCTAAGAACTTTTAGGCGTGCAGGTTTCCTCACGGCGTTTTTCTTCGTTAAAGTACGTGATGATTCATAGTGAATACACACATAGCTTCGAAAAGTCAATCGTGTGTGCCTGGATTTTAACCCGCGACCACAGAAAATCTCGACCACGCGTCTAAATCTCGAGGCCATCACTACTATCTTATATATTAGTTACACGACGTTCAAATAGGTACAAAATTGCCTATCTAATCGATATCACATAATTAATGTATGAAATGTTAAAGTCCGTCAGATAATCTAATTGATACTTAAGTGGTTAAAGAACTCAGAAGTTTGGACACGAAAATTCACTCACCACATTTACATATCTTAATTTTAAATTCGTCGCGTAAAGTTTGATATGAATTTTTGCTTTGACGTAGATATTACACAACTTTAGGAGATATTTAATTCTCTGCCGTTCTACAAATTTGGTGGATATAATTGTGGTATCACTGATGTTCTTTGACGTGCCATTTTTTTATTATTTATTATTTATTTATTTAAAACTTTATTGTACACACAACATTAAAACTAAGGAGTACAGAGAACTAGAGAAGTACAATGGGCGGCCTTATCGCACGAGGCGATCTCTTACAGGCAACCTGGGATGGAGATGCAGGAAGAGAGATGAAAGGTAGCCGAAGTGTACTGGTATAATATATAAATAAATATGATAGAACATATAAATAAATATTCATATATATACTTAAACAAACATACATACTTGCATACATACATACATACATACATATTATACATACACACAAACATCAACTAAGTAAAGTTGAGAATAATTTAGTAGTGTTTTTTTTTTGTTCTGCCACAACGAAGTAATAAAACCTTGACAGCCTCGTGGTACAGTTGGCTAGATAGACCAGCTTGCGAAACGAGAGGCCGCGTTGTGTGATCCACAAATATTTGTTTCAGGTCTGGGTGTTTGTGAGACCGAAAAGTCTCTCGTAGTTTCTGATACCCACGACACCAGACTTGTATCTCAATGTGGGGTCAGAACTATTTATGTGACTGTTGGTTGTATTTATATATTTATTTATAACGTATTTGATAGCATGTTGCTGTTCAAAAAGAGCATCAAGTGGCGTAAGATTCCCATCTCTCTTCAATCGAAATTCCTTGCCGACCTGCTGAGATGCTTCTTTACGTTGCGTCTAAAAGGTCTAGGACTATAGAAAGGAGGGAACATGTGGGAACGCAAACTATTCCACAGCTTTATGGCACGGCGAAGTAATGATCGAACCCTTTGTTTCGAGCTGCAATGGCAGTAACCGCAAAGCTGTGGGCTTCTAGTAATCATAGTGAGCGTGACACAGATCGCGGTCGCTTAGATCGGTTAGCAGTCGTTTCACTGCAGAGGTGACAGTGGTAGCGGTATAGAACCGTTCATACTGCAGTCTTAATTGGATCTATTACACGAGACTTATTTTTAACTGGTAATTATGGCTTGAAAGGTATCTGATCCAATCATTAAACTTAAAGAGTAAAAAATAACAAGCTATGAATTTATTGGAGTCTGAGCGGAACACATAGACGGGATCTAGGCGTTCAAGTACATGGTCTGACACTTCTGACTACTGCAAGTTGGACGTATGTTTGGAGCTTCGGAATTAGCTTAACTTCTCACTCAATTTAAAAGGAAACATAAAAGAATCGAAAGTTCAATACGACAAAAACTGCAATCTGAGCGTTTTCAAAAAGTCCTCACAATCCACTCTCTTCTTACTGAGTGTTTCAATATACATATATAATATGAGACTCAATTTGCATCTTCATTGTGATTTTAAAACGATGAGTCACATTCTTACTTACCTATTTCGGCGCAACGACCCAAAATGAGTCCTGGCCTCCGACACCAAGAAACACCATTTAGGCCTATCCTCTGCTGTTTCTTGCCATGGGATGGCGCGAAGTTCACACAAGTCTTTTTCGACTTGATCCTTCCAATGATACCTCGGCCGACCTGTAGGCCTGTAGGCCGCCGTCCGTTCGGAAGTACACAGATCACATTCACATCAAGGGTATTATTTCTTTCAAAGGCATTGGCAGGCTAAATACAAGATCGATTTTAGCAAATTCGTCCACGAGGCGGGCATGAGATGTACTGTTTCGCTACCTTATTCACTAATGTGTCAGTACCACACTTCGTACCATGTGCTGTGTTGTCGTTTTGCAGTACGAATACAAAAATGTTTCTTTAACCTGTATTGAATTCCATTCCAGTAAAGTCACTAGCACATTTCAACGTTTGAAAAATACTAACTTTTCAAATAATTAATCTTTTATAATTCAACGCCTCAATTGACAGGATTTACTGAAGGCTTAATGATGAAATTTAATTTCAATTGCAGTGGCACGCCAGGGTAGCTGCAAAGCCAACCATTTGCCGATAATTAAGAGCAATTCAACCGAACTTTGCTGCAAGAAGTGGACGGCGAAAAAATCGATTAAGGTGAGTAAAAGAAGGGCCCACATACTGACCGTTGCAATTTTCAATTACTAAAAATATTTTTTATTTGCAATTTTTTTATTATCGTTTCAACACACGATGGCCTCGACGTTAAAACGTGCGATCGGGTCAAAACGTCGGCGGCGCGGGTTCAATTCGCAGCACACACCACCGTCTTTTTAAAGTTATGTGTGTATTGAAAATGTGTTTTCACGTACTTTAACGGTGTAGGAAAATATCGCGAGGAATGCACATGTAAAACTTCTTAGAAATCAATTGATCAGAATATAATTTATTTTTTATACTTCCGTCCTATATGTAACGGCTACCCAACCCTAAAATCAAGTTTAGCTACGGCCATGTCAAAAGACTGTGCCAAAAAACAATTTAAAGATTTATTTTTGTTCTCGATAGATGTACCGTGTAACTATAACTAAGTATGTCTAGAAAGTTTTATTTAGATACAACAAACTAAATTATTTTTATACTTCTATCAATGTTCAATGACATCAATTTTTTTATGTAAATTCGTTCCTACCACAAAGAGATGAAATAAAGATATAATTTTTCAGTAATATCTGTGACAATCTTGTAATATACTAAACGTATTGGCGTTATGGTATGATGGCCTAGCTGTGGACGACTCAGCAAAACATTTTGTCAACTAAACTGTCCATTTATGTTGAGTAATGATGGCCTCGAGGTTGAGGCGCGCGGTTGAGAATCTCGGCGGTCATAGGTTTAAACCCCAGACACTCTGATTTTTCGAAGTTATGTGTGTATTCACTTACTGTAACGATGAAAGAAAACACCCACCTAAAAGTTCTTAGCAATTTCTTAGGTGTGTAGTCCGCCAACTCACACTAGGCCAACGTAGTAGACAAAGGCCTAAATCCTCTAAGTTGTAGACCGTGCCCAGCAGTGGGATGTATGTATATTGGCTGGTGATGATTGACTGTCTATTAAACGGAAATACATTGTGAGAGATATGTATATAAAATGGCTGTATGAAATGAACAATATACCTAATCACAGTTTATTTGTATTAGAAACGGGAAAATAATTTTATTTATTATATAAATACGTACATAACCTCACGCCTGTATTTCCCTGTATTAAGGGTTAGGGAGAAGTTGATTAAAATATTAGACCACGACTGCCTCGTGGTCTCGCGGTACAAGTATGTGCTGTGCGATCTAGGGGTCCTGGGTTCCATTCCCGGGTCGGGCAAAGTGTTATTGGATTTTTTCCATTAGGAAATTCTCGGTAACAGCACAGTGTCTAGAAATGTGCCCGAAAAACGGCAATAGGCTCGCCCCCTATTACGCGGGACTGATACATACTTGTCGAAATGTGGGTGCAGAAATGCACACATGCTGGAATACAGGCGTGAGTTTATGTATGTTGATAAAAATATTTTAAGGCGATATACCTTCATTGTTACTAAATAAAGAATCGACTTTTTTCATATAACCAAATTTTAGATTAATATCTTATCGGTTGCGGCCATCTTTAACAAGTACTTTTGTATAAGCAACGTAACCTTTACGTCACGTGAAAAAACAAGTTATTGTATCGAAAGTTGTTTTTAATACGCCTTACTAAATAGGTGTTAATCATTTGTTCTATTTTAAAAAAATATTGCGTGTAAGCCTATTGTGAATAGAAAAAAAAGTTCCATTTTCATATACATTCCAGTCCATCTTACGGTTGACTGGAAGAAATCGCATTCAGCGATAAGACCGCCATTTGTTGCACTCCAAACTTTTATTATTTTGTAAAAAAATGTGGTGTCCAATAAAGTGTGATTTAAATAAAATAAATCATCATCATTCACTTGCCCTGTTCCCAATTTTATTTGGGGTCGGCGCAGTATGTTTTATCCTTCTAAACATCCCTATCAGCCGTCATGTCTTCAGTCACCCCTTTTTCTTTCATATCTTCTCTCACGCACTCCATCCATCTTTTCTTAGGCCTTCCTCTATTTGTCCATCCTTCGACTTTCATACTCATTACTTTTTTACCAATATATGTTTCGTCCCTTCTCATAACATGACCATACCACGACAGACGGTTTCCTTTCAACTTATCTATCACAGGAGCCACTTTCAGACTTCCTCTAACGTATTCATTCCTCACTCTGTCAATCCGTGTTACCCCACACATCCATCGCAACATTCGCATTTCTGCTGCATGCAGTCGCCTTTCATCCGTCTTCTTTGTACCCCAACACTCCGATCCATACATAACGACAGGTCTTATTATGGTCTTATATATTTGGCCCTTCAATTTGAAGGGCATTCTGGGGTCACATATAAAATAAAATAAAATAGAAAATATGTACATTTATTTGTAAAGGTTGTAGGAAGGTTAAACTAGCGCTTTTCTAGTTGAAGAAAGAATAAGAGATGATTTAAACTGTTTTGTTCAAGCATGCATGTTAGTCAAGGACTTGATCAGATCTTATGTATCATTTTTAACAAAGTTCAAATTGTGATTTAATAAATAAAAAAAAACACTACGTATTTTCCCTTTATATAATCTGTTCGTTCTTCTTCTTTTTCTTATGATCACATTTCAGTAAAGTCACTTCACAAAGTTCTTTAGTCACACAAAAAAGTACCCTTAAAATACTTAAATGTAACCTACTAATGCTAAGAACTCTTAAATCTGTTCATTCCCACAAAATAAAGGTACTCGTATGCCATATATCAAAAAATAAAAGTTTGCTGGACTTCAAACTTCCCTACGATTCGTCGCATTTGTCAAGTGAAATAAGAAAACTTTGTCGAATATCTGTAATACACATCGTTTGTTTTTAGATTTATATTATTATACCTATCATCATCAGCCCATATACGTCCCACTGCTGGGCACGGGCCTCCTCTACAACCGAGAGGGTTTAGGCCTTAGTCCACCACGCTGGCCTACTGCGGAATGGCGGACTACACACCTAAGAAATTCCTAAGAACTTTTAGGTGTGCAGTTTTCATCACGATGTTTTCCTTCACCGTTAAATTACGTGATATTTTTTGTGAATACACACATAACTTCGAAAAGTCAAAGGTGTGCCTGGGATTTGAACCCGTGACCGGTAAGATTCTCGACCGCGTGCCTAAACCTTGATGCCATCACGACATGTATTATTATTATTGTACCTATAAATTTTACAAATTCTTAATCTATCACACACACAGTTCGAATTCTACACAAAGATACCAAGTCTTGTGTCCTATAAAATATCATGGCATAGCATCAGTCTGGCCTAATTTTGGCTATTAATAAGGGGATGTAATCATTTTTGCTCGACAATCAACTAACGCGCTCTCTTTCCTCTGTATAATAAGAACTTCATTAACAATCACTTTAATGTTTTCAACGATTCGCTTCACACGAAACACTTCTACTTACAATTTCCTAGGAATTTCATTATTTATTTATTGCTAAAAAGGATTCATATGATTATTATATATTTTTTTAATTTCAAGCATTTACGTAAGTTGTGACCACCCACTCTATGCTTCCAATCTCTCCAGTCCATCTAACGGTTGCCTGGAAGAAATCGCCGACAGCGATAATGCCGCCATTTGTAACACTACCTTATTTAGAGTTGCTTATATCTATGTTGTATTCTTATTATATGATGTACAATAAAGAATAAATAAATAAGGATTAACTAAAGTATGGACTGGAACAAACGCCCAGTGTTGCCCAATAATTGAAATGGAAACTTTACGTGCCAACCTTTATCATTTTACATAATATTGGGGGACGCCCTCACCACACCCTCACCACACCCTCACCCTTATTTCACATTTCTTAGAATTGAGCAAATATTTTATCATTACAATCATAATTTATAAACACATCTGCATGCATCGACAAAAGAGGCAGTTATTTGTGAAACCCCATTTCGTATTATTCCAATTGATTTTATCTTCGGCACGTGAAAACAATGTAGACATGGTCGAACATTGTGTTAGCCTAAATAGTAATATTTAGTAATTATAAATGTATTTCATTATAATACCTTACAATATTATATATTTACATTATTAAAAGCTTATGCGTACAGACCTTTTACCTTGTAAAATTGCATATTGATGATTTTATTACTTATAAGTATAATTAAAATTGTCAATAACTTTAATGAAAATATAATCTTGATTAATATAAATTAATTATTGGACTTTATAAAAATATTTAAAAATAAGACCGTCAATTGACGTGTATAAAAATGGTGTCGCTGAGCAGTTCGAGCTCAGTCGTTGGAATTGTCAGTTGCAAGACGGATTGATATTTTAAAATATAAAAGTTGTTAGAAATATAAAAGTTGAAGACGTACTTGTTTCTCAACGAGTGTTACCCTTCAATTGTTTGTGTTTCATATTGAACAAATAAACACTAATATCTTCAACTCAGTGGGGTGGGCAGAGACTACCGACATACCAATTATATATTTTCCACAATCATACACATATGTGAATATGAGATTTTAGAAAAACCCTTTTTTGGGTTCCGTACGTCTGAATAAAAAAACGGAACCCTTATAGGATCACTCGTATGTCCGACTGTCCGTCACAGTTCTCCGAATCTATTTGACCGATTAAGTTTAAATTTAGTATACATATCAATTTCTGTGACTCAAACGCAGAGGTGTGACGTAAATAGATGAAATCTGTATATGGGAGGTCATTTTTGGGAGGAAGGTGGAAAATTAAAAAATATATATTTGAAAACTGCATCGTGTGACATATCAAATGGAAGATCTTGTTGTAAAGATCTTAAATGTATTTTTTTGTAATTTTAAAATATATATTTTCCAAGTTATTCAAGAAAATAGACGAAAATTGACCATCCCCCCCCCCTTTATCTCCGAAACTACTGAACCTAAAGTTTTGGAAAAAATAAAGAAATTAGTTTCCTACTTATCGTCATCAGCCCAAATACGTCCCACTGCTGAGCACGGGCCTCCTCTACAACTGAGAGGGTTCCTACTTATAGATTATAGGAAAACCTATAAAAAGTCCATGATATTAAAATAATTTACATGGTAAATCACTTAATATTGTGCGTACCAACTTACATTTGCAGGTGGAATGTGTGGGAGAACATATTTTTTAACTACAATGTTAAATTTTGTTAAATCGGTTTGTAGATGAATATTTAATGTAAAAAATAAGCCCACAACGAGCATTCTACGGCCAATATTTTAGGAGATATTAATTTTTAATTTAATTCAGCCCGCGGTATGACAAATAAGTGCGTAGGCCCTTACTACGGCATTGTTTAAACCCCTGACAATCGAGCTAATGTCTGCACAGCGAGCTTATCCACGAGGCCATTTTCATTGACGTATTAACCAACAAAATTACTGCAACATATGTATATTTCGAATGAAACCTAAATGGGGTTAGCTTATGATTTATGGAAATGGGCTATAAATTGGAGCCAACATTACAAAAGCAATCCGATGTATGTTAATGATTTGTTATATAAATACCAATTTTACCCCGAAGCTTTGTTCGTGTTTATGTAGATTATTAGTTAGTCGACACTCCTGTGGCGCCAGAGGCCGCCACGCCGGTTCGATACCCGGACCGAGACAAATGTTTGTGTGATCCACAAATATTTGTTTCCTATCTGGGTGATTGCAAGTCCGAAAAACCTCTCGTAGTTTCTAATAATACACATGCCACAAATATGGTATCTTAGCGTGGAGTCAAAACTATGTATGTATGTTTTTTTTTTTTTTATGGGAAAGGAGGCAAACGAGCTGGTGAGCCACCTGATGTTAAGTGGTGACTTTTGGGTGTATTTATTTATCATGACTGACAGCAATGGACATTTCGTTCGACGACAATTGACGATCAATTTGCTCGTGGTAGAACACCGGCCACAAGTTCGCATCACTAATAAGTAATAAGTACACCAGTACACCCAACAGTCACTTACATAGTTCTGACCCCACACTAGGATACAAGTCCTGTGTCGTGGGTATCAGAAACTACGAGAGACTTTTCGGTCTCACATACACCCAGACCCGAAACAAATATTTGTGGATCACACAAACATTTGTCTCGGTGCAGGGATCGAACCCGCAGCCTCTCGTTTCGCAAGCTGGTGTCTAGCCAACTGCGCCACGGGGCTGTCATCATAATCAGAATCATTTATTTATCAAACATAGGTTTTAAATACTTAGAATTGACCTCTATGTTTTGTCGTTTGGATGTACAAATATACAATAATACGCGTAAATTTAGAATAAAGAACATAATTAACATTTTAATTGGTGAGGGGCGATCGCAGTCGATACATTGTTTGCACCGCACTGCCCTTTCCATTTGATGTTAGTGCGCTCAATTAAGCATGCTATCGTCTTCCCTTACGAAAGAAAAGCTGTTAGTGGTACAAGTATGTTACGGTATTTTTGACTATACACATATTTTAGTATTTATGGTTACTCGACTGCCTCGTTGTCTCGCGGTACAAGTATGTGCCGTGCGATCTAGAGGTCCTGGGTTCGATTCCCGGGTCGGGAAAAGTGTTATTGGGTTTTTCCATTAGGAAATTCTCGGTAACAGCACGGAGTCTGGAATTGTGCCCGAAAAACGGCAATAGGCTCGCCCCCTATTACGTGGGACTGATATATACCTGGCGAAATGTGGGTGCAGAAATGCACCTCTGCCTACCCCTTCGGGGAATACAGGCGTGAGTTTATGTATGTATGTGGTTATTTAGCCCAACTCCGTTGTCAAGCTACGTTGGGCCCCTAAAACACCTACACTAGCATAAACAATAAATTCTCTCAGTAACCAGCATCAGGAGTATATTAAGATAGTGTCCATTTCCCTCAGAATCCTATCCAACATCATCGACGTAAAAGAGAATATATTAATGACGGTTTTGAGACTTAACTTCTGAACCGATTTTAATATGTTTTTTACAGTCTTAGATGGACTTAGGCGGTTCAAGACTACTTTTTCATTCGGAATTATAACGGATGGTAGTTTAGCTATGTATGTGTAGCTAGTTTAGCTAAGTACTAAGTAGTGTAGCTAATTGTAGGCGGCGTCGGGGTGCTCGGATACGGGCACGTGGCGAAAAAAGTCACGACACAAGAAGATAAATTATAGTCACAAGAAAAGTAGAAGTATCAGAAGGAGAGGAGACAGATAGCGATACGAAAATGTTCACAATAATCAGCTGTTAAGCGCGGACAAGATAAGGCGGCGAGGTAGCGGGTGACACGGGCTTCGCGAGCGAGAGAGGTGTACCGACCGGCGCGTGAGTTGAAGCGATGCGCGCCGTCGCTTATCTCTGTCGCCACGCAAAACAGGTTTACGCCCGACCCATGGTATGCAGTGTCTCCAATGTACTCCACATTTAATAAATTGGGTTCTGTAAGTGTAATGTATTGTAATGTATATGTGTTGTGTAATGCGTGTGAGTGTAACTGTGGATAAATATACATAATATTAAATATGTTAATAAATAAAAATATTTAATAAATTAATTAAATATTAGGTACGCCACAGTAGAATTATAAAAATCTTTCCGAAAATGATTAAGTAGATTATTAAGAATAGAGATAACACTGACAAAATTACATTGGTATGAGCAAACCTATAGGCAGAAACTAGTGTATAATATTCAAATACTTTCACGAGGACCGGCATATTTAAGCGTAACGAGAATTTAACGATATCGCTCCCCAATATTGTGAATTCAGTCAAACGTTTATTATTCTAGGACTGACATAATGTATTTTTATACCCAAAACGCCAAATCAAAAACATATTATCATAATGCGATACGAAAACGGTATTATCGAATTTTACCAATAATAAACAAAATAGTCCATTGAGGGTTAAAATCGCAGGCAAATTTTTAAAGGTTCTTTTTTACTGCTCCGTTAGTCATACCGTGGGATAAGTGGTCCCGGGTTCGAAGCCCGAGATGAGCAGGTTGCTTTGGGTTCCTTTATTAAGAACATTTTAGTGGAACCTTTCATATTAATATAGTAATGCGAAAGTAACTCTGTTACGCTTTCACGCCTAAACCGTTGCACCAATTTGAATGATTTTAAGTACCGAGATATACCGATATATAATACTTTGACGAAGGACATAAGGCACTTTATTCTATAAAATGGCACCCGGGCGGATCCGGGTCCAACAGCTCTTACATGATTAATGTGTCCGACAAATTGCGATGGGCTCTCCTTTTACCCTGTACATGGGATTTAAAACGTAGTTACCGTAAAGTGGATGTAGAAAAACAAGTCTACCCTTTTAAGATACAGACGTATGTATGTACCTATATGTCAAATTAAAACTTACAATCTATACTACTATTATCATAAATGCGAAAGTAACCCTGTTACATATTATATTTTCATACCGTTATTATGAAATGAAATGATATTAGCACCTAAAATCTAAACGAATATTTGTGGATGGCCTAACAACTTCCTTTTATGGAAGCGAACCAACGAAATTTGTTACCAAACGTAGCCACTGAACCAACTGCTCTACATATGCAATTATCATTATAATCATCATCATCCCATACACGTCCCACTGCTGGGCATGGACTTCCTCTACAACTGGTTTAGGCCTTGGTCTACCACGCTGGCCTAATGCATATTGGCGGACTACACACCTAAGAAATTCCTACGAACTTTTAGGTGTGAATACTCCATTACTTCATTGTGAATACTCCTGTAACTTCGAAATTTTCCTTTTCCGAAAGTTTCCTTGGAACCAAGACCGGTATGGTTTTGACTTGACCGCGCGTTTAAGCTTCAAGGCCATCACAAATATTATTTTTATGCAGTTATTAAGTCCTTACGTAAAGGTAAATGAGCCTAGCTAGCTCAGCTGCAGCTACATAGACTCATATCTATATTCTTGAAGGAGCAGACAAGTAATAGTATAAGTGCCTACTGCGTGTTACCAAACTCATGACTATTTAACAAGAAATTGTAACAGAAAACCTATACGAAAAAATGTTTATCTTACCCTGAAATCGAAACAGGGATCTCTCCATTATGCTGTAAAGGCACGTGTACAAAAAACAGTTATTCTGAATGGATGAATCGATTTTTTGCAATTGGTACATATAACACAAAATCACCAAAGCGTAACAATAATCAAGTCGTGATGGCCTCGAGGTTTAGGCACGCGGTCGAGAATCTCGACGGTCGCGGGTTCAAACCCCAGGTACACACCTCTGACTTTTCGAAGTTATGTGTGTATTCAAATGGAATTATCACGTACTTTAACGGTGAAGGAAAACATCGTGATAAAACCTGCACACCTAAAAGTTCTTAGGAATTTCTTGGGTGTGTAGTCCGCCAACCCGCACTAGGCCAGCGTGGTGGAGTAAGGCCTAAACCCTCTCAGTTGTAGAGGAGGCCCGTGTCCAGAAGTGGGACGTATATGGGCTGATGATGATGATAACAATAATACAGTTTTTCACAGCTATGAAATGCCACAGATCTGAAACAAAATTTCAGAATCTCTATTTTTTTTTTTTTTTGTGCGCCTTTTATTTCTATTACTACATCTCCATCTTTAGTTGTTCGTAAGAAATTACCTTGCACGATAAGAACGTCATTTGCACTAATTAAGTCTACTGTACTCCATACTTTTTATCTTATGTTTACAATGAAGTCTTTAAATAAAAAATAAATATATTTTTATACGTGATTTCGAAGTAGCCAAGCTCTCGTTTCCCAATCCATTAAAGCTTTGAAACCAGTCTTTTAACGTTCAATAGAACGCTACACAAACACAGCCCACATCACACAACACAATCTTATCTCGGTGAAATGGAAAATACCAGTTTCCAAAAATTTTTTTGTGTTGGAAAGTCGTCGAAACTCCCTTATCTTCATCAGATAAACAAAATCAAGTAGAAAATAAAATACCCAAATCTCTTTTTATTGGACTGCCTTAATGAATCGCGGCACAAACTTATTCCGCGAGCAAAACCAACTAAATTGATATTAAGGCATGGTAAAAGTCCTTTGAAAGTGCGCAGAAATAAAAAATTAGTCTTATCTATTTTCCTTCAACAACCTTGGCATATAGAGAACCTAAAACCACAAGGAGCGATATTTGCAGGGTATCTGTTCTACGTCAGTCTTTGCCCTGCAGTGAGCTGCTAAAGGCTGATGATGATGATGTTTCTTGTCCGCAGACACCTGAGAGAATTGAGCCAGATGTACAAAGCACCCAGTCCTACTGCATGCACACTGTGGACATGGAGTTCCGCCACGTGGTCAGGTCCACGCACATAGACAAGAGCATAGAAGCCAAACGGAAGGTGAGTCACTAGACTGATTTTTTAAACAGCTGAACATTCAGTTTCAGTTGAACGGATTCCATTAAACCAGAAAAAAAACTAAGTGAGTCGATTTAATTCAGTTAAAAGCGAATAAATAAATGACACGGAGCAATTGTATTGCTTTTCCACTTGGCGTAACCGAAGCTATTACGGGCTACAACACAACACTCAATTATATCCGCCTTTGCTATTTTAAAAAATGCTTAAAATAGAATGGAAACTAAGCAGAAGAAGTAAATATGTTTCTTGCTCATTCAAGCCTTAACCGCTGTACACATATTAGTAGTATTGTTATTGAGATAGATGGAACATCAGGGATGGGCAGAGTCTATTTTTTACAAGCGTTATGTAACTTGCAATGTATGTATATGTGTATGTTCGTATGGAACCTTGCAACTTAAATTTGTAGAAGACATTTTCAACCGATTGAGCTGTTTTGTATGTGTCACCGTAAAATTGTAAACACCGTTAGATTATAATCTATCAAGCGATATTGTAATCTGTCGAAAGATTGTGAACCGTAATGGATATAAACGCACTTCGCGCGCTGATTGGTTGAATACTTAACTAACGTAACCTAACTCTATAGATATAGAATGGTCTACTGTAAGGCCGACCAATCAGGGACAGCCTTCGAATAATAACACATTACATTGTAAGCAGTTCACAATCTTTCGACAGATTACAATCTCGCTAGTTAGATTATAATCTAACGGTGTTTACAATTTTACGGTGACATACTTATACATGTTTAGTTTGAATGACATGGTTCGCTCTGTTGCGTCAATTTAAATCCAACATGGCGGAACACGCAAAACGGCCGACTAGTTCATATTAATGAACTCCTATAATGTTGGTATGAAATGAAATGGCTTTTTGAGAATAATTCGAAATATATTTGACGTCACTCTAAATCCAACATGGCGAACTTTAAAAGATGGCCGCCTAAGTTATTTATGCTTAATATGGGTATCACATAAGGATCAACTGAGGATACAAATGCGACATTTTATACCAAACTGTGTTATAAGTTCATAGTATAACTTTTAACGGAAAAAATATTTTATTCTTTTTAGAACATATAAATAAAACCTTTTTTTTTTTAATTACATTCATTTTTTTGTGGCTCCTGTTGGATGTTTATATTTACTAGCACAGCTCCGTTATACGAGCACAATATTTCGACGATTATTTTATAGAATATACGAATTTAACCGATAGTAATTAGTTAGCTTTGGGATTTCGCCTATTCGATATTCTATCCACTAAACTGCATGATACTTGAAGTAGATTACTATCGACTAGTCCCTTAATATTGCACTGTAAGCTGACTTCAGCGTTCTAAATTGTATAACAGCAAAGCTCCCTCCTTTTCCCTGGAACACATAAACATAACGCTCACATTAAAGTGACATAACAAATCCCCCAAAATCGTGATCAAAAACTAAGATAAATAATAATAGTTACGGTGTTATAAAGTCACATTCAGGATTTTTTTAAAAATACATTTTTCTATTCACCACAACTGTACCTGTACTATTTTTCGTTCACGGTGTGTTTATGACTTCTTGTTGTAATTTGGAATATAAAATTTAATCCGTTTTTTTCGATTTTCGAAGGGTATAAACAGACAACAAAAGAAAAACCCACCGTCAAAACTCTCTAGAGATATTCGCCACACTTTTAAACTCTACACTCTATTTCGACCGTCCCATAAATAATACCACTATTATATGTACTATTATAGCTTGAAATGAATTAATATTAATTGAATCTATAAAATGTAAAATACATCACTTAGATTCAGTCATTTCAAAATTACCACCCTGTTCGGAAGGCAGTCATCACTAGAGAAGAAATGGCAAGAAACTCTAGTGTTCCTCTTTTCCAATCAAGAGATGGTCTACAATATTGATACAAAGACTAAACTGTCTCAATTAAAACAGCTCATTAATACAATCTCAGACTATTGTGTTGAATATGATAATAACATAGTCAGTCTAGAATGGAGAAAACGGACATTTCACCAGATAATTTCATAAACACAAATAAGAAAATCAGACAGACCAGTCCACACAAACGGCATCCATTATATATATAGTACCTGGATGACCGAGCTTTGCTCGGATTTTTTTTTTTAAATTGTGTTTTTTGGAAATTATATTGAAGTACGAATTACTAATAAAATGATGAAATATGAATAATGTTACTTAACAACGCCATCTGCTGTTGTGTCGTTAAAGCAATTAGTTGCTCACAAAAAAAAGTATTATTATAGCCAATAGATGTCATACTCAAACGCCTCCTTTTTGTTATTTTTCTTCCAAATGACATTTTCTAATAATGATTCCTAGCTAGATCGATTTATCGCCCCCGAAACGCCCTATATACTAAATTTTATGAAAATCGTTGGAGCCGATTCCGAGATTCCAATTATATAGGTAAGTATATATATACAAGAATTGCTCATTTAAAGATATAAGATACAATATTTGAAAAGTCAAACTCTTATACTCGTACACACAATATTTGAAAAGTTAGACGTTTAATCTCATCTTTTACGGAATGGTAAATGGGATAAAATAAGTAGGTATGGGATCAAAGACCGTTGCCAGGAGCAAATTTGTTCAGTGACAAACCTCCATACAGGTCCGTCCTTCGCTCCTCAGTAATCTGCATATAACGAATGACAATTCCCAAAACCATTCATCGTGGAACCCTTCTTACTCAAGCGAGTCCTTTTTCGTATTTCCGGCATCGGATATTTTTTGCAAACGTTATTGTTATAGGGATATAAAACGGGTGAATTTATTAAGCTAACAATTTATTGGAGGTTGGCAATATATTTTTACGATTTCGATTCAACATTTAATAAAAAATAAATGTGCTTTTAATACTCGCTCGATGAAGTGACCACAATGTTTTTACAAAAAAAGTCTGGGTCAAAGTCAATATAATCTTTCTTCAAATAGATTTTTCAATTTCTGTTGAATCTTCAATTTTAAACTATTGTTATAATTATTTAAAACCTGAAAACTTTAATTATTCTCTGCTAGATTTGGCTTAGCAATGAGCAAGCTACCTAATACTATGCCGTAACCTGCCTCTTTATTTATTGTTAATCGACACAGCTTGATTAAGTTCAACTTATATTTATGATTTCGAATTCAAACATTCTTTTTTATTAATTGGCCGGCTTATAGGCGCATAATTTATCAATTTAAAAGGAAAAAGAACTCCTGAAAACAGGAAAAAACTTTTACCTACACTAATTAGTAAAATTTCTACTGTCATTAATTATCTGTTTGCGCAATGGAAGGATTTATACAGAACATTTTTTTGTAGACTTTAACAATTGGTAGTGACTGATTATAAATAAAAGTTATATAAAAAAAAAGATTTTTGTCTTTCATCGAAGAAGTATGAAACCTTTACAAAGTGTGCAAGTGTGTCTTCTAGATTTTTGTTATACTGGGCCCTTTTCCAATGCGTTGAGAAGAATCGATTTCACGCGAGTTTAACACTACGCTTCAATAGACTAACGCACACTAGGGCAGGTATCAGAACAATACTCAATCTAGTATCGAGAGGGAATTATTGCATAATTATTCATCATATATCTATGTACATGGGAGAAATCAGGGATGAAATTTAGTTTCTGTGTATTTATAAAAATGGCAATGTGAACTATTGACAAGACACTCCAAAGACAGAGTAATATAATAACATTATTATTATTATTTATTATTCTCAACCTATCGCCGTCCACTGCTGAACGTAGGCCTCCCCAAGAAAGCGCCAACCATCCCGGTCTTGAGCAGCCCATAATAACATTAAAAAAAATTATTTTTAAATTCCTGTGGTCCGTTTATACCTCATAGTTTAATGTTAAACAAAAGTAAAAATAAAATACCTAGTTTGAATAAAAATAAAACATCTTGATTAGTGTAAACTTAAAACGCATTTTACGCCATTTTAAGTAACTTTGTTTCTTCTTTTAATATAAATGCATACGAATGTACATATAATCGTATGTATAAATATTGTATATATAATTATTAACGTGTCATTAGTGTCACAAATAAAAGATCACCAGTTGGTTAGCTTGCAAAACGGGAGGCCGGGGGTTTGATCCCCGTACCGATCTACAAATATGTAGTTGTTTCGGGTCTTGGTGTTTGTGAGATCGAATAAATCTCTCTGATCCCCACGACACAAGACATGTATCTTAGTGTGGGGTCAAAACTATGTTTGTGACTCTGTTATTATTTATTTAATACAGTTTTTTTATTGAAAAAATGTAACTAGTCTCCTGTCAATCAAGTGATAAAAATGATATTAATTTAAACGGAGAATTTAATTATTGTAATCGACAACCTATTCGGAGTAAATAATGAAAGTATGTCAAAAGTTTCAAGACCAGAGATTTGCTAGCAGATAAAGGGCCTTGCTTATAAACTTACGTTAATTTAAATACTGCTTAAACTCGCTTTAGCCTGCTCTATTGATTGACAGTGACGTTAGAGAAAACGAGACAAAGTTTGTTTAAGTATTAGTTAAATAGGCTAACGTTTATAAGTAAGTATTTTTACGTTGACTAATGATTTTATACATTGAGTTTGAGTACCAAAATTGTATAAATACGAAAGTAAAATATGCTTTTTCTGCTGCAACGATTTAAAATTTGGTTTTTACTTCGAAGACGGACATAGTCTATTTTTGTCGTAATTAATAAACTTATATATTCACTGATTCAGCGTATCACCGTCCACTGCTGAACGTAAGCCTCCCCAACAAAGGGCCAACCATCCCTGCCTTGAGCAGCCCTGCCCCTCATCCATCCGTTTCCGGTGGAGTTGAGATAGGTGGTGACCTATCTCAAGTCATCGGACCATCGTGCTGCGGGACGTCTCACACTACGTCTGCCTAAGCGTGGTCTCCCCTCCAACACTTGTCTGCTCCACCGGCAGACATGGCCGGCCCACTTCCACTTTAGCGTGCTAATCTTGCGGGCAAAGTCAATGATTCCGGTTCTCTGGCGTATGAATTAATTACTAATAAACTTGAAAGGGATAAATTGGGGGATTAAATGTCATGTTAAAATTTTGAGTAATTGACGTGTCCATCTCATTAATATTATGTTACGAGGCGCTTTTTCATCCATTTGCACCCGTGCGAAGCTGAATACATATAAGCCTAGAAACCAATCTCCTGATTGACATATTTTGTTCGATGGAATTTCATCAACATTAGTTATTCTATCAAAGCAATACAAACCTTGATATTATAATGACTCTTGTATAATAGTATAATTGTACCAAAACCGCATTATTTTACTATTAAATCTGTATAACAAAAACTGCAACATTTTTATTGATAACAATTAAATTTTATTTCTCAAAATCCAATTACAGCAACAAGCTTACCGACTTGAAGTATTGCAATCTAAACTATGTGATAAACAACGGTTGGAACTAGAACAATCCAACACATTTGACAGCCCCGTGGCGCAGTTGGCTAGACACCAGCTTGCGAAACGAGAGGCCGCGGGTTCGATCCCCGCACCGAGACAAATGTCTGTGTGTTCCACAAATATTTGTTTCGGGTCTGGGTGTATGTGAGACCGAAAAGTCTCTCGTAGTTTCTGATACCCACGACATAGGACTTGTATCCTAATGTAGGGGTCAGTACTATGTATATGACTGTTGGGTGTAGGTATATTTATTATTTGTTTTCCGATTGGTATTCAAGTGATGTTTGTTGCAGGTAATAAGAATGCTGTTCGTGATAATCCTCGAGTTCTTCGTCTGCTGGACACCTCTCCACGTCATCAATACTGTAAGTATTTTCTTAAACTATCATCATCATCAGCCCATATACGTCCCACTGCTGGGCACGGGCCTTCTCTACAACTGAGAGGGTTTAAACTATATTTATGTTTATTTTTAAGTTGATTGCCTCATGGTCTCGCGGTACAAATATGTGCTTGCTACCTAGAGGTCGCGAATACGATTCTAGGGTAAGCTAAAGTGTTATTGGCTATTTATTAAGATATTCCCAGCTGCACCAGACGGAATTGTGCCCGAAACATGGCAATATGCTCGAGACTACGTACTAAAACACACTTGGGACGAAAACACAATTGGAGAAACATGGCCGCAAAAATGCACTTCTGCCTATACCTTCAGAAATATCGCTATCTTTATGAATCTCTATGTATGTTGGGATGTATGTGTGGTAACTACTATTCGAATATGATTAAACTACAAAGTTTGAAGCAAAATTTATCATAGGAACACAATGATTAACTTCGCCTTGCGCTGTGAGGCGTGACATCAGAACGTAGGTATAATTTGAATACACAATACAACTATGAAAGCGTATGGAGTTAACGAATTGCTCAGTATTGTTCTAGTTTTAGAGTATTGTTACCCTCTAGTTTAAAATTGGATACGCTGAGCCCAAGAGAGGCAACAAACTCTATTTAGATATATTGTTTACTAGCCGACCCGGCAAACTTGGTTCCGCCCAATAAGGATTTTTTTTGCCTAATAATAATATAGATAGCCTAAGTTATTCTTTATTATATCAGCTATCTGCCAGTGAAAGTCCCGTTAAAATTGGTCCACCCGTTTCAGAGATTAGCGGGAACAAACAGACAAAAATTGTAAAAAAACGTTATTTTGGTATATGTACCATGTATACATCCGTATGCATTTATTAAAAAGCGGTTATTTTAATATCACAAACAGACACTCCAATTTTATTTATTTGTATAGATTGTATAGAAAAAATATTATGCGAAGGGTTAAAATAATTTAAAGATTCAATAAATATTATTGTACCATTTACAAGAATAAAACTATTACTTTTGTAAGACAAAAAAAGCTCGGAACGCCTCGCCAACGCTTAAAACTAAAGCAAAAAGTTACGCGCTCCATTGCCTGCTAAGCAACTTGTAAAATGCCGAAACACTGTAACAATATTTTACTTACTTCGTACCAACTTTCGAATTCCAATGTTTCGCTTTTGTTGAAACTACTATCGATGTCTTCCACCACTAGAACAATTCGAAACTTCTCGCCCCATCAACAAGTTCTTCAAGTATCACTCGCTTGTACTAAAATAGAGTGTCCGCTAAAAAATGTTGGTGAAGTAAACTTTGCCGTTACCTAGTAATGCGCAGTCGCGGGTTATAACTAGTTCTTTACTTTCTCTCACTTTTTTACTGTTAAAGTTAACAGCACCTACTCGTATACAGGATGTATTCAGACAGTGATCGGAAACCAAGGCAAGTATAGCCACGGTGATTACAAATCCATTAGCGTTAAAAAATCCCGACAAAAAATAAAAAAAATACGTTTTCCTAACAACCACATACATTAAATACCTATGGTTGTATGGAATTAGTTTCCGATCACGATCTGAATACACCCTGTATATTATCTTACACATTACCTTTGACTGAGTCAGCCACTTGATTAAAATTAATTCGTGGAGTACTTAAGAGATATTAACTCATGGAATTATATTTCGTGTAATAAGCAGCAGTAAACAGATACTTACCGCAGATAGGATAGAAATTAGATAGTGATTATTCAAGATAATCTGAATATATATTGAAAACGTACATTAAATTAGTGATGGCCTCGAGGTTTAGGCGTGCGGTTGAGAATCTCGACGGTCGCGGGTTCAACCCCCGGGCACACAACTCTGACTTTTCGAAGTTATATGTGTATTCACATTGAATTATCACTTACTTTAACGGTGAAGGAAAACATCGTGATAAAACCTGGACACCTAAAAGTTCTTAGGAATTTCGTAGGTGTGTATTCCACCAACCCGCACTAGGCCAGCGTTGTGGACTAAGACCTAAACCCTCTCAGTTGCAGAGGAGGCCCGTGCCAAGCTGTGGGACGTATATGGTCTGATGACTTGACTTTTACGTTAAATCTGTATCAACAGTTATGAGATAATGTTGACAGCCCGGTGGCGCAATTGCCTAGACACCAGCTTGTGAAACGAGAGGCCGCAGGTTCGATCCCCGCGCCGAAGCAAATGTTTGTGTGATCCACAAATATTTGTTTCGGGTCTGGGTGTTTGTGAGACCGAAAAGTCTCTCGTAGTTTCTGATACCCACGACACAAGACCTTCAAGAGTATCTTAATGTGGGGTCAGAACTATGTAAGAGACTGTTGGGTGCATTTAATTTATGGTCGATTTTTGGCAGCCCATAGCCAGAACTTTTAAGCGTTTTCTTAATTTATACATCTTGTCGTACATTTGCATCAGTAAGAAGTACCCTTGATTTGAAATACTTATTAGATGGTGTGAGTTCCCTAAAAAGTAGTGTTGGCCTCGAGAATAAGAGGCTGAAAGGCTGAGGTTGAAGCAAAATCTCGAAGGTCGCGAGTTCAAATCCCAGGATCAGGCCTCTGACTTTTTAAAGTAATGTGTATAATCACAATGAACTGTCACGTATTTTAACGGTGAAGGAAAACATCGTAAGGAAACATGTACACCAAAAAAATGGAATATATAGAAATTTCTTAGGAGTGTAGTCTGCCAACCCGCACTAGTAAACTAACTATAACTTCAAAATGTCAAAGGACAATAATATCGCACCTATGACACGTCAAGAAGAAAAAATATATTAGGTTACAAGATTATAAAAAAATAATCTAGCGTAGAATGTAGTACATATTTTTATAAAATTTCTTATTTTTGTTCGGATAAAAATCCTTTTTATCATTAATTTTATTGGGTATAAGTATGTATCTAAGATCAAGCCATGTTTCCGTCAGCCCGAATTTCCGTAATGTATGCGTGTTGAGATGAGGAATATGCTAAAAAGGGTTTGTTTCATTTGTACTGCGCAATGGGCGAATGGTTCGTCGTTCTCCCAACTTGTAGCGTCAAGGATTTAAGCGCAAAGAATTATCTACGCCGGAATAACTTGGTATAATGATGTTCAGTCTTTGTTTTCGACGCTCGTTTGAAATGTAAAAGTTAAGGACAAAGAAATTTCTGACCTCTAATTTATATTTCTCTGTGAAATCTGAAATGCTCGGCCATTTTATCTCTTTCTGAAAATATCGAGACTTTCGACATAGCTTACCGCATCTTTTTCTGCACTAAACATTGGTTAATAAATTCTGCGAATTTGTCCTGTTTATTTTACTGCCAAAATTCGGTTTTTATATAGTCTACATTGCGATGAACCGCCATTACAATCAATCTACTTTCTTCTGAAATTAGTCAGGACTGAGAAAACCTATTAAAAAAATGATGCGCGATTCACAAAGTATATATGTCGTGATGGCCTCGAGGGTTGGGCACGCGGTCGAGAATCTCGACGGTCGCGGGTTCAAACCCCAGGCACACACCTCTGACTTTTCGAAGTTATGTGTGTTTTCGAAGTTATTTAAATCATATTTGAAAATAATTTGTAGATACGTGTTGTAAGATAAATAAGATAAGATAAACATCATTAAAATAAAATCTATTGTTCTAACTCGAGCGCTCCTACACTTGAAGTTAATTTATTTTTAATTAAATTTGGACTAAAGTTGTTTTGAGCACGTTTGTCTAGTTGATTGTTTTGAATTGTTAAGTATTTGCTATATTTTAATGTCTACCTATTTATTTGTTTATTGTAAGTATTTCAAATTTCTATGAAAATACATTAAGTGTGTTCATATCACCTATTTTACGTTTTCATGTAAGATCGCGTTCGAGCTTTTTCAAATTAATTCGGTAGTTGTAAATGAAACTTCATACATAGTCATACACACTCAATCATGTAGCCCGTAGAGGAAGACAAACACTGTATGTACAAACCCAAGCTAAGATCTTGACGCCAATATTTTGTTTTCCTACATTCATGGTCCATCTTCTTATAAAAACACCTAATATACCCATATATAGTTCTGACCCCACATTAACCCTCTGCGACTGATGTGGTAGTCCAACAGACACCGCGAAATATAAAATTCGGTTTATTACCGTTAATTTTCAAACTTGAGCGCCGCTGCTTTTAGTACCTTACTATAGTGCGCTCGCGCGTCGTTCGATGTGCGGCGGGCGGTCGCAGTGAGCATGTGTGTGAGTAGCGGAAGGAAGGTGTCCACGAGACTACTACGTCAGCGTTAAGGTAAGTGTATACTAGACTACCACCTCAGTAAAATGTTCACTTATAAAATTTCGTGTTATCACTCAGTAATCAATAATAAAGGCGAAGTATAGTATATGGCGAAGGAGTACCTAAAGTACACGCGGGTGAACTCTCAGCGCTAACTGTATATCATTTAAAATATGTATATATTTCTTAATTTTAGATGGGTAACTAAGTAACAACGCTAGGCCAGCTACAAGAAGTAAGAGGTCGTAAGAGAACGTTGGCTGGAACTTTTGTGTGCCACGGAGATAAAAAATTAGAGTTGCTGTAAGAGGGAAGTAAACACGAGTTTATTGATATTGGTAATGAAGTTCAAGATCCTGCCTTTGAGCTAGAAACCCAGCACTTCGAAGACGATGTCATCTCATCTGAAGAAGATCTAGAGCCATAGATCTAGAGATATAGAAGCACAATAGTACCTGTCACGTTGGTCGAACGTCACCGATCTTTAGACAAGTCACAAGAGCACTATATAGGCAATAACGGTTTGATTATGAATATCCCCCCTCCACCACCAGTAGTTCAGTCTGTTCCACCAAGTGGCTGAAAACTTTGTTCTACTTGTCCAACAAAAATAAAAAGGCAGACGAAATACTGTTGCTGTGATTGTTCGAAGTCAATTTGCCTTCAGTGCTCCAAGCCACTATGTTATAATTGTCAAACAGAGCTGTGACTTGGAGACTATCTAATTTTGTATTCAACCAACGAATGTATCTCATATTTCCTGGACTGATTACTCTAATTGTTAATTTTTAAAATATATAATATTAAATTTTAAAAAAGTTGATTTTGTAATTATTCTAGGTCAGTAATATATAAGTAGAGATTCATAGTCTGATTTATGTGATGTCAATAAACACAGTTTAATTTTCAAAATACACATTGTTTTATTTATTTAAAGTAAAATTATCAGAAAAAATAGGCTATAAATTAAATACAAATAAATAAAATTGCTGCAAAATTTAATTCCATGAAAATATTTGCTGTTGAAATGGTGTCTCATGTACTACCACGTCAGTACCTACAATAGTAAAAATTAAGCCACGTCAGTCGCAGAGGGTTAAGATACAAGTCTTGTGTTGTGGGTATCAGAAACTACTAGAGACTTTTCGGTCTCACGAAAACCCAGACCCAAACAAATATTTGTGGAACAGACAAACATTTGTCCCGGTGCGGGGATCGATCCCGCGGCCTCTCGTTTCGCAAGCTGGTATCTAGCCAACTGTGCCACGGGGCTGTCAATAAATAAAAATATAAACTTACTATTCTCCTAAAATGGCTTACACGTTATGGATCATATATATTAGTATATATGTGATCAGGGATGTTATGGAACTCCGTAACCGTAACCGAAACTATCGGATATCCGAAATAAAAATATATTCGTAACCGTAACCGTATCCGTTTCGGATAATTTAAGAGTCTTTTGTTAAGTACTAAACTGATTTTTTTATCAAGCTTATATAGATTCTACAAAATGTAAACAGTGTGATAAAAACTTTTCCTGGAAAAAAGGTGGCACTAGTTCACTGAAACTTTATCTCAAATCAACACAGCGATGAGTACAAAATATTTTATTTTATAAACGATCCGAAACTAACGGATAATCCGAAATAATTACATATCCGTAACCGTATCCGAAACCGATATAATTTTGTTCCTATATCCATATCCGTATCCAGATCCGAAATATATATATGTGATACATACATATGTGTATGTATTTCCGCGTAAGCCCCTTTCCGTCCGTCGTATTCGTTCCATAGATTTTTTATAGGTCATCTATTTTTCTTTCTACGTGTTCAAATCATTTTAACTATCATCACAGTCACATCATCCTTTAACAATTTCTAGGCATATAATTTATAGACAATAATGCATACCATGACGCATAGTGTAGGACGCCCTCTGGCTAGGTGGGGTGACGATATACGCAAGATGGCTGGCAGCGGTTGGATGAGGAAGGCCGAAGATCGAGCCCAGTGGCGTGCCATAGGAGAGGCCTATGTCCAGCAGTGGACGTAAAAGAGGCTGATGATGATGATGATGATGATGATGATGATGAATGCATACCATGACTTCGAAATTGAAACCATCGAATATACCTAATCGCAATCCACTTCAAACTAGAACACCGATTCCATTTACTGACATAATGTTTCCCACATTACTATCAAACACAGCTAACTATATTAAAACATGTGTAATGACGATTCGAGTGTGCTTAATGTGGCTTAAACAAATAAATTTCAATTCTATTATCACTTTGCGGAATCTGAATATTATTAATTGTAGCATGAAGCATATCAAAAGCAAAAGTGTATTTTAATATTATTTTATTTCAAACAAAGAATCAAGGGGCGAGAGACTCCCATGTCACACACACTTGTGGTGACTTGCTGAGATGTCTCTTCAAGTCATCTTTCACAACCTTTTTTATCCAACTGCTAGGCATATGCATTGCATATTTTACCATTCGCCTCTATCCTGAGCCAGTCGTATCCAAGATCTGGATATCTGGATGGTCCACGTGGTTTGCCAGCCATGTGGACCAGACCGTTCTTCCATCTTGCTGCTGGTCGGCCAACACTGCGCTTGCTCTGCCTCAGCCAACATCCATGGCCCTCTGCGCTACTCTCATCTGGCGCACACACCTACGCCCAAGTGTTCATGTCTCGGCGCCGTACACACATTGGTTAAACAGACGTGTCTTTTTTCTTTTAGTATTCAATAATAATGTCCTTCCACCTTATCGGTGAACGTCCAACGCTGCGTTTATTTACCCGGCCTTAACACACGAGTTTTTGGTACCTAAAATCGATCGATTGATACAGATAATCTAACATACATACATACATTCATACATACATAAACTCACGTCTGTATGCAGAGGTGCATTTCTGCACCCACATTTCTCCAGGCATGTATTAGTCATACATAATAGGGGGCGAGACTATTACCGTTTTTCGGGCACATTTCCAGACTCCGTGCTGCTACTGAGAATTCCTAATGGAAAAATCCTTTGCCCGACCCGGGATTCGAACCCAGGACCTCAAGATCGCACGGCACGTACTTGTACCGCGAAACGACGAGGCAGTCACCTAATCTAAAAAAACAATAACGTTTCTCAACAAAATCCTTCCACACAAAAGTTATACTGTGCACAAACCAATTTCCTTTACGAATAAAGGCAATAAATTACTTCAGATTAAATATTTTATCGGTGCGCGACCGCAACACGCGCGAGGGTCGACCGTGGAATGGTTCACTTAAATACTCTCTACTCGTAATAAATATACATTCTCTTACTTACATGATTCCATTTCCAATTAAATGTTTACAAAGGAAATAGAAATAATAAAAAATTGGCTTCACTCTCTCACTCTTTCACTCAATACATACATAAAATAAAATACAAGCTATAGAGTTTAAAAAAATAATATCGTGTTTAACACTTCACGCTGCGTTTTAAAGTTGAATATAAAATAAAAGGCGTATACAACGCGTGTGACAAGCTGAATGTCCAATTAGTCTAATTATGACCCTATCCCACAACACACCCGCCACTGTAACTCCTGTGCTCCAGGATCAACAACGGCACGCACAGTATCGACGCCGAGCAATGAAGCTCAGCGAATCTAAGAAGACCTAGTTTGTCATAATCCCGGAACGAAGTTAATCAGAAAGACAAATAAAGGAGGAGTTGGAAAACAAAGAGTTGTCCACTTCCCTCCACAGCAAAACGAGTGACATAACATTGAACTTTGAGGTTTCACCCTCGCATAAAAAAGACAATTACAATTTATTAAAGAAATTAGACGCAATTAACGTACCATGGGTTAATAACTATATGAGATTTATTGAATAAATTGGACCTTTAGTGCGAGCTGTTATGTATACTTCCAATAATAGACATGGCAAAAACGCTGAAAAGCACGGATATTCTTCCCAAATTCAACGAGGTCTGTATAGGTATAATAAACTACACTAGTCGTTACATGCATACTATTAAGTATACTAATACGCGCATCCGAAAAAAGATTAAACTCCCAAAGGATATGATGTGCGGACTGTTCATATTCGCACTCATGTGTTTTGCATTGGCACATAGGAGAATCAACCAACTTAAATGAGAATAAGTTGCTACGAAAATTGCCCTGACCCGTTAGAAATTGCGACACTAGTCCAATTAGTCTGTATATTCTACTTTGAGGGTTTCATTTAGACTGGGAATTTGTTTGTTAAGCTGGAATTCGATAATAAGTATAAAAACTATGCCAGACATGAGTACGTCAAATGAGCATTTGACTTGAAGATTGCGATATAAAATCGATTAGTTTATTTTTTTCGGTGTTATGTTGTGAATCGATCCAGGGAATCCATATTATTTCAAAATTATAGAATCAATTTGCGATATTTTACGAACATTGATTTTAGGGACTTTTCTTGTTAATCTGATAATCAGATTTTGATTAGATTAGATTTAAACATTTTTTTCTGGAAGATTCTATGTCGCTAACGCGGCTGCGTCATCTTCTGCTAAATATTTCCGATTCCGTGGTACGGTTCTACATTAATAATTTTATTTGTATTTAAAGCCTTTTTTTATTAACATACTGAATTTTGATGTATACGTACCCTTCTTATTCTGCTTGCAAAATATAAATGGAATTGCATTCATATGTTAAGATAATTTAATTCAATGTTCTATAATTTTTTATATCACCTGCGCCTTCAAAGAGTTATCAGACTAAATTATATTCGGGCGATTGAATCGAGACGGTCACTAGAAAAGTAATTAAGTCCATTCAGACTGGTTTAATTAAATACTGTCTTATAATCCCAATTAGAATATTTCAAAGATCATCTATTAATTCAGTGTTAACAGAATTAATTCGATAAACTTGTAATATTAGATTTCTGAGTGTCATTTTTCTTTTTTTTTACAAATTGTGCATCTTAGCGAGCCCATTTATGCCTAACTAGAGGTAGTTACTAACTAAGACGGTAAACCAACATGAAATGAACTTTGATTCATTCTCGTTTTTTCTACGTTAAGTGTGTATCTACAGTTATTGACGTTTTTTGACAGTTAGAGGAACAGTCGTGAGGAAACCAGCACACCAAAAAGCTCCTAGGAATTTGTCAGATGTGTAGTAGGTACGCCACACCGCCACCACCGCTTTACGCTTGTGCTGTAAAATGATACTTTACCCTTTTCTGTAGAGAAGGCCAGTGCTGGGGACGTACTGTATAGGTTGATATACATAGGTTTCAAATAGGTTTAGTTTGATTGCATCCCACCGATTGAATAGAACCATTTTTCGAGGGTAGCCATTATGATTCTTAATAAAAACCATGAGAAGAGGATAAATATGCGAGTGTATGAACTAGTCAGCATTCTTCCAGAACAGCAGATACATAAAATTAATTTTATTTAAATCTGGGTCATCGAAACATTTACTTACCGCCGAAATTTCGAAATCTTTTTGTTATGGTTTATCACAAAAATTTACACTAACACATCGATATATCATGCAGTGCAATAAATTAAAAAATAACAATAATTTATTTATTTAACGAAACAACACTTGTAATAAACAGCATACCTACCTAGTCAATAGACAGACAAACTAGCTCATAACGTCTGTCTGGACATTTTTATAGCGATTAATCTAGAACAGAAATAGTTTGTACCTGTGTTTAAATAGATTCAAGGTACTTTATGCCAAACACCACGCTTGATTTCAGTTAGGAAAGGAGTTTTTAAAAAGGGAGTTGTTAAGGAGGGAGGGAGCAGGGGTATTTAAAAAGGTGCTGAATCTATCACACAATTTATACATGACCCCTTATAGTCAAAGAGCTCTAGGGACGGATTTTCAGGTATTTTAAGTATTTAGAAAAATTGTTTTTTTTTTATAAGAACCTGAAATCGGGAACCGCAAATAGTTTTGGAACTGCGTAGCATGTAGTTTATATAATAATATGTGTAACTTTAACAAAATTGTCGTTATTAAAGTACCACCTGACCGCTCAAAACACATTTTATTGATGTTGATTTTTTTTATATTCTAAATATTGAATGAAATGCAAAATAGCCGCAAGCCCGGGGTAAAATACCGGGGGATTTCAGGTTCCCCTATTTAATAATCTGATTCAATATTTAGATTTAAATCAATATTTATGAATTACTATTTTTTTTATATTCGAACATGTCTAAGACATCACAAAATTTATCGCCAGCTCTTAAACTATAACTTCGCAATGTTAAATGTATTTTGGATCTCGCCTACATATGCGTGAACTTCAGATTTGGGTCTAATTGATCTAAATGTGTTTTCCAAACTTGATCAAAATCCGTTCAGGGTTTTAGTTAAATATAAAACAAACATTAACACATTGTTACTTTATGTTGATAATATTAGTAGGTACTTTTTTTATAATAATAATGCTTTATTGTACACCACATATGCATCAATTATAATTAATAAAGCTACCTTATAAACTATTGTACCACAAAGGGCGGTCTTATCGCTATTACCGATCTCTTCCAGACAACCCAAAAAATAAAAGTGAATATAATTTAAAAAAAAATTAAAAACCAAGATGGGCAATAATAAAAACAAAAACTATAAAAGCTAAATACACAAATATATTTTTGACAGCCCCATGGCGCAATTCGCTAGACACCAGCTTGCGAAACGTGAGGCCGGGGGTTGGATCCCCGCACCGAGACGAATGTTTATGTGATCCATCATCATTCATTCATCATCAGCCCATATACGTCCCACTGCTGGGCACGGGCCTCCTCTACAACTGAGAGGGTTTAGGCCTTAGTCCACCACGCTGGCCTAGTGCGGGTTGGCAGACTACACACCTAAGAAATTCCTAGGAACTTTTAGGTGTGCAGGTTTCATCACGATGTTTTCCTTCGCCGTTAAAGTCCGTGATAATTCTTTGTGAATACACACATAACTTCGAAAAGTCAGAGGTGTGTGCCTGAGGTTTGAACCTGCGACCGTCGATATTGTCAACCGCATGCTCAAACCTCGAGGCCATCACAACTTAATAATGTGATCCACAAAATATATTTGTTTCGAGTCTGGGTGTTTGTGAGACCGAAAAGTCTCTCGTAGTTTCTGATACCCACGACACAGGGCTTATAGCCTAGTGTGGGGTCAGAACTATGTATGTGACTGTTGGATGTATTTATTATTATATTGTTGATCTAAATTAAAAAGATTTAGAGTAGTGTACTTTTTATTTTATTTTAACCATTTATACCAATGGTTTGGCATGTGTTCAATTAAATGGAAAAGTCAATTACAATGAAGACAGGACGGAGAAATAATGCAATCCACCTCCTGCGACTCCTGTGATCCGCGGGAGGCCCCGAGGGGTTGTATCCGGTGGCGTATTCGGGAATGATGCCGCGTCATAGGTCGGATGAATAGGCGGCATTTTTTGTTAAATGTGTGTCAAAAAGTTGTGTGTATTCACAATGAATCATCATTACTTTACGGTGAAGGAAAACAGGGAACCTGCATACCTAAAAGTTCTTAGGAATTTCTTATGTGTGTAGTCCGCCAACCAGCTCCAGGCCAGCGTGGTTGACTAAGGCTTCATTGTTGTAGAGGAGGCCCGTGGCTAGCAGTGGGCCGTATAAGGCCTGATGATGATGATAAGTGTCAATTACAGCCATTAGTTGCTTACCTTGTCCGCACTATACGAGTAAAATCTCGACGTGAAAGAACTTCGAGCTAAAAAGATTACTTTAAAAAACACTTAGAGCCAAAGAACTCATTTACGTTTAAGAGCCTAGACTCTTTAAAGCAGTTAAACGCAAGCTTTACTTTTGAATAGTCTTAGCCGTGGTAATAACAGCTGAGTTTGCGAATAAAAAATGCGTTACGTTTGCGAAACTTATTACCTTCTGATTTTAAGGTACATATGTATATTTCTCCTAATAGCTGTTTAAACATAGTGTCGATTTGCAAAGATGGCTATAATCATCCCTTACCTCATCATGGTTATCATCAACATGGGCTCTGGGACGTACATATATGGATAGTCCCATTACTAGGCACAGGCCTCCTAAACAAATAAAAAGAGTTAGGCCTTAGTCCACCACGGAGGCCTAGTGCCGGTTGCCGATAGGCTGATGATAATGATTAAGATAGAACAGCTCTATGCAACTTATAACCTTGCGCCTGTTTATTGCGCTAGTTCGACGAAACTAAATCCTCAGCATCCTAAATTAAGAGTAAGTTTACCCTCATATCTTTCTTGAAGTTGACATCGTATTTTTTTATCATCAGAAATCTTCAGTTCTGCTAAAAATACTCTTTGATTTAACTGAACCTTTTACATACAAACGGGTCGATATAATTGAGGGAAGATGCAATCTACATTCAATAATTATAATGTATACTGCACTTAATATTAAGTGCCAGTTCGATCCCTTAACGGTTGCTATTACTAGCACTGCCAAAATTTCATGTTGTCAGACACAAGACTAATGACGCACCCTTAGGTTTAATATTAGTAAGCAAACGTATGAAGTAACTCGATTTCAGACAAAACTAATTGTCAACTCCACGCTCAAAGCAATTAAGATGTCTGATATGAAACGCTGAGTCAGGTTTTGAAATCACTAAAACAAACCCGCGAGCATTGAGATTCTCGACCGCGTGCTTAAGCCTCGAGGCCATCACGACTTTTTCACGCGTGTGTTTAAAATATAACCTCAAGTTTGAGACCCACATTACAATAATTTATGCGATTTCCTTTAAAGATGTTAATCGAATCTATTCGTTATCAACCCAATAACTGTACCAAATACAATGGTATCCATAATCTATACCTTGCTAGGAGCCAGCCTTAAAAAAAACTTTTCTGTTTTTGGACTTTTCTTACTACCACGGCAAAGTGACCTCAAAAATATCTAGATAAGTACATAAGTGTGAGAAAGTAAGTAACATGGAAAAACCTCACAATAGCTGCTACAAATATGGCGGTCTTTTCATTATCGGATATATTGTAAGCGACACATTAGAGAATGGTTCTATGGCGCTCAACCCTTTATATACGTTATTCGATATTAAGGGGAATAAAATATTTCTCACACATACAGTACAGGAATGTAACGCAAAAAACAAATATTGTCGCCAGCGATAAAAGACACGGGCACTGCCATAAAATTTCATACGCAGTACATTGCTGGCTTATGAATAACTAATTGTTGAATAAACAGAGCAATAACATGCTCCCTATTTATGTTAAATTACATATTACGAGGCAGCTTAATATTGAAGTCTACAATAGTAATGAAAGTAAAATTAGCGTTGCGGTTGTCTTGGTACAATCAAGTCAAAGTCGAGCTAATGTTAGCTTTGTATTGCTTTGCTATTTAATGCTATATTATTGTGCGTGACTTATAATTGTTTGCTTTAGTTTATTTTGTCTTATGGACCCTAAAATAAGCTCAAATGGCTGACAAAAACAAATACATCCCTTTTCCACTAACAAAAGCAAATTTTGAGCACGGGTTTCCTCTACAAATAAGACGGTTTAGATCTTGCTATTCACCACTCTGATCCAATGCGGTTAAAAAAACTACTTAAATAAGAAATTTCTACGGTGTAGGTTTCCTCTTCGTGTTTTACTTCGCTGCTATAATGCTTGATAAGTTGAATACACACATTACGAAAAATCAGAGATTTTTATCCAAAATTGGAACTAGCAATCACCAAAATGTTGTCTTGATAATCCGTTTCTGTACCTAATCCTCAAAGTCATCAACGATAATACTAATAATTATTATAATCTGCTCGTTTTTTTTCATATTTCATAAAAAAAGGGTTTTTCAGTATAACCAAAGATTTTTATGGACATTAGCAAGATATAAAATAACATCCAGTTTCAAGATAATGTTAACTTGTTACAGATCTACTTATTTTACCCTGAAGAGCTGTACCAGTACATAGGGTCCAAGGGGATCGTCTCTATGCAGCTCCTGGCTTACTGCTCCTCGTGTTGCAACCCCATTACCTACTGCTTCATGAACCGCAAGTTTAGGCAGGCCTTCATCAGCCTGATCAAGACTTGCAAGTTCTTCAGGTGAGTTCCGATCAAAAACTAAAACTTTAGAAACAAAACGGCTATCTTCAACTTCAATTTATCCATCAGTTTTACTTCGTTTGGGTTTAACATAGAATTTGCAACAATTATCTCTGGATTAACTGTTTGCTTTTCATATTATTGCTAACTTTGATCTTCATTATTTATGGTAGAATATACAATACGAATCTCAATTTTTTTTATTTTTTTTGCCAATTTTGAATTTTTTTAGCTTGCGAATCTCCGTACCTAGAAAAATATTTGTGTGATTCACAGATATTTGTGTCGGGTTTGGTCGAGTGACTGTAAGACCAAAAAGTCTCTCGTAGTTTCTGATACCCACGACAGAAGTTTGTATCTCAGTGTAGGGTCAGAACTATGTATAAGGATAATATAATAATTAATTATAAGGATCAGTTTGCTTTTATGATGCAATCAGGCTGGCATTTTTTTTATCAACTATGAAGAAAAACTTGTAGTTGTTTGCATATCGAAAAAGACTGTCAATCCTTTCAACTGCACATTTTCTTCATAAATATCTCATCAAGCGCCGAGATTTAAAAAGCTTGGTAAAAAAACTATTACTTAAACGTACAATAAGGAAATTTAGCGTGATTTTATCATCATTACTACTAAAATCCCTCTTTAACCATCATTTCATTAGAATGGCCCTTACCACAACATGCCATCACGTAATAACATTAAAAAATCATTACTTAAAGTCATCTATTTTATTTCCTTATCCCATATGCAAATATTCTGACGCGTGGGTGATACCGTAGAGCCCTTGGTGCCCTAATTGCTGTCCTAGATAATAATTGACGTAATATCCATACAACTTTCACCGAAGCACTTCGCTTAATTTGATTAAGTGGCTGGTAGCAATCAATATTTTCCTCGCCCCACGCATTAGTCCAATATAGACTTACACTGAAGTAATTGGATTAGTTTACAGATGCACTATGATAAGCGACTTATATTTTTTGCAATTTTCATCCATACTTTTACCAGTCATAAAATAAAAACTGCCAATTTCAAATCACAATCAGGAAGACCAGGATCTCTAGATGAAAATCGATCACGGAAAATATATCTTTTTAAAAGCGTCACATAGATATTATATTGGCCCACCTTTCCAACTTCTTGGTTGATTTGGTTCTAGGTCTTCTCGAATATTTTCACTTCGGCCACAACAGAATAGACTATTTGGCCAGACACGTTTTATCTTTCAAGTTATATCACAAGATGAATTGGTTTTTGTTTTGTACGAGTATCTCTTCAAAGAATGTTGCTATCCAGTTTCCATTTCGACGTCTTGTTTGTTTTCTTTTTTTATACACCTGTTTTTATATTTTTCTCGATCTTAAAGATATACTTAAAGGAACAGTAAGTTGAATGTAATTAAAAAGGTTAGTTTTCGAACTATAAAAAACAAAATACTATATTTTACACACAATGGTTTAGCATACCTAAAACACAATCAGGCGTGGCCGAAACCTTACTGTCCTTTGTTAAAACATAAAAGGATCCCGTGGGAAATTGGAAGCGTTGACTGCAGTCACTGTCAAATACATTGTGCGGACGCGATCTGAATAAGGGATCGAGAACGCGGCTAGTTTCATTCCCCCAGGAACTACCATTTAACACGCTATTTATATGAACGTAATTGGTTTCCTATAAGGTTTTGCTTTTAGACATGGTGAGAGACTAAATCTCAGCGGGTCAAATTCAAACCATCTAACATTTCGAAGTTATGTGTGTGTTTTTTAATGAATTATAACAGAAAAGGAAAATATTTTAAGGAAACCGGCGCACTTAAAAGCTCTTAAGAATTTCTTAGTTGTGTAGTCTGCCAACCCTCACTAGGCCAGCCTGATATACTACGGCCTAACACCTCTCAGTTGGAGAGGAGAACCGAGCCCAGTAGTCAGACGTACCTACGTCTACATGTATATAGACTGATGATGATGAAAAATAGCATTATCGTTTTCAGTCCCTTAACTGACTGACTGAGACTGCCTCGTGGTCTCGCGGTACAAGTATGTGCCGAGCGATCTAGAGGTCCTGGGTTCGATTCCCGGGTCGGGCAAAGTGTTATTGGGTTTTTCCATTAGGAAATTCTCAGTAGCAGCACGGAGTCTGGAATTGTGCCCGAAAAACGGCAATAGGCTCGCCCCCTATTACGTGGGACTGATACATACCTGGCGAAATGTGGGTGCAGAAATGCACCTCTGCCTACCCCTTCGGGTAATACAGGCGTGAGTTTATGTTTGTATGTTTGTAGTTCCTTAACCGACCCGCTGATGGGCACAGGTTTTATTTACTCCGAAGAGGATAAGTTGGAAAATTTTTATCATTTTTTATCTCTGCATCACCCAGAGGTCGATTGTCAGAGAATGCCTTTGGCATTAAGTCCGCCTCTATACTTAATGTATAAAAAGTGTAAATAAATAAATAAAACATTTTCTCTTTTATCAATAAAATGCGCGATATTTTCTCAAGAATACACCCATGCAGCATAATTATCCTAGTCAGTTCACTAGAATTCCACATTCATTCTAGATCCACATTTTAAACATTAAGCAGGTTTTCTTTGTATCTTGAATTCTTTTCCCAAAAAATGTGCATATTTTATTATATACATAATTATTTTAAACGTCACTGCAATATAAATTTGAATTAAACAGTGGGTCTGTTTTCACAAAACAGTCATGACAGCGATGTTGCAACTATGAGTACCTAAGGTTTATACAAATATTTTTATACTATAATAATAATAAATAATAATTAAATACACCCAACAGTCACATACATAGTTCTGATCCCAAACTAAGTACAAGTCTTGTGTCGTGGGTATCAGAAACTACGAGAGACTTTTCGGTCTCACATACACCCAGACCCGAAACAAATATTTGTGGATCACACAAACATTTGTCTCGGTGCGGGGATCGAACCCGCGGCCTCTCGTTTCGCAAGCTGGTGTCTAGCCAACTGCGCCACGGGGCTGTCAAATATACTAAATATTTTCTTATTAAAAAGATAGTAAATAATCTCAATAATTCCATATGAAACAAGGAATTTAACGTACACTGACCTTCTCATTCAGCGAGCCGGAAATAAGCACCCGGCTTACTCACCGGACTTTTATTGTTTTCGGAATTTTCAATTTACCCTTTACATCTGACTTTAACTTACAAAAGCATAGCAACGCTGACCTTTTTGAAATCTTCGTAGAATTTTAGTAGAAATCCGGAGATTGGCCAACATCACTATTCGGCTTCAATCAGCCATTCCAGTAATCTTATTTACTCAACCTACCGTCCCGTGATGGTATTGATGATTGTACGCCAATAGAGACTTCCAATATTTAGTCATTAGTTTTAATATCCCGTTCTCAAAAGTATACCCTGAAAAAAAGACATCGAGGCTCAAATCTTAGCTTCTCAGGGTCCTACGATACACTTGTTTACGAAAAGACGAAGATTACAAACAGACCAGCATAAATATCGTTTAACGAGAAATTATTGTATTATGTATACTTCGGAAACGGTATTAACAGTTTTGTTAAAATTTATCAAAATCAAATCAAAATTTATCAACATATAAGATCAACTAAATGTCTTGGAAAGACACAATTTAACACAAAAAGAAATAATTAAAAAAATATATTAGCGCCATCTATTATTTCGGTCCTGCAAAAAAGTTATGAAAGTCTAGGAGTATACCTACAATAATCACGATTTACGTCTCTATTGAGCTGAGCTCTGTCACCCAGGATCTGAAACTAATGCTTATCAATCGATGTATTCATATGATCCAGTTTTTCAGGATATGCTTTTCTGAGAAGCTGGAGGGCGGTAAACAGGCTACTCCCCCGCCGATCAGCTCTAGCCAGGAAGTCACCGCATGCGTTATCCGTGGCAGCCACACTGGACGCACAGGTACGTAGTTTCCTCATAGCTATGCTTTCAATTCATCATCAGTCTTTACATCCCACTGCTCCTCCTCTACACGTGAGAGGGTTTAGGCCTTAGTCCACCACGCTGGCCTAGTGCGGGTTGGCTGACAACATATATAAGGAATTCCAAAGAACATTTAGGTCTACAGGTTTTCTTACGATGTTTTCCTTCATCGTTAAAGTAAGTGATAATTGTGAATACACATAACTTGAAAAAGTCAGAGGATTGTACCTGGAGATTGAACCCGCGACCGCAGATAATATCGATCGCCTAAACCTCGAGGCCATCACTTCTTTTCATAACATACAGGGTGTTTAAGACCTTGATCGAAAACTAAGACAGGTAATAGCCGCGGTGATTACAAATACCGTGACGTTAAAAAAAATCCCGACAATTTTTATTTTTTTTACCTTTTCCTTACAACAACGAGTAAGTAGTAAAATGTATGTACCCTAGATGTTAGGAAAACGTTTTTTATTTATTTACACTTTCTCGCTTGAACAAAAATATATGGAGAAAAAAAATAACAAAAACAAGAGGCGGTCTTATCGCTCTAGGCAATATCTTCCAGACAACCTTTAGATGGATAATAGAACAGGAAAAATAAATAGGGGTAGCATAAAGTGTGTAGCAAAATAAAAGTTAAAATAATAATAATTAGATTTTTAAATAAGTATAAAAGATACAAATAAATTTATATTTATATTTTTTTGTCGGGTATTTTTTAATGTCAAGGTATTTGTAATCACCGTGGCTATTGCCTGTCTTGGTTTGGGATCCAATTCTTTATACAACCTCTATAATATGAATAGTCATAGTCATTATGACTTTGTTCGCAGAGCTGGATGGACTAGAAGGTGAGGATTGTGTTTAGCAGCGGCTCACAAAGTACTGCTTTGGGAAGCGGCGTGCACCCCGCGCTCCCCGCGCCAGTCGTCGCGCGACCCATCACCCAGGTGACCTACTATATCAGCAAATACGTCCTACAGGGCACGGGTCTCTTCTATGATTGAGAGGGACTAGATTTTCGTCTACCACACAGTGGCGGTACTTCCAAAGAAGCTCAAAAGCCCACCTTGCCTTTCAAAATTCTGAATAATAATCTTTAAGGTTTAAATTTTTATTGAACCAAAGCAATTTAACATATAAATGAGAAAATGTTGACTCCCACTAAAATAATTATAAACTAGACATTAGGAATTAACATGGAACGATTTTGGGCTTCTATGGAAGTACCGCCACTGCTACCACACTGGCTTTAAGTCGGGGTCAGCGGAGAATTCACTAACAAAATTCCTTGTAAAAAAACTCTAAGGAATGCAGGCTTCTTTGCGATATTTTCTTTTATTGTTATCATCATCATCAGCCGAAAGACGTCCACTGCTGGACATCGGCCCCCCCAAAGACTACCAAAGCTCTGTTGGAAGCGGCCTGCATCCAGCGGCTTCCCGCGATCTTCGTGAGATCATCAGTTCACCTTGTGGATGGACGCGGCCTCCACTCGAGGACCTAATTAATCATTTTAATTCTAATTTTATTGTAATACTGAAAAATTACTTCGAATAGCGAATGTTGCTGAAGTTGTGTGTGTGTAGGTTCTAATACACATTATATTTAATTTTCTATTGTGTCTCGATCGCAAGCCAGCAATAATATTTCATATTTATAATTACATTATTTGTCGCTTCCTTTTTCTACGTTCTTTAAAAGTTTTTGTGAATGATGTCTAAAGAACTATTATTAGACTTACTACATCTGGCTTTTCCTAATGTAAGACATTGATCACAGGTCCATTTTAGAATATTGCATTTTATTCTAACCTCCAATTATAATCAACGTATTAAAAAAATGTGTATGGATTCGCCATTATACTGATATGGGATTATTAACTCATTTATTATCCACCAGGTCATCGAAACAGGAGAAGAAGGAAGCCAGTTCCTATATCGAATCACCTGGGCGAGAACGGGTCAGTCCAAGAGCACAGGGCCAACCCAGCCACTTTATGAGTGAGCAGTACAAACTGAACTTTATCCTGTTAACAATAAGGACTAAAATGTAGTGTTACAAACTGTGGCGGTTATCACCAATCATTAGGAGTGTGAAACTGATATGTAAAATATGTACATATGAAAATAAATTAAATGTAAAAAAATATGATCAAAATGCGTGTAACGCAGTTTCATAAATGCAGCAGCGAATTATTTTAAATTGTTTTTATTAATCATTTTAATAATAGTCGTTAACTTATTTGTATCGAGCTTATTAGTAATTTTTACATATAGGCAAACGTACGCTTTGAAATTATTTTTATTGTGCATTACAGGATAGTTATATTAGTTTTGTAATCGACCTATTTTCAGATGATTTTTTTACCCAAAATTGATTATGTAAGATTATTTAAAATGGCTGTTGAAATTCTTTCTTTCATGCAAAAAAAAACGAGATACTTATATAGCGTAGACTATTCGGGTATTATGAGAAACAGGTGTATAATTTGTCTAATAATAAATTTATTAAAGTTATAAAGACGAAAGATAAGAAGATTTTCTGTACTGGATTAAAAACCAATAAACAAATTTCTGACATAATTTCATCTATATTTTTATAAAAATAGAGACATCTACGAAAACTTCAATGACCCAAACAATGATAAAGAAAAGAATAACTACCACGTTAAATTAAAAAGTATCTATATATTGATAATCTTCCAATCCAATCCAATCCAATCCATCAGCCAATCGAAGTCCACTGCTGGACATAGGCCTCTCCCAATGACTTCCACAGGGACCTGTTGGAAGCAGCCTGCATCCAGCGACGTCCCGCGACCTTCACCAGGTCGTCTGACCATCTTGTCGGAGGACGTCCCACGCTGCGCTTTCCGGTACGTGGCCTCCACTCGAGAACTTTTTGGCCCCATCGGCCATCAGTTCTCCGCGCTATGTGCCCGGCCCATTGCCACTTCAACTTGCTAATCCGCTGGGCTATGTCGGTTACTTTAGTTCTCCTACGGATCTCCTCATTTCTGATTCGATCTCGTAGGGAAACCCCGAGCATAGCCCTCTCCATAGCTCGTTGAGTGACTCTGAGCCGTCTAATGAGGCCCATAGTGAGAGGCCACGTCTCAGTGCCGTATGTCATCACTGGTAACACACAACTATCGAAGACTTTTGTCTTCAGGCACTGATAATCTTACATTTTGATAATCTTACCTCATATTAAACAAAAAAATATTATACAGGAAAACATAATTATTTAATACACTAAATTATGACTGTTAATAGGATAAATCTGTCACCTGTTCATTCTGTCACGTCAAGTGATAAAAATTTCAAACAAAAATGAAGGGCTGCTGTTAGTTGTCACACATTTATAAATGTTTTGATATTACACGCAACCCGAATTTCTAAGAAACAGCCGTGTCAAACATATGATATTCTAATCGTAGGTTCGGCACGCTCAGCATGCTCACGTCTCTTTTCTAGTCTTATTCAACTGTTTAAACTGTCAAAGCTTTTAAACAAATAGAAGAAGGACAAAAAACTTCGAAAGCAGTTCAGTGACATTTTAATGCATTCTGGCCGCCAGCTGGCAAATTTAATTAGCGACTTCTTAATTAAGAAGGCCTGGAGTCTTAACTACAGAACTGAGAAACGGTAGGTATAAATCTCTTTGAGACTTTTACACTTTTTCACGATGAGTGTAGACCCTTAATTTAGTTGCTTTGCGCTTTGTGAGGATTATTACTTCAAGTTTTTATTTTACTTTTTACTGACACGGAATAAGAACCGTATTGGCACCTAGTAGTAAATGAAGGGGATCTAAATATGCGACTAGTGAATTGGGACTCACAAGTCAAAATAACTAAGCTGATTCGTCATCAGCCCAAATACGTCCCACTGCTGGGCACGGGCCTCCTCTACCATTGAGAGGGTTCAGGCCTTAGTCCACCACGCTGGCCTAGTGCGGGTTGGCGGACTACACACCTAAGAAATTCCTAAGAACTTCTAGGTGTGCAGGTTTTATCACGATGTTTTCCTTGACCGTTAAAGCAAGTGATAATTCATTTAGAATACACACATAACTTGGAAAAGTCAGAGGTGTGTGCCTGGGGTTTGAACCTGCGACCGCCGAAATTCTCGACCGCCCGCTTAAACCTCGAGGCCATCACTGCTTACTAAGCTGATTGCTACTGATTTATTTATGAATTGGCACTATAGAGTTGTTTGGCAAGAAGTGACTACATTCGTTCTTCACTATACGATATACTAATGTCTTATCCTGTATAAGACAAAGGTGATTAGGAAAACGTCAATTATTATTTTTTTGTCGGGATTTTTACTAACTGTTGCCTATCTAAGTTTTTATCACGGTTTTTATACCCTGTATAATGCTTGAAAGTTTGTTTGAAAACGCTAATTATAGGAACTACTGGTTCGGATTGATAAAATATTTTTGCGAGGAATAGTCGATATTGAGGGAGGCTATAGGCTATATATCATTACGTTTCGAAGAATAGGAGGGATGCAGCAATTAAAACATGTGTCAAAAAAATATTTTTTTCGCTTTCACGCCCTATCCGCTGGACCGATTTGAATGTTTTTTTATTATGAAGATAGATAGGACTTTGGGAATTGATATAGGGTACTTTTTATCTCAATTAATTTTGAGATAGTTATTCCATACAAACTTCTCGTACAGAGTTAGAAAGTAAGTAGACAGATTTGTCACATTATTAGGTACATTTAAAAAAATAAAAAAACTTTTCTCTGGCTGAGATTTAAGCCCGAAACTTCTTAAATATGTTCATTCTTTATCAACCGTTTCATGTGATGATTAATGAAAACTAGTTATAATTGCATCATCAAACCAAATTTACCAGTATGTGTCCGTATTGTCCTTTTGCCGGCCCATAAAAACCAAAAAAAGATGCTAATAATAATTATAATACACCACACAAAATAAATCACTGTATCGATTTCAACGGTATGTCATGTTGACGTTATTATTCCTAAAACAATATCTTATAAAATGTGTTGTAAAAATGTATTTTTATGCAACAAGATGTAAATATAAAGTGAAACTGGTGTTAAGAATTGGCGAATACGAAAACAAAACATCGAATTAGTACTCGCAGGGCCTAAATTTCTATTAATTTTTAATACATTTCAATGCTATAATTTAATGACAAATGAATGTTGTATTTCGCACGTCTAAATGTTTGTAAAGTTATAACAATAAATTTAGTCATAAGTGTTGTTTGTGACATTAAATCCGCATCGAAATTTTGTTGTTAATTGGAATAAGTCGCTATTGTTGTATGCTTATATTTATGAAGAGGAACATGATAATTGTTTATATTTTTTTAGAAATATAATTAAAGTTTATTGTAAACGAAATTTTGTATTGTTTAAAATATTTAGCTGCTGTGAATTTTTTAATCTCATTATGAATATTGCTGAGATTTAATTAATCTTATTTCAATAATTGCATACTAATAAAACGTTTATTCATATTTTTATTTATTAAATAAACGTATTAATTATTTTATTAATTAGCGTAAACATATGTTTTATCCCAATATTATTCGAAATGTAATATAATGTAATAATATAATAAAAAAATGTAAAAACTTTTGTGAACAAATATTTGTAAAATAAAGAAATGTTTGTATAGTCTGGGTGTTTTTAGATCGAAAGTTTGTTACTCCAGTTAAACGTGTCACAATACGAATAACTTATCGTCAGATTCTAAGAAACTTGTCAACGTAAAATTTAAATATCTACTATTTTTTATATTACGTAGCTTTTCGGTGTACATTTGATAATTAAAAAATATGTCTTAATATATGGTACTACACTTTAAAGAAACTGTTAATACTGCTGTCGTCACTACTGCTCAAATGAACCAGTAGATCGAACCGAACTGTACATTTCACGTCGATTCATGTCGTTATAATGTGTATATTGTTCATGAACGTTAATAAATAAAAATGCGTTTTGGTCTGCGTTTTTATTCTATCTCCGTAATATTTATATGTTTATTTACATACATACATAAACTCACGCCTGTATTCCCCGAAGGGGTAGGCAGAGGTGCATTTCTGCACCCACATTTCGCCAAGTATGTATCAGTCCCACGTATTAGGGGGCAAGCCTATTGCCGTTTTTCGGGCACATTTCCAGACTCCGTACTGTTACCGAGCATTTCTTAAAGGAAAAACCCAATAACACTGCCCGACCCGGGAATCGAACCTAGGACCTCTAGTTCGCACGGCACATACTTGTACCGCGAGACCACGAGGCAGTTTATCTATTTAGACCTAATATCATCAGCCCATATACGCCCCACTGCTGGGCAAGGGCCCCCTCTACAACTGAGAGGGTTTAGGCCTTAGTACACGCTGGCCTAGTGCGGGTTGGCGGACTACACACCTAAGAAATTCCTTAGGTGAACTTTTAGGTGTGCAGGTTTCATCACAATGTTTTCCTTCACCGTTATAGTACGTGTTAATTCTTTTTGAATACACACATAACTTCGAAAAGTCAGAGGTGTGTGCCTGGGGTTTGAACCCGCGACCGTCGAGATTCTCGACCGCGCGCCTAAGCCTCGAGGCCATCACGACTTATTTTTCATTTTTACTTATTTTTTATTTTTTAATTTCTACCCTCGTCAAACTACCTTTAAGAAGTTATTTGCCGACATACATGCCCAAATAACAAGGTAACCAAAAAATATTCGGTACTAAGCGAGGGCTACTAACTCTAAGGGGCAAAGTTCTTTCGCAGCCTCATACTTCGGGCGTGTGTCCTTTTACTTACAGACACGAGACTGTTTACAATGACACTTTGCGAAGGGGAATGGATAGTAGAGGATTCAACTCATTGCCATCTGTAAATAAGTCACGCACTGAATACATTACGCTGTCTAATAAACACGACGGTGTCTAGTAAAACCAATCTAGTAAACACAACATTGCTAACAATGTTTGCTAAGAGGCTCTTGTAACTGGTAATTTTCAAGTATAGTGCCACATAGTATAAAATTATACTCATAGTCAATTTCTCCTCTTGCTCGTTATTATTGATTGACCGACCGAAGTCACAGTACTTAAGGTTTTGAAGAGAATTTTTGAAGTCGATTTAGTAATTATATAGGTGTATGTACATCTTGTACATACGAGTACATGTGTGAGTACATAACCTTCACGTCTGTAATACCCGAAGAAGTAGGTAGAGGTGCATTTCTGCATCCAAATTTCGCCTATTGCTTTTTTCCGTCCCACGTAATGTGGAACGAGCCTCTTGCTGTTTTTTTCATCATTTCATCATTTTCCTTACGGACAAATTTTATTGTTATGGCGTCTAAAATCATGCGCTGTAAATGAAAATATTATCGCCACCTAAAATTTTTGGTCTGAAATCATAGTATACACATAGGTTGGGGCTTCTAGCTTAAGCGTATGTCATCATTAGATTTGAAAAAAAAAGTTCCCTTTTCAACAAAGGTCAACTTGTGCCCACAGTTCCAGGCAGTCATGGCGATGTGGAATGACGATACTCAGAAAAACATTACCAAAAGCACTTTACGCTCAATTAGAATAAATTTTATTTTTGTTAACTCGCTTTTTGTCGTTCCGCAGGTATTTCTTTGTGCCTTAATGGTACCAAATATTAAAGAACTTTAATCTTGCTGTTATTTGCGGTCTTCTTAATATCTCCCTTTTTATTTGTTTACGTATGATAAATGAGTAAATATAAGCTTAAAATGTCATGACGGTCTCGGGGTAGGGGCGCGGTCTACCTGTCGCAATAGGCGACTAACAGGGGCCAAATTAAATCAACCCCGAGATGTGCGGCACAGGGCGTAGCATCTTGACTGTCGTGGACGTTCACAAACTATGAGCGTCCAAAATAGCGTGAGTGGAGGGCATCTAAAGCCGTCTTAATTCTGAGGAGTCTATAATTGGACGGTGCGTAGGGCGACATTGTACCAATTTCTAAAAAAGCTCGCTCTAGCGTTTCTCGGGCTGAGATGCCGTAAAACCGCCCCAAATGCGCGTGATGGTCACCCGAGGTTTTAGTCTGTATATTGGCGTAGGATTTTGGTTAGCGACCCAACTCAGCTAAGCGGATAATTGTTCAGCCAGAGACCCCAAAATACCCCTTTTGACCTCCCCCGAGGTACCGACAGGGGAGCATAAGGCGCTTTCCTCTCGTAAAAAAAGGCATGCCTAGGGGTTCCAATCCTAGGAACATTTAACTTTTTTTGTAGTTTCTTAAAAACGCAGTGAACTAAGGCCTATTCCCTGTCAGTAGTAGAGGAGGCCATGCCCAGCAGTGGGACGTATCTGTATACGCATTGTGCGGGCACACAAAACCTCAACAGACAGCGGGGGTGAAACGGAGACGCGGCGGCAGCCGACGAAAACCGAGCGGCGGTCGAGGAGAACCGAGCGGCAGCCGGCGATCGACGACGGGGTTATTATTCATTGCAAACCGGGAGGCGCGGACGCACTATTGTAACCGAATACTTAATATATTGATTCTATTAACTTTATAGTTTTAATCCACTGCTCGAACACGCATACAGTCGAATAAATTCTACACAAGTCCGTACTTTTAAGGAAATAGATGTAAGCGTTATTGGTAACTTATGATTTAACCATATAACTTAGTTGGTAAACAGAGAGATGTCGGGCGTCAAACTTATCCTCTGGGAGGCGAACGTTTTTCCAGAATAAGTTGTACTCTATGTGCTTTTGCAAAATACCGGCCGGCATGATTGTGTCGTCCAGCGGGTGACCATATCGTTTCTCGCTGGTCGGTATTAATTTTTTGGACTCCACTGTGCTTACCATCAGGCACAGTGGAGTCACATTGCCGTGCCAGTTTAAAAAAAAAATACAGAAGAGCAAGATATTGAATAACAAGGCGAAGCAAGTTTGATAAATCAAATGAAGGTAGTTATGGGAAATGAAATTACATAGAAGACCAGCCAACCGACTACAAATCTTCCTCTTCTAACTGTTTAGTTGTTTTGGACTGTGCATAAAATTATTCCAAACGTTACAACACAATAAATCTATTAAGATCACAGAACAATTGAATAAGACTAGAAAGGCAATATCAGCGTGCGGAGCGTGCCAAAACTACGATTAGACTATCATATTTTTGAAACGGTCGCTCGCTTGACTCTTTAGTTGCGCGTAGATTTATCATCATCATCATCATCAGCCCAAATACGTCCCACTGCTGGGCACGGGCCTCCTCTACAACTGAGAGGGTTTAGGCCTTAGTCCACCACGCTGGCCTAGTGCAGGTTGGCGGACTACACACCTAAGAAATTCCTAAGAACTTTTAGGTGTGCAGGTTTCATCACGATGTTTTCCTTCACCGTTAATGCAAGTGATAATTCATTGTGAATACACACATAACTTCGAAAACTCAGAGGTGTGTGCCTGGGATTTGAACCTGCGACCGCCGAAATTTTCGACCGCGCGCCTAAACCTCGAGGCCATCACTGCTTTTTATTTTGCACGTAGATTGCGTTGCACGAAATATTTATCATTGGTCGTGTGATCGTAGTAGAATGAACAGGTAACAGACAAGCGGCGACACCCGTCCCGATACAAAATACTGGCTACCTTTCTAATCTTATTCAGCTGTTCTGTGATTTAGATAGTAGCAATATATTTTGGTATTACCAAGGCCCCGATTCCCACTATCACTTCTCTATCCCCATGTGACATAACAGCTATCTACAATAATTACTCACAAATATCCGACCCGGAAGGTGCAGATAACTTCGCCAATATCCCAACACACATAGGGATATTAATTATGATATTGTCATTTCTTGTCGCTCTGAAATATTTTTCGGGAGTATATTTTCATAGACTTTGGGTGGATATGGAATATATTTTTTATTTATTTTATTTATTTAATATGCTTTATTGTGCACCACATACATAAGTAAAAATTATTTAAAGCTACCTTATAAACTATTGTGCCACAAAGGGCGGTCTTATCGCTATTTGCGATCTCTTCCAGACTACCCAGAGAAAAAAAAAGTATATAAAAGGGGTGGTCGTGGAAATTAATTAAAAAAAATATATATTAAAAATACACAATAAACAAAAACAAAAAGCATTGATTAAAAAAAAAAAAACTAAATACACAAATATAATATATGTATTTTCATAGACTTTATTAAGTCGTAATAGGCTCTACACACTTTCCTCTGACTTTTTGAAGTTGTGTGTGTACTTATACAATAAATTATCACGTATTTAACGGAAAGTAAATCATCATGAGGAACCGCACTGGGCCAGCTTGGTGGACTAAAGGCTTTATTCTCTCTATTGTAGAGAGCACTGGGCACTGGCCTCCTCTGCAACTAAGAGGCCTTAGTCCACCACGCTGGCCTAACAAATTCCTAAGACCTTTTTTTAGGTGTGCAGGTTTCCTCACGATGTTTTCCTTCACCGTTAATATTCATTGTGAATACACATATAACTTAAAATATTCCAAAGTGTGTGCCTGGGGCTTAAACTTGCGACCGCCGAGAATCTCGAGGCCTCTGCGCGCCTACTAAACCTCAAGGCCATTATTACTCTTTACTAAGGTATGTATCAGTCCCACGTAATAAGAGGCAAGCTAGCAAGTTTTCCAGGGACATTTCTAGATTCCCTTCTGCTACTGAAGATTTCCTAATATAAAAAAAAAACGATATCACTTTGATCGACCCGGAAATCGAACCCAAGAACTTTATTTCGCAATACATAAACTTGAGCTGCGACATTACGGGTGATAATAAAATTCATTTAAATTCCTCGTTTTTATAGCTGTCAGTACGTCTCGTACCTTATACGCCCGCGTTACGGTAATTTATTAATTCTGCTAGCCCTTTTAAGACTTATAAATGATCTTTTAAAATTTATTCCATTAAGGGGATTATGTAAACATTCATATCACTAGAGTCGTATTTAACAAGGACTGGATAAAACGTTATTAATGATGAAAATGAACTTCTTTGTTTACGCATCATAAAAAGAAGTTGTTTAGTCATGTCTCTCGTCTTGTTGAGACGAGTTATGCCACAGAAGTGTTAAATTGTTACTTCTCTCCTGGACAGTGCACCACAATGTAATATATTTACGGAGGAATGAAAGGCGATTTTGTCTGAATGTTTGCATTTTTGTGAATTGAATGTGTGATGAATGAATATGTTTAAAATATATTATTAATTGATTATTGTTTTTTTTTAGATATTTTATATTGTTAAAATGGTACTATAATTTTATGTAATGTTAATTTTTATCTTATTTTACTGTTTTGTTCTTTTATTTTATGTTTATTTTTCTGTTTTTGTTTGTGTTCTTTATTTTTATGTATATTTTTTTTGGATTTTATGGTTTGTTATCGATTAGTGTAAATGGTGTAACCGTACTAATTTGAATAAATAAATAAATTAGGATTGTTTATTTATATAAAAAGACAATAATAATAATCATATTAGTAGTGATGGCCTCGAGGATTAGGCGCGCGGCCGAAAATCTCGGCAGTCGCGGGTTCCAGCCCCGGGCACAAGCCTATGACTTTTCTAAGTTTTGTGTGTATTCACATTTAATTATCACTTACTTTAACGGTGAAGGGAAACATCGTGATGAAACCTGCACACCTAAAAGTTCTTATGAGTTTCTTCGGTGTGTAGTCTACCAACCCGCACTAGGGCAGCGTGGTGGACTAAGGCCTAACCCCTTTCAATGGTAGAGGAAGCCCGTGCCCAGCAGTGGGACGTATATGGACTGATGATGATGATGATGATGATGAAAAAGCTTATTTATATACAATGTAAACATAAACCACATTAGGCTTTTCTTTACGCATGCATCGACATTATAGTACTTTCATCGTGATAGCCTCGAGGATTTGACGTTTCTATGTTATAAAATACACCTTCGCCTTAACTCTTGGAAGGTACGGATATGAAACGGTTTGTTTAGAGAAACTACAACAAAGTAAGATAAAGTCATAACATTATTGGTCTGATCATTGAAATAACACCCAGAAGAAACTTTTTCTCAACTGTTGAATAAACAGCTTTCTCTAACTTAAAATAGTACTAATAAACAAGATACAAATTCTCGTATAAACAACAGCTTTACAAACGAGTAAATTAGCAATTCAGAACTTTTGTACAGAGACTTTGTTTATAAACTTTCTTTGTAAATATTTCTTTTTTTGTTCTTGTACGAAATTCCGAGATCAGGAGACTTGAAGAAGCCTTCTATAAACTAGAGTCTAAACTACACTACTCACAACTAGTCCAACTCACAAGTACTACCTTTTTTTACGAGAAGAGCGCCTTAAGCTCCCTGTTCGGTACCTCGGGGGAGGCAAAAAAGGGTATGTCGGTGTCACTGGCCTTCCAACTCAACGCGTGGAACTATTGTTCGCTAGGCTGAGTTGGGTCCGTAACCGAAATCCTACGCTGGCATACTGACTAAAACCTCTCGATGGCCGTCTTGCGCATTTTGGGCGGTACGGTAAATACAGGGCGAACGCCCTTAATTGTTCCCCGTTGCCGCCGAGCGCTCTGTCCAAATATGACTCCTCTGCGATAGGGGACTACTACCTAATACTCACAACTATCACCTCTAAATCCTCAAAACTTGAGATTACCTCCAACTGCGTTCACAAAAGGAAACTTTAACAGTAGGAGTACCTAAACTGTGGAAGTTCATGTCCATAGACCCACTTCGTTGTCAACAGATACCACATTGGCGCAGACGCAAGTAAACAATTCATGACCCACTGCACGATGCTTCAAACTCTAAGTTGCAAGTTTCAAACGTCTCTCTCGTCTTCGAATTGCCTAATCATTTGCTAGAGATGTAAAGTTTTACTTTTTAATAGTTATAAGTTCCTCTGATCTTTCGAAGTTATGTGTGTATTTATAATGAATTATCACGTACTTTAACGGTGAAGGAAAACATCGTGAGGAAACCTGCAGACTTAAAAAGTCCTTAGAAATTTCTTAGGTATTTAGTCCGCCATTCGCACTAGACAAAGCATGGTGGACTACGGCTTAAATCTTCTTGTAGAGGAGGCCCGTGCCCAGCAGTGGTACGTAAATGGGCTGATGATGATAATAAGTACTAATGAAGTATCTTACTATCGTAAGTGCGTTACTAGCGACACCAAGTACATCGAGATGACACGTTGTGAAAGAAGAGGGAAGTACCAAACTAGCAGCACTCTATAGTTTTCTTGCGAGCGGCGCTTGTTTGAAATGAAGAAAAAGAAGAAGAAATTGGATTGTCAAAGAAATCACTCGTCCCTTGGCGGATCGCCTTTTATATTGAAAGTTGTATTAGCGACTAAAATTGCAATAATTCGTAAATTGTGATTATCATGACTTAGTTTCATTTCTTATGTAACCCGTAATGGCCACGTAAGTAATTTCAACGTCGAATCATCATCGTCATCATAATGACGTATGTCCCCCGGAGCCGACATGTACATATATATGTAAGCGTAGGAAGGCCTTCATTATAAATCATCTTTGATAGCTTGGTGGGCGTCTTCGGTTATAATCAGAGCCAAATGATTGATCTTATGTTTGTTACAAATCAGTTTTAATTGACAGAGAACAAACTTTACTTTTACATGTAATTCGAATTAAGTAGACAATCAACTTTATTAACTTCTGTTTAAAAGCGATTAGTCGTATATATAGTTTTTTTTTGTTTAGCCTAAATTACTCCATATTACATTAGCTATCTGCCAGTGAAAGCCCCGTTAAAATTGGTCCACCCGTTTCAGAGATTAGCCGGAACAAATATTGGTATATGTACCGTGTATACACCCATATGCATTTATTAATAAGTGGTTATTTTAATATTACAAACAGACACTCCAATTTTATTTATTTGTATAGAAGACGTAAAAATAATACAATAATCATCAAAATCGGTTCACTCAGTCCAAAGTTATGAGGTAACAAACATAAAAAAATACAGACAAATTGATATTAACCTCCTCCTTTTTTTGAAGTCGGTTAAAAACACTAAACAGTCACTTATTGCAAGTCGACAATGAGCTGTGGAAACCGCGAGTTTCAGTCTTATAATTATGACTCACTCCAAATAAAGCGTAGTATATAAAATAGTCTAAAGCGGTAAGAAGTGTTTTATGTTTAGCCAATTCTTTTAGCCTTACGTAATAGTTGCGAATTTTAAGCCTATTACCGTGTGTAATAACGTTACGATTTAACTGATACGATTTAAAATTACTGTTTTAAAATTGGAAATTTGCTAGTTAATGTAGTGTATTTAACAGTACAGACAGTTCATGTACTTACCTAGTGCCACTATATGTGATCCTGCTCTGCACCATCTGCCAGCACTTACACATATCACTCATCACTTATTTGAGGAAAAATCCCTGAGGCATACGAAATTCGCAATGTCAACACTCGCGAACATCACAATCACATCATCAAACCACATCCAAAGTGCACAGAAAAATCTGGAGGACAGTTTTTCGAAACGAATGGCTCAACTAGAAGCACAACTTTACACTGGGGGCACTGCCAAGGACACCGTTGCTCGAGTTGCAGAGGAGTTCCGGAGTTTTAGAGAGCTCATGCTTAATATGCTTCGGCTGCTACGGCAACAAATTACGGAGTGCGTTAATATGGTGGACGCACTGGAGACCAGGCATCGTCGAAAAGCGCTGTTATTCCTCGGAGTGCCGGAGGCTGACGAAGAAAATTGTACTGAGGCCGTGTTGTCGTTGGTGAACGGTGCCTTGTCGCTTAAGGATATCTCAGTGTCTTCCATCTCAGTTTGCCATCGCATTGGAACGCCGAACAAAGAGCACCATCGGCCTATACTCGTTAGGTTCACTAATGTAAGTCACAGGTCAGCTGTTTGGCGGGCCAAGTCCAAGTTATAAGGCTCGTCCGCGTCCATTAAAGAGTTTCTGACAAAACCACGACAAATTGTGTTTAGCAAAAGTCGGCAGCACTTCGGTATGCGATCTTGCTGGACACAGGACGGCATTATTGTCATCAAAGTTCCGGATGGAAGCCGAATTAAAGTCACTACCGTTGAGGAACTAAACTCTTTAATGGTTAAGTTTCCGAAGACAGCGGAATTATCTTCGGCGGCCGTAAGTAACCACGGGGCGGCGGAATCATCGCGCTCGGATTTAAAAACGCGCAAGCCGTGATATTGTAAGAAGGCAACTAACATACTCGTATTATGTCCGTTTATAATTGTTATTGCTTTTCTATTCTACCCACATTTTCAGTGTATTTTTTTTATTTTGTTATTTCCCTCTCTCTCTTGCTTTTATGTCACTTTTGACATTTGAGTGATATACATAAATGTTACGTTCCTTTTTACAATAATTTATTGTTGTCTTTTTTTTCTCATCTCATTAGATAAAATTAAATTTCGTTTTCTTTTTATGTAAAATTTGCTTTTTATATTTAATAGTGTTAGCTGGCGGGTGGCGCAGTGTATGATTGATCGCGGTATAGTGGTGTACTTATATTTTTTGTTTGCGCCATAGTAATCTTACTATATTATAAACGCGAAAGTTTGTATGTATGGATGTCTGGATGTCTGGATGTTTGTTGCTCTTTCACGCAAAAACTACCGAATGGATTTCAATGAAAGTTTACAATAATATAGCTTATACATCAGAATAACACATAGGCTTTATATTTTTAAGATAGTGTGTGAATTGTCCAAAATATAACGATAATTGTCAAGTAAGTCGGGAAAAACTGCATCTGCGAGTTATTCTTGCGCACGCTGCAAAAACTGTAGAGTTTACTCGCTTTCTCAACCGATTAGCGCATTTTCCGTGGGTCTGTATCACTTTACCCGAACATTTGTTCATGTCACACGAACATTTGTATCAGTGGCCCGATCCTTCATATCGTTTAAACGCTTCAAAATGTGTCAGGCTGTCACATAGACACCTGAATTAATCAAATACACCAGAATGGGTGACGTGAGCTGTTTATCCCACTGTATTGTCACATATCACTGCTCTAAGCTGACCGCCAATTTCGTGTGTGGTTGAGTACATTGTACGCCAGTGGAAATGTTGACACAAATGAGCTAACCAATGCTGAAATTCTCACACAATACAGGTCGCTAGAGTTATTGTCAGGCGTTTAAAAAAGTGTAATTATTATATAAAATTATTAGTTGCTTTACACATTATTGGAATTATGTCCGATAAACTGTGATAAGCTTCAGTTATGAGGGAAATGGTCTTGGGTGTATAAATAAACCTCTATTACCTTTACGTGATACAAGCGAGATTATAATTCATTGTGAATTGTCTCATCGTCTTGTGGCACAAGTCTGTACAATATAGAGGTCCAGATTTGATCCTCAGGTCAGCCAATGTTCCTGAGTATTTCCACCCTCTCAGTTGTAGAGGAGGCTCGTGCCCAGCAGTGGGACGTATATGGGCTGATGATGATAATGATAATGATGATTTCCATTAGGATTTTTAGCAGGAACATGAAGTCTGTAATTGTGTTTAAAAGTGGTAATAGACTCGCTTCACATTACGTGGGACGAGTACAATTGGCGAAGTGTCTGTGCAGAAATGCACCTGCCCACGCGTTTTGAAATATAAGCGATAACTATATTTAGAATTTTGTATGTATGTTTGTATATATGTATGTATGTACTACGCTCTCATCTATCTTTTCTTTATTTCCATCTTATGTTTGTCTCTAAAAGATCGCCATGAGCGATAAGACCGCCAATTGTACTATTTTACCCTCTGTGTTCTTGATTTGTTAATTTTCTCCGTCTGTACAATAAAGTGTTAGTAAATAAATAATTAAGCCTGAAGACACATTGACTTTGTTTTTCAACCCAAATTCCATTCTCTGTAAGTCTGCAAATCCTGACTTCATCAAAGTGGCATTATGTTGTCTACAACTATTGTTTGCGATATTGTCTCGAGACAGACAGTGGCGCGACTTAGAGACTTAATGAAAAATGAATTCCACGAACGCAGACCGAGATAATTGAAGTAAGTGCTCTCGGTGCAGATAAATATAAATAAATACTCCAAACAGTCACATACATAGTTCTGTCCCCACATTAACATACGAGTCTTGTGTCGTGGGTATCAGAAACTACGACAGACTTTTTGGTCTCACAAACACCCAGACCTGAAACAAATATTTGTGGATCACACAAACATTTGTCTCGGTGCGGGGATCGAACCCGCGGCCTCTCGTTTCGCAAGCTGGTGTCTAGCCAACTGCGCCATGGGGCTGTCAAAAAGATGGTATTGCAAATTTACAATCTATGCTAATATATAAATCTGAGTTTGTTTTTTTGGTTGGTTGAACGCATTAATCTCAAGAACTACTGGTTAGAATAAAAAAAAATGTTTTAAATCTATTTATCTCAGAACACTATAGACTATATATCACCACGTCTAATAGAAGAGAAGCATCAATGATAAAAGTGACAATCAGGGGGGAAAATGCCATAAAACTGTCAGCGGTTGGGGCATGAAAGCTTAACAAATTTCAATTCTACTCGTATCTTCATTACATTAGGCAAAAATTTATGCATTAATTTACGAATTATTATTTTCTTTTTTTCCAAACAAACCGTCTGCCTCGGGGTCTCGCGGCGCAAGTATGTGCGATCTAGAGGTCCCAGGTTCGATTACCGGGCCAGGCAAAGTGTTTCTGAGTTTTTCCATAAGTAAATTCTCAGTAGCAGCACGGAGTCTGGGAATGTGCCCGAACAACGGCAACAGACTCGCTCCTATTCCTTGGGACTGTACATAAATACTGTACATACTGGTACATAAGTATAAGAACCCGGAACTTTTAACGGGATCATGACAAATTAGGTTTCCTTAGATTCGCTGGGCTTCAGTGCTCGGCGTCAATACTGTGCGTGCCGTTGATCCTGGAGCACAGGAGTTATAGTAGCAGGTGTGTGGTGGGAAAGGGACAAAAAACAGCAACCTCTTAATCGTAAGGAACATACTCGTGACCTTTTTTTTTTATGAGGGGAAAGCGCTTTAAGCTCCCCTGTTCGGTACCTCGGGGGAGGCCGAAAAGGGGTATGTCGGGGTCTCTGGCCTTCCAACTCGGCGCGCAGAACAATAATTGTCCGCTTAGCTGAGTTGGGTCCCTAACCAAAATCCTACGCCAGCATACCGACTAAAACCTCTCGGTGACCATCTCGCGCATTTAGGGCGGTTTTGCGGCATCTCAGGGCGAGAAGCGCCCCAAATGGTCCGCCTCCGCCTAGCGCACCGTCCGATTATGGACTCCTCCAAATTGGGAGGGCTTGAGATGCCCTCCACTTACGCTTTTTTGGACGTTCACCTCTTGTGAACGTCCGCGACAGTCAAGCGGTCACGCCCTCTGCCGCAAATCTCAGGGTTGCTGCCACCGTTGTGTACCGCCCCCGCAGTACGCCCAGCCTCCCCAGTGGCCCCTGTTAGTCGCCTCTTACGACAGGTAGGGGGTACCGTGGTGGAATTCTTACGCCCCCGATCCACAGGGCGGATACTCGTGACCCTACAACACAAGGCATCTAGCCAGTGTTAATTTTGTAAACAATAGAAATATAGTAATTAAAACACCATTTAGCGATTGTTCCGAGCCAATTCGCTTTGAACAACAAAGTACGGCGCTCCCAAACCCACACAGCCTGTAGAAATAACAATAAAATTTAACTAGGGAGGTATGTATTTTCGTTTATTACTTCCTAAAGGGCCATGGAGGTTAAAGCCCTCAATTCACAATGCCTTTTAATCTAATGCTTTAGTTTTATAAACAAGCTTGTACTAAAAAAAAAGGGTGCGTGTACTTTGTACGCTCGTACGTTATACTTTTTTTGGCATCTTAAAAGTTAATATTTTCATTTGATGCTCGATTTTAATTTTTATCACAATTATTTTTATTAAATAATAGGTACATACGGATAGATAACCTCAATTACTGATGATTGACAATCGTAATAAGTTATTTTTTTTTTTTTTAAAGATAATCGTATTAAATTATCTTTTCTCTGTCACGAAAAATATCACTCTTTCCGAACCTAGTACCTCCTGATCGCAGGCATCAATTGACCATCAACCGAGGCCAACAAATCCAAGAGTAGATTATTGAAATTACAAAATCGTGTTCCCGGACACGTAACATTAATAAACTTCGCTTTTGGGTTATCGTATACAAATACATATGCCCTTACCATATTATAACGAAGGCAAGCACAACATTGGATTTCTGTACCCTTACAAAAGATGTATTCCAGGAAGAGCCGAGATCCTTTCAAACAATAGATCCAATGAAATTATATACATTAAATCCCATATTGTCCCTCGGACATGAGCTATATAATAATAATAATATAATAAAGCTTTATTTATTCCTTACACCTAGTTAACATTAATTCTAAACATTATTTCTAGTGTTAGTATTGTACTTATTTCTATTTGTTAGTATATTATATTAAACTACGTTAACGCGTTTGTTGTAAGGACCGCTCTGGCGGTGAAAGCCTCCTCCATTTCCTTCCATTTCGCTCTGTCTCTTGCCAGTCTGCTCCATGTATTTTCCACCGTGGCAACTATGTCATCACTCCATCTTTTGAATGGCCTTCCTTTCCGTCTTTTCTTGTGGATAGGGTACCAGTTAGTAACATGACCTATATAGTCAAGATTAATAGTCGAAAACTACTAGTTATGCAGATTCAGACGTCCTTTTAGGGATTGGTATAGGAGATTTCAATAAATAGTCCTTCCATGTATCTCAAGATTTATCCCAATGGACCAATAAAATCATTTTTTTTAAGTAAGCCTCTTAAATTAATTATTTTCATTGTGTTTGAATCGATCCGGAGTTTGAGATCCGAGGACCACGGCAAAGTCACATTCGACACTTGTAATCGCTAATAAAGATAAAAATGTATCGAAATAACTGCCTCGTGATCTAGCGGTATGGAACATATGCAATTTCACTAAATAATTATTTCGTTTAAAAGTCTGGAATTATGGCCGAAAAACTGCAATAGGCGCGCCACTTATTACGTGGGACGAAAACACAATTGGCGAAATCTGAGTGCAGAAATGCACTTCTGCCTTCACAGGCGTGACCATTTAAGTATGGCAAATTAACATAAATGGTTACGTGGTTTTCCTATATGTTACGTCAAATCCATAAATTTTGATCTTTAATATTTGAGATAACGATTGTAAAATGTAACTTTGTCTGCAGCCTCATGATTGTTTATGAAAATTGTCTGTTCAAAAACAATTAAGTAATTTGATAGTTTTTAATGAAATTGAAGGTGGATGAGAAAGACAGATGTAAAAGAATAAGGTTTTGTTAATATTTAACATAATAACCTAGTAGAGTAACGGTACAGCGCAGTCTTTGACTAAAATACAAAGGGATCCATGTCTGACAAAAAATCGTATTGCAATACTATTGTGTTTCTTTCAGAGAAAGGGTCCATTTACTGATGGATGGCTGTATATAACACTCAGATTGATGACGTACTGACAAGCGGGCGTGCAAAGCGTCCACCGCACGCAGGCGTCACGTCTAGGGGGGCGGCAAATCGAGCGATTCATAATGCAATTCAAGTCATTGTCATAATATCCACCACACCTTAAATATAAGAAATGTCTTGACTTTTGGATACAAGAAAGTTGATACAAGAATTTTTAGGTAACCTCCTTTTTTCTTCTTTCTTTTGTTAGTTGCAAGGACTCCTACCGGCTAAACCCCATGGTAGTCTCCCTCTACACTTTGGAGGGTCTTCGGGAACTCAAAATGAACGCGCCGAATTGCCTCCAGTGCTTTGCTTATGAAGCACACATTGGCCTAAGCAGATTTGTTCTTAGGCAGATTGTAAATTGCTGTCAGGCTCATGAATTGCGGTAAGTGTTGCCACTTCCGCGTCTTCTTCTCTGGGCAGAGAAGCCCTTTCTGTGACGCTCCGCAGTCTAAATACCTAGAAATAACAACTATTCAAAAGAAATAAAGGAAAAAATCCTAAAGAGGCGACAATTAAGAAAGGTCTGGCAAAATACAGGATATCCAAATGACAAAACTGCATTTAATAAATTCTCTGATGAACTTAAAAATCTCATCAACAATGTAGAGAACGACAAAATCCAAAACATGCTGTCAAACCTCGATCCGACAGCTGACACCAACTATTCGCTGTGGAAGGTCACCAAAAACATGAAGCGCCCAAAAACACATATACCTGCTGTCAACAATAATAAAGGGGGATGGGCTAGGTCTGACTTGGAGAAAGCGACAACATTTGCCGAACACTTGAGCAATGTATTTAATCCACACCCAGAGACTTACCGTGAACAAACAGAAGAAATAAAAAACTACTTAGAATCACCAAATCAAATATGCTTACCATTACAAAGTACTAGCCCTAAAGAAATCTTCCAAGAAATTAAGAATCTGAAGGAAGGGAAAGCGCCCGGGTATGATCATATAGATGCAACACTTTTAAAGAAGTTTCCGTACAAGGCAGTAATGAAACTTGTTCACATATTTAACGCTTGCCTAAGATTCGAACACTTTCCTGGACAGTGGAAGATAGCACAGGTAATAATGATTCCCAAGCCTGGTAAACCACTAGAACAAACAAATTCATACAGACCCATCAGCCTCCTGCCAGTAATTGGAAAACTGTTTGAACGGATACTCCTTAACAGAATAAAAGTACACCTAAATACCGTACTACCACAACACCAATTCGGATTCCGTGAAAGACATGGAACAATCGAACAAGTTCACCGTATTGTTGACATTATTAGTAGATGTTTAGAAAATAAATTATACTGCTCTGCAGTGTTTTTAGACATTGGACAAGCTTTCGACAAGGTATGGCATGAGGGCCTTATTTTCAAAATAAAGAAGTCACTGCCACACTGTTTTCTTCAGATACTTAAATCATACCTCGACAAGAGAAGCTTCCAAGTAAAATACAATGATGACAGCTCTGAGCTCTACGTAATCAACTCGGGCGTTCCCCAAGGTAGCATATTGGGACCTATCCTGTACCTCATCTTCACTGCAGATATTCCAACAGATAATCAAACGATTACAGCGACATATGCTGACGACACCGCCCTGCTGTCCTCTCATAGCGACCCAGTAACTGCATCACACACTCTGCAAAGTCATCTAAATAAAATAGAATCATGGTTTAAGCAATGGAGGATCAAAGCAAACGAAACCAAATCTGCTCATGTAACCTTTACACTTAGGAGAGACACTTGCCCTCCAGTTAAGCTAAACAACAAAGAAATACCACAAACAGATAATGCTAAGTATCTGGGAATGCACCTGGATAGAAGGCTCACATGGCAGAAGCACGTTTGGGCTAAAAGAAAACAATTAGATGGAAAACTTCGTGGTCTTTACTGGTTAATAGGACGAAGCTCGCAATTAAATAACACTAGCAAAATGTTGGTATATAAAGCAACTTTGAAACCTATCTGGACTTATGGGATACAATTATGGGGAACAGCTAGCAAGAGTAACATCGACATACTGGAAAGATTCCAAAGTAAAGCACTAAGAACCATGTTCAATATACCCCAATGTATTAGCAACAAATACATGTATCTTGACCTAGGCATAAACACTGTTCGTGAGGAAATAGTCCAGCAAACCTGAAATACCAGGTGAAACTAGCAACTCATGCAAACGAACTCGCACAGGCTTTAAGTGGAGAGGGTGGACTACAGTACAATCGACTGAAAAGACAAGGCATTCCCAGTCTCGCCCAAAGATTTGTAGACTGAGTCAAGAAGAGAGTTTGCTGAAAAGTTCAGCAATTAATTAGCTCTCGATGATAACAATAAATTCAGGAAATGTAGTTCCAGCCAAACAAGTGGCTTATTGTTTTCGAACAGATTGCCATAGTGCAGAAATTACACCAAAAAAAAAAAAAAAAAAAAAAAAAACCCCTACCGGCTAAAAACCCCATGGTAGTCTCCCTCTACACTTTGGAGGGTCTTCGGGAACTCAAAATGAACGCGCCGAATTGCCTCCAGTGCTTTGCTTATGAAGCACACATTGGCCTAAGCAGATTTGTTCTTAGGCAGATTGTAAATTGCTGTCAGGCTCATGAATTGCGGTAAGTGTTGCCACTTCCGCGTCTTCTTCCCTGGGCAGAGAAGCCCTTTCTGTGACGCTCCGCAGTCTCTTTCTTAACCATTACGGTTTCACAGAAAGCAACTACGGCGTTCCACTTTGAGTCTCCCGCCAGCATCGCCGTCACGACTGCTGTTAGGAGCGTTAAAGAACCTAGCGGCGGGCCTGCGTTCTGAACAAGAGACGGATCAAGCAAAGTTGAGATCAATACACTGCCTATCTCTATGGGACAATGGAGTGAAAATATGTATGGATATTCGTATCCACTTGGAATACAATCACTTGGAAGATACTTGGGTACATTTTTAAATATCCAGCTGGCAATCTTGGATGATTAGTGACGGATAAATGTAATCGTTTTATTCCTGTTTACACTATGTTTACATTTCTGCACCTATCATGGAGTTCTAGAATTAAAATTTAATCTTGAACTTAAAATCTCGTTGTTAAAATTCGAAAATTTTATACACGGAAGGGGGGAGAAGTAGGTACATACATTGTACAGATACATACTACATACATTATAATCTAACGTTTACCGTTTTAATCGAAAGGGTCGACTGAGGTGCATTTTTGCACCACATTGCACCAGTTATGTTTTCGTCCTACGTTATTACGGGAGCGAGAATATTTCCATTTTTCAGGTTCATCAAGACTCCGTGCTGCTACTGAGAATTTCCTAATGGAAAAACCCAATAAGACTTCATCCGACCCGGGTCCAACCAGGAACCTCTAGATCGCACCGCATATACTTGTGCCGTGAGACCATATATATACGAATATATTATTTTCACTTTAAACTAGGGCATGGTACAAATAGAATTCGCTGATGGTCGTATTCTTTCGCAGAATGTTACATAGAAGCACAAAATTTAATATGTTTTTTTCCAGACGGGAAACTGAGTAAACAAGACTGCAGAGCGGGATGTTTTTTAAACAAACCATAGCCGAGGTTGTTATAACAGAGGCAACAATTACATATGCCACTTCAAAAATTCTGTAACTTTTCGTACAGAATAGTTAGGAATATGTTAAAAAGTAGAAATTTTTTATTTTGATTTTTGAAAAACTAACGTTTTTTTTATCTGAATTGAATTTGACAGCCCCGTGACGCAGTTGGCGAGACTTGCGTTTGCGGGTTCGATCCCCGCAACGAGACAAATGTCTGTTTGATCCACTAATATTTGTTTCGGGTCTGAGTGTTTGTGAGACCGAAAAGTTTCTCGTAGTTTCTGATACCCACGACACAACACTTGTATCTTAATGTGGGTCAGAACTATGTATGTGACTGTTGGGTGTATTTATAATATACCACACACGTTTTCCTTTTTATTCCTTCATAAGGACCTTCTCCTGACAAATAGGGATTTTTCTTATTTATTGATATACATAGAAAAAACATATTGTTAATGTTAAGAATATTGAGGTCATAGTAATGTTGCCTTTTGTATAATTTGCTCATATTAAATTAACAGGCGCAATGCCTTTCTGCAGATATTAAAAATTGACTGACTGGTCAATCTGTCTGCACACAGCTTAAAGCCCAAATTACTTAATGCATTGCGCTGAAATTGGGCTCGCAGATAGTTATTATAATATAGTTATTAGATATTTCGAAATTCGCCCCGTAAGATAAGAGTATGAAACAAGTTCCAGAGTTCGTATGGAAAAACTCCAAATTCAATACGACAAAGCAACAAACCAACGCTTGTTGTAATAAAAATTCAGTTGAAAAAGTATTCCCGGTTACTAGAATAGGGGGCAAGAACAATGATATACCCCCCGCTTATGTAATAATGTTATCTACACAAAACGTCCACAAGCTTATCAACTGTAATTATTGGTTCCTTGGGGAATACCTATAGGATAATTAGGTGGTTGAAGCAGTAAAACCGCGGCCACTGTTTTATGCTGAATTTGCAGTTTGAGCGAAAACTGTTGGTATTTTGGACTTTAATACATACCCTATTTCATATCATCATCAGCCCACATACGTCTCACTGCTGGGCACGGAGCTCCTCTACAACTGAGAGGGGTTAGGCCTTAGTCCACCACGCTGGCCTAGTGCGGGTTGGCGGAGTACACACCTAAGAAATTCCTAATAACTTTTATGGGTGCAAGTTTCCTCACGATGTTTTCCTTCACCGTTAAAGCACGTGATCATTTATTGTGAATACACACATAACTTCGAAAAGTCAGAGATAATCCTACTAAATATTTAAAACATCTGAGCTTTATTTATTTATTTCATTTTAAAATGCTTGATTGTACACCATAACAATATAAACAGCATTGTTTACTGGTCACAACTCAATAAGGTAGTGTCACAAATGGCGGCCTTATCGCTGTCGGCGATTTCTTCCAGGCAACCGTTAGATGGACTGGAGAGATCAGAAACATAGAGTGGGTGGTCATAATTTTAGTCAATTTAAAATTGTAATGTGTAGAGATTTAGTTTATCTCACTTTCAAATTTATATACACAGCAATGAAACACCCGTTGAACCCTAAATAAATCGGTAACAAAAATCTTCCTTAGACATCGCGTAATTTCCAACAACCTACAATCATTTAATAATCACACACCTATAGTGCGTCAGTCACCATGACAGTACATTTGATAAGGTCCAGCTCATCCTGTTATAGCTCGTAATTAATACCGCATGATTGCTACATCTACAAACTGTTTCCGTCGCAAAATTGTATGTTTTTATATTAGCTGCTAAGTGACCTACCTCCGATGGTCAGGCTCACCAGAAGTGATTGCGAGAATCTCGACGGTCTCGGGTTCAAACCGCAGGCACACACCTCTGACTTTTCGAAATTATGTGTGTATTGATAATGAATTATCACTTACTTTAACGGTGAAGAAAAACATCGTGATGAAACCTGCACACCTAAAAGTTCTTAGGAATTTCTTAGGCGTGTAGTCCGCCAACTCGCACTAGACCCGCGTGGTGGACTAAGGCCTAAACCCTCTCAATGGTAGAGGAGGCCCGTGCCCAGCAGTGCGACGTATATGGGCTGATGATGATGATGATGAGATATGTGTATACTTAGTAATCTTGTGTCGGTTTCTATAGTAGAAATTTTATTATTTGTTCGACAGCCGCAGTATTTTAGTCAACATAATTCTGCAAACCTTATCAACACTATTACCTTTTAAATTATTAGCTTTTAAATCATATTATTTTTGAAGCAATTAAAGCATAGGTTGTGTTTAACTATGTTGAATTTTATATTAAATTACAATTTAGTTTTGTTCTTTTTTCTTTTTGTTATTTTGTATTCACTGTCAATGTACCTATAAGCGTTATTATTTTTATTGAAACTTAATTGGATTCTGTGTAAGCATAATATTGCTTCATTTATTAAGTTTTTTATTCTGTTTGTTAAATAAATGAAAGAAATTATTATAAATTAAATATAATATTATTAGACTGCCTCGTGGTCTCGCGGTACAAGTATGTGCCGTGCGATCTAGAGGTCCTGGGTTCGATTCCCGGGTCGGGCAAAGTGTTATTGGGTTTTTCCATTAGGAAATTCTTGGTAACAGCACGGCAACGGAAAAACGGCAATAGGCTCGCCCCCTATTACGTGGGACTGATACATACTTGGCGAAATGTGGGTGCAGAAATGCACCTCTGCCTACCTCTTCGGGGAATACAGGCGTGAGTTTATGTATGTATGTATAATATTATTAATGTAATTCATTCGTAACGAGGACAATCCAACAAAACTCACACATTAATTCCGATATTTGTTTCACATCTGCACAATCCAAAAGATGTTTAGTAGTTTTTGATATACAACAGCTAGGTCTCAATGGTGGTCAAAAATAACCATTGTCAGTCATAAATAAAACAAAATGCTACAATTATGATAAAATATTTATTTAAATACGAAAATAAATTATTAAGTACCGCTTTGAGCATTGAAAACCTCATAAATGCTCTGAACAAAATTATAACAAAGTAATGACCTATTTTTTTTATCCTGTGTCGTAGGTCAGTAATAATATTTTGCCAAATGTTTTTTTTAATTGATTGCCTGCGGTCAATTCGAGCGATTTTACAGCGGCAAATTAAATAAATTTCATATTATTTTCTGTGTAATCAATATCGCGATCGGTTGTCGATCCCTTGATACATATTTACACATGCGGGCGTATAAACACCGTGCTATCTCTCTCTACTTCAGGTGAAGAATGAGATGTTACTACAATTCTAATATTTTAACTTCTATGGTATTCAATACCTAAGTTGTTTTTTGTATATAAATTTAAATTTATTATATTATGTTACATAAAATATATTATATAGACCAGTGGCGGTACTTCCATAGAAGCCCAAAAGCTCAGTTTGCCTTTCAAAGTTCAGAATAATAATCTATAAGCTTTAAATCTTTATTTAACAAAATAAATTTGATAAATAAAGACCTCACAATAACCAATTATAAGGTAGACATTACACAATTAACGTTTTTGGGCTTCTATGGAAGTACCGCCAATGATATAGACCCCTATTTAATATATCTGTTTCTAGACAACGCAACTTTACCATAGATTTGTCTATATTTTGAACTATTCATAGCTCACAGAAAGCACTTCCAAATCACAAACTCACAAACCAGTGTGTTTGGTAATGAAATCCCTTATAGTAGGAGATGATATGTCTGCGAAGACGCTGGGATTGAAGGACTGGCCGCATCCACGACCGAATGAGACTATACCGACAGCCATTCCATCCTGAATCGCGGTACCACCAGAATCACCCTGGAAATACACAATAAATGGTTGTATAATAAAGAAAACTGACATTTCACCAGATTCGACATCATCATAATCAGCTTTATTTATTTATTTTATTTTATATTTTATTTTATTTTATATACGTCCTGGTGGGCACGGGCCTCTTGTAGAGGAGGAGGAGGAACTGAGAGGGTTTAGGCCTTAGTCCACTAAGCCTGGCAGTAGTGGCACTGGCCTAGTGAGGGTTGGCGGACTACACACCTAATAAATTCCTAAAAACTTTTAAGTGTGCAGGTTTCCTCACGATGTTTTCCTTCACCGTTAAAGTAAATGATTATAATTCATTATGAATACACACATAACTTCGAAAAGTCAGAGTTGTGTGCCTGGAACGTAAAACCTCGACCACCGAGATTTTAACTAAACTCAACCCTCGAGGCCATACATTTGCAAGTTTGTATTTTTATATAAACATCAAATTATACAAGCAAGCCTACGTAGCCTAGCAGGAAATTTTCTAAACAAACTTTAACAACACACTGATTATGAAAATAATTAACATATTTTATACATAAGAAGTTCAAAATATCCAGCTTGAGGCGCTTTTGACGTTTATCCGCTCACATATATTCCCAAAGAGAATTACTAACATATTCCTAGAACTTAGCTGCAGAAAACCACTTTATAGCCAACTTTATAGTTTATTCAAGGTTCTCGTTTATACAAAATACTGTACACTCGTTTTTCGTTGAATCAGGCGAGCGGTCTAGAATAAAGTTGGGCAGTCGCGATTTTAAATCTTAGGCAAACTTCTGGCTTTTCTTTTTGTGTCTTCTCAATACAATTACGTACTTTGATGGCACTTAAAAAACGAAAGAAAACTTGCACTCTACGTATTCTTCATATGAAAGTTTTTAGGCTGTTATGGTCTGCTAATACGCGCTAGGCCAACGTGGTGGCCTAAGGCCTAACCCCTATCCGCTGCAGAAAAGGTTCGTATCCAGCACTAGGGTGTATTTGAACTGATGTAAATATAGATGGTGCATGGTGGTTTCACCAGCCTTTTTATACCAATAAGCTCGCTGATTACCTGTGGGTTATCCAAGGTTACCTGTCTCAAAAGTCAAACCCATTACATTGCATTTTACCACTGCATTTAAAAGAAATTTCTTACCTGACAGGTGCCTTGACCGCCCATGACGAAGTTTCCACCGCACCACATGTTTCTGGTCAGCACTGAGAAGTAGCTTAGGAAGCACTCTGTATACGACACCACTGGTATTTGAACCGACATCAGCCTCTCAGGAATCGAACTTGCACCTTGCTGGAATTCACCAAATTTTGAATCATCATCAGCCCAAATACGTCCCACTGTTGGGCACGGGTCTCGTCTACAACTGAGAGGGATTTTATGTATTTCCTGATGAAAACTAAAAATAAATTATAAAAAAAACCGTAAATATTTTTGTACAAATTATATAAAATGAACCATAGTTAAATTATAATGTAATAATAAAAGATTTTTCTTTTCTGTATTGACTTGTCATAAGTGCTATTTGATTGCCTACGTGACCAAATAAAGCAATTTCATTTCATTTCATTTCAGGGTTTAGGCCTTAGTCCGCCACTCTGGCCTAGTGCGGGTTGGCGAATTTTGAATGCGATATTAAAAAGATTTAGTATAGAGTTCACAATATTTACCAGAATTTTTCTGGAGGTTATTTTAAAGTAACATTCATTCGTCACTTGGTATCTCTCATGGTTATGCAGATAATGAATGCTTTATCTATTTTTTTTGCCTTCCAAATTAGGCCACCACGCTGGCGCAATAGGGGTTGACCTACCTAAAAAAGTGTGTGTGTACTTATGTACACGCGTTAGAAGTTATACCAAACGACTGAAGTAAAACTTATAAATACGCCCAACAGTCACATACATAGTTCTTAGTTTACACAACATATTACATTTCTGAACGCACTCATAAATATTTGACAACTGATAAATATGTCAATCCCTTTTTATTACTGACACTATTCTACATTTTTTAAATCTTAAATATATAAACTTTTTTTAAAAAACTTCATGGCGTCGATTTTTCGCGACGGTGTGCGCGTGCATCGTAAAAAATTACTTTCATCATTTTTCCCTAACGCTCCAAAAGAAGTATAACTTCAAAAAATTCTTGTGGAAACCTCTCAAGCGTGTAGCGTTCCTTATGATGTTTCCCTTCACCATTAGACATACATCAGATCATGATTCTTCATTAGGAGAACAAACATAACTTCTAATACGTGAGTAATAATATTTTTGAAGTTATACAATAAATAGTTATACAATTTTACAATGCGCGCGCACACCGACACCAAAAAATTATTCAGAAAAAGTTTGTTTTAAATTTTAAGAATGTAGAATAGTGACAGTAATAATTTAATCTGATTTTACTTTTAAAATTCTGCTCACGTCACGTGCCGTCAAGACCGAGTCGTGACGTCAGAATTAATTATAATTTTAATTTCCTTAATTTAAATGTATTACTTATATGATATGTACGTCACGCATGGTCAGGCTTAAATCGTTTTTAGTAATATAACTCGCCCCTGCCTCTGGCAACTCCTCTTACCCCCCCCCCCCCCCCCCCCCCCCCCCCCCCCCGCGCCTGGCCCTTCACCCATAGAAAACCGCAAATTATTTAATAATGAGAAAGATTGACCCCATGCCGCACAATTACATTGCGAGACCAATGAATCATTCAACCAATAAAAATACAAATAAATACAACTCAAATTTACCTGAGTTCTACCCCAGCCGCTGACAACAAATTCACTCCTCGACTTCATTGCACGGCCTAGTGGAGCTATGTCTATTGGTTGTATGGTGTCTGTAAACTCTATGGGATCCACAGTCCTCATAACAGCCACATCCTTGTCAAACGCTGGGTTGTCATACTCCGGGTGTGGTATGACTTCAGCAATTGGTATTATAGTACCATTTGTCCTCCAAGAACTGCCAGCCCTGAGAACCACTGTTGTGGGATCGACACTGAAATACATAAATAATAGATATTAGCTAAATTCTTAAATGATTTAATTGCTTGTAATAAAACTTAAGCAGTGATGGCCTCGAGGTTTAGGCGCGCGGTCGAGAATTTCAGCGGTCGCAGGTTCAAACCCCAGGCACATACCCCTGACTTTTCCAAGTTATGTGTGTATCCACAATGAATTATCACTTGCTTTAACGGTGAAGGAAAACATCGTGATAAAACCTGCACGCCTAAAAGTTCTTAGGAATTTCTTAGGTGTGTAGTCCGCCAACCCGCACTAGGCCAGCGTGGTGGACTAAGGCCTAAACCCTCTCAGTTGTAGAGGAGGCCCGTGCCCAGCAGTGGGACGTATTTGGGCTGATGATGATGAATAAAACTTAAAAGTTTGGTTATTGTAGAAGAAGCATTAAAGTAGAATATATGCAGTAAATATGAAAGCGCTGAGGAACAGTACGTTGTGAAATTGATAGGCAAGGATGATATATGGATTGAAAGACGATGTTTGACCAAAACAAAATGAATGATGCATAAATGGTGTGAATGGATGAATGGTTATAGTTTTACGAAAGATATTTCTTGATCGGAAGTCTGTGGTGACGTTGGTACAGAACGTTCTAGGCCCACCTTTAAACAACCGATAGGTGAATTATTAAGGAAAGAACAAATAGAAAATTCTTCGAACAGAAGTGCATGCATGAAGAGACTAATGTGTAATTTAGGAATCGAAAGAGATGCGTTTGGACTGTACACTCTATAGTATCTCCCTACCTCAATAGGAGACAGATAGAGTCAGGCGTGAGGTTATAGATGTAAAAATGCAAATTTGCTCCACAGATAACCTAATAAGAAAGTTGATGGAATCATACATCATAAAATATTCATCGTCTAGAGAGTTTTAATAGATTCTTGTTATTGTTGTTACTTCTTCTAACTAGTACGCTTTAACCCTTTTCATAAAATTTAAATTAACGCTATTATTATACTAAACTTCTAGCTCAAGATCCATAGTTACTGTCTGTAGTATTTTAACATTGGACCATCTGTTTATAATGGCGCATCATCTAGCACCTTGATTTGTTTGGAGTGGTATAAATTGAACATGTTTATATTAAATTGTCTTATGTACCATTGACTTTATATGCGGGTACCCCTTACTTCGCGGAGCTGACAGTTAATTTAAAATCTAACATTCATAGTTGTTACTTCTGGATCTGTCTGAATCGTTTAGAATTTTAACCATTGGGCACTCTTCTTCTAACATTTATACCAAGCTTATACTCGCTTAAGAGGTGCATTTCTACATCCACGTTTCGCCAATAATATTTTATGTTTAGCGAGTGATGTAGCTAGTTTAGGCAGTGTCGGGGTGCTCGGATACGGGCACGTGGCGACAGCGGCTGGTGTTGCGTGCGTGGATGATGTATGCCGGATGATGATACAGGCGCAAGCGCAATGATAAGCATTAAGCAGTTTATAGCGTTTAATTGCACACACAGTATATTGATAATATTATAATAAATCTGTTTGGTTCTGTGGGTATAATGTATGTGTATTAGTATGAATATGTGTGGAGTGTAATTGTTAGTGTAATATTATATATAAAATATGTATATAATAAGTAAATATATTTTATAAATAAATTACACAAAATATAATATTATGTACGCCACATACATATGTAATAAGCTTTATGCCGTTTATGGGCACATTTTCTGACTCCGCATTGCTACTGAGAATTTTCTAATGAAAACTCAATAACACTTTGAACGAACGACCTCTAGATCACTCGTACACGCTTGTGCCCGGAAACCACGAGGGATATATTACTAATACTAATAGTTGTATTGACAAAATATACGTACTTTTGAGCGCAATGGGCTGCTGTCAAAATCCAGTCTTTGCTGCCGATGAATCCTCCGCAGAAGTAGCTCTGGTTGACAATAAACGACACTTGGTAGGGATGGTTGATGATCTCCGCCTCTTGGCCCCCGACGATCCTGTCGTCATTCACTATCGGCTCCCGCAGGAACTCCTCCAGGGTCGGGATGTTTGCGAAATCGAAGGCGAATACTGAAAATATGGAGTTAGAATAGACTCGATAACATTGTAATTGGGAAAGTATTTTTTTTTCTATGTGATACATTTACGTCTAACCCACAAAATCGATTAAAGATTTTAGGTATCGAGATACAGGAAACTTCAAAAGAGGACACGGGCTTTATACTTATTGTTAGTTAAATTAACGACAGACTTTAAATAACTCATAATTTTTAAACTGTTTTGAATGGTCAACTAAAAGAATTTAAAAATAGAGGACACAAAAGCAAGTATTATTTAGTTAAGATAAACTGATTATGTTTTTTTTATTATAAGTCTAAGGTTTATAAGTCTTATGAAATATATAAAATCTATCTCGTACAAACCCGTTGTTAAACAACATAATTAAGTGATCACTCAAATTTGCACATTTAGAAACATTTTTACCCTGGCACGGCAAAATGACCGCTATGAAAAAATGGTCATACCTTTCCAAATAGAGCGCCGACTAATGATAAACGATTACAACTATTACTAGTTGACACAAATATGCCGGCCAATGCGTATACTAACGTTTATTCATACATTTTTTGTGTTTAAACTATAAAATTATTAAAAAAGATCTCTCATATTTTTTAACATCGCGATAAAGGTAAGGTCGCAGTATCTTGCAAGTTGAAGCTCGCTTTCAGTAGGTCACGAGAGACACAATTTAGTGGAATGCCAATTTATAAATCATATCTTACTTTTTAAGTTAAGATTCTATCTCTAAAACTCTTTCCTAATTAAGGAATAACCAAGGGGTTTCTATCAACTTGATTTCGATTTCTAAAAAAATTTAATGTAATGCTTACCATTGATGAAAGAAAACAAAACACAACACAGAACAGCACGCATTGTTATCAATGTACCGACGTGTGGGTGTTACAGTGATCTATATATGAAAGGCTTTGAATATTTTATACAAATCACCCACATGGGCCGAGTCGAGGTTTCGTGTCATAACACCGGCAGCCGCGATAATGCGTTGAAGTGCTTTCGTACCCGCAACACAAGTAAACGAAAGGAGCATTACTTTCCTTCTAACTGACTTGGTACGAGCATTCGTAGCACATGTTATATAGTGCCTCTAATAAATTAAAAACTGTATACAAGATTTAAACCCAATAAAAGCCATTTCTAGACTCCTACTGTGATTTTTCCACGGATATGCGCTATAGAACTTTATTCTACCTGGGAATGGGACATTGGGTTCGGATTAGTCACATGTATACCGCGGCCGCGGGACTAACAAGGCAGTCGACGAAACTGTAATAGCAACCAATCACATTTTACTTTAAAGTTTGCTTTGGTTTAATTATTCGATTTCAAGATGTTTTGCTAGAACAAGTACCGTAGTAAAGATTGCAGTAACTTGCAAGTTGAAGCTCGCTTTCAGCAGGTCACGAGAAGCATAATTTAGTTGGATGCCAATTTATAAATCATATCTTCCTTTTAAAGTTGAATCTTAACTCTTTTCTAACTCCTTGGTTTCTAACACCTTGATTTTTAATTCTAAGTTGAAGTGAGCGGTTGAAAGGTTTCAGAAAAAAATCCTCGGTTGACTTAAGCTGCCCATCCCAATTCATGCCACGCGATCGACGTGGCCTTCGCAATGTTTTTGTTGCATGAAAAAATATATAACGGAGTAAAACCATATACTGAGAGCTACGTCATCGCTCTTGCATAAACAAGAATGACTCACGGGCGGTCGTCTCTCGGCGGTGTCGATAGCCCCCACTATTCGTCTATAAAAGGCCGCCCGCAGCAGCGGAGCGAGCATTCATCGGTCTACGCGCGGACAGTAAACATCCGATTTATTGGAAAATAAAAGGAACTTTGATTGAAGTTGATTGTTGAAATTACTTCTCAAAATGGATCCTCCAGTAATAACGATGTCACTGCTATTCTTAAACGATCCTGGGCTATCTGCCTCGTCAGTAATTGTGAAGTTTACTAAAGAAAGCTCAAAGTATGAGTTATCACCATAAACCAACAGTTGTGACGTCGGCAATGTGACGTCACACATCTTAAAGTTACTTCGAAGCGACACCTGCTCCAATATATATATTTACTACGTGACATGAACTAATTCTCCAAACAAAGTGGTATTTTCACCGCCGATATAATGTGGTTTTACCTAAGAAAATCTACCCGGCGAAACAAACTCAGCGGGCTTTCTATACTAATGGAATCTAGACGATACGACCCAATTATGAGGAGATCCATATCCACACTAAGCAGACTGGCTTCTGTTACAACAGTAAAAACTTTTTTCCAAACTAGCTAGGCAGTGTAGTAGCCCTTGGCCCTACTTTATGTGCTTCCAATAGTCAATTGGATGCATACAGCCTCATTTGAAAAAAAATACGAGAGAGAGAGAAAATGAATCTCTTTTTCTGTCTCTCTCTCTAGAGACAAAGAAAGGTATACTCAAAAACATTCGGCAAAACTACATATTAACATGGGTAACATTTTATGCTATTAATTTTACACATTATGTATTGACATTAAACCTATCATAATTCATTTGTATAATTTAATTAATAGCTAATTGGTACATTGACCACAAAGGAATGTTTCTGTGTACGACAACCTTTGTCATACGTATATTACTACTAATGAATTGGTTTACTAACATTAATATGTACATTTAATTAACTTTAATATGGGGTATGCCTATAATATATTAAGGTGGCAAAATATTTTTATCCTACCAAAACATTTCAAGCGTTACAATTTTATTTTTTTTTATGGGAAAGGAGGCAAACTGGCTAGTGAGCCACCTGATGTTAAGTGGTCAACACCGCCCATGGACACCCGCAATACCAGAGGAATCTACAATAAGTTTTTTTTTTCTGTTTATTTTTTCGGGGGTTTTTTCATAGATGAAAACGCCACTCCCATTATTGCATACAAATAAAATACAAAAAACGTAATCTAAAAACAATAACAAAGTTTTGGGGCAACTAATGTTCCCGCAATCTTAAACCTAAAATTATTAATTTATATAATATTCTAGCCTCGTCCGAACTCGGAGAGGCTAAGATGCTGTTATAAAAGCCTAAATCATAATAAGTTTTTAAAACGACAAATTCATTCTTAAACATCATTAGCCGAAATCACTGATAGAAACGAGTCCAAGCTTTTCTTCGCCGTAAAAATGCATTCACGAAGAAAAACATTTACCAAATGAAAATAGTTCTTCGAACTTCGTGGTATTTTATTCATATATTTTGTATTGACTGCCTCGTGGTCTGGCGGCACAAGTATGCGCCGTGCGATCTAGAGGTCCTGGGTTCGATTCCCGGGTCGGAAAATTTGTTGTTTCCATTAGGAAATTGTCAGTAGCAGCACGGAGTCTGGAATTGTGCACGAAAAACGGCAATAGGCTCGCTCCCTATTACGTGGGACTGATACTTACCTGGCGAAATGTGGGTGCAGAAATGCACCTCTACCTACCCCTTCGGGGAATATAGGCGTGAGTATATATACATACATATGTATATTTTGTATTGAATTTTCTAATAAATAGCCCTCACGAGATTCTATCTGGCCTAAAGTCCACTGCCTCAAAACACACGGCATCTAGAGTAATTAAATCCCATCCTTTTACCGAACGAAGCCTCATTTGATACAAAGAAAAATGAAGTACCTACTTGGGGCAATATGTTTTTGTTTCACTAGAACCCTGTAACGAACTAAAACGAAACGGCGATATTTTTTCTGTGTACTTATGTATACTGCAGTCAACCTTCGACTTTTCGAATTTATGTGTGTCATCATCATCAGCCCATATACGTCCCACTGCTGGGCACGGGCCTCCTCTACAACTGAGAGGGTTTAGGCCTTAGTCCACCACGCTGGCCTAGTGCGGGTTGGCGGACTACACACCTAAGAAATTCCTAAGAACTTTTAGGTGTGCAGGTTTTATCACGATGTTTTCCTTCACCGTTAAAGCAAGTGATAATTCATTGTGAATACACACATAACTTCGAAAATTCAGAGGTGTGTGCCTCGAGTTTGAACCTGCGACTGCCGAAATTCTCGACCGCGCGCCTAAACCTCGAGGCCATCACTGCTTTATGTGTGTATTCACAATGAATCAACACTTACTTTATGGTGAAGGAAAAACATCGGGAGTTAACTTGCACACCTAAACATTCTTTGGAATTTGTTTTGTGTCAATACTTTGGTCGTGACAAGTCAATCGTACCCTTTCATAAGGACACAGATCTTGATAACCGTTAGTGTTTAGTATTGCAGGCAATAGCCGATGGCCGCTGTACTACGTGCGAGGAATAACAACCTTGTCAGCCGCACTAGGCGTGACACACGACTAGCGTATTAAAAAAAAGTAAATTTTTGAATAACACTTTTTGAATTTGTTTTTCGAACACATTTCCGGACTCCGGCCTGCTCATGAGAATTTCATTATAGAAAAACTCGATAAATTGGCTAGATACCAGCTTGCGAAACGAGAGGCCGCGGGTACGATCCCCGCACCGAGACAAATGTTTGTGTGATCCACAAATATTTGTTTCGGGTCTGGGTGTTTGTGAGACCAAAAAGTCTCTCGTAGTTTCTGATACCCACGACACAGGACTTGTATCCTAGTGTGGGGTCAGAACTATGTATGTGACTGTTGGGTGTATTTATTTATTATTTTATAGATACCACCTTGCGAAACGAGAGGCCGCTGGTACGATCCCCACACCGAGACAAATGTTTGTATGATCCACAAGTATTTATTTCGGGTCTGGGTGTTTGTCCGCCAACCCGCACTAGGCCAGCGTGGTGGACTAAGGCCTAAACCCTCTCAATTGTAGAGGAGGCCCGTGCCCAGCAGTGGGACGTATATATATGGGCTGATGATGTTTGTGAAACCAAAAAGTCTCTCGTAGTTTCTGATACCCACGACCCAAGATTTGTATCTTAATGTGGGGTCAGAACTATGTATGTGACTGTTGGGTGTATTTATTATTGTGAATTTACATTACACACATAACTTCGATAAGTTAAATGTGTGTGCTTGGGGCTGGAACCAGCGACCGCCGAGATTCTCAACCGCGCGCTGAAACCTCGAGGCCATTACTACTTTACTTAAGGGGAACTTTTGAGTTATATTCAGTATTTATATTTAATTTCTGACATTTACCGTTGCAAAAACTACTTGAGAGTTGTAAAATAGATCCCTGCCTTATAGAAATTCTAGCTCTTTGTTATTTTGCTAGTGAGTGGCGACGTCTGGGTGACATGGGTTCGAATTCCGACTTAAATACGGTCTCATTTTAATTAAAACAGAATTTACACGCGGACTGAGTTAAATTGTCTCATTCCTTTATTTTGCTTAAAAACTCGCCTCATAGTTCACTAAATGAAGAATATACAGGTGTTAATAGACTTTGATCGAAAACTAGTACAGATAATAGTTATGGTGATAAGGAAACGTGTAAAAATAGTCGTGATGGCCTCGAGGTTTAGGCGCGCGGTCGAGAATCTCGACGGTCGCGGGTTCAAACCGCAGGCACACACCTGTGACTTTTCGAAGTAATGTGTGCATTCACAAATAATTATCACGTACTTTAACGGTGAAGAAAAACATCGTGATAAAACCTGCACACCTAAAAGTTCTTAGGAATTTCTTAAGTGTGTAGTCCGCCAACACGCACTAGGCCAGCGTGGTGGACTAAGGCCTAAACCCTCTCAATGTTAGAGGAGGCCCGTGCCCAGCAGTGGGACGTATTGACGCACACTTGTCCCACATGAAAACACACTGATAGCTGTCAATTATAGCCATTACATAAATGCGTTAGAACGCTGTGTTTGAAGTGAGCCTAAAATGATTTGTTAAGCGTTGACAGCTCTGAGTATTTGTTTAATTCATGTTATGTGTTTCTAAGTGAGGTGCAATATTCACCTTAACTTTCTCTAATAGAATTTATCTATTGTTAAGGAAAAACCAAACATAATGTTAACTGCCTCAAAGGGCCTCGTAGTCTCATGGCAACACTCGGTGCATGTGCGATCGATTCGGAGTTCAATTCCCAGGTTCCCGGGTTCAGACAAATGTAATTGGTATTCAACTAGAAGTCCTGGGTTCGTGTCCTGGGCGAGGCAACGTGTTTTAAGGTTTTTCTATTAGGAAATTCTCAGTAGCAGAACGGAGTCTGGATATGTGCCTAAAAAACGGCAATAGGCTTGCCCTCTGTTACGTGGGGCTGATACATACGTCGCGAAATGTGGGTGCAGAAATGTACCTCTGCCTACCCCTTCGAGAAAATATAGGCGTAACTGTGAATGTTGGTATGATACGAGTCCAAGTGGAGTTATCAGTTACCTGTGGGCTGTGATACAAGAATTAGATAAGAATTTCTTTAACAATCTCAAGTTTCTGATATTCGCAACATGATGGCGTAATATAGGTATATCTAACGGCGTAAAACCATATACTGAGAGCTACGTCATCGCTCTTGCATAAACAAGAATGACTCACGGGCGGTCGCCCCTCTGCGGTGTCGATTACCCCCACTATTCGTCTATAAAAGGCCGCCCGCTGCAGCGGAGCGGAGCATTCATCGGTCGACGCGCGGACAGCAAACATCCGATTTATTGGGAAATAAAAGGAACTTTGATTGAAGTTGATTGTTGAAATTACTTCTCAAAATGGATCCTCAACGATGTCACTGCTATTCTTAAACGATCCTGGGCTATCTGTCTCGTCAGTAATTGTGAAGTTTTACTAAAGAAAACTCAAAGTATGAGTTATCACCATAAACCAACAGTTGTGACGTCGGCAATGTGACGTCACACATCTTAGACACTTCCAAGCCTCACCTGCTCCGACATATAGCTATACAAATAAATAAAATTGGAGTGTCTGTTTGTTATATTGAAATAACCGCTTTTTAATAAATGCATATGGATAATAACGTTTTTTAAAAATTTTGTCTGTCTGTCTGTCTGTTTGTTCCGGCTAATCTCTGAAACGGGTGGACCAATATTAACGGGACTTTCACTGGCAGATAGCTGATGTAATAAGTAGTAACTTAGGGTACGTTTATTTTAGAAAAAAAAAGTTCGCCGGGTCAGCTAGTTCTTTATACAAAAACACTTAAATCTTGACAATAGAATGTTCAGTGTATCAGCGTAACAGATTTAAGTTAAGTCCAAAGGCTATGAAAATATACTCCCAAAAAAATAATTCAGAGTCACAACTCACAAGAATATGTAAGTGTGTATCAGTGGCAGCACTTCCATAGAAGCCCAAAGGCACAGATTGCCTTAAAAAATCGGAATAATAATCTTTAAGTTTTAAATCTTTATTTAAGAAAAACAATTTGACATATAAATGAGAATATCCCACAATAAACAATTAGGTATAAACTAGAACAGTACACAAATAATATGTCACGCTTTTGGGCTTCTATGAAAGTACCGATACTGGTGTGTATGTAGAGTTGCCACGTCGCCAAACCTAATATCCGGACAGTCCAGACGGTTTGGCCGGACATTTGGATAGAAAGGCCGGACACGCAATCAAAAAGCCCACCTATGGGCTTAATCCGGACGGTGGACGCCTGGCAACGCTATGTATATATATACTGGTATGTATGTACCATATAATAAAAAATTAGAGGTCCAACTCTGCGGCTTTAAAAATAATACTTATTTTCTTTTCAAACGATCTTTATTGCATCTCAAGACATGAGAACCATTTGAAGAGTGCCCGTGTTGGATCGATTCCAAATGGTTGATCAAGGGATTTATAACGTCATTTATTCTACAGTTATATTAAACTGTCTGTTGCTTGCAACTCCATATGCGAAATATTAGACTTCAAAGTGAATATTTTCTCCGTTTTATGACAATATTCATTGATGCTCTGCTCCTATTGGTCGTAGCGTGATGTTATTTATACAAGAAGATTTTTACAATTCCAACCATTAGTTCTTGAAATTAGCGCTTTTAACCATAAAAAATATTCGGCTTTATAATATTAATATATGCTAATGGAAAAAATTAAGGAATCAAAAAATAAATCCAAATTTTTGGACGATTTTCAACAGGCCGTAACTTCGATAGAAATGGTCGTGTTGTAGCTCCAACCGTCTAGATTTTGGATTAGAACATTAAAATTTTGTAGCGTCAGCGGTTTTTGAGTAATCTTAGAAAAACCAGCAACAAAACAAATCAAATGTTTTTTTTGCCTACGCGCGTCGAAAAAAATTAAATAAGGATCGGATACTTTGTTCATTTAGCTTTAATTTCTTTTTATGTGCGGGGATCAAACCCGCGGCTTCTTGTTCGCAAGCTGGTATTCGAGTATAACCAACTGCACAACGGGGCTGTCGCATATGCCATAGATTTTTTCACAACAGTATTTTTGTGTAAGATATAAGGTTAGTGTGTAAGGTGATGTTAAATTATGATTTTTAGTGTTTATTACTCGTAATTCCTTTAAGGCAATTAAAAATAAATCATCATTTTCCAAAAGGCCACCAATAGATCTTAATGACGTAATGGCTAATGCTCTTGATGAACTCTCAGACTCATTTGGAAGTCTTTCTGAAGGCTTTTAGACATATTACTAATCTTGTAATAGAAGTAAAAAATCCATTACAATTACGTTATATATTTACTTGTTTTATAAGTTGTGATGGCCTCGAGGTTTAGGCACGCGGTCGAGAATCTCGACGGTCGCGGGTTCAAACCTCAGGCACACACCACTGACTTTTCGAAGTTATGTGTGTATTCACAATGAATTATCACGTACTTTAACGGTGAAGGAAAACATCGTGATGAAACCTGCGCATCTAAAAGTTCTTAGGAATTTCTTAGTTGTGTAGTCCGCCAAACCGCACTAGGCCAGCGTGATGGACTAAGGCCTAATCCCTCTCAGTTCGTGGAGGAGGCTCGTGCCCAGCAGTGGGACGTATATGGGCTGATGATGTATGTTACTTGTTTTAGCCAGCTAACGATGCTCAGGGTTACAAGGTTGCGTTCGAATCTCGTTTGAAGCGCGTATATTCCGACAGCCCCGTGGCGCAGATGGTTAGACACCAGCTTGCGAAACGAGAGGCCGCGGGTTCGATCCCCGCACCGAGACAAATGTTTGTGTGATCCACAAATATTTGTTTCGGGTCAGGGTGTTTGTGAGACCGAAAAGTCTCTCGTAGTCTCTGATACCCACGACACAGGACTTGTATCCTAGTGTGGGGTCAGAACTATGTATGTGACTGTTGGGTGTATTTATATGCGCGTCATCTGCGCATTTAAAATACGTCGTGTGCTAGGGCCCTTAGATTTCGCAGAACTAAACAGTTTTGTTAGTATGTATATCGCGTTGTCCCCTCGAAAATGCTATGAGATACAGATATCAGTCTAGTCACTTCTAGTCACCATATTAGAAACTGTTCTATTTCACTACTTAAAATTTCTAAATAAATTTATATCTCACAATTTAGGTTATATTTTTTATAAAACATCAGAACGTAATGGACTCGAGGTTTAGGCGCGTGTTCGAGAATCGCGGCGGACGAGGGTTCACACCCCACGCGCTTACTTTAACGGTAGAGGAATACATCGTGAGGAAACCTACACCTAAAAGTTCCTAGGAACTTCTTAGGTGTGTAGTCCGCCAACCCACACCAGGCCAAAATGATGGGCTAAGGCCTAAGCCCTCTCAGTTTTAGAGGAGGCCCGTGTCCAGCAGTGGGATGTACCTATATGGGCTGATGATGATGATGATGATCAAAACGTCACATTACATATATTATTATTGTATTCATTAAGGATTAAAATAGTGATATAAATTAATATACATATTATAATTTCAGGTAAAGACTCAATTATCTCTAGCTTTTATTGCTTGACGTCATAATTCTGTCGATTATAAATGGTTAAGGTCATTGAAAATAACAAACCATGGGAACGAGGAAACATTACAAATTATTACAATTGCGAATTTGTCTGTTGGAGATTATTTGTGTTCTAATGTTTAAGATCATTTTAAAACTCGGGAAGATGACGGTGAGATAAACAAAAGAAAATCCAAAATTATAATGTTTAGAATAGAACTTTGTTATACTAAACACAGTCATCAGCTAGCTAGTACATAGTTCTTAACCCAGGAGGAACTTTTGTGTTATTAGAAACTACGAGAGACTTTTCGATCTCAGAAACACCGAAACCCGAAACAAGTATTTGTGGATCACACAAACATTTGTCACGGTGCGAGGATCGAACGCCTCTCGTTTTGCAAGCTGGTATCTAGCAACGGTGCCGTCGCAGAAGCCATAGACTTTTTCATAACAGTATTTTTTCCCCGGTTTAGCACGAGATTGCAATGACTATTAGAAACTACGAGAGTACACTCTCACAAAGACCCAGACCCTCAACAAATATTTGTGGATCACACAAACATTTTCCTCTGTGCAGCATTACAATTGTGGCGTCTCCTGTAATAGGCTGGTTATACAGCAAATGCGGCACGAGGGCTACCAAAGGCAATTTCGAATTCGAAAACAGAAAGAAAAAAAGAACTACAGATATAACTACAATACAGATCTACAGTAGTCTTTATATAAGATTTTTAAGTAAATCAAGAAACAGATAAAAGTAAAAAATATTTAACTTGAGTACTTTCTGCGTGTGTCGTACGTGATATGATCAATTATGAAAGTAATAATAGATATTAGGGAAAACTATCTAATATTTTACTCAGTCATGGCGAGCTGAAATCGATTAATGTAATATATGTGAATCCATAATCGATTTACTAAGCCAAATTGGTTTTAAATCTATTTAACACAACGTAACTATCCGGCGATCTACAACGCAACAAGAAATTCCTAAGAACTTTTAGGTGTGCAGGTTTTATCACGATGTTTTCTTTCACCGTTAAAGCAAGTGATGATTCATTGTGAATACACAAATAACTTCGAAAAGTCTGAGGTGTGTGCCTGTGTGGTTTGAACCTGCGACCGCCGAAATTCTCGACCGCGCGCCTAAACCTCAAGGCCATCCTTCTTACTATGCCGCGCCACCTGTGTGTGTGTGTGTGGTGGACTATACACATCAGAAATTCCTTGTCGAGATCTCTATAAGAAAAATTGCGCAGGTTTGCTCATCATGTTTTCTTCGCCGTTAAATTGCGTGATAATTAATTGCTAATACACACAATCATTGAAAAGCCAGAGGTATGAGCATGGAAATAGAATCGGCGAGTGCAATATTTTGTCCGTACCGTGCCCCTAAGCCTACAGGTCATCACGATCAATAAAAAAGTGAAGTAATACAAAAATGTATTCAAAATTCTGACTGCCTCGTGGTCTCGCGGTACGAGTATGTGCCGTGCGATCTTGAGGTCCTGGGTTCGATTCCCGGGTCGGGGAAAGTGATATTTGGTTTTTCCATTAGCAAATTCTCAGTAACAGCACGGAGTCTGGGAATGTGCCCGAAAAACGGCAATAGGCTCGCCCCCTATTACGTGGGACTGATACACGCGAAATGTGGGTGCAGAAATGCACCTCTGCCTACCCCTTCGGGGAATACAGGCGTGAGTTTATTTATGTATGTATTCAAAATTGATCCGTGCAACGTCCATAATTTTAAAAGCAATTACACGTCGTTCCACTTCAATCCCCATAAGAGTACAATACAAACATTTTAATTCGAACAATCAAGTTATTGTGCGGCAATTTTATAAATTGTTTCACTGTCATTTTGATGTGATATGGACGATGAAACATCTATTAATGCTAAATGATCCTCTAGTAATGACGGCCTCGAGGTTTAGGCGCGCGGTCGAGAACCTCGGCGGTGGGGTTTGAAACCCTAGGCACGCACTCTGACTTTTCGAAGTTATGTGTGTATTCACAATAAATCATCACGTATTTTAACGGTAAAGGAAAACTTCTTCATGAAACCAGCACACCTAAAACTTCTTAGGAATTTCTTAGGTGTGTAGTCCGCCAACCCGCACTAGGCCAGCGTGGTGGACTAAGGCGTAACCCCTCTCAGTTGTAGAGGAGGCCCGTGCCTAGCAGTGCACACACACACACACACACATACATACGCACTTTACTTTATATATATGTGCATATTATAAATATGTGAATTGTAGAGCGAACAGTCGGAAAATTGTATTTCAAGGTAGGCACGACACAGGCTGTGCCTAGTATGGTTATCATAGTATATAAGTTATTGTTGTAGCATGTTGACTTAATATGAATAAATATTGTTAGAAATGGGAATATTAATTGATTTTAACATAAAGATTTATTCGACCACGGATCGTAACAAACATAAATTTGACACAACATTTAACATGAATTTGAAATAACAAAATGTTAACATTAATGAGGGTGAATTTAAAACATAAGACAAGCGTTGACGTTCGGACAGAGCTTCCGCACTGTAAACCGGCCGATGAGTGAGTGCCGCCCGATGCTCAGCAGCGCCCGATATATACCTAGGCAGCCGACGTGTTGACGACCTCAGCTACCCCCGAAATATTTTTGCTCCTAATAATATTAATATTACATGATGAAGTCAATATATCCACAGGGCATGATTTATTATAAAATTTCGTCCAGAGAGGACTTGAAACTGGAGGTGACCAGAAAAGTCTTCGTGACAATTTTTTTGGTAATTCTTCAGGAACCGGGAACCTTCATTTTACCGGGATAATAAGCGAATAACTGCGTCCCATCTCTTCAATGCATCATAATATGCAGCAAAAAACGTTCGTATTTATAAAATTTGTTAAGGCTGCCACATCACCTGTCCACTTTCGTTTATCGCACAGATAATATATTTTACTAGCTGACCCGGCGAACTTCGTTCCGCCTAACAGTCGTATGTTTAATTATATTTTTTTATTATCATACCTGCTTTATTTCATTATTTTTTTTCTAAAATAAAAGATTTTTTCCAAAATAAACGTAGCCTAAGTTACTCCTTATTACATCAGCTATCTGCCAGTGAAAGTCCCGTTAAAATTGGTCTACCCGTTTCAGAGATTAGCAGGACCAATCAGACAGACAAAAATTGTAAAAAATGTTATTTTGGTATATGTACCGTGTATACGTCCATATGCATTTATAAAAAAGCGGTTATTTCAATATTACAAACAGACATTTCAACTTTGTTTATTTGTATATATTATAAATACGAGTACATGTTGTATGTAAAGAGAAGACGTACAACCATCCAATTATAAACGGACATTGGAATATGATCTCTTGCCCGCCTCACGTCACGCCCACGCGAGGCTCGCAACGTGGCATTGTTCTCGGGTAATAGAAAATGTTTGGGACGTCATTTTCACTTCCTACATGACGTCAACCCATTAGTGTTTTCTTCATCTAGCATTACATTGAATTGACGATTTTTAGCAGTAATTAGAGACTCCCGCGTGTTCTTGAGACAAAACAAGATGACCAGCGATTAGTTTTTACTTTTTTTAAATAATTGAATCACATATGTATCTGCCTCGTGGTCTCGCGGTACAAGTATGTGCCGAGCGATCGATAGAGGTCCTGGGTTCGATTCCCGGGTCGGGCAAAGTGTTATTGGGTTTTTCCATTAGGAAATTCTCAGTAGCAGCACGGAGTCTGGATTTGAGCCCGAAAAACGGCAACAGGCTCGCCCCATATTACGTGGGACTGATACATACCTGGCGAAATGTGGGTGCAGAAATGCACCTCTGCCTACCCCTTCGGGGATTACAGGCGTGAGTTTATTATGTATGTATGTATATGTATGTGTATTAATGCACCAATTTATCTCTCTGCATTACCCTAAGGTTGACTGGTAGATAATGCCTTAGGCATTAAGTCCGCCTTTATACATTCATTGTATGTATATAAAGCATAAACAAATAAATATAGAGGTTCCGGGTTCAATTCGGGCAAAGTTTTATTGGGTTTTCCATTAGGAAAGTCTGGATATGTGCCTGAAAATACAGAAGTACACACGTGGTGAAATGTGACTTCAAAAATTCACCTCTGCCTACCCCTTTGGGGAATATAGACGTGAGCTTATGTATGTCTCGTTTGTAATAAGAATGTAATACAACATTTTCGAGGTCTCTCTTATGTACTAATATCCTTTCATAATTCATCAACCTTAAGAAAACTGGTTAATTTAACTTTTACAACCGATCCTGCCTACTTTCAGGTGAACGATCTTGATTTATTTTCCGGGGCGCTGTAAAATTATTTCCCGTAAATCAAGTTTACCTTTGATTCAAGCGTAAAAAAGCAGTAAAAACTTTTTTGATGGGTGAGAAAATTCAATCTAAAGATTGTTTACACTTCTTATTAACTTTTATCAAAGCAATTTTAAGCAAAATCTACTCTACAAAAGACAAGTAAGTCTCAGCTCCGCGTTTTACAATATTTTTGTTAACGATATCATCATCATCATCACCCCGTATACGTCCCACTTCTGGGCAAGGGCCTCCTCTACAACTGAGAGGGTTTAGGCCTTAGTACACCCTGCTGGCCTAGTGCGGGTTCGCGGACTACACACCTAAGAAATTTATAAGGTGAAGAACTTTTAGGTGTGCAGGTTTCCTCGCGATGTTTTACTTCACCGTTAAAGTAATTGATAATTCATTATGAATACACACATAACTAACGATATGTAATTCCTTTATTTCCAGCATTCTCCTTTCATTTATTACTCAAACTGGATGTCCCTTTGTCCAACTTCTCTCTGGTAATATATCAGGTATGTCTGGTCCACTAGCTCGCACTAAGCCAGCAACCTAGCTAGCTACTCCACCAGAAATATATACCTAAGAATGGAATATTTCCTCCAAGTGTTGCCATATCTTGTAATCTAACGGATTCAAATCTGGACTGGAGGTGGGCCAGTCTTCGTGCCGGATGAAATCGATTTCTCACAGCAGTGGGACGTATTAGGGCTGATGATGATGACATAGATTATTTTAAATAGTCGGAAACGTGTGCCTGGGGTTTGAACCTACGACCGCCGAGGTTTTTAACTCGACTGCCCTTCTAAGCCTCGAGGCTATCACTACTATTCATAACTATATATTCATAATATTAGCATGGACTATTTGGATTCGTGACAAAAACCTGTTTACATCCACAAACAAATTATCCGAATTAATTAATGCTTTTTTATTATTTTTTGCATGTCAGGTTTATTGATTGGTACACATCGTTTACACACCTTTAACGCGGCATTGTATGTGAAAACAAAAAAGTGTTCGACAATTTAGAAAAAAAAAATGGTATCCCAATTAATTTATTGGAATCCAACCTCTTCAGCTGTGGAGGAGACCCGTGCCTAGCAATGGGTCGTTCAGGTATGGATTGATAAAAATAGATCGGGTATTGTTGATATTTTTAGGCCAGCCCGCCTATGTCCCATCGTTGGGTAAGGGCGGTACTTTTGAGAATAAGTTTTTTTTCTTTGCCTCGTGGTCTCGCGGTACAAGTATGTGCCGTGCGATCTTGAGGTCCTGGGTTCGATTCCCGGGTCGGGCAAAGTGTTATTGGGTTTTTCCATTAGAAAATTTTCAGTAACAGCACGGAGTCTGGGAATGTGCCCGAAAAACGGCAATAGGCTCGCCCCCTATTACGTGGGACTGATACATACCTGACGAAATGTGGGTGCAGAAATGCACCTCTGCCTACCCCTTCGGGGAATACAGGCGTGAGTTTATGTATGTATGTATGTGTTTTGTTTTACAAATGCTACAATTTACATCCAACATTAATACTTAAGAATATGCTAATGTTGCTCTGTTTCCTTTTTTTCTATTTGTAAATATATATGTACTTTTTTGTAAGTCATGTTATCCTCGAGGCTTGACGCGCTGTCGAGACAAAATCTGCGCGGTCGCAGCCTCAAACCGCAGGCACCTGAGACTTTCAAATAAATGTGTATTCACAACCAAATATCACGTACTTTAATGGTAAAGTAAAATATCGTGAGGTAACCTATTCTCCCTATTTTTTTAAGAATTTCTTAATTGTGTAGTCCGCCTACCCGCACTAGGCCAGCATGGATAAAAGCCTTACCCCTCTCAGTTCTACAGGAAGCCCGTGCCTAGCAGGGAGACGTACATATGTATATATTCATCAGCCCATATACGTCCTACTGCTGGGCACGGGCCTCCTCTACAGCTGAGAGGGTTTAGGCCTGAGTCCACCACGCTGGCCTAGTGTGGGTTGGCGGACTACACACCTAAGGAATTCCTAAGAACTTTTAGGTGTGCAGGTTTCATCACGATGTTTTCCTTCACCGTCAAAGCAAGTGATAATTCATTGTGAATACACACATAACTTCGAAAAGTCAGAGGTGTGTGCCTGGGGTTTGAACCTGCGACCGCCGAAATTTTCGACCGCGCGCCTAAACCTCGAGGCCATCACTACTATATGTATGTATGTGGGCCGATATTTTTTTTAATACTTTCAAGCAATTCCCTTGGTATCGTTTAATGGAATAATGTACACAGTTTAAATATAATACAAATAATGACCATTACATGATCGTGATAGCTTACCATGCGGATAATTATAGTTGAAACACACGTCAGTTCAGTGGGTTGTGATGTGAACACCGACCGCGTCACCGAACATCGTGGAGTGATAAAGTGTTTCTATTATTAATAGCATTCATTCATTCATTTTCTGCATATATTTATGCATCTGCGATTGTTAGAATCACAGAACAGTTAACAAAGACTTGAAAATAAATGTCAGCATGCCAAGCGTGCCAAACCTACGATTAGACTATCATAAGTTTCACACGGTCGCTTATTAGTAACTAGCTTTTGCCCGCGACTCCGTCCGCGTAGACTACCGGGTTGGGTTCAGAAAGAAAATAAGTTGTAGTCTATTTTATTCCACAGAGTCCCATTTATGTCCATACCAAAAATCGTTCACATCGGTCAAATGATTAAGGCGTGAAAGCATAACAGTCATATAGTTATTTTCTCATTTATAACATATAGCTTTTGCCCGCGACTCCGTCCGCATAGACTTCAGGGTTGGGTGCAGAAAGATAATAAGTAAATCTATTAAACGTCTCCCAAGTGCCCAAATTACACTTAATGAATTAAAAAAAAAAGTAACCTATGTCCCTTTTTATGTTTCCGTTTTTATCCATAACAAAAATCATCCAAATAACTCAAATATTTTAGGCGTGAAAGTATAACACAGTAACACTACTGTGTTACTGAAATAATAACACTACTATCGCATTGACAATGCTAAAATCAAAGGGTATATCCGTTGGGATCAGTGAAATCATTATTTAGATTACGAAGCGTGATGACTACCGAGCCTGCATTCGTTTGTAAATTTTAAACCAGATACAACCAAGGAGTTTAAAAATAAATTTCTGAACGCTCGCATACATTTTTGACAACTAATAAATATGTCACTCATTTTTCATTACTGGTTATTCTGCATTTTTAAAATGAAAAATACGCAATTGTTCGAATATTGTGGATATATGTTGTCGATTCAAAACCTTTATTTAAATACGTTCTTTAATTTGAGGGGACCATTAACCGTATTGACGGGATAAACATAAAATGTTTGACAGGAAATTAGGTAGAACAGTTTATATGAGAAAATGAAATTGTTGTTTTTACCATATTCCTCGTAATTTTAAAGATAGTTATATTATGCTGTCGCGGACTTTTTCGTAGGACTTATTAAGATAAAAATTTCTCTTATACATTATATACGTGTAAACTCTACAGTTTTTGCAGCGTACGCAAGAATAGCTCGCAGATGCAGTTTTTCCCGACTTACTTGACAATTATCGTTATATTTTGGACAATTCACACACTATCTTAAAAATATATAGCCTATGTGTTATTCTGATGTATAAGCTATATTATGTAAACTTTCATTGAAATCCATTCGGTAGATTTGCGTGAAAGAGCAACAAACATCCAGACATCCAGACATCCATACATCCAGACATCCATACATACAAACTTTCGCGTTTATAATATTAGTAAGATTCGGTTAGCGTGTAGTATCAAGACTTTTATAAACATGTGTGACAACCAACAGAAGCCCTCTATTATTGTTTGAAATCGTGGTGGAATGAATAGGTGACAGACAAGCGGCGACACACGTCCCCATACAAAATACTATATATTTCCCTTCTAATCTTATTCAGCTGTTCTGTGGTTAAAATATATTGAAACTAATACATACTTAACCTCACGCCGGTATTGAAAGTAATGTTAAAGAAAATATCTCGGAAACATATTTTTTCCGGGATTCAATACCATGTAAAGATAGTAAGGATCTTTTCTGTGTCTGTATTTAAACTCATCGAAATTTCTTTAGTAGATTAGACTGTAAGCGTAACAAACAAAATTACTTTTATATCATAAAAAATAAGTCGTGATGGCCTTGAGGTTTAGGTACGCAGTCGAGAATTTCGACGGTCGCGGGTTCAAACCCCAGGCACACACCTCTGACTTTTCGAAGTTATGTGTGTATTCACAATGAATTATCACGTATTTTAACGGTGAAGGAAAACATCGTGATGAAACCTGCACACTAAAAAGTTCTTAGGAATTTCTTAGGTGTGTAGTCCGCCAACCCGCACTAGGCCAGCGTGATGGACTAAGGCCTAAACCCTCTCAATGGTAGAGGAGGCCCGTGCCCAGCAGTGTGACGTATATGGGCTGATGATGATGATGATGAAAAAATCTTACGGGGTAAGTTGAAATCCTATGTAATGGTAGACATATTGCCGTTTTCAAAGAAAATCTGCCCCTCTAATAATATGTGAAATAAAACTAATAATACTTTGCTGACCTGCGAATTGAACCCAGGAACTTTGCACGCCGCATATTTTCGCCGCAGTACCTAAAAGTATTGTTATAACGGTTTGACTTAACCAAAAGTGGACTAAGGTGACAAAAATTGTTGCTACAACTTTTATTTTATACCTCACTCTGCACCAGCGCCTCTAGTGACAAATTTAAACACGGTAACCTCCATTGTTTCGCACTAATCAACACAATAGACCACGCTGGTCTTACCATCAGACGCTAGTTCGGTCACTTGTGTCGTACAATAAACAATTGTATAAATTATAATTTTGATTCTATTTACATATGTATATATATGTATGTATGTATATTTTATGTATTATTTTAACCATTTAACTATTTATGCACCTACCTTTTTTATCTCTGCATCACCCAGAGGTTGACTGTTAGAGAATGCCTTTGGCATTAAGTCCGTCTCTATACTTAATGTATAAAAAGTGTAAATAAAAAATAAATAAATAAATTATACAAAGAAATACTTACTTAAATGTCGCAACGACCTAAAGTGAGTCTTGGTATCCGACAATAAGACTCTCCACTTCGATCTGTCCTGCGCCATCTCCCGCCAATCCTCGACCTGGAGATTCCGCAAGTTCTTTTCGACGTCATTCTTCCAACGGCACCTGGGTCGTCCAACCGAGCGACAACCGTACGGACGATTCAGGTACGCCCGCTTCGCTACACGAAGCTCTTCCATTCCTTCCAAGTTTCCAAGCCAGCGAGTTCTTTGCGCTTTTGTGGAGTAGATATTTATATCTATATCAAAAGGCGAGACAAAATATATATGTGCCGTGCGATCTAGAGAACCTGGGTTCGATTCCCGGGTCGGGCAAAGTATTATTGGGTTTTTCCATTAGGAAATTCTCAGTAGCTGCACGGAGTCTGGATTTGTGCCCGAAAAACGGCAATAGGCTCGCTCCCTATTACGTGGGACTGATAAATACCTGGCGAAATGTGAGTGCAGTAATGCACCTCTGCCTACCCCTTCGGGGAATACAGGCGTGAGGTTATGTATGTGATAAAGATGACTTCACTTCTTTCTATTTCACTCTTTATATTTCTTCACACTTTATATTTCACTCTCCAAAGATATGTATGTATATAAATATCTTTGGAGAGTGAAATAGAGAATAATAATTCGAATCATAGGAACGTGTAAATTCGCAATTATAAAAATCACAGTTGCTGTGCCATTTCAAGTCAATTTGAATACAAAATTAGCACAAGAATAATGACATGCAATTTCCCATGGAAATAATGTATTAATTACTACAAAACAAAGGCCAGTACACACGTTTTTGCATCTGTCTACGTAAATGACATCCAACGATCACGTTGAAACTCTTGTTTAATTAAAAATACTATTCGTGTTTTTGGTAACAAATTCAATTAAATATACAATGTATAACTAAATCAAATATACTATACACCATCATCATTATCAGCCCAAATACGTCCCACTACTGGGCACGGGCCTCCTCTACAACTGAGAGGGTTTAGGCCTTAGTCCACCACGCTGGCCTAGTGCGGGTTGGCGGAAATATACTATACACAGCATATTTAATATCTATATACGTACGAAGTACTTAGGGAACATATGGCTGAGCTAAAACATCCTAAACGTCAAGGTAGATCTAAAAAAACAAAAAACATAGATAAATAAACACCCAACAGTCACATACTTATTTCTGAACCCACACTAAGATACAAGTCCTGTGTCGTGAGTATCAAAAACTAAGAGAACTCGCAAACACCCAGAGCCGAAACAAATATTAGTGGATCACACAAACATTTGTCTCGGTGCGGGGTTAGGAGGTTAGGACCCGCGGCCTCTCGTTTCGCAAGCTGGTTTCTAGCCAACCGAGTCATGGAGCTGTCAAGCGCTGAGTAGACGTCACTAGGAAATATATGAGAACCAATAGTCCTACTATTGAGCAGTGGTGGTACTTCCATAGAAGCCCAAAAGTTCAGCTAGCCTTACAAAATTCCGAATAATAATTTTCCAGCTTTAAATCTTTATTACCAAAAGCTATTTGACATATAAATGAGAATATTCCACCCCACAATAAATTATAAACTAGACATTACAAAATTAACGTGTAACACTTTTGAGCTTCAATGGAAGTACCGCCACTGTTATAGATGACTCCAGAGAAAGTGGAAAAGACTGAGTCGAAAGGCGGAACCTGGCTCTAGCCGGGTTCTGCCAGGTAGAAAGAAAATATATACATTCATGCCTGTTTTCCTGAAAAGGCAGAAAGCGGTATCTCATTTCTACACCTACGGTATCGCGAGCTATGTATGAAATATTTCGTACTAAGTGGTGACCGAAGATTCTCGTAATAGGCAGCTTATTTGACTCAGGTATTTACTGAGAATATACCCGTAACCCTTCTTTAGTTTTTGCTAGTAAAAAAAACACCCACAATATCAAGCATCGTAGTCAATAGGCAATAAGAATCTGCCATTTCGCGTTTCTAAAAATAAGCACGATGTTTAACATTTAATATTGGAATTCAAATGTTTAACTTAGTTGTTGTTTTGTTTCTATTCGTATTTGTAAAAGTTCATCAATATATTTTAGCAAATATATATTTAATCAATGATAATTCATTTTTTTAAATTTACACATTCGCTTTCTCGTTGTCTCGCGGTACAAGTATGTGCCGTGCGATCTTGAGGTCCTGGGTTCGATTCCCGGGTCGGGCAAAGTGATATTGGGTTTTTCCATTAGGAAATTCTCAGTAACAGCACGGAGTCTGGGAATGTGCCCGAAAAACGGCAATAGGCTCGCCCCCTATTACGTGGGACTGATACATACCTGGCAAAATGTGGGTGTAGAAATGCACCTCTGCTTACCCCATCAGGGAATACAGGCGTGAGTTTATGTATGTATGTATTTACACATAACTTCCAAAACCTGGACGGTCGCGTGTTTAAAACCCAGAGAGGCCTTTGACTTTCCAAAATGTGTATTCACAATTTTCACGTTCTTTAACGGCGAAGAAAACATCGTGAGGAAACCTGCTCACTTATAAGCTCTTAGGTGTGTAGTCCGCTAACCCGCATTAGGCCAGCGTAGTGGGCTAAGGCTTAACTTCTCTCAATTGCAGAGGAGGCCTTTGCCCAGCCGTGGGACGTACATGGTCTGATAAAACAGAAGTATAATTTGATTTCACTTCTGGTGAAGGTCGCGGGTCGTCACTGGATGCAGGCTGCCTCCAACAGGTCACTATGGAAGTCATTGGGGGAGGCCTATGTTCAGTAGTGGATTTCTAATCGCAACAACTCGTGACTTGCAGAATAATTTGACTATAAGTAATTTCCTATATTTTATAGCCAAGTACATATATGGGGCAATATGATTTTTTAAATATTTTGAAATTGCAAAAAAAGTTTCTTAATGTATAAAAAGTATGGCCTCTAATGGTCACAGCCATAGCCACAAGGTCAAATAGTTGAAACAATAATTGCATTATAATAACATGGAGTTATAATTATACACATTTACGTCACAGTTACAATTTATACAAAAAGTTTAAAATGACCGATTACAGGGGAATGGACCGCATTATGAAGCCTACGGGTTCGTCTCCAAAGTAAAATTCTACATACATACATACATAAACTCACGCCTGTATTCCCCGAAGGGGTAGGCAGAGGTGCATTTCTGCATAAGATTTCACCAGGTATGTACTATGTATCAGTCCCACGTAATAGGGCGAGCCTATTGCCGTTTTTGAGGCACATTTCCAGACTCCATGCTGCTACTGAGAATTTTCTAATGGAAAAACCCAACAACACTGCCCGACCCGGGTATCGAACCCGGGATCTCTAGATCGCACGGCACATACTTATGCCGCGAGACCACGAGGCGGATTAGATCTGTACTCTTATTATATTTGATCGGATTACCGTAATAACATGTTGTCTAACTTCAAGTCGTGATGGCCTCGAGGTTTGGGCACGCGGTCGAGAATCTCGACGGTCGTGGGTTCAAACCCCAGGCACACACCTCTGACTTTTCCAAGTTATGTGTGTATTCACAATGAATTATCACGTACTTTAACGGTGAAGGAAAACATCGTGATGAAACCTGCACACCTAAAAAAGTCTTAGAAATTTCTTAGGTGTGTAGTCCGCCAACCCGCACTAGGCCAGCGTGGTGGACTAAGCCCTAAACCCTCTCAATGGTAGAGGAGGCCCGTGCCCAGCAGTGGGACGTATATGGGCTGATGATGATGATAACCTCAATAGAGTTATTTTGATTTACTCACGATGTTTTCCTTCACAGTTATATTGTATTCATTTAGAACTCATACGTTACGTTGAAAGGTTAAAGGTGTATGCCTTGGCTTCCACCTACTACCTATCACTAACCTTGGTTTGTTGACAGCCTCTACGTCTCAGTGAACACAAGAATAATGCTTTATGGAATGTCCGGGGTTCATTCCTCTAATGGAGACAAAAAATTGTAGATTGCATAAACATTTTTGTTGTAATTTCTCTTTTATTTGGAGTTATATATGATTTTTTATAAATTATTTATTAATTATTTTTTATAAATTGTTTACAATTGAAGTTTGCTAAAAACATTAAAAAGCACATACTATATTATATATTATTTTCTATTATGCACACTTTCTCGTACACTTTTCTCTCTTCTTCATCATAAAAATCCTATAGATAGATAGAGATATAATTTTTCGGATATTTTTTTTTATTAAAACGTAGTAACCTTAAGAAGAATAAATAAATAAAAAAATACATTTAAGATCCACGACGTATTATCCTCAGCGACATTTGTACGCTTTAACCTTTATCGATTTATCCAAAACCGGTTAGTAACAAAAAAGCGGGAAAAAACAAAACAAGTTCGATACTATATAAAGTTTCTCAAAGTGGATTACGCGAACCTCTAGGGGTTCGCCATTCGACGTCAAGGGGTTCGCGACCAGATTTGTCCAAAAAAAATCCTAAAACTGACTCCATTTGCGACAAATAAGCACACCCATCACATTTTTGGCACTTTGTTTGGGTTCTTTCAAATGAAAACATTATTTTCTTCAACAGACAATTTTATTATTTTCTTCGCGGCGGGGCGGGGGGAGAATTAGTTAAGGCTTAAGGGGTTCGCTGTCACCTGTATCCGTGGAACCGAAAGTTTGAAAAACCCTGCTACAAGTATTACTATTTCTAATACAATCATTCATAAATTCTTGGTCACGGTTGTACCTACCTATACCTAAAGGAAAGTTAGTTTTTTAAGTTTTTTTTTTTTGTAATAATGTGTTGACTATTGCTTTTCATAGGACACATTTCGAATACTTGCTACTGTTGAGAATTTCCCAACAGAAAATCCTAATACTAGGTTTGCCAACCCAGGCACCATCTGGATCAACTGGGCATCAAACAATACAAACAAATATAATTGGACCAAATTAATTTTTGATATCATGATTATCTTTTACCGGTCAACGCAATTATTTACATCATATATAGGATGTATATATAGGCCATAAGCAGTGATGGCGTCGAGGTTTAGGCGCGCGGTCGAGAATTTCGGCGGTCGCAGGTTCAAACCCCAGGCACACACCTCTGACTTTTCGAAGTTATGTGTGTATTCACAATGAATTATCACTTGCTTTAACGGTGAAGTAAAACATCGTGATAAAACCTGCACACCTAATAGTTCTTAGGAATTTCTTAGGTGTGTATTCCGCCAACCCGCACTAGGCCAGCGTGGTGGACTAAGGCCTAAACCCTCTCAGTTGTATAGGAGGCCCGTGCCCAGCAGTGGGACGTATTGGGCTGATGATGATGATGATATATAGGTCACCTAATAACTGATACCTATAATAGATAATAATTATACCTACATAAATAAATATATCCAACAGCCTCATACATAGTTATAACCGTATAAAGTACTATGCCGTGGTTATCAGAAACTAATAGAGACTTTTCAGACCCAAAACAAAAATTATAGTGAATCACACAAACATTTGTCTCGGTGTGGGGATCGAACCCGTGTCCTCTCGTTTCGCAGGCTGGTTTCTAGCCAACTGCGCCACGGGACTGTCGTATGGTTCTAACTAATGAATATTACTAGATATATATCAAGCAATTAAACGCGAATATTTTATACGTGAGAAAAACGTTGTGACTGAGATTCCAAGTATTAATAATTTACGTTTAATAGATAATAAAGAGATATAACAAAAAAATTGCTGAAAACAACTTTTCGCCGCATGCTCACAGATTTTTTTCCGAGAATTTTTGCGAGATGCCTATATCAGTGTACATCTTTTACCTAATAATATCATTCAACGCATACCTTTCGGTTTGAGTTCTCGGTATTAGCTTTACCTCTGTAAATCGCAAATGTCACGTACAATGTAGCTAAAATGTTTTACATTCGGTATCTGCGCCATTGACATATCCATAAAACACACAAAACTTTATATAAAATACCATAAAATTCTCATAAAATTAATATAAATTGATTAATTGGTAACCTCAATGGAGTAGAGTCATCAAAAACAAGTTTTGGGTTTATAGACGAAATTCAGCAAATCTTAACGGAACTCCGGAGTCAAACGCTTGACAACGCTTGGCGTTTTTTCCTACATACATACATACTCTCAGTCCGCACAGTGTGTTCCAAGACCAATTAACCGCGTATTATGTGAGTGTTTGTTCGCGTCCATAAAACGTAAAAAAAAACTATAAGGAAATAAACTAGTGTTCGCTCAAAACTAGACAATCGGCTCAAAGTGATCAAATACGACGGACTTGTGGCGTGATCAATTTAATTATTTAATTTAGTTATTTCAGTTATGTTTTAACAGTCCGTCAGTGTGATTAAATTTTTGTTGGTAATTAATATTTTAAAAATGTTGGCGAAACATTCTAAGCTGTTTTTCACCGGGTCGGTTGTGTTTTTAATTGTGGCTATAGTATTGGCGTCATGGGGCTTTCCGAAGATCGTCGGCAATCAAATACAGAAGGTGAGTGCTCTCATATATTATTTAATTACCAATATAATATGTTTTACCTCTCGTCAAGTGTTTACGATAATATTAGCCAGAATAAAGAAATACGGCCTATTCTTTCGGGTTTCTAACTGGCTTCAAAATTAAATCCTCGAGGCTTCGTTTTACGATAACCAAGAACTAATTATTTGTAAAAATTTCCTGGAAATAACTGTGTCTCTTATTAATTTACCTTAAAATAATATACATAAATTTTATAAATCATTCTTTAAAACTGAAATGTTTGTATCAAATCGAAGTAATTTATCTGCTTATTTTTTTTTTATAAATTTATTTACTTTTTTTTTTTATCTGGCACGGCAAAGTGACTCCACTGTACCTGATGGTAAGCATTGATTTATCTTAACAATAAAAGATGCCTTGAGTTTTAATATAAGAGAAATATTCATAATATTTGATTTAAGATAGATAATAAGATACCTTTAGTGAATACAAATATAATTGATAATAATTTTGATGGTGCACGAAACGTTTTTAACTTTGAAATAAACTTGTTTACCTACAAGCGCCTCCCGCCTGCTTGAGACCGATAAGGCTGACAAAATGAGATGAATGTTCTATTAGTTGAGTTGTAGTGAAATTTAATGTTCTACATTATATTTACGATGTTTTACAAACAATTAATGTTATAGAAACGCCTTTTGTAAGTTCGCAAAATTTGGTTCTAAATAAAATAATTGCATAATTGTGTAAAATTACATATTTTATTGGAAAATGATTCTTCAAAAGGTTTGTACTTATATTGTAAGTGCGATAAAAATATTTTTATTCTAATATTAAGAGTGATGCGAACCCATAAGGAGTACGACATCCTTCCAGAAAAAATAATAAACACCATTAAATTCTAGTATTTTAATTACAGTAGAAACTTGATTACCGCACTAAGTGTTGTCGATATGTATTTGGTTAATCGAATGCATGAAGAAAACATACATACCTACATATGTAGTATATAATATTAGGTTTTTTTTTTTTTAAACAACTAATACACTTAGATATCAACGAAAATCAATGTTTATTAAGAAACCATTACATATTTTCATGTAATAAAATCTACGTATAATATGTTTACAAAATATATTTGGTAATTTGCATTTGATAATCATGAAATTAAAATAAATGAAAATAAAATATAGCAGTGATGGCCTCGAGGTTTAAGCGCGCACACACTTCTGACTTTTCGAAGTTATATGTATGTGTGAATTCACATTGAATTATCACTTGCTTTAACGGTAAAGGAAAACATCGTGATGAAACATGCAAACCTAAAATTTCTTCGGAATTTCTTAGGTATGTAGTCCGCCAACCCGCACTAGGCCAGCGTGGTGGACTAAGGCCCAAACCCACTCAGTTGTAGAGGAGGCCCGAGCCCAGCAGTGAGACGTATATGGGCTGATGATGATGAATGGGGGCAAGCCTATTGCCATTCTTCTGGTTTATTTCCAGACTCCGTGCTGCTATTAAGAATTTTCTTATGATAAAACCAATAACATTTTGCCTGACCCTGACCCGACTCTGATCACATGACACATGTGCCGCGACAACACGAAGCAGTCAATACTTTACACGAAACAAACTCATAATTTAGACATCACTGCCCTATCATTACTTTCCAATATACCTACTTTTCCATGCCAATAATAAGGTAACACAGCTAATAGTGATTATGTGCGAATATCAAGGTGCGTCTGGCCTCAAGTGCTAGGTAAATAATTTATTCGATTATACTTCGCGTTGCAATCTAGACGTAATTGCAGATAAGGCCTTCTGTGCAATGTCTAATAATGCACAAAGGATTAACGATTATATTAAGGGCCGCTTCCATAATATTTCTTATAAGGAATAGATTTTTAATTTGTGACTGCCTCGAGGTTTAAGCGCACGGTCGAGTCGAGTCAATACATTCGAAACGAGAGGCCGCGGGTTCGATCCCCGCACCGAGACAAATATTTGTGTGATCCACAAGAATTTGTTTCGGGTCTAGGTGTTTGTGAGACCGAAAAGTCTCTCGTAGATTCTGATATCCACGACACAAGACTAGTATCTTAATGTGGGGTCAGAACTATGTATGTGACTGTTGGGTGTATTTATTTATTTATTCTATTACAATTCCAACGTAGACAAGTCTTTACAATGATAAAAGTACGAAGGATGCTATTAAATTATGTTCAAGTCATCTGATAGTACCTATGGAAGGTAATATTAATGAGGCAACACGGACAGTTCTCAGTAAATATGCTTAGTTATGAGATAATTGATGAGACAAAGATATTTTATTAGACGTATGATCAATTATTTCCCTTGTTATAGACATTGTATGCGAAGAAAAAACTAGAAGCATTCTAACTAATATTGTAAGCGTGAATGCGAGTTTGTTTGGTACTTAGTCACTCCACAATCACTTTTGATAATTTTTGAATATCTGGGATCTTCGAAACTGTAGTAGGAAAAGTTTCTAAAATCCTGGAGAAGCTTGTAAATATCCTAAAAGGTTACTAAACGGAGATCGTGGGAATGTCCTCCGTTTCATTTATTAATTTAGTTTTAATTCCCTGTTGGATCGAATTGTCAAGTCAACTTAGTTGAAATCGCGATTAAAGGTTTTTTACTCTTGCACGACAACAACTACTGGCATAACAACACTGTAATTGATTACATAAATACATAACCACACGCCCGTATTCCCCGGAGGGGTAGACAGAGGTACAGTCCTACTCCCACATTTCGCTTATTATGTTTTCGTCCCACGTAATAGGGGACGAGCCTATTACTGTTTTTCGGGCACAATTCCAGAACCCGTGCTGCTAATGAGAATTACCTAATGAAAAAAACTAATAACACATTTTGCTGACACGGGAATCGAACCCAAGACCCCTAGATCGCACGGCACATACTCGTACTACAATTGATTGTAAACACAACGCTGAGATTCTCATCACTCGATACCCTCATATCAGCCTGCAGATGCTTCTTTACGCAACGCTCAAAACACCAAGACAATAGAAACACGTGGGCAGTTAATCTATTCCACAGCCTCGTGATGCATAGAATTGAATTTGTGACACTTATAACTCGAGTCATCATGGTAGTGACTTCAAAATAGTGGTTTTAGAAGTCAGCATTCGTATTTCTGTTTTGGAAAGGAGAGGGTAGGATAATGTTAAACTACTCTTCAAAGCATTCGCCATGGTAAAGACGTTAAAACACCCTGAGTGAGGTCCCAATGCAACTGCAAAGGCTCCAAGCGGTTTTAATGTTAATAATAACATCTTGTTGTGGAATAAGATAATTTGGAGTTGAGAATTTATTTAAAAACCCGTTTTGCAGGTAGTATAAATAACTTTACCTGCCTTAAATAAAAACTTCCATGACGTCAACGTAACAATATTTTTATGCACTCCTAAGGGACACATAATTTGCGATTTTACAATTCCGAATCAAAAAAAGTTGGGGCGAGTCATATTTTGGAAAACCTTATAGTCTCACGGTTTTATTTAAATGTATAATATATACTAAAGCATCAGGGCTTCTAAAGATCTCTACAAAATAATCGATGAGGAAAAAAATATATTTTAAACGAACGCACCTAATAATAAATGTTTTTGTGACATTGACATTAATCGATATTTTAATCACGAACCCTCGGCTCGTTAACAATATTAATATTACCTGTTTCATTCCTTGCAATATTTCCCAGAAATATTCTAATATGAACAAGAAAACAGACAGCCCCGTGCCCCGTGGCGCAGTTGGCTAGACACCAGCTTGCGGGACGAGAGGCCGCGGGTTCGATCCCCGCACCGAGACAAATGTTTGTGTGATCCATAAATATTTGTTTCGGGTCTGGGTGTTTGTGAGACCGAAAAGTCTCTCGTAGTTTCTGATACCCACGACACAGGACTTGTATCCTAGTGTGGGATCAGAACTATGTATGTGACTGTTGGGTGTATTCTATTCTATTATTCTATTAAAACCGTGTTCATTATTAGAGCCAAGTCGCGGTCAGTGACCGATATAGGTTGAGGGTTAGACTGGTAATATCAGCATTTCATAATATTGCATGTGGACCAAAAAAAAATACATTCTTACATATTCTGGAGCCAAATTTGGTCATAAATTCTTTCCGGAATCCTCGAGTTGTTTACTTTAATTGACGCTGCCAAAACACACGATGAAAGAATTGTTTTACTAATGCATATTAATTAATTGAGTAATCAAACAAAGAAGTGGCTTATTGTTGGAAAACAGATTGCCATGAAGCAGACACATCAAAAAAAAAAAAAATGCATATTAATGAATGTAGAACATAACAATAGTTAGTAGGAAGTCAAAGTCAAGTAAAATGAGAACAGATTACTACTAAAGTTGGCTTGACGTATCGGAAATCGCGTCCGAATTTCGCTTCATCAGACTCTTTTCTAGTAAAACTTTGTCTGTTTGATATCATACGATGTTACACTGTATGTAGGACTGGAGCACAATTACACACAACAAGTGGTTGCAAAACCGTTCGCTACTTCTTCGGGGAGACAAACGAGAGACTTTAAGTGTGTGCTAATTAACAAGACAAGTACCAGCAATCCAGTTAATCTCCACTGCGTTCAGTCTTGTGAATAGCATTGTCCATTTGTGCAATTATAGTCTAAATATGCTTAGCACAGTACTCCAGATAAACTTTCTTGTGAACTTTAGTTTTAGTACATTAAAATGCATATTGCATTACGTTCTCATCGTTCTGAGGAAACTTGACGTAATTAATTGTATACATTTGTCTTATAGCACGCGTAAGCAGCATGCAACATTATAAAATATTAATTGTTATAATCTTGAGAAACTAGATTTTATTACATTAGATAAGTCGTAGATACATTGATCTAAAGGTTGACCACTGTCGTACTAAAACCTATGTGAAACAAATCCACGTTTCTTTTGTGTGTCGAAAGCCTGTTATGCCTGTTTGTTAGATTCATATCCACGGGATAGCAACCGAATTACAGAAAATGTAAACTCCCACAAAAATTTCAGGACTCACAGAATGTCATAGGTATTCTCCAAGGCTGTTACACCATTTGGAATTCCATCTTACCAACAATGAGGTCCTAATAAATAGGTTTTAACACCTGTAAGTATTAATAAAAATATGAATACTGAAAGCATTTTGTCTTGTTCCAGAGCATCCAGCTCGAAAACACGTCAATGATGTACGAGAAATGGGTGAAGCTGCCGATGCCTCTCACGTTCAAAGTATACCTGTTCAACGTGACCAACACTGAAGATATTAACGATGGACAAAGCCCAAGGCTGCAGGAAATAGGGCCTTATGTTTACAAGTAAGTGATCACCAAGATACAAGCACAGCACACACTGGAAATGCTCAAATTAATGCCTCCGTGGCGCAGTTGGCCAGACACCAGGTTCAGGATCGAGATGCCAAGGCTTCGAATCCCGCACCGAGACAAATATGATCCACAAATAATTAGACCGCAAAGTCTCGTAGTTTCGGATGCCCACGACACAAGATACAAGATAAAAGATCTTTATATGGGGTCAAAACTATGAATGTGACTGTTGGATGTTTTTATTTAAAAAAAAGTGTAGAATGAATGCTTTGTAAAACAAGTTTATAATCCAAAACTGAGCCAAAAAAAGTATTCTTTTATTTTTATTAGTATGCAAAGTCAACCAAAGACTCCATTAAGAATGGGCTGAGATGTCTGGTGGCGACAAATCAGGACATGCAATTTGAATATTAAAGCGCGCTTTATTTTCATATATATACCTGGCTTAGAAATGGATTGGAGCTCCGTTCAAATTTATTCGCCCGTCATCCACTTTAAATTTTTTTCGCAAAATATATAGTGTTGAATAATTCAGGCAAGCTGCTCAAACTGTCGATCGCTAGTTTTAAGGTAAAAGGTGTTGTCGTTTTGTATAAACAGCTTCTGCCACCTTAAGTCGAGTTAACAGATCTTGTCAACCTTTCTCCGTACAATCTTTGGACCATATTGCAGTGTCGAATTTTGAAAACCCTTTCTAAGCGAGTACCAAGGTCTGTGTGCCAAATTTTTACGTCCGTTCAGTGGCTTGTGTGTCGATAGATCAGCAAGTCAATCAGTCAGTCTTTTATACATTTGCCTTTTATAACATACGTACAGATAAACACATACTCAGACTGACAAGGAAACCAGAGACCCAGAGAATCATAAAAAATAGAAAATAAATAATAGACAAAATAGACTTCAAGGAAAGAGCCTATATTTTCCTTAAAAGTCGGCAATACACCGATGGTTCCTCTGGTATTGTGGGTGTTCATAGCCGGTGTTCACCAATTAACATCAGGTGGCTCACTAGCTCGTGCCTCCTTATTTCATTAAAAAATCTCAGGTATTTCAAATAACCCCCACGAGAACAGTGTCGCCACTATCTAACCTAGTGTTGATCATCATGACATGTATATACATACATACATATACATATACATACATACATACAATACAAATAAATAAAATTGGAGTGTCTGTTTGTAATATTGAAATAACCGCTTTTTAATAAATGCATCCATATGCATTTATTAAAAACATGTATACATCCATATGTATACACGGTACATATACCAAACCACAAACGTTTTTTAAAATTTTTGTCTGTCTGTCTATTTGTTCCGGCTAATCTCTGAAACGGGTGGACCAATTTTAACGGGACTTTCAGTGGCAGATAGCTGATGTAATAAAGAATAACTTGGCAAAAAAAAACACTGTTAGCGGAACGAAGTTCGCCGGGTCAGCTAGTAGTATATATGTATGTATGTACATAGACAAGTGCAGCTTCAAACTATATCTATAAGATGAAGGTACGACCTGACAAAGATCAATGGACAAACTGCTTCCAATAGTTATTTTAGTCGTTCGAGGAATAACAATGAGGAAAATGTCGATATCACGACACATTACGTTATCGCCATGGTTGCTTATTCAACTAAATAATAAAACATAATTCATTGCAGTGACAAGAAATAAGAACTACGAAATGTAATGTTTCGATGTAAGAAATATTTTTTTTCATCTGGACCTATATTGAATGATTCGGTAGCTCATATACGTCCCACTGATGGTCACGAGCTTCCTCGTCAACTGAGATGGTTTAGGCCTTAGTCTACCACGCTGGCCTAATGTGGTTTGGCGGACACACACCTCGTTATTGGCATCTTATTTTTCATTTCAAACTTTAGTCAAAGTCTCATTTTACAATCGTAATCACAAATAAGCATCATCCACATGTATGGAATTGGCATAGCGGTATATAAAACCAAGTGATCATTTACGTCCGACAGCCCCGTGACGCAGTTGGCTAGACACCAGCTTGCGAAACGAGAAGCCGCGGGTTCGATGCCCGCACCGAGACAAATTTTCGTGTGATCCACAAATATTTGTTTCGGGTCTGGGTGTTTGTGAGACCGAAAAGTCTCTCGTAGTTTCTGATACCCACGACACAAGACTCGTATCTTAGTGTGGAGTCAGAACAATGTATGTATGTGACTGCTGGGTGTATTTATTATAATTATGTCAATTTCATGTATTTTTTATTAGTGATTACGATTATCGAATGTGGCTTTCTAGGCCCTCTGGTACATTTTATTCGCTCTGCCGTGCCAGTAAATAAAAAGAAAGTACCAAATAACAACCATGATACAAGTGCATACATATACAACCAAATTTTGTCTTCAGACAGTACCGTGAAAAGACAGTCCTTGGTTACGGACCCAACGACACCATCAAGTACATGCTGAAGAAGAACTTCGTCTTCGACCCTGAAACTTCAGGTGGCTTGACTGAAGATGACGACATCACTGTCATCAACTTCCCTTATATGGTAAGTTAACGTTATCTAATTCCACTAGTTTGAATTCTATGCCTCAATGATCTCGTGGTATTTGCAGTGTGCGAGGAGATCCAGAGCTTCCAAGGTTGATTCCCGAGTTGAGAATTTTAGATTTAGATTTCCTTTAGAAAATTCTTAGTAATACGGGGTCTTTAAATGTCAAAAATAGGCTATTAGCCTCGGTACCTATTATATTGCTTGTGTATGATGCTTGCAGCTTTATTGATAAACTAGCTGTGCCCGCGACTTCGTGCGCGCGGAAAATTATTATTTTTAATAAGACAATTTATAAACTAAAAGTAGCCTAAGTTACTCCCTATTACATCAGCTATCTGCCAGTGAAAGTCCCGTTAAAATTGGTCCACCCATTTCAGAGATTAGCCGGAACCAACAGACAGACAAAAATTGTAAAAAACGTTATTTTGGTATATGTACCGTGTATACATCCATATACATTTATTAAAAAGCGGTTATTTCAATATTACAAACAGACACTCCAATTTTATTTATTGGTATAGATATAGATTTGAAAAGTCAAAAATGTCTGCTTTGGACTCAACCCTGGGATCAGTAGTTTGGAAATCGAGTCCAAGTCCAGCTATCCAACTAGCGCTGACCTCAAACAATTATAAATCGTGGTTCTAATTTTATGGAATATCGTCTCATATAACCTACTTTTAGATAAATCAAAACGGGGAAATCGGGTATTGAACCTGTGACGTTTGACGACCGTTTCGAACCGTTAAGATAGGTCAACAACACGGCTAATTTCATATTTTGCGTATCTTTGCAAACAATAAACGTCAAATGTCATGTGTCACTTTAATGTTAAATGGCTTTTGTATACATAGTTGACTAAGAGACAAAAAAAAATCTACGAATATAAATCATTTAACATAATACGCTTATAATAGCGATGGGGAAACAGAATTTTGCGAGCTGTGATTCAAGTCCCACGCGAAAGAGACAGCCTATTATTGTTACCGGACATATTTCCGGACTCAACAAAATTATTGAGAATTTATTTATTTATGCTTTATATACATAAAAATGTATAAAGGTGGACTTAATGCCTAAGGCATTATCTACCAGTCAACCTTAGGGTGGTGCAGAGATACTTGAATAGGTGCATAAATATTGACGATACAAAATATATATTCGTATATTTAAATATATAAACAATAGACATATATACATAAATAATATATATAATTACACAACTATACATACAAAGATGCTTCTGACATTCGATTAAATAAAAGTTGCCGAACCTTTACTTTAAAAGAAAACCAGTTTGTCAACATCCTGATTTCTAAGAATTTCCTAACTAAAATGCCTAATAACACTATGCCCGACCCAGAATACGGACCAAATCTTGATCATATGCCACACATAGCCCCAGACCAACTGTTTGTTAAATTTCATCATCATCATCATCAGCCCATATACGTCCAACTGCTGGGCACGGGCCTCCTCTACAACTGAGAGGGTTTAGGCCTTAGTCCACCACGCTGGCCTAGAGCGGGTTGGCGGACTACACACCTAAGAAATTCCTAAGAACTTTCAGGTGTGCATGTTTTATCACGATGTTTTCCTTCACCGTTAAAGCAAGTGATAATTCATTGTGAATACACACATGACTTCGAAAAGTCAGAGGTGTGCGCCTGGGGTTTGAACCTGCGACCGCCGAGATTCTCGACCGCGCGCCTAAACCTCGAGGCCATCACTGCTGTATGTTAAATTTAGTAAATGATGTTCTTCAACCCTATACTTGTTGCTAGGCCGCTGTGCTCACCATACACGATATGATGCCGTCTGCTGTCTCCCTCGTCAACAAAGCATTGGAGCAATTCTTCACCAACCTGACTGATCCGTTCATGAGGGTGAAAGTGAGAGATGTACTCTTCGACGGAGTGTTTCTCAACTGTGATGGTGATAACCCTGCGTTGGGTGAGTATATTCATCATATAAATAAATACAACCAACATTACATGAACAGTTCTGACTCCATACTAAGACACTTTGTGACGAGTGTATCAAAAACTACATGAGACTTTTCGGTTTCACAAACATTCAGGCTTCAATATTTGTGGATAACACAAACTAGTCTAGTTGAGGACATTGGCGGTACTTCCAGAGAAGTCTAAATGCGTTACACGTTAATTGTGTAATGTCTCTTTTATAATTGTTTATTGTGGAGTCTGTATATTCTCAAATTACTTTTGTTAAATAAAGATTCAAAGCTTAAAGATTATTAATCGGAATTTTGAAAGGCAAACTGGGCTTTCAAACCCGCGGCCTCTCGTTTCACAAGCTGATTTTCGGTGTTATTAGACAGGGCGCGAAATTTATTTACTTAAATATTTTAGAGACGAAATGATTAAACGAAGAACTCTGAGCTAAACGTCAGAGCTGTATTTTTAATTACTGTAAAGAATTTTTCATTATTGTTACGCTCCTATTGATCATAGGTACGTTGCTTTTATGGATATATAAACTATTCAACAAAAAAACTACAACAGGTCACTATGGAAGTCATTAGGGGAGGCCTATGTTCAGCAGTGGACTTCCTTAGGCTGATAATGATGAATGATGATGATGATGATGAACACAAAAAGAGTTTTTAAATTTGTACCAGTAGTTCAGAAACTACTAACCTCAGGAGATTAGCGTGTTCAAACAAACAAACTGTTCAGTTATAATATAAATCAAAAGTTCCAAAGTATTTTGATGTCAAACAGGTCGAAAGCTAATTAAAAAAAATATTATTTTTATTATGATACTTAGATAGGTCACAAGAACATTGCAGGTCATTGTACTCGGTCAATATTTTTTTTTGCTGAATTGATTTTCCTTAAGGGGTAAATAAAAGTCAATTTTTAGTCTATTTTTAATTAACGAACGAACGAAGGAACATTATGCCGTTTTTATTTTTGTTTTTCGACGAGTAGAATAACAATTGACGCACCGGAGATCTTCGTTCATAGCACCTACTAACTCATGCCTGTATACCTAATGTAAAAACCTATGCGTTATACAAAAAAAAGTTTCAAATAAAAAAGATGGCAAATATTATTATCTACAATAATGATTTCTACAATTTTTGTCGTACGATGCGCGGTTCGTGAGATATTCGATAAAACGTGTTTTCCAAGATGGCGGCAGAAGTGAGCCCCTATGCTCTATATGGACAGCAACGCGCTTACTATCAGATGTAGTGTTGTCACTTTGTATTGCAAAAAAAACACAAATTTAATCCATTAGTTTCTTTTTATGTTGTTAGCAATTTAAATCTGCGATGGACGCCGACAAGCACGTACTACAAATAAATCATTGTACGCTAATATTAAACTTTGATGGAACAAGTTTTTTTTTTTATTACATCTGTGGTCGTTTTATTCTATGTCCTACAGCTAGGTACAAACGAACTTGTTCACATACACGGTACGCCTAAAGGGATAGGATAAAGTACATTTCACAAAACCAATTTGCTACTTCTTCGAGCCAAAATGGTTGAACAGATAAAAATATTGCATACACAAAATATAGCCAAGATTAGTAGACAGAAGACATAGGCTTCTATCGTGGAAAGGCGAAGACGTGAATGAAACCGCAGGCACACACCTCTGACCTTCTGAAGTTATGTGTGTATTCTCAATTAATTATCACTTACTTTAACGATGAAGGAAAACATCGTGAGGAAACCTGCACACCTAAAAAGTTCTTAGGAATCTCTTAGGTGTATACCCGCACTAGGCCAGCGTGGTGGACTAAGGCCTAATCCCTCTCAGATGTAAAGGAAGCCTTACTTATGAACGTTAATTAATTTATCTACTACTTAAGCATGCTTTGGTTTGCTCTATATTGACGTATGACGTTACAGAAAACGAGTCATTGCATGTTTTTATTTATTTATTTATTAGATTTGCCAACAGTTGTTTACAATAGATGGTTACATATGTTGTTACGTGCTACAAAAAATAATAATAAGATAAATGCAACAACTACTTAAAGGCAAATACCGCATGCACTAAACAATCTAACAAAAAGTTATAAAAAGTTCTTAATTGTAGTGAGTACATAAAAAAAAATTATAACAAACAATTAACACTATTAAAAATAATAATCATAATAATAATATTTAAAATTTAGAATTTGGAGCATATTGTGATTTAAAATAATACAGTTTTATTTATTAAAATTACAGTCAATATCCGAGAGATGCGCAAGAACTAGTTTATACAATGCAGCAGGCGAGGAAAGTTTACGTCAATGACATCACTTATACCATTTATTAGTTTGGAGAATCTTGTAAATGGAGAATTAGCGCCTCGTACCGTTCTTCTTATGTGTTTTAATGTTAATGTTTTTTGTTTTAATTTGTATAATTTGTGGTGTATATGTGTATATCTCGTTTACAACCCACGGCACGGTGGTATTTCTCATTTCTCGCATACCCTCAATGTCATGTTTTCAATAGTGTGGGAGTTTACGCCATACAATATTGACTTTTTATTGTAAAGTCTCATTGGTATATGTCTATTGTTCTATTCTTTGTTAATTATCGATACTTTAACACAGTTATTGTAGGTACACAACCACATTATACAACATTTATGTTCATCGAAGAACTTCAAAACCCTCCGCAAGTTCCATAGGATAGTGCTTGAAGTAATAAGATGATAAAATTATATGAAACAAGTAGGTAAATACAAACAGTCACATTCATAGCTCTAACAACACGCTAAATAACAATTGTGTCTTTCGTTCTAGAAACATTTATGGATTATACAAACAAAAACGGTGCGGGGGTCGAACCCGCCACCTCTCGTTTCGCAAACTGTTGAACCAACTACGCCACACATAACATATGTGCTTGTTAGGATAACATCAACATTTTAATTTTTTGTCGGGATTTTTTTTAACGCCAAGGGTTTTGTTATCACCTTGGCTAATACCTGCCTTAGTTACCGATCATGGTCTGAATACAGCCTGTATAATACATTTGATTGGCAGCCGTTCATAAATCCGAACATTGGTAAGACCCGTAGGAAAATTCCATCAGAGCTGTCCTTGCGCGTGATCCTTGCATGACCTTATTTCAACCCACATGGTCACGTGTCATGTAAAAATAAGAACAGGTTTAAAATAAAATTTGTTGAAAAATAAACCAGAATGTCAGGCAGGTCAAATGGTTATGGAGGAATAATTTTATAGTTTAATGTGTAAAATACACTTTATGCGTTTTACTACAAAGTAAATAAAGATCATGTTACGCTTAATATTTTATAGTAGACTATCTGTTGCATTTCCACCCATCTTTGACGCAATTCTGCATCACTATCAAAATGAAGAAAATTGTCGTGACATTGTTCAAAAGAGATTATTGTTAGAATTTCAGGGAACATTGTGAGAATCGGTTTCGAAAATCGACTAAATTTCAGTTTAAAGTCTAAATGAGAAAGCCAAATTGGCTGGTGTGAAGTGAGGTATTCTAAACAGAGCCAATAGCTCTGTTTAGACTCATAGCTTAGTAAATTAAAAGGCGCAAATACGGCATTTCGTGAAATATTGCTCTGATCTGTATACAGGCGTTTTAATAATTACTTGATACACTTGACTGCTCATAAAAAGATTGCCCTTACAGGGATTCTTCCACTTTAAAATAAATTCTGCACAACATGGGTAAAAAACATATCTCAATATATCCCTTCTGAGGTGCATTTTTATACATATGTACGGAGTAATATGTAGCACCAGTAACACGCCAGAATAGACGAGTTTAAAATTATGGCGCTAAACACTTTAGCTTTCCCAGTGCAAAAAATAACATTTTGTTTAACGTAAACCCTATAGCCTATAGCCTATAGACACGCACACACGGGCACACAACATACACACACACGGGCCGTCCCTACAACCACGGTAATAGTATCATACAGTAGTTTAACTCGGCCGCATTTTTGAATTAAATACCTACAGCCGCGCGGTACGTAAACATGCGATAGGGCTGCGAACCTGCAGTATTTTAATTCAATCAGCCTGCTTTGACTTTCTATCTATTTTTGTGATTGTTAATATTTTTTATTTTTATTTAAACTAATAAAATATTTTGTGAATGGAATAGGAAGTGTTCAATAAAAATGCATGTTATTTTTCGATTGGAAGATTTCATGCAACCAAAAACAGCACAATATATACTTGTCATATTAAATAGGCTCTTGCACTTATTTTGTATAAAAATCGCGCGGTTACTGCTTAAAATACAACACCGTCCGTTCGTGACCGCGGCATATTCGCGACTGCCTGCATGCCACCGCATGCCGCGATCGAAGCGCGTAGGTATAACTCGCGTTTCGCCCGTTTGTATGAAGTTAAACTACTGTATGATAATTATATTACCGTGCTACCCTCTCAGTTGTACTTACATATACAACTGAGAGGGTTTAGGCCTTAGTCCACCACGCTGGCCTACACACCTAATAAATTCCCGAGAACTTTTTTTAGGTATTCAGGTTTCCTCACGATAATTTCCTTCACAGTTAAAGTACGTGATAATTCATTGTGAAGACACACATATTATTCATTTAAATATGAACGCCCCGCACGGGGACAATTAAATTCTACAAATATTTGAGTCTGGGTGTTAGGCAACCGTAAAATCGTTCCTAGTTTCTATTACCCACGACACAAAACGTGTAATTTATTGTCAAAGCATATTTTTATGTGTAATAGTGTGAAATGTTGTCCTACACATCCTTTAAGAAGAAAACTGTAATTATACATGAGCACGAAATAGCTTCGACACGAGACCAGTCGGCCTTGACTCTTAGCCGAGATAAATGACGTCAAAAGTTTGATTGACGCAAAAAAACTTGACCGAGCAAATAATGTTTTGCAGTTTTTATAGTATAAGTAATATAAAAATATCTTAATATGTAATAATATATAATACCTTAGGAGGTTAAACGGGATAAAGATTTGGTTTCAAACCATAGAATCACCTAATAATGAAGAGACTTACATACATAGTAGTTATAGTCCTGCAAGCTAGAAAATTCAATTCTTTTTTACGTGGAGTAAGCCTCTCAGTTGTAGATGAGGCCTGTGCCCAGCAGTGGAATATATAGGCTGATGATGATGATTTTGACATGATTATTTAGGTTTGGTGTGTGCGAAGCTAAAGGCAGAAAGTCCTCCTACCATGCGACCGGCTGATGATGGAGTCAACGGATATTACTTCGCCATGTTTTCACATGTAAGTTGCTATTATTTAGGTTATAAGGTAACAAATTACTTCAACCAATCTGTAAAAAAATACTTTTTAAGCCCATTTTGTACACATTTGTGGTATTTGAATAAAGTTTTGTATCTTAAATGAGATATGGTACCTGTAAAATTTGTAAAACTACGGACGCCCTATGGCCAACGATTATAATGATCAATGAAATTAATATTAACTTTCCAAGACCCTAAGAAAAGTTTAGAGAGATAGATTTTATTTTTTTTGTATTTTTGTAAAAAATATCAAATATTAATAACCAACGAATGTGTTACAAAATTGAGCATAGTTTCCACTAATAAACATAAGCACAGGTATGAAAAAAGTAAACAACACCAATGTAAAGGTAACATAAACAAATAAAATAACATTACATTGTGAAAAAAACTTTTTTTTTTAATTATTTTTAAGAAGAAGTTTGTGTCGGAATTAAAAATCAATTTTCAACTAAAGATTTTATAACAGATGGTTTTAATCTACTGATAGGTGTGAAAAAAATGTCGATGTCAGAAACCTGCCTGTTATAGGTATATATTGCTTGCTATTTAGTTCAGACTTTAACTTACATGTATTTTCAGCTGAACAGGACCGAGACAGGCCCGTACGAAATGGTTCGGGGTACTGAGGACATCCGGAAACTGGGGAACATAGTGTCATATAAAGACAAGAAGGAGATGTCGATGTGGGGCGACGAGTACTGCGGCCGCATCAACGGCTCCGACTCCTCAATATTCCCTCCTATCGACGAGAACAACGTGCCTGAGAAATTGTACACCTTTGAACCTGATATTTGCAGGTGATTTGACGTTCCGCAAAAGCCAAGTTAGGAGAATAACTGACGTATGTCATGTCGTATGTCATGTACGTATGTCATGTATGTCTGAGGTGTATAGATGTTGAACACAGACAACCTAACCTATAGACTCCGCTTCTCTTAATTTTAATATGAAAACAAAATCGCTAAATCGTGGCGGGGTACGGGGGCAGTCGGCTAGTTTTCATTGGACGCTTCAAGACACTGATAACATTCTAGTGCGCACTAGAGATGGGATAAACTAATAATTATCGATAATCTACGAAGTTTATAGTATAAAGGAAAAATAAAAAAACATATTAATTTTCATATAAATTTTTAATACTTATAAGTTAAACAATCATCAAAGTCAAAGTCAAAGTCAAATTATCTTTATTCAAATAGACTTTTACAAGTTCTTTAGAATCGTCAATTTTACACTTTTTTTAAACTATTGCCGCTTCGCAACGTGTTATCGCTGTGGAGAAGAAACGGCAAGAAACTCTCTCAGCAACACGACATGTCATTTTTTCTTTAAAAAAATAGCAATATATGTTTTTTTCATTACATTATTTCAATTTTACATTATAAATGTCATAATGATACAAACTGTAGCAACAAAACAAAACTCCGATCAATTTACTTACTCCCAAGGCTTATTCATCATCATCAGCCCGAATACGTCCCACTGCTGGGCACGGGCCTCCTCTACAACTGAGAGGGTTTAGGCCTTAGTCCACCACGCTGGCCTAGTGCGGGTTGGCGGACTAAGGCTTATTATCTTCAATAAACTCTGAAATTTTATAGTATGCTTTTTTATAAAGCTTATCTTTAATTGATTTCTTAAATTTTGTCAAGGGAAACTCCCTAAGAGCCTTCGGAAGTTTGTTATAGAAGCGTATACATTTCCCCATAAAAGAGTTATTAACTTTCCGGAGACGAGAAAATAAATATTCGTTACGAAAGTAAATATTCATCAATTAAAAGTAAATATTATTTATCAACTATTGACTTCTGAAATGTATTAATTTTGTATAAACTCTCCTTATTGATTTTGATTCAGTTTTTTTTTTGTTAAATAAGCCAAACGTATGTCGATATATATATTAATTACGCATTTTATTAAATCAATCAAATGATTGACGTTTTCAGAGTCAAACTGATGGTGCAGTAAGTCGGGGAATAATTCTAGGTTTGCTAAAGAATTCAATGTTTTACAAGAAAGATACATTGGATAGCTCTTTGGTTTATTAAATTTCAAATTATTATTATTTATTCAGTTTCAAATAGAAAACGTCGAGATCTACCAACAATTCGGAAACAATCCCCAGTAAAATGTCGCGAACAAATAACGTGATTTTTTCCAGGAAACCAATTATCATCTCGTTTGGTAGCGTCAATCCATTTTTTTTTCACTTCAGGGCACTTGGGAAACCTTTTGAACAACAGACAAACAACGATATACAGTCTATAAAAATATCGATCTCATTATTATTTGTCGATAAAACAATAATTATATTGTGTCTCATTACTAGTCTGCGTGTCAAAGAAAGAGCGAGATAATGTTATATGAATTCAAATAAGAAAGAAAGAGATGCAAATACGACTTAAACGCCAGAATTTTTAATATTTTATTTTTAGTATATAGTTATTTTAGTGATTAATGAAAGAATAATAACTTACCTGTGAAATGTAATACGATCTTTTGCAAGACTAGTTGTTGTGCTGCTCTTTCCACAAAATTTCACTGAACAATACGGCATTATGACAGTTAATATTTTTAAAACAGGGACAATATTATGTCACTGCGACACTCGGCGGCGGAATGAGTCACGTTAAGGGGCGGGGCCGGCGGTTATGTCGTGTCAGGGCATAACGTCGGCGAAAGAATGTCCCCAGTAATGCGTCGTCTATAGGTTAGGTTGTCTGTGATGTTGAAGAAGCAAAAGAGGTGCGTCAGGAATGTAGCTTGTGGCACTCAATACGTCATGGGATTCAAGCGTGAATGTATCTATATAATTTTATACCGTCTCGTGGTGCCGCGGCTCAATTCAAAAATTAGCAGTTAATATTTTAAAGATAGTAAATAAGATTGATATTAAAAAAACGGCAATAGGCTCGCCCCCTATTACGTGGGACTGATAAATACCTGGCGAAATGTGGGTGCAGAAATGCACTGCTGCCTACCCCTTCGGGGAATACAGCGTGAGTTTATGTATGTATGTACGTAATTTTATGGCGTTTACATACATACACAATCATGTATTACCCAAGGGTTAGATGCTTTTCTCCATCCATGTTTCACCATTCGCAAGTTGATTATCCCAAGTTATGGATGAGCCTTTTGCAGTTTTTCGGAGAACCTGAAATCTGAACCTGAAATCTCTAGATAGCAAATACTTATTCTGTTTCTGGCCTTTATTTAAAATAATAATATATTCGAGCTACACACCCACTTTGTCTCCGTGAAGGGTTGAAGCCGCGGCCTCTGGTTCTGCCGGCTGACTTCTAAATAACTTCGCTACGGAGACTACTATTTGTAAAAAACCTTATTTGTTTATAGGAACATTGCAAAGCGATACACCATTCGAAACACTCTGTCGTATTTTGAAAGATGCGAAATTTCGCTTGCGTCTGTAAAGGCCCTAAAATTATATAGTACCTATTTAATGATTTTACTGAATGAAATAACTTTAGATGCCTAAAGACAGAAAAACCAAGATTTATTTTCTCACCACCTATGTACATTATACATATGTATATGCATATATTAATGTATTAATTTGGTAAATCAATTTAATATTAAAATACATTTATCGAAATGTATTATAATTTAGCACATTTGCAAGAATTGAAGGAGAAACAACTTTTTTTGTTCCTCTTTTGAGCTGAAATCAGTCTCCAGGATTTTTTCAGCTGAGTTTTGCGTCCAATGAAAGAACATTTAGCAAAATAAACCAAGAGATACATATGTACTCGTTTGTAGTTTAGTTGTTACACGGATGAGAATCCGATATTTCATCATCATCATTAGCCCAAATACGTCCCACTGCTGGGCACGGGCCTCCTCTACAACTGAGAGGGTTTAGGCCTTATCCGATATTTAATGCAATCAAATTTATTTTTCAAAATAATTGATCTACCTCTAATATTAAATACAATACTACTAAAAGTTATTCAATAAACGCTACCCATCAGATATGGACAAACAATACTCTTCGAAATTCTACTACAGTAGGACCTTTATATGTCGAACATTAAGGGAGACGCCAAAAAATTTTCGAATTATGGAGGATTTCGACTTAGGCGGATTTCGGATCGACGTAAAGAGGTTGAGATTATTTATTACACATTTTGAGTTGGAGACATTGCTATGTTCGATATACAGAGGTCCAATTAAATTTTTCGAATTATGAAGGAAAAATATGTATCAAAATGGCTTGGAGGGACTCACTAATAATTTCCACTAATAGAGGGTTGAGATTTTGAATAATGGAGGTTTGGTGTTTAAAGGGAACGGAAAAACATTTAGTCGAGATTTGTAGGTTTTCAACTTAACGGGGTTCTACTGTATTTAGAAACATGTGTATAGGAATTTCAATTTATTTCTAGGTCTTTGTACGCGAGTTTGGTGGGCAAGAGAACCCTCTTCAACATCAGCGCGTATTATTACGAAATATCCTCGTCGGCTCTCGCATCGAAGAGCGCTAACCCTGACAATAAATGTTTCTGCAAAAAGTAAGTATATTTTATGTCCTTCAGGCTATTTGTGTATGAACCCCTACATGAAATAGGCAAACATCCATACTAACAATACGAAAATACAACGTAATACGAAAGTAACTTTGCCTATTACGCCTAAACGCCTGGTATGGATGTAGGATCTTGGGGTCCTTCCCCAATTTATTTACATCATACATTCATAAACTCACGCCTGTATTCCCCGAAGGGGTAGTCAGAGGTGCATTTCTGCACCCACATTTCGCCAAGTATGTATCAGTCCCACGTAATAGGGGGCGAGCCTATTACCGTTTCTCGGGCACATTTCCAGACTCCGTGCTGTTACCGAGAATTTCCTAATGGAAAAACCCAATAACACTTTGCCCGACCCGGGAATCGAACCCAGGACCTCTAGATCGCACGGCACATACTTGTACCGCGAGACCACGAGGCAGTCAAGGTCAAGGCAGGCAATTTATTTAATTTTATAAAATTACGCCCGGACGAAGCCAGGCAGAGCTGTTACATAAAAACTGAAGAATTAAGCGAAAACAGTCTTGATATGGGTATTGAATGAAGAAAATAGAGAAAGTGAGGGTAAAAATTGCTGTCAATTCTAGCTAGCGCCAAGTATAACTATAATCCGGGTTCCATCGACACAAACTCAATCAAGATTATTGCAATGCAGAAAAAGTTGCTGTATATTAATGTCCTAATAGCAGCTAACAGCTGTTCACAAACTGCTCATATATTTTGTATAATATAAAGTCTTACGCCTGAGTCACTTTTCGATATAGGTACCTGTGCAACGAAATTTAACAACAATAAATTTAATTCAAATTAAGCAAATTGAAACCAAATTAAGGACGTGGCTTTAATCACTCTTCGTCATTAATCGAAAAAAGTGCGAATATACTGAGAAAAAATATATTTTTTTGAAATGGTATTTTTTTGTCAGAGCCACTCTGTCGTCAGCCCATATACGTCCCACTGCTGGGCACGGGCCTCCTCTGCAACTGAAAGGGTTTAGGCCTTAGTCCACCACGCTGGTCTAGTGCGGGTTCGCGGACTACACACCTAAGAAATTCCTAAGAACTTTTAGCTGTGCAGCTTTTATCACAATGTTTTCCTTCACCGTTAAAGTACGTGATAATTCTTTGTGAATGCACACATAACTTCGAAAAGTCAGAGGTGTGTGCCTGGGGTTTGAACCCGCGACTGTCGAGATTCTCGACTCACGACTTGCCATTCTGTAATTGTATGGAATACTACTGTCACTATCTCCTTGTTTTCGGTGAGTAGGATTTCTGGTCCAATTGGCTGCTAATGAAATATTAATATCTACGACTACGACTACTGAGAAACCCACTCAAGTATGTCGCGTTACGGAATCAGACTGTTTATTCCCTTAATTAATGGAGCTGTATGATGTGTGAAGCGGTGATGGCCTCGAGGTTTAGGCGCGCGGTCGAGAATTTCGGCGGTCGCAGGTTCAAACCCCACGCACACACCTCTGACTTTTCGAAGTTATGTGTGTATTCACTATTAATTATCACTTGCTTTAACGGTGAAGGAAAACATCGTGATAAAACCTGCACACCTAAAAAAAAGTTCTTAGAAATTTCTTAGGTGTGACTGTAGTCCGCCAACCCGCACTAGGCCAGCGTGGTGGACTAAGGCCTAAACCCTCTCAGTTGTAGAGGAGGCCCGTGCCCAGCAGTGGGACGTATTTGGGCTGATGATGATGATGATGATGTGTACATCAGTGAGAAATAAATTTAATATTTATCTTCAGTTGAACAGTAATGGAGTAAGAATTTAATTTAATTGCACGTCTTTACTCTGACAAAATGATCTTAAAAAATAATGTGCCTTGAAACCGAGTGTTACACAATTTTTTGTAAGCAATTCTCGGCTGGATACACCAACGGTATTCAGATTAGTTAAGATAAGTCATTGCCGTCAAATTCTAGATAACTGTGATGTATGGCGGAAACGTGTTTCACTGCATTTGATACTTATCATGTTTTCCTCACTGATAAGGCTATGAATGAGCTCTGTAAGAAGTAATTTGAAATCTCTGCTTTTCGGTATCTATATGTATAGTTTCAAATGTTTCGGGTCTGGGTTTTTGTGACCGTAAAGCCTGCTTCGTGGTCTCACGGCATAAGTATGTGTCGTGCGCTCTATAGATCCTGTTTTTCATTCTCGAGTCGGGCGAAGTGTTATTGGGTTTTTCCATTAGGAAATTCTCAATAGCAGCACGGAGTCTGGCACAAACACACGTACACATCGAACACAGCACGTCAACGTCACAGTTGTAGGATATGCATATAAATTTCAAAGTACTATCACGAACTTCTAAAATCATAGGTTATATGCTTAAATAGCCAAAAGAGTAAGCGGAGGTGGATTTCTGCAACCACGTTTCCTCAGATATTTCTTAATCCCACGAAGTCCGGAGAGAGCTTATAACATAACACTGCCAGATCCGAAAAACCCAACCTGAGATTCCTAGATCGCACAGAACATACTTGTCACGAGACCACAAGGCAGCACTACGATTAGTACTTACAATACACGACGATACTTCTTCTTCTAACTGTACGAAGCTGAGGAATCTTCCTACTTATTATAAATTCCCGATAAAACCACCTTTGTAAAACAATAAATTTATGCTACGAATATCCATATGAACAGAAAATGTCTAAAACTAATGAACATACTAAATTCGAACAGGATAAGGTAAGCTTGTAATTTTTTCGCAAATTTTTTTTATTATTGGTGTAAGCTATAGGTACATATATTTTTATTTTATCTATACACTTATATAATAGATATTGTTCACGTAATCACGAATAAACCATAAGCATTGTAAGAACCGACTCGTTAAATTGACTAGGTCGTCATGATTCTTCCGACTGACAAAAACTGAAAAACAGAATGAATATGAGAGATGTGCGTAAATGTTTTTTTCGGCAAAATAATTGAGGCCAGAGTAAAGGCAAATACTGGATTAATAAAGTTATTGATCTAATAACAGCTCCATAGTTTTGTTGTTGCTTTACACAAATAACTGACCAATTTGAACCACAAAACAATAATTATTGTTAATAGCCGTCAGGATAACCACAAATGGTTAATTGTGGAACTAGCATTATCTATTGTTCTATAAGTATTCGATAAGTAGTATCAAGTTACGAGAACTTGATTCCAATTGGTGTAATAAGCTTCAAAGCTAATTAAATTAGTGTTGATTACTGTATTGAGCAATCAAAATGGTTCTGGGAGATTAGTTTACAAGTAAACAATCTCCTATCAATAATTGCCTCGTTATTCCTGCGGTATTAGTGTGTATGGTACATCAAAAGAGCCCAGGTTCCAGTCCCAGGTCGGTAAAGTTGATTGAGGTCTTCCAAAAGGAAGTTCTGAATAGCTGTACGGACTCTGGAAATGAGTAAAAAAAAACAAGACTCTCGCCCATTATTAAGTGGAAATAAAAACACATAAACACATGATCTGCTGACGCCTGTATTCCCGAAAGGGTAGACAGAGGTGCATGTCTGTACCCACATTTCGCCTATTGTTTTTTCATCCCACGTAATAGGGGGCGAGCATTTTTCGGTCACAATTGCAGACTATACGCTGCTACTAAGAACTTCCTAACTTTGCCTGACCCGGAAATCGAGCCCTGGACCTCTAGATCGCACAGCACATACTTGTACCGTGAGACCACGAGGCAGTCATAAATTTGTCTTGTCTATAATATTGGCATAAAGAGCACGATTGCCTTTTCATATAAATCAATTCCATAAATTATTGTCTAAAATTGAGACTCTAAATCAACCGCTGCACTGCGCAGTCTGAAATAAATCAAAACAAGAAAAACTTTAGATGCATTATTTTATTCGTCTCGTAAAATAAATTTCTGACTCAGCCTTTTTTACCTTCTATATTCTTGTATTTGAGTTCAATAAAATTTTATTCTTTCAATTAAAAAAAACAAGCCAAGAAGATACATCGGCTTTCTGACAATTTATTGGTATTTTTGTATGATTACTTTTGCAAAATAATAAAGCGAAATGTAAACAATGTAACTTGTGAAATATTCACGGCACAAAAAAATATATCAGACAAAACCTAAGCATCTGGGACCAATTTGTTTAAATTACCATGAAAAATGAGCGCGCGTAATTGAGATATCTGTTCCTAAAATAAGGAATGATACAATTTGTGTAATGTGCTATTATAAAACGCTCAATATTTCAAGTCTAATTTCCAAGGAATTTACCACAACGCCCATTAGAGCTGTTTACATAAAAGATAAAGCAGAATAATGTATTAGTTACTCTTATGCTAAAACGATAGAACCACACCACGATATTAATGCAATGGGACCCTCCGAAGCAGATTTGCCTAGTGAGGAAACAATGTCAGAATATTACTTGTAGGACGACAATTAATTACAAATGTAAACATTCTATTTTTTGCTACCTTTCAAGTCCTTGTAAGTTTGTAATTGAAAAATAAATTTGAATTTGACCATCATTCAAGCTCACAAATGTCTCCATTATGACTTTCTGGGCCCTTCAAACATAGCTTGCAATAGCATCTCAGCAGTCTACCTTGACCGAGTGACGTGATATGGGGGTCGCTCCTACCATAAGATGCAGCATTATCACTTGGCTATGCCATTATTATTATAACATAGGTACCTACATAAGAGGGCCAGTTTCCGTGATCAGTACGCCTAGCAGGGAGCAGGTTGACATAGTTGCCTACTTTTAGATTAGATTAGTAGCCTTACCCTGTGTAAGTATCTAAAAAAAATACATTCCACAGCCACACACATAGTTCTCACGATTTAGGTCTTTTATGGTGGTATCGGAAGGTACAAGGGAATTTCTCTCAAACACATAGACGCCAAGCTTAAGGATTACCCAAAAATGTCTCTGTATTACGCCACAAGATATTTCACAAAGGCCTATTACAGTTTGATGATGGTATCATATTTATTTCAGAGACTGGAGCGCAAGTCATGACGGTTGCCTTCTCATGGGTGTGTTTAATCTGATGCCGTGCCAAGGGGCACCTGCCATCGCCTCTCTTCCTCACTTCTACCTCGCATCTGAGGAACTGTTGGAGTACTTCGAGGAAGGAGTAAAGCCTGATAAAGAGAAGCACAATACTTACGTTTATATGGACCCGGTAAGTAGATCTTTTCTATCCGCGTCATAAATCTATACAAATAAATAACATTGGAGTGTCTGTTTGTAATATTGAAATAACTGCTTTTTAATAAATGCATATGTATGTATACACGGTACATATACCAAAATATCGTTTTTTACAATTTTTGTCTGTCTGTCTGTCTGTTTGTTCCGGCTAATCTCTGAAACGGGTGGACCTATTTTAACAGGACTTTCACTGGCAGATAGCTGATGTAATAAGAAGTAACTTAGGCTAAAAAAATAGTTTAAAAAATTTAAGAATCGGCTATTAGGCAGAACGAAGTTCGCCGGGTCAGCTAGTATATACCTAATATGCTTTGTTTGTCAATTGCATCGAACGTGATTTGAAGTCTATTGGTCTTACGGCGCAAGTCTCGGTTGGGCCAAGTGTTTTTGGGGTTTCCATCAGAAAATTTTCAGTAGCAACAGGGAGTCTAGAAATATACCCGGAAAACGGCAATGAACTCACTCTCTATTACTTGGCACTTACAACACTTAGCGCGAAACATGGGTGCAGTAATGCACTTCTGCCTGTCTCTTAGAGGTACAGACGTCACATATGACGCCTAACCTCGAGGCTATTACTACTTTACTTTAATAGTAAGTAAAATAGTAATGGCCTCGAGGTTTAGGCACGTGGTCGAGAATATCGACGATCGCCGGTTCTAACCCCAGGCACACACCTTTGAGTTATCGAAGTTATATGTGTATTCACAAACAATTATCACGTACTTTAATGGTGAAGGAAAACATCGGGAGGAAACCTGCACCCCTAAAAGTTCTTAGGAATTTCTTAGGGGTGTAGTCCGCCAACCCGCACTAGGCCAACGTGGTGGACTAAGACCTTACCTCAGGTGTAGAGGAGACCCTTGCCCAGTATTGGAACATATATAGGCTGATGATGATGACACATGACTAAACATAGTAAACTATTCTATTGCTTAAAACCGTTGTTACAGGTTACCGGAGTTGTGCTGAAGGGAGCTAAACGACTGCAATTCAACATAGAGTTACGAAACATACCCAGAGTACCGCAACTTCAAGATGTTCCCACCGGATTGTTCCCAATGCTTTGGATTGAAGAGGTAAATAGGTTTTTAAACGTTGTCCGTACCTTTTCCACTTCCTTGGATGCATTTAAAAATAAGTTCTACAGGAAAGAGTATTCGAAATGAGATTGGCTTCTATTTTTCTGCAAGACATGCTCCATCGGGAAGAATCGAATAAAGCTCCATTAAGTTATTGCATAGTTAATCATGATGGAAGAAACAGGCAGAAATAAAATGGTTCACTTTGATAAACTTAAATGTAAAGATATTAGTTATTACATGTTGTGTACTGTTTTATAAAAATTAGAAAAAGATTTGACTTTCTGAGTACAATTACATTCCAATATAGTTTTTGTGCAGATAAAACTCTTCTAAACTAACTCCAGAACTCGCAGCAGATATTGGATGATAAAAAATAATCATTCAAATATGCTATGCAGATTTGTATAGATAGATTAATGGCGCATTACTAATCTTGTTAACACTATTAATTTAATTTTATTTGAAAATAAAGCCTGTATTCCCGAAAGTATAGGCAGGGGATTATTTTTATAACCCTGTTGTCCCACATAGAAGGGACTAGAGCAGTGGCGGTACTTAATTTTTTTTTTTTTTTTTTTTTATACTGGCACGGCAAAGTGACCCCATTGCACCTGATGGTAAGTGTAATGGAGTCCAGAAAAAGTGCCAACCAGCGAGAGATGATGATCTCCCGTTGGTCGACGCAATCATGCCGGCCGAAAACCTCTTCACCTATCTTGTGAAGAAGTTTGGGGGACTAATACCATGGTGAACAAAGGACCGACCGCGAGAAACCGGCCAAAAAATGCCGGCACGGTCATCCTTTCACCATGATTGAAGCCCCCCCGAAAACGTCTAGTTTGTGTAACGTCTAGTTTATAATTGTATATTATGGGGTCAGGATCTTCTCATTTTTATGTAAAATTGCTTTTATTAAACAAAGATTTAAAGATTTAAAATTATTTTTCGAAATTTTGTAAGACAAGCTGCCCAGCTGGGCTAGAGCTATTGTCGGTTTTTGACCATGTTTGCAAAATCTTTACTGTAACTGACAATTTCCTACGTAATTCTCATTAGCAGCATGGATTCTGAGAATATGCAGACAAACGTCTCTGCATCGCGTGAGACTATGATCGTCATTTCATAAGACTCTGCATACTTTTCCAACGATGTATCGTAAATATACCAAGGCCTAAGCCCTCTCAGTTGTAAAGAAGGCCAGTGCCCAGCAGTGGGACGTATATGGTCTGATGACAATCGTAAATATATGTCTGATTGATTTAGCAGTCAATTAATCACTACATTCTTTTCCAGAGCGCAGAAGTGCCGGATTCAATCCTACAGGAACTCAAGGACTCGCACAAGCTTCTTTCATACGTAGAAGCAGCGCGATGGGTCATTCTCGCGGCCGCCATAATAGTAGCGATTGTCGCCACGATAACCGTCGCTCGATCCACATCGCTTATTTCGTGGCCGCGCAACAGTAACTCTGTTAGTTTCATAATAGGTCCTATGGTTAACGATAACAAAGTTCGTTGATTTTGACTTTTGGAAAACATGGTGTTTTGTTGTAAATCCTAGAATTAAGTTAGTATTGGTAAGTTGGTGGTTCACTACACTGGATGTAGTTAAGTGTAAATTATGTGTACAGTTAGTTTAAATGTTTTTCCGTTTGAAAAATAAAGTCAATGTGATAAATATATTTTTTTGGTTTTCATTTTCAAGTGCAATGAATTTTAACTCCAACTTTTAACACGAGTCCTTGACTGAGTCACCGAAGTTCATTCTTTTTTTTTATGCTTCTTTTAACCATATTTACATATATTGGCCACAATTGTTGTGGGTAAAAATGGTTAACCATGATGTCATATTATCATAAAATAAAAAGCTTGCTCTTTCCCTAATTGTATGAAACAGACGAACTGTTTTGTGTTTGCGGTTTACAAAATACATACAACATAATAAAATAATATTATATTTTACTCGCGTTAGTATTGTATCCTCTCAGTTGTAGAGGAGGCCCGCGCCCAGCAGTTGGACAAATATGAGCTGATTATGACGATAATGAGATGAGTATAGAATTTTCCAACCGATGTTACGAGGAAAATTATCGCTTAGGGGCTGAAGATTTTTAATAGGAATAAAAAGTACTGTCTAACGTCCTGCATATCGCTAATTTTAATACTATTCTACTACTACATCAGCCCATATACGTCCCACTGCTGGGCACGGGCCTCCTCTACCATTGAGAGGGTTTAGGCCTTAGTCCACCACGCTGGCCTAGTGCGGGTTGGCGGACTACACACCTAAGAAATTCCTAAAAACTTTTAGGTGTGCAGGTTTCATCACGATGTTTTCCTTCACCGTTAAAGTACGTGATAATTCATTGTGAATACACACATAACTTCGAAAAGTCAGAGGTGTGTGCCTGAGGTTTGAACCCGCGACCGTCGATATTCTCGACCGCGTGCCTAAACCTCGAGGCCATCACGACTTATTTTTAATTTTAATACTAAATTCATGAAAATATGTACGAGTAAATAAAGGATAAAGAGATTAACTTAGAGTAATAAGTTATTATTTTTTAGTAATAAGCTGATAACTATAGGAGGCTATTCACAACGTTGCAAACATCTATTACAATAGGGATGTTGACAAAAATTTGGAACTGTTTTCATTTTATAGATAAGAACGTAAATATTACGAAAAAATATACTTAAATTTTTTATTCATAAATTTTAAATAAAAAAACGACTTTAATTAGTTTAGTGTTTAAATTTCGCGCCTAAACGCTCCAAGCTGTCACCTGGGCTTGATGACGTAACAGTGTATTAAATACAACAAACTGCTGTTAAACTAGGGATGAAACAATACCATTAAGGTATCGATACTTCTACTCAATACCGTATCGGTCGTCAAGTATCGATACTTACACGGTATCGGTCGGCAAATATCGATACTTACTCGTATCAAATCGTTTTTGGAAAATTTTGAATAAAAATCTTAAAATATAATAGTATTTTTTATCAATAAGTACAAAATTATAGGATTTTCAGCCCCGTGGCGCAGTTGGCTAGACACCAGCTTGCGAAACGAGAGGCCGCGGGTTCGATCCCCGCACCGAGACAAATGTTTGTGTGATTCGCAAATATTTGATTCGGCTCGGGTTGTTTGGGAGACCGAAAAGTCTCTCGTAGTTTCTTATACCCACGACACAAATCGGTTAAAAATATCTGCTGCTTCAAAATTAAGTTGCAAGATTTCATCCAAATAAACATACATACATACATTGCAAGTTAAATAAAAGCTTGTAAAAAGTGTAAAGTTCCGATTTATCGAATCGAAAAAAACATCGATGTTTTTTCAAAGTGGACAGTGGACCCCCCTAGGTTAGACAACTTGTCTGTGATTCTTCATACATTGTGATGTAACGCGCTCCGATTGGCGTTTGCAGTCACGTGATATTTGGAATTATTTTAAACATTTTTAATTATTTTTAATTAATTTATTACTCATATTTACATTTACAAAATATGATTTTCAGCATTCTAATATTCCCTGCTATGGCAAAAAAATAACTTTTCATACATTCGCTATTTATGTCAACATCCCTATTGTATGGTGCATTCGTTTAATTCGCGTCACACACAAAGTCTATAGTTGTAGCAGAATTTTACAACGATTATAATGAATGAGGTGAATAGATATTCTTTAAGTCTAAGACACAGATATACAGGGGCTAAAAGGGTACATATACACAACAGTAAAAAAACTTGTTTATTAAAGGACTATTCGCTGTCTGATCCTGTGCCGCGTCCGCTCGACTCGTTGTCAGAGTCTTTTGGTTCCTCTTCATTCTTCACTGCAATCTCGCCCACAGATTTGATGCACCTTATCGTGTATTTGTTGAAGTCGCATCTGAAATTAATTGTTAATTTTATGTTAGCATTTTTGCCATTATTAGAAAACAATGGCATGAAAATATTAGTCATAAAAAAAATACAACTCTATCAACACGAATTGATGGAATTATTATGGTCAAATCGTAGCCAGATATACAGATATAGACTGACACCAAAATGCATCTACTTCTGTAGGTAACCGTGACGGGTTTTACACATTATGTAGAAATAATATTGGAAATTAAAGGTACAGTTCTACCAACGAATTTGGCCTCAAGTATAATAGCAATAACTATCCGAAGGAAACGCAATCCGTTTTCTATGAGATACTAAACTCAAAACTATAGATACAAAAGAAAAATAGCATGTAAATTATATCCATTCAAAATCAATTGCCACCACAAAATTCAAGTCGTTTGATCGAATTTATTGAAAACCCTAAACTCCATTTCGATCCAAATCTCACCAATAAAACCCTTTGAAAGTTCCCGAAGCTATCAAGAAAGACAAGTTTTATAGCGCAGCCAGGCATAAAGTTAAGACCTTTAATGGAGATGGTTCGGCTTGTGATTCCACGTAAACTACTGACACTGGGTTGCGAGACTTAAGTTTCGACTACAAATGATTGCTTCTTCCAAGCGTTTATTGTTTGGGCTTAATCGTTTTAGTCTGGGATATGAAAATGGACTATAGGAGTGAATGAAGACATGACGGCTGATAGGGATGTTCGGAAGGATAAAACATACTGCGCCGACTCCAAATGAAATTGGGAACAGGGCAAGGAAATGATGATGATGATGATGATGAAACTAAGTTAGCGTCTCGGTTTGTAATAATAATTAATGATCTTGGCCAGCAAATCGACGATCCGGATCTTTAGAATTGAGATTATAACTGGTAGAGACATGACGTGGATGCTTCTTAGGAGTTGATAAATCTGCTTGATCTGATGGTATCACCACATACTCGTACCAATCGACATGATGCAATGATATGCGTTAGGTGAGTGAGATTGTCAAAGGCTTGTTTAGTAAGATATTTTTATCTGAATGGCAATCACCTTAAATCGGGATGAATACCTCCCATAGTCCTCCATGCATATAGGAAATGATTTGTGTACATTCGGTTACAAACACGGTGTCATAATAATGACGAAAGGTGATAGAAGGCAGTCAAAACTCAATTAAATCCGTGCTGTGTTTTGCCTTATGAGCTCAAGAAGAGGAATATGTCCAAAAGTTTTCACTATAATTAAATATGGTCCACTCTATTGCAATATTTGGAATATCTGCCAAGAATTATTACACACAAAGCAGTACATTTATGTAAATCTAGTATTGATAGTCACGTACAATCTCATTGGCATTTTGAATAAACAGAACTTGCATAAATGGCAAAGGCTCTTAATAATAATTAAATCGATTACGTTGAGAATACACACATTCCTGGCTGCATTTCGACGGGCGAACGTTCTGCGGTCTCGCAAAGACACTTTAATGAAGCGGCATTTAATTTCGAAATACGTGTAGCATAAATCAGAAACAAGGGGATTAAAAGGGGATAATATGTCATTAAAATATTAATAATGGCACAGCAGTGTTGTAAGCACAGTGCTGAACAAAGACAGAATCAAGCTGTGAAAGAATTATATATATATATAGCATGCCGGTGTGATGAAGTCTTCTTTATCACCATATCTATTTAATAATCCGACAACTTACTGCCTCGTGGTCTCGCGGTACAAGTATGTGCCGTGCGATCTAGAGGTCCTGGGTTCGATTCCCGGGTCGGGCAAAGTGTTATTGGGTTTTTCCTTTAGGAAATTCTCAGTAACAGCTCGGAGTCTGGAAAAGTGCCCGAAAAACGGCAATAAGCTCGCCCCCTATTACGTGGGACTGATACATACCTGGCGAAATGTGGGTGCAGAAATGTACCTCTGCCTACCCCTTCGGGGAATACAGGCGTGAGTTTATGTATGTATGTAACTTCATGGTTTTGCTATGACCCTAGGCGGTAGTGACTTCGAAGTTGTGGCATCACGAACAATCATCATGAATTAGAGAAACTCGAATGAGGTTAGTAGATTATAAAGCATTCAAAATGATACCTAGAGTAAAACATTCTGAACAAGGCAATAATAGCCCAACGCAACTGCAATCATAATATAAGCATGTCACCATGTCATCCAGGGTAAGTGATCACAGTCGCCTTTTAACTCCCATAAATATTGTAGTGTTTGTATACTAGTCTCGGGAACACGGGTAGTGGGGGCCAGTCTGGTGCGAGCCGGTGGCGAGAGCGGACGTGTTACCCTGACTGCTGGTGACGTAACGAGCCAATACTTAACCCTTGTGAAGGCACGAGTACTACAATCATATAATGAATGATTATAGGCACTTTGCCGACCTTTGGGCTTGGATGAGACTAAATCGTCAACAAAGCTTCACGTCAGTTATCTATAAGACATTAGTACCACCATGACGAAACCAGTTTTTTTACATATTATTACGAAATGACTAGAATGATTTGCTACCTTAACCGTTTTTTTTTTTCAATAACCCTTACACGTCTTACTACTTATGCCTACTATAGTAGAACCTATAGGTCTTAGTTCTAAACTTTTCAGACAATGTGAATCCCATAATCAGGACAAAACTGCCTTTCATTTAGGTGAACTGTGATATTCATGCCATGATAATATAAACACTACGCTCAAATGCGGACAGTATCTACCCTAAATCATCATCTTCATCATCATCAGCCCATATACGTCCCACTGCTGGGCACGGGCTTCCTCTACAACTGAGAGGGTTTAGGTCTTAGTCCACCACGCTGGCCTAGTGCGGGTTGGCTGACTACACACCTAAGAAATTCCTGAGAACTTTTAGGTGTGCAGGTTTCATCACGATGTTTTCCTTCACAGTTAAAGTACGTGATAATTCTTTGTGAATGCACACATAATTTCGAAAATTCAGAGGTGTGTGCCTGGGGTTTGAACCCGCGACCGTCGAGATTCTCGACCGCGTGCCTAAGCCTTGAGGCCATCACGACTTAACGGCCATCACGACTTAACCTAAATAGATGCCTGCAAAGCCGTAAGATCCTATAATGTCGCAGTAACTTCCAGCCGCGGCGTGGGTGTTCCTAGTAACTCAACATTGTCTCAAAATCACCCACATCCATTAAAAGAACAGCACGTGCACGCAAACTGCTTCAAGTGCAACCGGCACAAATTTGTATTTGATGTAGTTTTGATGTACGAATAAATAACCATCGCTAGTGTTTTGAAATCATTTATTTTGTTTTGACGTTATCCAATATCATATTATATTGAAGCTACTAGGAATTGTATCATGAGCTTAGAAAACACTGATGAACTACCAAATAGAAAAATGACTTGTATCTAATAAGTTCAATAAATCCGCAAATCTTGTCTTTGAAAGACTTTTTAACACAATTTATTTGCAAGTCTCTTTAACCGACTTCTAAAAGGAGTTTTCCAATTCATCATAATATTTTTTTAATGTACAGTAGCTAGCTATGAGTCGTGATGGCCTCGAGGTTGAGACACGTGGTCGTGATACACGACGGTCGCGAGTTCAAACCCCAGCCACACACATCTAAATTTCGAAGTTATGTATCTATTCACAAAGAAATATCACGTACTTTAACGGTGAAGGAAAACATCGTGAGGAAACCTGCACACCTAAAAGTTCTTGGGAATTTCTTAGGTGTGTAGTCCGCCAACCCGCACTAGGCCAGCGTGGTGGACTAAGTCCTAAACCCTCTCAGTTGTAGAGGAGGCCCGTGCCCAGCAGTGAGACGTATATGGGCTGATGATGATGGACAGTAGCTAATCAACAATATATATAATAGAACAATAGCGTAACATTATTTTGATCTGGATGTTAAAGAATTATTATTATATTGATGACCAATTAGCATTGCATAATATTATTTTTATATAAAGCAGAGGAGTGCAAAATGTACCCAGCTTTCAAAACCACACGCTGAGTTGAAGCGGATAAACGGAACGGAACGACCGAGGGAATGTCAAAGCAATCGGTGATTTACAATATTATTATTTTCATATTAATTCCATTCAATTGCTTTATACTTTTAATTAAAAAAAATAGACTGCCTTGTGGTCTTGCGGCACGGTGGTAAGCCGTGCCATCTAAAGGATGGATCCCTATGTCGGCGAAGTGTTAATGACATGTTCCGTAAAAACGACAAAAGGCTACTACGTGGGACTTAAAACAATAGGCGAAATGTTGCAGCAACGCACCTCTACAGGCCTCTTCTGGAGTTACAAGCGTGATGTTCGTACGTTCAAAATAAGATATTTCCTAAAACAGCAATGTAAAGCGCGTAAACGTCATCGCAGCGCGCCATGTCATTGACCGCTGCAATCAGCTGATCTTTCATTTAAGTTACATAACGTTACGTCAAAAAATATGCTTAGAAAAACTTTGACTACACCATTTTATTGACACTTTATTCCATCCTATGGTTTCCTGTAAGCGGTTGCCTTGAGCGATAAGGTCGCTATTTGTTCTGTGATTTTAGAAATAAAATATTAGTAACTTTGTATAATTTGTGCATATTATTTTAATGTACAATAACAATTATTTAAATAAATGAATGGTTACTTTTATGTTTAATGAATAAAATATTTAAACTTCTTCATTCCCAGATATTAGGTTTCCTAGACGTTACGCTCTCACTACATCGTGACCGGAAATAAATATAGTGCTACTCAAATTGTGTCGGTGCGGGATTCGAACTAGCGTTCTTTCGTTTAACAGCCACTTTCTAAATAACAACGCGAACTTGAAGCCTCTAATCGTAACTAGAATTTCCTGAAAATCGAAGCATCAAAAAGAAAATAGACCGAACGTTCTATGTTAATAACCCTCAAATTTCGTGCACGTTCTATTACCTATACCGAAATCTGCTTTCTGATTAAAGTTACCACATGAAAAAAGCCTGAAACTAAATTTTTCGTACCGTTGCATATGTTCAATGTTTTATTTTCATTCCATCAAACCTTGCCACAAATTTCTTAAAGAATTTACAGTTTCAGAAACATCCTCAAATAACGGAAACTTAACATAAAAGTATCCTGACATCATTGCCTCCTTAATTTCGTTGACACGAAAAAATATATAAACATAAGTCTTTAACTTCAACTTAATCTCTAGTATCTCTACCTTCAACCCTCTCAGTTGTAGGTAGAGGAGGCCTGTGCCTAGCAGTGGGACGTATATGGGCTGATGATGATGATAATCGTTTTTGAAAATAACGAAGGTCTGTTTCACATATTATGTAATTTCTCACGCCTGTATCACCAAAAAGGCAAACAGAAATGTTTCTAGGCACATCCATTTGGCTTATAAGAAGTAACAGTGGGCGAGCTTACTGTCGCTTATCAGGCACATACCCAGCTATGCTTTTGAGAGTATCCCTAAGCAAAATCCCCATAACATTGATCAGGCAATCGATAGCCCATACAAAGGAGCCCCAGATTAATAGTATCGAACTAAATTATCACCGAATTCTTTTTTTACCCACGTCCTTGCACATCACGCTAAATGGAGACACACGATAAAACACGAGACGCTCACGAGCTCCGTGATTGCGCAACACGACGCCAGTTGCTAAGGGACCGCGGTTCAATCTAACGTACATCATGTACAATCCAAATTTGGCAACGCCGCTAGGCAGTTACATAACTACTTAACCTGTTACACGCTGCTCCATTTGCAATATGACACGACTTAATTATTGATCCAGAAATTTGTAACGATTATTAGGACTAAAGTTCGGTCGAGGATCTCGGCGGTCACAGATTCAAACCCCAGGCACACAATTGTGACTTTTCGAAGTTATGTGTGTATTTACAATGTATTGGTGGACTACACATATGAAAGAATCCGGTATAGAAAGCCTGGTATACTATTCGGAAACCCACTGAAAGTAACAACGAAATGGTCTACTCTATCAAGATCTGAATCTATGCATAAATAATTTTCACTATTTTTTAGACTCACAACTAATACTCCTAAAGCTACAAGCAATATCACAAATAATAAAGTAAACAATCTTAAGTTATAAATTTCGTGTTTCATATTAAATCACTTCAAATAACACCCGGACAAGTAAATTTAATGTCCAATGAAGCACTTAAAAACTCCATTTAAGATATGCCTCGTCGCAAACTTGAATAAGAAATTACAGACGCCGTCTAGACGCCCTAGTTCCGGCCTCGAGAGCCGCGAGCCAAAAATGGTTGAACGGACGTGACCTAATACTGATTATCTGGGACACCTCATGTGGAATCTACGTAAAAATATCTCAATTCTATGATATTTAAATTTGCGTTACAGTTTTTAATCTAGAAATAGTATTTTATGTAATACTTTGATTTCGCGTGCCATAATTCTCGCGACGCGACACTTAAGAATCCGATTAAACTTATATTGAGACTTTTCTTCTAATAATTTTCACTACCAACATAGATTCTTTATTTCCAGTAAAGGCCCCATATTATGAGAGTGATTATAATTGGTAAAGGAAGGAAGTAGAATAACATGTTGCACGTTTGTGTTTCTAACTCTTCTTGACGTAATTTTGAGCCTTTTCTACATCCCATATGTAAAATTTCAAATTCGGTTTAATAGGCGAACGGAAACCCTAACGCGATACAAAAACGCTTAACGTCTTTTAAATATGTGTATTCGAGAGGATACGAATATCCCACCCAAGTCCCAAATAATTTAATTACATTCTTCAATCTCCATTCCTTAGTAAGGCAATAAATCAAAACGGAATCAGTATTCAAAGTTTGCACTGATCGTGCTGCGGAAGTTTGTATTTTCCACGAGTGCGAGCGAGACGGCATTACGTCCATCGTGTGTCTCTCGCACCTGTTTTCCAAGCCGCGTTTCATAATGCGAGCCTTCACAGCCTAGTTTATCAGTCACGTTATCATACACTTGACCTTATTACTATCATATGACTATAGTTGAGAATATTAAGTAGGACAATGCGAAAATGTCATGTAAAAACTATGAAAATCAAAGGCTTTAACAACGGGTTGCCGAAACGTTGTAATGAGTTTTTCTTATCTCCTTTATCAATGTTATATCACATATAAAATTAGCTTTATCCGTGTATTTTATGGCGATATTGATTGATGAGAAAGTATGCCTCAAGACAATATAAAAAAAATAAGCCGAACAATTTTACCCGAATTAATATTTATATTAAACTTTCTTAAAAATAATCATCATCATACGTCCAAATACGTTCCACGGGTACGGGCCTGCACTACAACTGAGAGGGTTTAGGTCTTAGTCCACCACGCTGGCCTCGTGCGGGTTGGCGGACTATACACCTAAGAAATTCCTAAGAACTGTTTTTTTTAAATGTAGGTTTCCTTGCTATGTTTTCCTTCGCCGTTAAAGAACGTGATACTTCATTATAAGTTTGAACCCTCGAACGCTGAGATTCTCGACCAGGCGCCTAAACATCGAAGCCATCACTATAGAAACCCATTTAAATCCAACTCGTTCGTTTCGTACCTTTACAACACTGACATCTGGTATATTTTCTTATTAGTTAAAACCGGACCAAATCAAAATTGGTGACGTCATGAGTCACGCCTAGTTAACCCACTATGCCAATATTTGCTGTGCACGATATCACGAGTGCGACGGTGATTTATCGACGCATCACTGATAACAGTTCTCAAATCCATCACACTATACGCTCGAAGACTAAAATAGAGTTATCAGAAATGCCTAAAAGACCCCTGATACAAAATGGACGCTTTCACTCATTATCCCCTTTTTTAGCATAACAACTTAGCATAATATTAAAAGTGGTGGTACTATCTGAGCAACGATCGCTTGAAACTGATTTTATTAGGTGTAAGAGACAAAAATGCAGATTATCATATTAATATAAAAAAATATCATCGTCATCAGCCCATATACGTCCCACTGCTGGGCACGGGCCTCCTTTCCAACTGAGAGGGTTTATGCCTTAGTCCATAATTTCCATTGATTCCATAAATCATTAATTCAAATATTGACCTCGATATTACTCGTAAAACTTAAGGAATTTCCTGTCCTCGACAATCAGACACAGGGCCCCTCAACTCACAAGTTATTTTTAAGCATTGCGACTGCATGCTTTCATTATATACTGTATTTATTTAAACCAATAATTCACACTTCTCAAGGTATATCAATAACTGTACCAATACTGTACTGACAGTTTAACAATATTATGGCAGAAAAGCGTACTTAAGAGTCATGACTCTGAATTACACATATGTACATACATACAACAAGCCTGCATTTCCGAAGAGAGAGGCAGAGATGCAATTCTAAATCTAAGTCTCGAAATTTTTATTTTAATTGGCATGCAATAGGGGACTAGCCTAATGATGTTGTAAAAGTAATTTATAAATGGTTAAGCTACACAGTATTTTATTTTTGTATTTTTTTTATTTTTATTTTTGTTGGATGAGGAAGGCCGAAGATCGAGCCCAGTGGCGTGCAAAAAGAAGAGGCCTATGTCTAGCAGTGGCGGTACTTCCATAGAAGCCCAAAAGCCCAGTTTGTCCAACAAAATTCTAATTAATAATCTTTAAGCTTTAAATTTTTATTTAACAAAAGCAATGGGACATATAAATGAGCATATCCTGACCTAAAAATGAACAAATATAAACTAGACATTACACAATTAAGGTGTAACACTTTTGGGCTTCTATGGAAGTACCGCCACTGATGTCTAGCAATGGACGTGAGAGAGGCTGGTGATGATGATGATGACACAATAACCAAATGGGAGATACGTTCAAATGGGTAATTTCCACCAGGTTGGTACCACTTTCCCACAGAAGAACGACGTTAAGGGACCCCGTAGGCATTTCATTTGGTTATGACTTCGGCATAAGCTTTAGTATCTGATTTACATCAGCCTGACATTGTTGTGCCAATTAGAAAGATATGATAGATGTTTTCTGACAATCGATTCTCTGAGAACAGTGCAATCATTTTATAGTAGGTACCGGAAAAAAACAGTAAGGGTATATGGCTGGAAACACATCGATTTTAATAGTTCTATAGTTATAATCACGATATTGATAGTGGCGATAGTAATGATAATGATGATAATCATAATAATGATGATGACAATGACTCTAGTACCCGGTTTATATCAGTCTGACAATGTGCTAATTGGAGAGAAATTATAAATGTTTCATCTCATTCGATACTCAGGTGCCAGTGCAATTGTTTTATTGAACAGTATGCGTGTGTACTCGTATATACAGGGTGTATTCAGACCGTGATCGGAAACTAAGGCAGGTAATAGCTAAGGTGATTACAAACCCCCTGGCGTTAAAGAAAATTCTGACAAAACATAAAAATTGTGACGTTTTCCATACAAACCGCGTACATTTAATACCGATGGTTGTATGGAAAAAGTCAATTTTTTTATTTTTTGTCAGAATTTTCTTTAACGCCAGGGGGTTTGTAATCACCTTAGCTATTACCTGCCTAAGTTTCCGATCACGGTCTGAATACACACTGTATATTGATAATGGTGATAGTAAAGATGATGATAATGATGTTGATAGCAATGATGATCATAATAACGATAATGACAATGATGATACTCACATTTTACTGAGCTGCGAATACTTGACGGTAAGCACTTTCTCTAAAGCAAGCAGTACACTCGGTGGAAATTTCCTTTTCTTGACGGACACCAGAGCTTTCACCCACAGGAGCAAGTGTTCCAGATGCCTGCTATCTTCTAGTAGCCTTGCTATGCTATATAGCAGGCGGTCCGCATAGTCGTCGTCCAGGTTTGACACTGTCAGGTTTACTGGTGGAAGGAGAATAAATACTATAGTATTCGTTTTCTATTACTATCATCTGTACTAAAGAGAGGAAAAAACATTGCTGGTCATAAAAAAAATGCCGAGAGAGAAAACACAAAATTCATTGTAGCAATATGGTTCAAGCGAAAAAAAAATTATAACAATATTGTGACTCAGTCTGTCTGAAAATTAAATATTCTCTCTGATATGGCAGTAAAATTGGAATTTCCGACTCAATTTTTTTTTAACCCTCTCAGTTGTAGAGAAGGCTCGTGCCAAGCAGTGGGAGATATATGGGCTGATGATGAGGATTTTTTTTTCAAATAGCAAAGGATTAAGAATTTCCCATTGCATAAATCAAAGATATAGAGAAGAAATACAAGCAGAAATATTTTATGCATCAAAATCACATACTATCAGACGGCGGGACGGATTCCACACACTCCTGTATCACACTCTGTTCGTTCAGCTGAATCGCACCGGTAATGGCTGAGCCCCACGCGCCTTCTTTCAACAACTGTTTCACAGCCAATGGCGTAGAACTCGCTTCTAATTTGTATGGTCTAAAACAAAGAAAATTGTATCAGTTTAATTAAAATTCTCCTTACAAATGTGTTTTGCAATTAGAAGCTTAATTCTGAAGATATATTTTTTGCGTATTATACCTAGCATATTATAGCAGACCTTGTTCGAAAAATAAAACAAAACACATTGACGCGTAAAAAACGAAAAAAAATAATATAAAAAAATCCTACCTACCAGTATTACCTGTCGCAGTATTCGATGACGGTCTGTTTACATTCTGTATAATACTAAAAATCTTCCTGCAGAATTAAGGTCTGTTTACCGTATTAAATATTAAGGAATAAATTTAGGTAAATATTTTGTAATATTATACAGGCTTTAGACAGTATGTGATGGAAAACTAAGACAATTAGGAAAACGTCAAAACGTTTATTTGCTTTTTGGATTTTTTCTATCGTCACTGTGTTTATAATCACCGTGACTGTTTTCCGTCTCAGTTTTCGATTAAGATCTGTTTACACCAGTGGCGGTCCTTCAATAGAAGCCCAAAAGTGTTGGACGTTAATTGTGTAATGTCTAGTTTATAGTTGTTTATTGTGGGCTCAGGTTATTCTCATTTATATGTCAAATTGCTTTTGTTAAATAAAGGTTTAAAGAGTAAAGATAATTTTTCGGAATTTTGTAAGGCATGCTGGGCTTTTGGGCTTCTATGGAAGTACCGCCACTGGTTTACACCCTGCAGAAAAAGTAAATGAGTGGAGAAGAACCGACCTGAAAGTTCCGTCGATGCCGGCGTGTTGTGAGTAGATCATGAGTCCCTCGGTGGCCGCTACAGCGAAACTCTCGCCAGTTGGAGAAAACCGCACGCAGTTCACGCGAACCTATGTTTTCATAAAAAAAGGCATTTAAAGAATATCATCATCATCAGCCCATATACGTCCCACTGCTGAGCACGAGCCTCCTCTACAACTGAGAGGGTTTAGGCCTTAGTCCACCACGCTGGCCTAGTGCGGGTTGGCGGACTACACACCTAAGAAATTCCTAAGAACTTTTAGGTGTGCAGGTTTCATCACGAGGTTTTTCTTCACCACTAAAGTACGTTATAATTCATTGTGTGTATTGTTGTGTGTATTCACACTTCGAAAAGGTCTGTGCCTGGGGTGTGAACCCGCAACCGTCGAGATTCTCGACCACGTGCCTAAACCTCGAGGCCATCACGACTTCTAAGAATATGGATAAACATAATTACATAATTATAAAAAAGAAATATCAATTCATTTAGTATAAACTATGAGCATATTTGCAAAAACTTGGCAATAGTCATTATTGCAGCCTTCTAACGACCTTTGTAGAACATAGAGTTCTTCTTCCTCACACCATTTATTTCTGGTTTTGTTTAAAGTCTTCTATGTTCTGCGGTAAAACTTCATTACGTCATCCTTCCTATGTGGCTGCTGTTCGGAAAACTCTTAAAAAGATCTGTGTAGGCCACCATTCTAAAATTTTTTGCTTGTTGAAAATAAGAAACAATTCATAGACAACAAAAAAATATAGAAGAAACCTCTCATTCTGAAGATGATATCATCATCATCATCAGCCCATATACGTCTCATTCTGAAGAGACACAAATCAAAACAAGAGAAATTTCGTCTAGAAAGATATCTGAAATATCTTTACATAATAAGCAATAGTCACTTCTTCGATCTCTCTCTCTCTCTTTTTCGACTCTTTTTCCAGTTCGTGATTACAAAACTTGACCCATTTTCCTAATTTTGTAATAAAAAATAACAACAATAGTTAAAACTGAGTATCAGTCTTTCATGAAGTATAATTATTAGTGTTCTCCCGCTAAAAATCTATAGTTCCCCCAATTATTTTCTACCTTTTATTGCCAGACTTAGAGTAAAACCTATGAAAATGGCAATGTCAAACATTACCAAATAAAATTTTCAGCCATTTTAGCGAAGGGAGAGTTTTAATGTTGTTAGGATAGGTGATACGAAGTTCACCGGGTCATCTAGTTGTGTAATAAAATATAACATGATCATACCTCAGGCTTGACCCTCCTATCCGCCATATCCCCCTCTGCGACACCCGGCAGGCGGACGTTGACATCCCCTCCCTCTAGATCTCCCCTCTCTTCCACCAGCGCCATGTTGCCGAACTCCGTCAAAAGACGACGGTTTATGAAGTCCTGCCAATGTACATACATACATAAAAATTTGTCGGAAAATTACAATAGAAAAATTCATAAACTTATTTATTCATAACTCTATTTGTTAGTTGCTATGAATTATAGATGTAGTCCTGTGAACGTACATATAATATGTCAGAGAGTTTAATTCATAAACTTTTTATTCATAAGCCTCTCTTTAAGGTTGTCATTAATAATTATAGATTTTCATAACTTTAAAGGATACTATAAATTATAGAGTTCAATAAAGTTAAAAACTCTAGCAATTGTGCCACTTTAGGCTGTCATTGAGAACAAGCACTCAATATTGTCGCTTTAATATACAGCAAAGCATTTGTGTTGATATAACCACATATTTGTCACAGCCAAGACACTCATCTCAATACCGTGTATGGTACACATTATTGTGCCATCAGCTAATAAACATAGACTTAAATAAATAAATAATAAATAAATCCACCCAACAGTCACATAGTTCTGACCCCACACTAGGATACAAGTCCTGTGTCGTGGGTATTAGAAACTACCAGAGACTTTTCGGTCTCACAAACACCCAGACTCAAAACAAATACTTGTGGATCACACAAACATTTGTCTCGGTACGGGGATCAAACCCGCGGCCTCTCGTTTAGCAAGCTGGTATCTAGCCAACTGTGCCACGGAGCTGTCAAGACTTCTCACCATATTCTCAACACCCACATTAAATAAAAAACACTCCAAATCCACTCACATTCACTGCATCCAACGATCTGTTCTGCGTGATGACAAACTTCTTGATTAATATGGATTCATTGATGCTGTACAGACAGACGTGCTTCGAATTGCCTCCTCCTAATATACAAGAGCCGTCTGCGGAGTAGCATATCGTTGTGAAGGCCCTGAGGAAAATTATCAAAACATTAATACCTGAAACCAGAAATTAAATACCAGAAAAGTGCTAAAAGACTTGATGGTATTATGATGATCTATCTATATCAGTCTATGAGCATCCTACTGCTGGGAACAGACCCCCTCTACAATCTACAACTGAGAAAAGTAAGGCCTTAGTCCATCAACACACTAGTATTGATAGACTAGTTGTAAGACTACACACCTAAGTGAATTCTTTGTAGAGAACTTTTAAGAATGTAGGGTAGTACGATTTAATAATACCATTTTAATTTCATGCCTATTTTTGAGGCAGTCTCATCTTGAAAATACATTAATTTTTATATCTGATTCATCAATAGAACTTGGTATATAGATTCATACTTGGTTTTGAGCATCTTCTCCGGCGTGATGAGGTCTGTATCAGCCCGGCCAGACCCCAAGTCGTTTCTGCCCTCCACGCTGGCGGTCTGGTCGCACGTGGTCGCGTTGAAGAACGTTATGTTGCCGTCCAGGGTAGATACTGCAATCTGAATACACACATTTGGAGATGATAAACTGAGAAATAAGGTGCTAAAAATAAAGATTATGATTACTATGTTAAATCCGTTATATTGATTACGGTTTTATATAATGCTCTTTTCATGTATTTAAGACAGTTCATAGTCTATTCTGTAACAATTATATTTATCTTTCTGTACCTCATTTGTAACAATAAATAAACAAATGAATTTGTAATCATAACTAACTTTTGGCATAATCTAAACTAATTGTCCAATTTTGTCACAAAAAGAAGTCTAATTTACTCAGAAGTATCGATTTCATAAGCACTTTTGAACTTTTCATATCATTATCATTTATTTGTTTTGTTAAAAAAGCCTAGATAGATTAACTAGAACTGACCTCTTCACCGTCCGGTCTGAAGACAACTTGCAGTGCATCGGAGGTGAGCTTGATGGTCTCACAGTCAGACCCGGTCTCGATGCAGTTCCACAGTCTCACGGTCTTGTCCCAGCTGGCAGATGCTAGGCGAGAACTGCCCGGCGATGGACTGAACGATAGACTGGACACTGGCGCTTCGTGGCCTCCTAGTACCTGGAATCGATCACAAAAGAGAGGGTTAATAAAATGGGGATAGATAGCCTACCATTTTATTTTATGAACAAAAGCAGTTCACTTGAGAAAATAATTATCACGCCAAACTAATCCAATATTGATTAATAGAAGAGGTTTGTACAGTAAAGTTTTAGCTGATGAATGTCTGTCTTCTTTGCAATGATGGTTGGTCATCAGGCTATGAAAAGGGAGACAGCTGATTCTATATGATCTTGATATAATGAATTTAATATTTCGTTTTTGGGTCTGGACGTTTGAGAATGAGAAACCTCTAGTGGTCTCTAATATCCGTGACACATGACTTGTAATTTTGTTGTTGGTTGACTATATATACTAGAATCTATGTTGATCATCAAGTTGTGAAATAATTTAACATTCACATTTTATTATCCTAGGTACTTCTAAAGTAGCGTGAGGCATATCGACAAGTCAACATGAGTATATCGAATAACAACACTCCCGTATTTCGCCATTTCACATACTGGACAACACAATACTTTCAGTAAATTTCGTCATTGTCACAATCCCATAGAATAAGTGAGTGAACAAGTGAGTATAACTCACTTCGAGCAGTTTTCCGAACTTGATAGACCAGATGTAAATGTCGAAGACGTCCAGCCCGGCTGCGGCGCAGAGTTCTCCGCTGGCGTCCAACGCCACGCTGCCGAATTGCACCAGGCTTGGTGACGTCAACGTGCGGAAGTTGCGGTACCTATACACAAACAAAGCAGTAGAGAAAGGAGAGGAAGATCAGAACTTCCTTTCGACAAAGAAACAGTATTGCACCAAACACTAGCAATGGGCAATAGATACTTATTATTTTAGATGAGTCACAATATTAATTGATGAACAATATAACACAATGCACAAATAAACTTTCAAGTATTCTCAATATTACACAAAAATGTGGGTAATGAAATGCATTAATATTTATTTAATTTATAAAATGTCAAATATATCACTTGGATTCAGTCATTTCAAAATTTAGTTTACCACCCTGTTCGGAAGGCAGTCATCACTAGAGAAGATCGGGCAAGAAACTCTAGTGTTGCTCTTTCCAATCATGAAATATTTTACGATATTGATATTCAATATTTGTATATTGACATTTTCCTAATTAGAGCATGTAGGGTAGATGAAAATACCACTCACCTTGTCAAATCATAACACCTAACAGTGCCATCTAGCGACGAGGACACGAAGAATTTCTTATTGGCACTGAACACTATGCTAGTGACCGTGGACTTGTGTTCGTTGAAGGTCACGAAGCAGAATCCGTTGGTGGTGTTCCACACTTTGACCTTGCCATCGTACCCGCCTGTCACGAGGTACAGACCATCGGGGGAATAAGCCACGCAGGTCATGTCTAGGGAATGACCTTGTTGCTTCATCACGTATTGTTCACCTGAAAATATTAAATTGCTAGTTTTTTTTTTCTAGTTGAATGAATGTTGAACAGAATTTGCTAGAAAAATAAAATAAAAAATTCTGTAATAAAATCACACCTCGACTTTTCGAAGTTATGTGTGTATTCATAATTAATTAACACGTACTTTAACGGTGAAGAAAAACATTGTGAGGAAACTTGCACACCTAAAAAATTCATTACTTCTTTCTTTTCCAAAGTATATTAGTTTGTAATTTGTGTATATGTATGTGTATGTTTATAACTGATTTTATTTGCACACCTACTATGCATCATCTCTGCATCACCCAAGGTTCGACTGGCAGAGAATGCCTTAGGCATTAAGTCCACCTTTACAATTATCTTTAATTGTATAAAGTGTAAATAAATAAATAAAAAGTTCTTGGGAATTTCATAGGTCTGTAGTCGCCAACCCGCTCTGGGCCAGTTTCGTGGACTAACCACTCTCAGCTGTAGAGGAGGCCCGTGTCCAGCAGTGGGACGTATATGGGCGAATGATGATGATGATGTAAAAAAAGAAGATGATGCAAGAAAATCAACCTGCAGCTCAAGATACATTTGACTGTTTAATTAGACTGGTGTTCCATATGCTATTTTGACAGCCCCGTGGCGCAGTTGGCCAGACTGGTGTCTAGCCACCAAGCTATCTAGCAAGCTGGTGCTTGCGAAACGAGAGGCCGCGGGTTCGATCCCCGCACCGAGACAAATGTTTGTGTGATCCACAAATATTTGTTTCGGGTCTGGGTGTATGTGAGAACAAAAAGTCTCTCGTAGTTTCTGATACCCACGACACAAGACTTGTATCTTAGTGTGGGATCTGAACTATGTATGTGACTGTTTGGTGTAAAAAAATAACATTAATAATGTAGTGAAAAATATGTCTGTCTTTAACACCGCTTTTTGCATTTAACCGTTTTGCCCACGTCGATTTTTATATTTATATTTATAACTAAAATAATTAAGAGTATGCCTGGGATTTGAACCCGCGACGAGCTATAACGAAGCATATATCTCCATATCGGGTATTAAAATATAACATAATTCAATATCGCTGCCGTGCGATCTAGAGGTCCTGGGTTCGATTCCCGGGTCGGGCAGAGGGTTATTGGGTTTTTCTATAAGAAAATTCTCGGTAACAGCACGATGTCTGGAATTGTGCCCGAAAAACGGCAATAGGCTCGCCCCCTATTACGTGGGACTGATAAATACTTGGCGAAATGTGGGTGCAGAAATGCACCTCTGCCTACCCCTTCGGGGATTAAAGGCGTGAGGTTATGTATGTGTATGTATGTAGGTATGTATAATTCAATATCATGTTATAAAAAGGTTTATCTCGATTGAAATGAAATGAAATGAAATTGCTTTGAAATGAAATGAAATTGCTTTATTTGGTCACGTAGGCAATCAAATAGCACTTATGACAAGTCAATACAGAAAAGAAAAATCTTTTATTATTACATTATAATTTAACTATGGTTCATTTTATATAATTTGTACAAAAATATTTACGGTTTTTTTTATAATTTATTTTTAGTTTTCATCAGGAAATACATAATATCTTATTATTATTATTTTAAAGTAAATAACGAGATGGACCTTGTGTATTTCCGAAACGTCACGTATTATTTTCTTTTTAGATTCGAGCCAGGTAATGATAATACGAGAAGTAAACACTTGAAGATTATCGCTGTATCATCATAGGTAACAAAAGCATATTTTTTTATTCCAATGTCACCTCTTTCAAACTAAATCGCACTGAAAGTGGATGATGACACCCCCTTAGGGGCCCTGAATGATTCTAGGGGGCGATGGAAAAGAGGGGTCATTATAAACGAATTTTCAATCTAATTTTGTTTTTGTCTGGGCTTTCGTTATGAACTTTGAAACCTATTGTTTATACATAGTATAAGGTTTCCTCACGATGTTTTCCTTTACCATTAAAATACGGGATAATTCATTGTGAATACACACATGACTACGAAAATTCAGAGGTGTGTGCCTGGGGTTTGAACCTGCGACCGCCGAGATACTCGACCGCGCGCCTCAACCTCGAGACCATTATTTTAACCAGTCCCTCCATTTATAAAACATCCTTCATCTTTTGAAACCCAAGCAGTGCAAAGGTCACAGGTTCGAGATACTGTGTGCGTGATCAATGAATATTTGTTGAATCATAAAATGTCGTTTTTGATTCTCTTGTTGCCAAGTATGGGGTCTTGTTGCCAACTATGTCTAACTATGTAATATATTTTTTATATACTCACTCTGCCACTCCCATACTAGGAGCTGTCCTATGTTGGGACATCCGAAGGCTATCCAGTCTCCAGGTGAAGATATCGCTATGCTGCTGATCCTGTGCTCAGATATGCTTAGCGTGTGAATCAAATTCACATCTGGCATCTCGTGAAGGAAGAATATGCCATTTGAGAATCCTGAAATGAGAGCAATATTTGTATTGTAGCAGTATTTGTCCGCCAACCCGCACTAGGCCAGCGTGGTGGACTAAGGCCTAAACCCTCTCGGTTGTAGAGGAGGCCCGTGTCCAGCAGTGGGACGTATATGGGCTGATGATGATGTACTATGGACACAAGCAACTGGATAATAATATAAAAATACGGTACAAGTACTACTTTACCTTTTGTGAAGTAACATATAGGGGCTATTAATTTACCTGTAACCAACATCTTCGTATCTTTATGATACTGAGCCGCTGTTACTCTTACTTTTCTGTCTGCCTTCCGTATGTCATCGCCTATATAATGCCGACCCAGTTTAGCGTATGTGAGCCGCTTCTCTTCGTACTCAGCAATTTCCTTTTTCACTGGCTTTTCATCTTCTTGGTCTTCGTTTTCCTTGAATTGAAAATGGGCAGATGAAGATGTGGAAAAAACATGACTATATTTCAATGGACAATTTCGTGCCTCAAATTGCATCAAAAATTATTTTAGAATATATTTTTGAACCCTGGTTAACAACAAATATTTCGGTCTCACAACATCAAGACACTGAAGAATTTGGTTTAGAGTGGAATCAAACTCATTTAAAGTGAGATAAAAAGTAAAATTTTCACATATGTATTCATCACTCCTTACATAAAAAGTGAAAAATCACATAACAAATATACTTACATAAAACTCTTTGTCTTTCTCAATAACATCTTTCTCACTAATCTCATCTTCGCTTTCCTCATCTTTTTGCATCTTCCGTTTTTTCCTCAACGATATCTGAACTTCAGACAGAACTAGATCATCTGAGTCTATGGATGCTTCCCACAAACACACCTGACCGTTCCTGCTGACCGATATCAAATCTAAGCTCTTCTTTTCGAAGAAAATTCCTACTATTTTATCTGTATGTCCGCTCAGAGTGTATGTATTTATATTTTCCAGATAGTCTACGGTGTAGATCCTGGTGGTCGTGTCTTTGGAACCAACTGCAAGGATCTTGGAGCAGGAAGACCAGTCTATACATGTGACATCATCGTGGGCCTTTTTGTACACTCGCTTCATAATGAATGAACGAAACTCGCCGGTGAATGAGCACGGCGCTGTCATTATGAATACTGTGAAAAAAATTGTTAATTAATTACTTAGTTTTTGCTTCATTGACTGCCTCGTCGTCTACTGTGCAATCTAGAGGACCTATGTTCGATTCCCGGGTCAGGCAAAGTGTTATTAGGTTTGTCGTTTAGGAAGTTCTCAGAAGCAGCGCAGAGTCTAGAATTTTGCCCCAAAAATGTCAATAGGCTCACTCTCCATTATGTGGAACGAAACAAAATTGGCGAAATGTGCGTGCAGAAATGCACCTCTACTTATCCCTTCAGGGAATGCAGATGGAGTTTACATACTATGTATGTTGTTACTTCAATGCTATCTCTTATCTCAAAGATAAGATACGCCTTCTCTGACTTTTCTAAGTTAAATGAATTATCACACACATTAAATATGAAGGAAAACATTATAATGCTATTTATATATAAGTATAAAATATAAATACATACACAAATATACAAATATAATACATATTATGGAGCTTCTGACAATCGTTTTAAGAATAGTTGTCGAACCCTTAATTTAAACGATAAGCGGCTAGTCAACATCCTGATTTCGAGAGGGAGTGCGTTCCAAAGAAGGATAGACTGAATGAAGAAAGAAGAGTGAAGAAAGTCTGAGCTATGAGAAGGGCATGAAAGGAGAAGATTATTGGAAGAGCGAAGGTTCCTGTCATGGTTACTTCCTAAGTATCGAAAGAGAGGAGACAGATAGGAGGGCGTAGTAGAAGACTTAATAATTGAAAAAAGAGTAGTGAGCGCGCGCAGCGATCGGCGCTGGCGGATAGGTAACCAGTTGAGCTGAGAACGGAAAAAGGAAACGTGATCATATTTGCGAAGGTTAAAAATGAATCGAATGCAGTTATTAAGAAGGCGGTCATACTTATTGAGGTATTCTGCATTCAGATCGAAATAACACACGTCACCATAATCGATTATAGGGAATATTAAGGTTTGCACAAGCAACGCTTTGGTTTTTGAGGGAAGAAAGTTCTTCAAGCGATACAGAGTGCGAAGAGACCCTGTGACTTTCTGCGACACCGAGTTAACCTGAGCTCGCCAGCTAAAAGTGGAGTCAATTTGAAGCCCTAGATTTTTAACACTGGAGCACCAAGGGATATGAGAGCTATTAAAAACGACATATGGTATAGTTTTAAAATCCAGTTTACTCATCATTCTTGGGCTCCCTACAATCATGGCCTGACATTTGGCGGGATTTACTGTTAAGCCAAAATTATCTGACCAAGACTTGATCCGAGCCAGATCACTGTTAACTTTATTTATCGCAGAAGTCACAGAGTCGACACCAGCCTGGGCATAAATCTATGTGTGTGAGTCTGCCAATATGCATTAGGCCAGCACAGAGGACTAAAGTCTCACACCTCACATACAAGAGGAAGCTCTTGCAGCCTAGTAGTAAGGCAAGGTAAATACACTCCATCACGGCTTTAATTAATTTCCAAGTCACCATTCCTTATGAGTATACATACATACATACATAAACTCACGACTGTATTCCCCGATGGGGTAGGCAGCGGTGCATTTCTGCACCCACATTTCGCCAGGTATGTATCAGTCCCAAGTAATAAGGGGCGAGCCTATCGCCGTTTTTTGGGCACATTTCCAGACTCCGTGCTGTTACTGAGAATTTCCTAATGGAAAAACCCAATAACACTTTGCCCGACCCGGGAATCGAACCCAGGACCTCTTGATCCCACGGCACATACTTGTACCGCGAGACCACGAGGCAGGCCGCGAGTTTGACCCCGTACCGAGACAAATGTTTTTGTGATCCACGAGTATTTGTTTCAGGTCTGGGTGTTTGTGAGACCGAAAAGTCTCTTGTAGTTTCTGATACCCACAACACAAGACTTGTATCTTAACGTGGGGTCAGAACTATGTATGTGACTGTTGCATGTATTTATTTATTTAGTATTCACATCTGGGTGTTTTGGGATGAAAAGTTCCCGCAGTTTTATAAAGACTTACCTGTATCATCACAACAGGCTGCAAAATATTTTCCATCTGGGCTGAACTTGACCGCATTGACTTCCTGTTTAAACTTGTACCTGTGTATGACTGTGCATGTCACTAAACTTATCATTTGAGCTTCACCCTCTGAAAAATCATAAAGATATTATTAAATGTTTTTATAAGCAAGATATGACTTCAAGTGCAACAAATTGTTTAGTGGTAAAATATGGCAGTGCTGCTTTAAACTATGTCATGAAATAAGATCAAAATCTACCAATGATAGAAAATAATATGGTGCAATTTTTTTATAAGAATAAATACTGTCAGAAGAATATCAACAGTTAACAGGCAATAAGACAATTGTTTGTGTGACCCACAAATACTTGTTTCAGGCCAGAGTATTTTTGAGACTGAAAAGTCTCTCATAGTTACTGATATCCGCAACACAAAACTGAATCTTTGTGTGAGGTATAGGTACGATATGTATAGGGCTGTGCCTACATATTAGATACCTTTTATAGACAATTGCCCTTAGTGGGCAATCACACCACTTTGGGTGATGCAATAATATCAATATTAGATTCATCATTAATAAGATTTGTAATAAGCGGCAGTCACTTTCTGAATGTTGTACTGTGCATACCGAATCTGCTTTCAAAAATATAATACGTTTATACAAGTGTTCATTTGTGTTCTACCTCACACACACCATCATAACACACCAACACCATCAGGCAAAGGGTGTATTTATTTTATTTATTTATTTGTATCAATTCAAAATGAAATAACATAAAAATGTAACTTACTTTCGTTGACTGCCAACAGTGTTGTGCCATTTGGTGATACATCAATAGCTGTATAATTATAATGACTTTCAAAAGACAATGTGTTGCTTTGGTTCCTGAAAATATTCAATTTTTATTATGTTCTGAAGACAATAAGTAGACTGCCTCGTGTTCTCGCGGTACAAGTATGTGCCGTGCGATCTAGAGGTCCTGGGTTCGATTCCCGGGTTGGGCAAAGTGTTATTGGGTTTTTTCCATTAGGAAATTCTTAGTAACAGCACGGAGTCTGGAAAATTGCCCGAAAAACAGCAATAGGCTCGCCCCCTATTACGTGGGACTGATACATACCTGGCGAAATGTGGGTGCAGAAATGCACCTCTGCCTACCCCTTCGGGGAATACAGGCGTGAGTTTATGTATGTATGTATGCACAATTATGTAAAGGAAGCATTAAAAGATTACCATAACTTATTAACAACATAAGCATGCAGGTCTACACATCATAACCAATTATATAAATAAGAAAACCATGTTTCTTTGTTTGACAAGCTATCACACATTAACTACTGAACCAATTGTGACAAAACTTATAGGCTAAAATTGAAAGAAATATTCAGGTTCCTGAGAGGTGGCTAAAAACAAACAAATGAGTAGGGCTTATTTTATTTAGAAAATGTTAACTTGCTACTTACTGTTTTAAATTATAAACAGTGATCCTATTGCCAACGGGGCTGATTACACAGTTTCCATCATTGGTAAATAACACGTCCCCTTTGCGGTACACAGTCCCCAGAAGATTTTGAAACTGAAAATAAAGGTTATGTTTTAAACACATAAATCTATGTTAGTAAAAATCACAAGTTAAATGCAGTCTTTACTTGTTACTGCAATCAAGTAATTGCATTTTTATTACGATATAGATAATGAAATGAGTCAAAATTATTATATTTAAATTTGTTCAAAATCCCATATAATTAAACAAATATTTTTGAACTATTCGTTTTAAATTACCTTGTAATAAAACTTCATGTTGCAGCAATATAAACATACATTTATAGAGTGTTACACTAAAAAATATTTGTAATTTTAAGTAATAATACCCACAATCCACATAAAATAACAGGGGATTTTAATCCCACGCGAAAGCATAACAACGTGAGATTTGTGACATCATTCAAAAGTCAAAACAGTTAACATAGAATGACAGAACCACTGTAATCTGTAATGTAATCTGTATCGACAGTTCAATTGGCACATATTAGCCCTTTTATCGCATTTTAATTCCTCTCTAAGATTTTTGAAAAAAATACACAAGAAATTATTCTGTATAGATATAACTTAATTGTGAGGGCAAATAGAGTTGATAAAATATATGAATAAATATTAAGGATTTTTCAAAAGTTCTTCAAAATAGGTAAATAAGTACACCATGCACAATAATTGATTCCAAAATCTATACTATTATATAAAGCTGAAGAGTTTGTTTGTTTGTTTATTTGTTTGGTTGAACGCGCTAATCTCAGGAACTACTGGTCCGATTTCATTAATTATTTCAGCGTTAGAAAGCCCATTTATCGAGGAAGGCTATAGGCTATACAACATCACGCTACGACCAATAGGAGCGGAGCACCAATAAATAATGTTTCAAAATCGGGGGTATTTTTTTCCTTTTGAGAACTTCCGCTGCGTGCGCTGCGGAAACGGTTAAAGTTTCGCTAAAATAATGTATGACAGAATTGTTCCTCTTAAAAAGTTCTAAAAAAAAGTCCGCGACAGCATATGTCTATCTTTTAAGGTTGGCTCACTATAACCTTTTTTTTGCTAACCAAATTTGTTCTAAAATAAAGCATTATTTGTGAAGGTGTTTTTATAAAGATGATATTAATCCTTACTCAAATAAATAGGTTATTCATCACAAGTATTTAATTTAAAAGAAATTTGCCCTTTACATCATTTGATTTCAATGAGAATCTTAGAAGATATCGCAGTTTTAAAATAACACCGCAGCGAAAAAATGATCAAGCGCGCAATTATGATGTACGAGTACAAGGCGCCGGCCGGCCGGTGCGCGGCGGCACACGTTAATTTAACCGATTTGAATGATTTTTTGGTGTGGACATAAATGGGACTCTGTGGAGTAAAATAGACTACTATTTTCTTTCTGAAACCAACCCTGAAGTCTACGCGGACGGAGTCGCGAGCAAAAGCTAGTAATAATATAATTAAACATTGGTGTAGATTTGAAGCATCTTTGTCATTTATTTCCAAAAAAAAATAATACGCAACTCTTTTAGAAAAAGAAAAATCGCTATCCAGGCGAAAACCAATTACTAAGGTACTAAAAGCTTATTAATAATAATAGTAAATACACCCAGCAGTCACATACATAGTTCTGACCCCACATTAAGATACGAGTCTTGTGTCGTGGGTATCAGAAACTACGAGAGACTTTTCGGTCTCACAAACACCCAGACCCGAAATAAATATTTGTGGATCACACAAACATTTGTCTCGGTGTGGGGATCAGGGATGTTATGGAGCTCCGTAACCGTAACCGAAACTATCGGATCTCCGAAATAAAAAAACCGTAACCGTATCTGTTTCAGAGGTTTCGGATAGTTTAAGAAATTAAATTGATTTTTATAGACAAAAAACGACCAATATCGAATTTAATTTGGACATTTTTTTGTAATGTACAAAACTGTAAACAGTGTGATAAACCTTTAGCCGGACAGAAGGCAGTGCCTTCACTGAAACTTCATATAAAATCCAAACACAGTGATTAGTACAAAGATCTTTTTTTATTGCTGGGACAAAATAAGCAACAAAAACCAAAAACATCCAAACAGCTGATACCTTTACAAGAGTGTCGGATACAGTTATATTTTACTTCAATCTAATATCTGTAACCCAAATTATCCGAAACTAACGGATAATCCGAAATAATTACATATCCGTAACCGTATCCGAAACCGAAATAATTTTATTCCTATATCCGTATCCGTATCCACATCCGAAATATCATATCCATAACATCGCTAGTGGGGATCGAACCCGCGGCCTCTCGTTTCGCAAGCTGGTGTATAGCCAACTGCGCCACGGGGCACGGTATTGGAACTGCACGCGCAAAGGTTTCGCACAGGCTCTAAAAATTAGTTATTGTTAACTATAATATGTGTGGATTGTTTTTCACATTTTTTATTTGTTTTTTTACTGACGATGCCACTAATTTGCGAAGACAAGTCATAAAAGAAATTGTCCATTTCAGATATCTTCGCAGCTAAGTCGCAGTGAAACAATTAAGAGCGCCGTTAGACTTTTGAAAATTTGTTTAATCGGGTTTATTTAGTCAAAATTTAGAACATATCCTGGCATCTCGTCTGTTGTAATATAGGTAAGTACTCGGTGCATTTCATCTGGATAATTATTGTTACTGTTAATTACTTTAAACTAGGCACTTTTTCTAAGACCAGACTGACTGTTTAACACTAGCCGTGGGGTTCGGATCCGTCTAAGCGCAATTTTATGAAATTAAGTAGTCTATATTCTTTTTCAAGGTCCTTTCTCTCTCCATACCAAAAAATATTCAAATCAGTCTAGCGGTTTAGACGTGAAAATGTATAGTTATCTGTTAAGATAAATTGATACATATTGATACAATGATACATATTAGTAATTGTGGAATACGGCAACGCACATGCGCAATTTTGAATTCCGAGGAACAGTGCATTTTCCCTGAATAAAAAGTACTATAATATGTTCGTTCCCAAGGTTCTATCTATTGCCAATCCAAAAACCAAATATGATTCAAATCGATTCAGCGGTTTAGGTTTAAAAGCGTAACAGACAGACATAGTTATTATGCAATCGCATTTATAATATAAGTATGAATTCCAATACTATTTTTATATTATCATCATCATCTGAGAGGGTTTAGACCTTAGTCCATCAGGCTGGGATATATTATGTACGACAATTTTTGTTGTCCTGTTTAATATACACTAATGAAAATCTCTGCAAACCTTAGGAGATCAAATTAGAGTGGTAGAATTAAAATAAAGAGTTGACTCCTCCTTATTTTTCTTTTTTCTTTTTTGAGGAGATTATTTTCCAAACCACTTTTTGTGTAACAGAATTTATTTTTCTGTGAGTGCAAAAAAAACTTCTAAAATGTAGAACAGAATTACTTGGTAACATTAACACACTTTCAAATGAACTTCTTTTAAATAAAATTACCCTTTTATTTTATAAATATTAATTAGTGTCTATTTAATTGTCATTATAAAACTAAAATAAGATTTATAAAATTATTAAATTTGTTTTAAATCATTAAAACAATGTGTTTGAATTTAAAAAAGTAATAAAAAGATTAATCAGTACATGCGCAGAAGAAAAGTGCTGGCCAGCGATCCACATCAATGTTTTACGTCATAGCGCTGCCAAATCTTTAGCTCAGGATTGGCTGCGCATTTCGGATATGACGTCTTAAAGCCAATCAGAAGTTAGGTCATATCGAGCACTGCCTTGCACATCAATCGTCATATGACCCATTCTATCGAGTCTGCAAAGCTTGGGCCATATTTGTCTGTGCAAAAGTAGTTCCGTGGAGTGAGTGTGTGCAGATAGTCATCACAGTTTTTGGGACCTGTAAATACTCCCACATTAAACGATAAAATGGCCGAAAATCCAATCTACGGACCCTTCTTTGGAGTTATGGGGGCGGCGTCTGCTATCATCTTCAGCGGTATGTATTTTATATGAACCATAATCGCCGAAATGGCTGTCTTGAATCATTATCGATTACTCAAAAAGTGTTTCAGAGATGGACTGCGGGTTGAAGAATCGGTTTCTCGTAAACAATTTGTGAAGTATGTTCACTATAAATCAGTCTGATTCTGGTTATTTTAGGCGCACTAATTATAGTTATAGCCGCACCTTGTGCTCTACGTTATCCCTACGTATAAATATATAAGTATGTATGACGGAATGTGTAAAATCTGGTCATGTTTCCGAGAATGTGGGTGGACAGGGGTTGAAGCGAGGTTTTTAGGGCGTTGTTTTTCGATCCCGATGCACGAAATTTGGTCATGTGATTAATAACTTGGTCTTCATGTTGGTAGCATTGCTTACATCCATTGAACGCTAACAAAAGGGGCAAGCACTGAAATCGAATTCTTTTCAGATATGCCTGCTTTTCAGATGCAAATGTAGAGAATTAAAAGAAACTTATTTGTGTTAATAAAACAGTGGTTTTTCCATTGTGACTCATTGAATTAAATGTTAACAACATGAACGTAATTATTATCTATGGTATTATTGCAAATGCACAAAACATGTACAAAGCTCCGTTGTCTATTGCAAACTCGTAATCAAGGCATTACGAGTACAAGCAAAGAGAAACGTCATTGCAAAAAGTTTTCGTTGATCGATTTTTTGTCGTAACTTAGCTGCATCCACAAATGTCACATGACTAGACCAGCCTCAATCATGTGATCAAGTCAGCTGTTAAGTCATGCTTCACTTAACCTAAACATCAATGAATAATTTTACTTACTGAAACAATTTAAGTAGAAAGGTTACTCTCAACACAATGAAAGAACTTTTATAAATATTCAGCTTAATGGGACTTCCATCACATGACTTCACCCTTACTAATGGGTTTCCATAGTAAGTGGATATTATTCTTAAGACCACCATTGAAAATAATGAAGTTATATCTCAATTCAATATTTTATACACTACTAAGCTATAGAATTCACATATAGGATATAGGAAGAAATCATGTGATTATCACACAAATAAAAACTTAAACAATTGAAGCTTATGTAGGACAGTCTTTTTACTATAATTAGATGCCTTATATTCTGAAATGTAGACTTAATAATCATTCACTTCAATCATTACTAATTATTAAATAATAATTAACAGTGTTTTTATATTACAGCTATAATAAAATGTATGTAATATGTGTTCTGTGTAAAGTGCTTATGGTTTTAGCAACACATGATTTCTCATGATCATGGCTAAAACAGCATGTGACATCTGCTAAACCATGTGATCACATGTTCAAATAATTTGGACAATTTAAATCAAACTAAACTTTAAAAACTTGAAACATTAAAATGAAATAGTAATTACTACTGCACTTATTTTAATAGCTAGTTTTTAACTGATGAATGATTGATATCATTTGCTAGTCATAAATGTCAAATATACACATCAACAAACATATTTGATAAAATTTCAAAATTCAATTGAATGTTATATAAGTTATGGACAAACTGAGTACTTCAATATTTTTTTTCTAATCTAATTATGACAAAGTATATCTAAAATATTAAATCAAGTACCTACTTGAGTTATTTAATCATATTAAGATTGTCAGTTGCTGATAGCAATGCAGGTAATAAATTAGAATTTTTCTTATACATGAAATGACAACTATGAAGCAAAACTAGGTCAAATAATTTTTCATCATAATTAAACACTGTTTGATGATGTAGCTTATAATTAACATTATTAGGATTAATCTGAAACAAGTCTTTATTCAACTATATTGTGCTCAACTACAATGCTGTTACGCCACAGAATACATTTGATAAAACAATGTTATCTGCATTGTAGAACTTGTATTTTCATAATAAGATAATGGGGACATTTATCATTACATCCAAAGCCTCTTGTACAGAATCTACTGATTCAAAGCCTGGAATGTATTATTCTCATTAGAATTACATAACACATTTATAGACATAACATTTACTCTGAAACTTATACTACTAAAACATGACTTTCTTACTTTTTCAGCCCTGGGAGCTGCCTATGGCACAGCCAAGTCAGGTACCGGTATTGCCGCCATGTCGGTGATGCGGCCTGAGCTCATCATGAAGTCCATAATTCCCGTTGTCATGGCGGGTATCATTGCCATCTACGGTCTGGTAGTGGCTGTCCTCATTGCAGGCTCCCTGGAGCAACCCTCCAACAACTACACCCTCTACAGGTCAGTTCAATAATTTGTTGAGAAAGCATTTACCTAGTACACATACTAGCTACATAGCTCAGTAGCTATTCACATTTCTTCATCTTCAAAAGACTCAAATTTACAAATATGGTTTTGAAAATGATTCTTAATGTTATGGTGCATTAATATGTCCTCAATTTTTATTGTAGCAAACTGCCTTCATTTTGCTATACTAATGCAGGAAGTGTTATGCCTTGTAACAAATGAAAACATTAATTAATTTTGACTCATCTATATTGTTTACTTGTTAATTCAGTAAAGCAATAAAATATTAAAGTAGTATAGTATGTTATACAATAATATGTAATATAAAACTTACATTTATACTATGTTCATAGAACAACCTAGAAAACTGAATACATTAAAACAATTTATTGTTGATTCAAAATGTACACATTATTTCCATATACAAATAAAATATAATACATTACATAAAAGTACATAGCAAAGAAATCCACTAACAATAACAATTTTTCTGTTTTTTTTTTTTCATTTAATTTTTTTATAAGTGATCAGTCAGTAGTGACAGGATACATCTTGAATACTATTTTGGTATTGCACATTGGGCATGTTTAGACAGTGTTGTTTCTAATTCCAGAGGGTTCATCCACCTGGGCGCCGGGCTGGCCGTCGGATTCTCCGGTCTCGCAGCCGGTTTCGCCATAGGCATCGTTGGTGATGCAGGTGTCCGTGGTACAGCTCAGCAGCCAAGGTTATTCGTCGGAATGATCCTTATTCTCATTTTCGCCGAAGTATTGGGACTGTACGGTCTCATCGTCGCCATCTATCTGTACACGAAACAGTAAACAAACTGAACACACTCCACTCCCGTCGCCGTGCTCCGAGCTTCTATGCCAGAATCTGCTCAGTCACATAATGCGCGCACAGGGACCGTCGTCGCCGGTAGTGCCACCAGCACCACGCTGCATAGGGTCTCGGAGCACATTCTAGCATCTTGTATAGTCGTCTGTTAGCAAATCATTTCGCCGCATATCCCCGGCCCGGTGCTGCCTCGATGCTGCGGCGGCGCCGCGCCCCGGGACGCGGTTCTGTATAAATATTTTTTCTATTTCAATTTTATAAAAACGATAACTTTTTCGAATCCTAATCATGTTACGAAAAGACGCTACCGCGCGATGACGGCTACAATTTATTTAATTTATTACCGCAGTATTTTTAATTTTCGGTGACAGGAGAACTATTAATTTTCAACTATCGACATATCAGTTTGTTTGCGCGTACCATCCGACGATATCACTTATAGATTATTTTAGCGTTAAGGCGAAACTAATGTACAGTTAGAGTAGAAATTTAAGTCCAAGCGAGTTATTTTAAATAATTTATGAAACCGTTGAACCCCCGGGTACTGTGTACCGGTGTCTATCGCTGAGATGTTGAGGTTAAACCTGGCTTGAGTATTATGCTATCTAGCTTTCAGTGTTATAGTGGATGTATTGTATCCTTATTATACTGTTATGCATGTAAAATGTTATCTTATTCTCTCTTGGAGTGACTGTTGACAAATTTAAGAGCGAGTCACAAACATTGTATTGCCAGGAATCAGTAAATAAACATGGTTTGTACATTCCATATTATTTTGTTTCTACTTGATTATACTGTGTTTTATTTTCCTTTTCGATCTTATTATGGGTGCGATATATTTAAAGAATATATAATATTATAATAATTATAAATTAGGAAGGCAAATGCTTTCATGACATTATATAAACTGTCGTAATAAAATTACCTTTAATAATAATAATAATACATTTCTGATGACTTATTATAACATTTCAAATATATATTTATTCTGTATACCTCATAGTCGAAATGATGTTTGAATGATTATAAATTGGTAAGTAAAGTACATCTAGGTAAAATTGTATTTTATTTTAGGTTTCATGTTAGAGAATGTTATAATCTTTGGTGTTATTGAATGAATTGTGTTAATAAAATATTTTGAAAACAACTACTGTAAATTATGAATCAATTGTTTCTCTTCTTGCAATTGTCCATCAGTTGAATTGGGGCTCAGATATACACAACACACATTCAACTCTTATTGGCTATGAAAATAATTACATTTCATAGTCTTATTACACCTGGGAGTGTAGTAGTAAAAAAATTACGAAAGATATTGAAGTACCAAGTTAAAATTTGTTGGATCAAAATTATTTTACATAAAATCAACAATTCTGTCATCTATCGCCTGCCCGAAATCCTTAACAGTTATCAATCATGCAAATCTAGCATGGAAACGTAGCGTTATAAAAGGTGACACGCTTCTCGTTACATATAATATGCGCACTAATAACTCGTTTTATATTGAGTGTTGGAGTTTTTTCAAAGTGCGGCCACGCCGACCTTGCTTACATTGACTCACGCGCATTAATTGCGTCTGGGCTAGACGATTGCCAGATGTTTCAGACGACGGCGGTTTTTTCATGGAGAATTATTTTCAATGAAAATTCCATTTCGATGATTGATATTTGGCGTCTGATGTGTCGAAATTGACGAATGGACAACCCCATAACGCTTCATTTACATACTGTCTACATAAAATAGCAGTTACATATATTTAAAAATTTATGTCAGTGACCTGTTACCCAAGGGGACACGTGTCTGAAGAATTCGGCAAGTTAGTTTTATAGGCATGAACGTCTATATTTCTTTCTTTGACCATGCTTGAGAAATGTTTTCAAGCAGCCTTGTGAGCCCATGTGGGCTCCATGGTAAAATAGAACGGCAACATGACAGAACAAATTAATAAGCGAAAAGTTATGAATAATTTATATAAATTAAAAATAGGTATCTATGTTTATCGAGCGCGGTAGACCGAACCGCGACCTATTGTCAAATGCTTTATGATTCAGAGCAAGTAATGAGCGGCAATAAACTATTACCATAGGTATTTCATAAGATCAAACAATAACATGCTAGGTTTTTCGAAAGTTAGTTGAACTATAGGTTTGTTATGTGGCATTCATCTCTAGATCATTAAGACGAGATTTGTGAATAATCATTTCCAGCTATCCATGGGTTTAATTGAGGTATCTCAGCATCGTCGTGATGGCCTTGAGGTTTAGACACGCGGTCGAAAATCTCGACGGTTGCGGGTTCAAACCCCAGGCACACACCGTGACACCTCTGACTTTTCGAAGTTATGTGTGTATTCACAAAGAATTATCACGTACTTTAACCGCGAAGATAAAAATCGCAATGAAACCTGCACACCAAAAAGTTCTTAGGAATTACTTAGGTGTGTAGTCCCCAACCTCAACCCGCACTAATGCGTGGTGGAATAAGTTTTCCCACAGAAGTCCGTGTTTCAGAACCTCGAACACACTCACACGTAGGCTGATTTTAGACGTATTCGGTGATACAGCCTTCGGATTTGTGCCGCGGCGCGGTTTGCGTTGTGTTTACTCAACTCACCACGTCACGTCAATCTTTTATTACGATGGCTTCGTGGGCCACTTGGAATGCCCCCGGGGACCACCAGTGGTCCGCGGACCACCGGTTAAGAAACACTGCTTTAGATAAATGCATCTTGGCGATATCCATCGTCAACAGCACATATCGTACTCAACAACAATGTAACTATTGATCTTGGTGGCATCATTAATGAACGTTATTTCATGTGATATTTCGCCCGGTTTTGTCAACAGCACTTCTAATCTTGTGCGTCATCTTGCTTCTTATCTGTGGCTGCTACAACCCATCTTGTAACCAACGCAGTGTCGCATAAGAGCCACTCATTAGCCACTAAAATATAATAATAATTAAAAAGCCCATGATATTCGAGAAAAAACTCTGACTACAATCATTTATTTTATTACTAGCTTTTGCCCGCGACTCCGTCCGCGTAGACTACATGGTTGGGTTCAGAAAGAAAATAAGTTGTAGTCTATTTTACTCTACAGAGTCCCATTTATGTCCATACATAAAAATCATTCACATCAGTAAAATGATTTAGGCGTAAAAACGTAACAGACATATAGTTATTTTTGCATTTATAACACAATATTACTCGTATAGTTAATTTAATTAATGAACGTAATCAAAGCAAAGCGTAAAAAATTCAATATTTACATGCGTGCGACACAGTCATCTGCCCTTACGTGTCTGACCGTTCGGGTAAGAAGTTAAGAACTAAGAACACTCCCCACTCCGCGCCGCAAATCTTACAAATTTTCGTACAAACTTTCATCCCCTATTCCCTATATATATATATATATATATATATATATATATATATATATATATATATATATGTAATAAAAGCTAATTAAAAAAGTTTCATCGTTCTAGCTTCAAAAATAACGAATTTCCACATAAACTTTTATTCCCTATTTTTATTTAAGCCCTTATAGGTAATTTTTTTACAAACTTTGAATGTAATATTTATTTGTATCTAACCAACAGCCTAAAAAATAAGTTTCTAGCTTTGAAAATGACAATACTTCCATACAACCTTTCATCCCCCCTTTCAACCCCTTAAAACCCCTTTTCCGCAATAAAAAATAGCCTATGTTCTTTCTCAGGCTCCAAACTATCTGTGTACCAAATTTCATTTAAATCGGGTCAGTAGTTTTAGCAGGAAAGCGAGACAGACAGACAGAGTTACAATCGCATTTATAATATTAGTAAGGATTGTTTAAAGTTCTTAGGAATTTCTTAGGTGTGTAGTCCGCCAACCCGCACTAGGCCAGCGTGGTGGACTAAGGTCTAAACCCTCTCAGTTGTAGAGGAGGCCCGTGCCCAGCAGTGGGACGTATATGGGCTGATGATGATGATGATGATGATTGTTTGCAAAAAATTGTAAGAGACTTCGTAAACATAAGAACACGTCATTCATGCCTGACGTTTGTTTTGCGTTGGCAAACGTCAAAGTCCCAACAAGAAATAGTCGCTAAATTGTAGGGAAAATAACCAAAATATAAAATACCAAAATGAAGTTAAAATCATTATTATTTTTTACGATACTTTTAACTTATAACAAAGGAGATGCACAAGTACGAACGAAGGGGGTAAGTCGTTTATTATAAAGTGATAATTTGGATATGAAAGCCGGTGTTTCTTTTACGATATATCTGCCATTTGCAGATTGAAGAGAAAGTTCAGCAGCTGACTGATATGACTATGAAGAAGTCCATAGTGTCATTGAACCTCAGCAAGTTTAAGGAATATGTTAAATCGCCACCGAAAGACTACTCGTTTATCGTAATGTTTACAGCAATGGCGCCTTCGCGGCGTTGTGCTATTTGCCAGCACGTCTTCGATGAGTATATGGTTGTGGCCAATTCCTTTAGGTTCTCCCCATCGTTTACTAATAAGCTTTTCTTCGGTATGGTCGACTTTGACGAAGGATCAGATATTTTCCAAATGGTAAGCAATCTAATGTCACTATCTCTTCTACTTTACATTTGTATTACGTGATTTATTAACAATATTGTTATACTCTCTGTGATGGATAATAGTGGTTGTACAACCATCAATATTTATTTTGTCTGCAAAACAATATACTATTGTAAAGCGCATTTACCGTTCAGTTTCCACATCATTTACTTTACACTGTATGTCACATTGTTTCGGTCATTTAAAGAGTTACTGTATGAAGTCATAATAGAATAGAATCATGTTTCCAACAGCTTCCTGGTGATTTCTTTTTGCCTTATAAAGATTGTAGTCTATTAAGTTAAATTCCCAGTTAACAATAATTTAACTAATTATGATTATGACCAACCTATGATTTTTGTCAAAGTTATTTCCAAATATAATATCATTTCAGCTCCGTCTAAACACAGCCCCTGTGATAATGCATTTCCCGGCTAAGGGCAAACCTAAGCCAGCAGACTCAATGGACTTTGAAAGAGCTGGAATACATGCTGAGGCTATTGCCAAGTGGATTCAGGACAGAACTGATGTTCAGGTGAAGTAGACTAATGTTATAAGACTTTAAAAGACACTTTTTGCCTTATTAACAATTTTGACTGCCTTGTGGTCTCGCATCCTTTATCCTTTAGAAAGTTCTCAGTAACACCACAGAGTCTGGAAGTGTGCCTGAAAAACAACAATAGGCTCGCCCCGTATTTCGTGGGACTTATACATACCTGGTGAAATGTGGGTGCAGAAATGCACCGCTGCCTACCCCTTTGGGGAATACAGATGTGAGGTTACGTATGTATGTCACAATTTTGTATAAGTTTATCTTAACAGGAATTGTAAGTAAGTAGGTATCCTTTGGTTAAGATAAGAGAATGGGAGAAAAAGAGATGGTGGATTACTATAAAGATTTTCAAACTTTACTGTTCCACAGCTGGTACAGTTTTGATAGTAAAGTTGGTTTATTCAAAAACAGTGTAAGGTGTTGATAAAATCTAAGTGTAGTATATTAACTAAAATACCATTTTACAATGCACAGAAATACCGGTTTTGGATATTGTATATTTCTTTTAAATTCATCTCAAAATAAGAGTCAGTTTATTATTAATCAATCAGTCAGTTAATTATGCTATAAAAAATTAAGCAATAAACATACAATATATATTTCTTTTTTTTAAGACAATTTTATGTTTTAACCATTAAAGATTTAGAATTTATTTTCGCTGGGCTAGGCCTACGTTCAGCAGTGGACAGCGATAGGCTGAGTCTATATGCCAACCTGCACTAGGTCAATATGAAAGACTCAGGTCAAACTACTGTTAACTGTAGAGGAGGTATACTATTGTAACACATTTGGTTATTGGACTGAACGCTGGGCGTCAGCGGACCATTTAGGGCGCTTCTCGCCTTGAGATGCCATAAAACCGCCCTAAGCGCGTGATGGTTACGGAGAGGTTTTAGTTGGTATGCTGGCGTAGGATTTTGGTTAGGAACCCAACTCAGCTAAGTCTTATGTAATAGGTGGCAAACCTATTGCCAATTTTTAGGCACATTTCCGGACTCTGGGCTTCTACTGAGAATTTCCTAATAGGAAAATCCAATACCACTTGGCCCGACTGGGAATCGGACTCGGGTCCCATAGATAGGCACAGAACAAGCATTTATTGCACTCACAAACATTAATTGATCATGCTGAAAATAATAAATTGTTTTTTCCTTTCAGATCAGAATATTCCGCCCCCCTAATTACTCTGGCGCTGTTGCCTTTTTCATGCTCTTTATACTGGTGGCAGGATTTTTGTACCTCCGCCGTAACAACCTCGAGTTTCTCTACAACACCCAAATGTGGGCTGTCGCTGCCGTGTTTGTCTGCTTCGCCATGGTCTCAGGCCAAATGTGGAACCAGATCAGGGGTCCACCGTTCTTCCACAAGACCAAGAATGGGCCGGTGTACATAAACGGGGGATCGCATGGACAATTTGTGTTGGAGAGCTATATTGTCGCCGTTTTGAGTATCCTTTTCAAAAATTATTTTATTTTAATAAGCAATAAATATATTATAAGTAATTATGTAAGGTAATATGGAAGGAATCTACAGATTTTTTCTTAATAATTAATGGCAATGCCTATATGAGGCTAATAAGCAATTGAAATCGTAGCTTTACTTACTTCTTAGAAACTATTCTAAAACAAAAAAAAAGATCCTTTGCCTGAGCCCTCTCAGTTGTAGAGGAGACCCGTGCCCAGCAGTGGGTTGTAAATGAGTTGATGATCATGATTTTGCATGTATTAGCCTCAAAATATGAATTAGATTGGGATTTTTTCCTGAACCCTTAATCAGATGGCGCTGTGGTGGTCGGTATGATTCTCATGATAGAAGCGGCTGGTGGAGTGAAGGGCGATGCAGCCCGTGTGCAAGCTGAAGGCAAGAGGCGCAGGTTCCAATCCGTGGTTGGACTGGTGCTGGTCTGCGTGTTCTTCTCTCTTCTTCTGTCTGTGTTCAGAGCGAAGACGCAAGGGTATCCTTACAGGTATGACCATGTTTTACACATTTATGGTGTGGGGAAGCTCTGTCTATCCTTTTGGGGAGGCTGGCGTGAGAGGGTTTGGTATGGAAACAAATAATTCATAAAATCATGCTTGTATTCCCAAAAAGGAAGGTAGATGTGTGTTTCTATGCCTTACGTTTCTTCAATTATGATTGTGGTTCTCATACTTACTCATATTTCTCAATGATCCTGAATATTATCCTAAAACCCAACAACACTGGTGGGAATCGAACTATCAACTTATTGATAGCATGCTACAATTTTCTTTCTGGGGGATCATTGAGGCCTTTAGCATGTCATCAATGTATGGCATAAATCTGTGATTTGACAGGAGAATAGTATTCGTTTTTACATTTTATTGGTTTGCACTGAACTTAATATCATTATTAGACGTAAAGTTATTAATAATAATATTGTTTTTCTTTTTGTTCCAGTTTCTTATTCAAATGAAAACAATACTTCATCACAGAGTAGTGGTGAAGCGAGTTATTTTAATTGTGTGCAATGTAAGGTGTGTTATTTCTCAATTCCGTTAATAAAATAAGTTAATATTTTTTGTGTATTTTTATTTTCAATCCTTTTTAAAGCGATTACGTCGAGGTAAACTGCAAGAGCATATTTTACTTCAATTCCTAAAATAATGCAGTAGTGTAGTACTAGTTCTCACATTTTTGATTGTTTTTTAAAGCTATTTACAAATCTGTTCAGAAAGAAATAAAAAAGATCGGAATCTGGCACCTACAATATCGACGTAAACAGGTGTGGCGGTTTAGGCGCGGTCGAGAATCTCGGCAGTCGTGGGTTCAAACCCCAGAAACACATTTCTGCCTTTTCGAAGTTGTGTGTATTCATAATGAATTAGGTATCACTTACTTTAACGGCGAAGGAAAACATCGTGAGGAAACCTGCACACTTAAAAGTTCTTAGGTGTGTAGTGCACCTACCCGCATTTTCCGAAAGCACAAGTTATCCCCAAATAGAGATGGGATTTTACCCGGAAAAAACTCCAATGTGGGAAAAAATAGGGAAAAAAACCCAGGGAAAATTACCGAATGGGATAATATTCGCCATGTGCGATAAGGCCGCCATTTGTACCTTTCAATGTATGTTATTTTATGTTTTTGTTTTATGTTTAGTGTACAATAAAGTGTTAAATAAATAAAATAAATATTCGGGTTTTTTCATATTTAGCATATGTAACATCTAGGTAATGTGTAGATACATGTATATATCAAATAGTACGTACTATTACTACTAGTTAGAGCTAATCTAACTTTGTATATTTTCATAATTCGATAAATACGTTATATGTACTCCATGCTATCTAATTAAATAAAATGAAATTCAATAAAACTGTCTGTGTGTTTTCATCCGCTCTTAGGGGAAGCAGGTAGTAGCAGTGGCTTACGCGTTGGTTATCTATTTATCTCACACGTTGTTTTGGCTTCGTATTGTGCGCACTTGTAATAATTTGTTGGTTTAATTGACGACTTGGATTTTGTTTTGTGGACGTTCTTTCTGCAACTAAGTAACATTCCATCACAATTCGCAGAAAAAATCTTATGATTAAACAAGAAGACGTCTTTTTGTTCTTACAATAAACTGCTGCTTTTATTTTAGTTCCTGAATCAGGTTACACATTTTGACGTTTCGAACAACAGGCAACAGCTAGGGCCCTATATACGCTGGCGCAAAGTATGTGCGCATCGCAAAGTACCTATTTTTTGTTGCATTTGGTCTAAAAATAAAAAATAAGTGTGATTTTTTCAAGATCGTGATAATTCCGTTAAATAATGAAAATACCCGTTTTTTGGGTTTTTTTCCCAAATGGGAAAAAACCTGGATATATTCCCGTGGGGTTTTTTCCCACTGCCCATCTCTATCCCCAAAGGAGTAGGTGGAGATGCATTTCAGCACCCACACTTACACTGACCTGTTAAAAGATGTATATAAAAAGTTATTATTATACTAAATGAAAGTAAAACACAAAATAATAAAATATTTATTTTTCAAAAAATATATACCTCTTATTTCTATACCTCCACTAATAAATGCATTTAACTCCAATAATCTACCAATTTCGTGAGTAATTCAGTCAGTAGCTTCATTTAAGGCTCTTAGTGAAAATGTATAAAAATAATGTATTCTATATACAAAATAATTTAAACGAAGTAATGTAAGTCTTAATTTAAAATAAATTATGTTAGGTTGGCAATACTGATAATATTTTATCAGTGAAATATATTTTTTGTAATTCTTCATCTCAACCTCCATTTACATAATATTTAATAAAAAAAAATGTGTGGGTCCTGTTTAATTAAAATATGTATGGAATAATAGCTCTTCTGGTTGTAGGATAGGTTTTGAATGTCTTCTTATACCAATCATGGGCAGTGATAGCAGTTTGAAACTGTAAAGAAAAAGAACATCACAATTTTAAATATAAAAACTACTATTGCATACTTATATTGAGTTGTAACCCTTGGATTGAAAATTTTATATAACAAATCTTGTTTATATATACTGTCATTTGAGATACACTATTTACAATCATCAGCCCATATACGTCCCACTCCTGGGCACAGGCCTCCTTTGCCATTGAGAGGGTTGAGTCCACTATGCGGGCCTAGTCCAGGTTGGGGGACTACATACCTAAGAACTTTTAGGTGTGCAGGTTTCATCCTGATGTTTTCCTTCACCGTTAAAGTAAGTGATAATTCATTGTGAATACACACATAACTTCGAAAAGTCAGAGATGTGTGCCTGGGGTTTGAACCCGCGAGCGCCGAGATTCTCGACCGCGCGCCTAAACCTCGAGGCCATCACTACTATTGACATTATTTGGTCTCATTTCAGGACCTTCTAATCTATCTATACAAATAAATAAAATTGGAGTGTCTGTTTGTAATATTGAAATAACCGCTTTTTAATAAATGCATATGGATGTATACACGGTACATATACCAAAATAACGTTACAAACAATTTTTGTCTGTCTGTTTGTTCTGGCTAATCTCTGAAACGGGTGGATCGATTTTGACGGGACTTTTATTGGCAGGTAGCTGATCTGCTGATGTAATAAGGAGTAACTCAGGCAAAAAAATAATAACTAAAGAATCGACTTTAAGGCTAAAAATATACACTTACCTGATTCCCCAATACCCATAAATATATACAGAAGAAAGTTTTTGATGGCATTAGTATCAAAAGTATTGTGTACATGATAACTTCACACATCCTGTGCGGGCTTGAAACATATTCAAAAAGTCTTCCATTTGGCACTCCATGGTCTTCAGTGACTACTTTGCCAGACTTCTTGTCTTTGCGCATGTTTGCAAATATAACATTTGCCTGGTATTGTTCATACCAGCACCACATGAAGAGAAGCACTGATGGTACAAGTAAATATGTGGCTTTGGCATCTACCCATTTTAGTGTGTACCTGGGTTCTCCTGAAAATAAGAATGATTTTACAATTTTGTTTTATGAAATATTATAAAGTTCATACATACATACATAAACTCTCGCCTGTATTTCCCAAAGGGGTAGGCAGAGGTGCATTCTTGCACCCACATTTTGCCAAGTATGTATCAGTCCCAAGTAATAGGGGGCGAGCCTATTGCTGTTTTTCGGGCACATTTCCAGACTCCGTGCTGTTACTGAGAATTTCCTAATGGGAAAACCCAATAACACTTTGCCCGACCCGGGAATCGAACCCAGGACCTCTAGATCGCACGGCACATACTTGTACCACAAGGCAGTTGAGGCAGGTAATTGGTATTAAAATTTAATCAAAAGACATGAAATTGCTGACTATTTTCTTATTGACTTCCATTCAGTTCGATTTTGGGTCACAGCTAAGTTTAAATTAACTTTAATCATCAAACACACATGGAATTTTTTATGAAATGTTAGTTGACTTTGAATTTAATTCTATATTGTCTTACCAGAAAATAGAGGAGCTTGGCCAATCACAACTACAATACAAGCAAAGTAGTGTATGATTCCGGCTAAATAGTGGCTCAAGTTCATCTTACTAGACTTGGCAAACACTTGCAGGTAATATGTCTCATAGAACCTTCTTATGCATTGAGCAGTGAAGAGTGTCATTGTCACTAAAGCCGTCACAACAGATGCTGAAAAAGAAAAGGGAAATCTTAGTATACTATAAAAATTATCACATAAGTTTTGGTACTTAATAAAAAACATAATTTTTTGATCATAATCATATCAAAATCATAAATTAATTGCAATAATAACACAGTAAAATATAATGCTTGCTTTATATTAGTTGGGGAATATGAAAGACAACAGAATTATTTATTTATTGATATTTAGAAATATAAATTATAATGACTTAAAGGAGCAATACTTATTATATTGTATTATAGGAAGACAAAAGTTGAATTAGGTTAAATTTGTCAATAAAATTGTATCCAGTGTGGAACTGACTTCTTTACATAGGAACCAGCTATTACAACATAAATCTCAGGCAAGTGACGAAATGTTGCATGCATTCAATGCAAGTTTAATGAGAGATTCTGATACCTCCAAACTTGTTTTTATTGCTTAAGATAATGAAATGTAGTAATTTAGATAAACCTAGACTTTCATTTATGGCATTTATACTTAAAATTTATACAATGTTTTTTTAGTTAACTAAAGCCATGGACTAAGGCCTAAACCCTCTCAGTTGTAGAGGAGGCCTGTGCCCAGCAGTGGGACGTATTTGGGCTGAGGATGAGGATGAAAGCCATTTGCATCAAAATTAATTAGGCAAGTATTAAAGGTAAACCGACGGAAACTCGAATTATATCATATTATATTAATCGAAAAGCATAGCTGTGGTATTTTTCAATTATGCATGCCTGAATTTTTTTATGAATAAATAGACAATCACCTGATGATTCATAATCCTGTAGGATAAGTCTCAGTCCAAGAATTACATTCTTGTTCACGTCCAAGCCCAAGAAATACACCATACACATATAAAATAGCGAAGAAACACTGAAGAGCGATGAAAATAAATAAAAATGTCTATAGTACGACTTTGGTATCTCTATTACTTGAAGAAAGTTAGCCTCTGATCCTTGGTAGGCGAAAGAGCCATACAAATAGCCTTTTTTAATAAACGCCGGCACATATTTTTCGTAATATTTTATCAAAACACCAGTAAAAGTTACAGTGAATGCCAAATTTAAGAATATAAAATCTAGTATATTAAACATTGTGGCAGCGTTTATCGTCCGTTGCAAAGCGCAGGTGAATACACAAATGATCGTGCATTAGAAGCTAGTGAATGTTCCTGCTTATAATAATAAGCTAACGGGAAGTGGTGGTATACTTTCATCTTTACTTTCTAAAACTGACAGTTGACATAAAAAAACTGACGTTTAAATTTTTTACGCTTGTTCCAGAGACATTGTAATAATGATATTTAACATAATTTTATTTAGTTAAAAAAACTGAGTAAGCAATACATATTTTTTGACTAAAACGATTTACATATTTAATTTTTTTAATTGTTTATTGATTTATTTACAGATGTCAACTATGTTATAACTGAACGGTATTCACATTTTGTAATGAGCAGGCTCTTCAAAAAGAATGCCATTTAGAGCATGTTTACGGCACGGTTGCCTCGAATACTCTTATCTCGATTACATTTTTATAGCCGTCGCGGGTTCAAACCCCAGGCACACAACTCTGACTTCTCTAAGTTATGTGTGTGTTGTTATGAAAGATTTATTACATACTTTAACTGTGAAGGAAATCGTCATGAGTAAACCTGCAAGAGAGTGGACTGAGGTCTAAATTATTTAAATAAATCGTATTATAGTTCTGACCCCTTATTAAGATATAAGTTCCGTGTGCATCAAAACTACGGGAAACTTTTTAGTCTCACAAACTCCTTGACCCCAAAGTAGTATGTGGAGGTAGGTAGAGGTCCATTTGCGCACGTTATAGAAGGCGAGCCTATTTCCATTTTTGGGGCATATTTCCAGACTCTGTGCTGGCTCTGAGAAATTCGTATTGTAAAAACTCAATAACACTGCCCGACCTGGGAATCAAACTCCGGACCTCTAGATTGCACGTCACTTACTTATGCCACGAGACCACGAGGCAGTTATTCTCTCAACTATCAATTAGACATTTTTTGTTATGATAAATCAATGTAATTGCTTTTGCTCCTAAAGAGGGAGATGTTTACTAAATAACAAATGTGCTTATAAACACTTCATTGTCATTTTAGATGAAGATCATAATAAGACAACAACGGTATATTAAGTAAATATCCATTTTGGATGTTAATGTCGATATTGCATTTTACACAATCCGTCTAATTAATCAAAAGTCGTGATGGCCTCGAGGTTTAGCCACGCGGTTGAGAATCTCTTCGATCACCTTTGACTTTTAGAATTTATGTGTATAAAGAATTATCGCGTATTTTAACGGTGAAGGAAAACGTCGTGATGAAACCTGCACACCTATAAAGTTCTTAGGAATTTCTTAGGTGTGTAGTTCGCCAACCTGCACTAGGCCAGCGTGGTGGACTAAGGCCTAAGAGAGGCCCTCTCAGTTCTAGAGGAGGCCCGTGCCTGATGATGAAACAATTTTTTTTCTGTTGATATAAAAACGACACACAGGTGTGAAACGGGCAAACTATTATAAATACGAAAGTAATTCTGTCTATTACGAATTCAGGTCAAGACTTTTAGAGCTATTTCATAAACATAGATTAGAAAGTGATCATTACGCGAACGCGTTTAAAGGTTTCTACAGCTTAAATGCTAATATGAATATGTGATCCTTATAATATCTATATCCTCTTTTGCATTGGACTACTAATTCTAGGTTTTTGTACATAAATGTGCGATACCGTTTATTTTTAAGTCAGCATACCTTAATCAAGATCCTCCTATTTTCCACAATACACTATTCACCTTATTCAGGAATAGTGAAGCATCTTTTTTATTTTGAATATTGTCACAGGGGTTCGTGGATAGGGAATTTTGAATAAGCTGGTTGTCTGGGTCGACTTTTAATTTTGACGACTTGATAGTTGATGGTATAACTAGTAGCTTTTATTGTTTTTGTTTTCGAAAAAGATTAAAGTACTGTGGCATAAATAGCTGTGCCCGCGGTTTTATTCGTGTTTTTATCTCGTGTTGTTATGTAACTTAGACTCCCTAGATAAATGCACTATTCACTACAAAAAAAAACAATTTAAATCAATACTCGTAGTCTCTGAGACTAATGCATTCCACCAAAAGAACAACCAAAAAAACCCTTCAGCTTTGTAGTAATACTTAACGAAATATTTCTATGGAGACAAAAGCGAGTAGCTACGTCTAAATGTAGTAAATCTGTTGGTCACAAAAACCACTACAAAAATATTACGTAAAAACATATTTTAACTCTTTTCTTAAATATTACCGACGTGACGTTGTTTATGTTACGTCATGCGTACACGTTTGTCTCAACAAGTCATAAACAATGATATCATTAAACAACCCAATAGGGTGGAAGTGACTTTTAACAAATGAAGTGCGCCCTACTCCACTTCGAGGGCACGTCGTGTCCAATGTTCCACGCGGTTTCATCTTATGTGACGGCTTAAGCTCGCCCGATATTGGAGTGAGCGCCATTGTGTCGCAGAAGGGTTTCGCCTTTATTGAATTACCTTTAAAAAATAAAAATCCCGGAGGTAAATTTATTTGTTATGATTTACCTTATATTGTGAATGTTAAAAGTGAGCCAATTCATCTGGAGAGATGGTTAGACTTTTGGTTATAGGTATGTATATTTATTTATTTATGACGTTTTGCTTAATTGTAGTAGTGTAGACTGCCTCGTGGTCTTGCGATCTAGAGGTCCTGGGTTCGATTCCCGGGTCGGGCAAAGTGTTATTGGGTTTTTTCCATTAGGAAATTCTCGGTAACAGCACGGAGTCTGGAAATGTGCCCGAAAAACGGCAATAGGCTCGCCCCCTATTACGTGGGACTGATACATACTTGGCGAAATGTGGGTGCAGAAATGCACCTCTGCCTACCCCTTCGGGGAATACAGGCGTGAGTTTATGTATGTATGTATGCTTATTTGTAACAACCTCTATAATGAAATTGGTTTGTAGAATGGCTTAAACAGGCCGTGAGTTCGATCTTCGTATCAAGGCAAACATTAATGCGATTTAAAAAAATGTTTTGAACTTGAGACCGAATGACCGAATGTAATACCTAGGACATAAATCTATGTATCTTGGGTTAGAGTTTAATGTAGAAGTTTTATCGCTACAATTGTTACAAAAATAAAAATATAAAAGTAGTTATGGCCTCGAGGTTTATGGGCGCGGTCGAGAATCTCGGCGGTCGCGGGTTCAACCCAAGCACACACTTCTGACTTTTCGAAGTCATTTGTTTGTTCACGACGAATTATCACGTACTTTAACGGGGAAGGAAAAATTCGTGATGAAACCTGCAAACCTAAAATTTCTTAGGTGGGTAGTTCACCAACCCGCACAAGGCCAGCGTGGTGGACTATGGCCTAAACCCTCTCAGTTGTAGAAGAGGCTCATGCCCAGCAGTGGGACGTATATGGGCTGATGATGATGACAATTGCTAAAGGTCACGAAAGAACTTGAAAGCGAGTGAGACATTAAAGCATACTTTAAAGACGAAAGGAATTTAAAATGTTTCACACGGTGACGCTTTGAAAATCTTCAAGTGGCTTTTCATAACATATTAAGAGAAAGATATGGATAATGGCATGTTATTGAATATTAATGGCAACCCCAGTACGGAGGGGTATAAAAAGGGAACACACGTGACACAGGAACACATTCAAACGAGGCTTGTTAAGAGATAAACTGCCCTAAAATAATGGTGAGTAAATTAAGGCTTAAGTATATAGTCGTGATGGCCTCGAGGATTAGGCACGCGGTCGAGAATCTCGACGATCGCGGGTTCAAACCCCAGGCACACACCTCTGACTTTTCAAAGTTATGTGTGTCTTTACAAAGAATTATCACGTACCTACTTTAACGGTGAAGGAAAACATCGTGAGGAAACCTGCACATCTAAAAGTTCTTCGGAATTTCTTAGGTGTGTAGTCCGCCAACCCGCACTTGGCCAGCGTGGTGGACTAAGGCCTAAACCCTCTCAGTTGTAGAGGAGACCCGTGCCCAGCAGTGGGACGTATTTGGGATGATGACGATGATGTCACATATTTATGCTTTATCACAATTATATGATGTACATTTTCATCACATAATTTTGATGGCACTTTACTATGATGCCTGATAATATCAGATATTTTTGCTGCGTACGTGCAGACAGATATTATTGAACTCGTTCTTAGGACAGATATTTTTGCTGATCTGCCCATAGTAATATATTATTGCTCGTGACTGTACACGTATTAGCATAAAGCCTATTATGACTTTTAACGGTTACAGGAGAAACACTGATTCCTTTTAGTGATGGTTATTCTTACGACAACATCATCCTGCTGCGGTCACATTAGCGGCCGGAACCCGTACCAGGAGACTGAAGCTCAGGTGTACTGCGGCAGAACCCTGGCTAGAGTTCTAGCAGCAGTCTGTTTCGACTTCACCGCGCCTGAGAAGAGATCAAACATGGGGACTATGTATGGTACGCGATTATATGTCATAACGAGTATAATATGTATGTATGATGGTGGTAGCCTTGTTCATCTTTGAGTAAGTCTACGGCAAAGCAAGCAAAGCAAAGTCTAGAGCAAATTTTGATCGGACTATTCTATTAAAGAATTATACGTTGTTTTCTGGAGCATGTCAATATGTTGAAAAAAACGATTCTTGTTATATCTGCAAAGACACGTACAATATTATCTAATGTTTTTTTACGCTTTTACGTAACTCAATCGATCATTTAATTGCTAGTGATCCACAAAAGAAGGAAAGGCATCTTACGTTGTCACGTGTTGACACCGCAGGTCAGAAAATCTATTTAACAGTAATATAGTAACTTGCAATCATGTTATTTCTTTACAGGTAACATTTTCAGTCCATACTACAAGGATCAAGAAGGTCCGTACGGCTGGCCGTGGTTGACTCCTCAAGGTGCCAGGAGTCTCAGTCTTCCGTCCAGAGGCAAGAGGTTGGTCGTCAACGAATGTTGTGATAAGCCCTGCACCATTAATGAATTGTGGTCTTATTGTTAATCCAACAGCTTTAATATTATCATTAAATAAACTGTGATTTCTGTTTTGTATTTTCTTCGTCACAATAGTATTATCGCACGTTTCCATTGCAGTAATTCTAACTTTTTGTTTTTTTCAACGATGCGAGAATACGCTTATTTCCGTATTTTCTATTTCTCGAAGTATCTCATATAAAGCAGTGATGGCCTCGAGGTTTAGGCGCGCGGTCGAGAATTTCGGCGGTCGCAGGTTCAAACCCCAGGCACACACCTCTGACTTTTCGAAGTTATGTGTGTATTCACAATGAATTATCACTTGCTTTAACGGTGAAGGAAAACATCGTGATAAAACCTGCACACCTAAAAGTTCTTAGGAATTTCTTAGGTGTGTAGCCCGCCAACCTGCACTAGGCCAGCGTGGTGGACTAAGGCCTAAACCCTCTCAGTATCTCATAAATGACATATATTTTTACACTATAAATAGCGTGATTTATCTACAACATAGATAGAACGTTACATACATAGTATAAACATATGTACATAGCCTCACGTCTGTATTCCCTGAAGGGATAGGCAGAGGTGCATTGCTGCCCCGACATTTCGCCAGGTACGTGTCAGTCCCATGTAATCAAATCAAATCAAATAATCTTAATTCCAATAGACTTTTACAAGTTCTTTTGAATTGTCAATTTTACACTTCTTCATTTTTTAAACTATTGCCGCTTCGAAACGTGTTATAGCTGTGGAGAAGAAACGGCAAGAAACTCCCTCAGCAACACATGTCATTTTTTTATTTCTTTAAAAAATAGAAATATATGTCTCTTTTTTTTTCATTACATTATTAAAATTTTACATTATAAATGTCATAACGATACAAACTGTAGCAACAAAACAAAACTCCGATCAATTTACTTACTCCCAGGGCTTATTACCTTCAATAAAATCTGAAATTTTATAGTATGATTTTTTGTAAAGCTTATCTTTAATTGATTTCTTTAAATTTAGTCAAGGGAAGCTCCCTAATAATAGGAACCTTGTTGCCGTTCTTCGGGCACATTTCCAGACTCCGTGTTGCTACTACGAATTTCCTAATGGAAAAACTCAATAACACTTTCCTCGACCCGGGAATCGAACCCGGGACCTCAAAATGGCACGGTACATATTTGTGCCCCGAGACTACGAGGCAGTCCATCTGATTGAACATTATCAGGCACAATATTGTTTTTTTGTTTTGTTTTGTCAATCTTTAAGCCCATGTAAATTAACAGCAGTGATGGCCTCGAGGTTTAGGCGTGCGGTCGAGAATTTCGGCGGTCGCAGGTTCAAACCCCAGGCACACACCTCTGACTTTTTGAAGTTATGTGTGTATTCACAATGAATTATCACTTCGATATATAATTATAACATCGTGATAAAACATGCACACCGAAAAATTCTTAGGAATTTCTTAGGTGTGTAGTCCGCCAACCCGCACTAGGCCAGCGTGGTGGACTACGGCCTAAACCCTCTCAGTTGTAGAGGAGGCCCGTGCCCAGCAGTGGGACGTATTTGGGCTGATGATGTTAAGCCCATGTATACAGTATGCTAGGCTTAAAGTTATGTAAAACCCGACGTCTGCTGAATTTTTACTTACAAATTAGGAATGGACTTCTATATGCACCTGATATGCATATTGCAACGAATTCTGTATTCAAGACGGGGGGTTCTCTAGGCGTTTGCCGCCGACACCAAGTGCATGCGGTTTAGCATAAAGTTTCTTTGCTGTCTCGTATTTACAAACGGGTGTTTAGGACGCTCAACACGTCCCTCTTTTGACTTTTGGAGGAGTTTGCTCCCTCTTTGGGAATTAACTGCGGCCAGAAGTGCAGCCAAGTAGATGGCGTGAGTAGGATAATTACAAGTGAGCTCATGATTTAGCAGTACTGGTATTTATGACTAGTTTTTGCGCGTAATTTTGTCTGCAGTGACTTTTGAATTGGGTTCGCTGGGATATCAAAAAGTAAATGTAACAAGTTTAAATATTTCTGGGATGATTTAATATTAAAATCTTTTAAGGGTCTTCGAGGGCCAGAATTTTGGCGGAGGCCTATTTCCAGCAGTGGTCATATATTATCTGATGATGATGATGAAGATGGCAGGAAAATAGAGCTTTACACAAAATTTAATGATGTGAACAAATAATGTGAACAAATATTTGTTTTAGGTCTCAGATGTCGAATGTCAGGACTCCAGTCTCACAATAAAAACTCTCATATTTTTTGATATTCTAATGGCCGAATACTGAAACGCTACTTAATCTGAGGGTGACTTATATTTAAGTTGCGGTTATATTTTAAGCGGTATACTGAAACATCATTTATCGGTTTTAAGACTGATTAACTAATGCCCACTTAAATTTCCATATCTGGATGACCGAGCTTTGCTCGGAATTTTTTATTTTTTTTAATTGTGTTTTTTGGAAATTATATTTAAGTACGAATTACTAATAAAATGATGAAATATGAATAATGTTACTTAACAACGCCATCTGCTGTTGTGTCGTTAAAGCAATTAGTTGCTCACAAAAAATAGTATTATTATTCGCCAATTCGCCAATAGATGTCAGGAAGAGTCTACTCAAACGCCTCCTTTTTGTTATTTTTCTTCCAAATGACATTTTCTAAAAATGATTCCTAGCTAGATCGATTTATCGCCCCCGAAACCCCCTATATACTAAATTTTATGAAAATCGTTGGAGCCGATTCCGAGATTCCAATTATATATATATATACAAGAATTGCTCATTTAAAGATATAAGATAAATGGCAATATTACCAAAAAAGTTCTTTTACATGACATTTTTTAAGTATATACCGCTTAAATTATAACAGCCACATAAATATAAGTCGCCCTCAGATTAAGTAGCGTTTCAGTATTCAGGCATTAGTCATAAGAAATCTTAATTTATAAGTATGAGCGTGATTGATGTTTTACTGTGTTTTGCTATATTTTTAATGTTTAATTCCAACTCGGTGTAGCTTCGGCCAGTGATAACCATAAAAGTAGCTTTGCAACCTTTGTACCTCCAAAATGTCTATTCACAAATTAATAATTGTGGCGTGTTAGTGTAAAAAACAGGTTAATTCGCATTCCTAGCATTGGGTACCCGCGATTTTAAGCGGTAAAATAACCGCAGATGGGCTAACCGCCCGTGTGGACTCTTTAACAATAACAAGACGAAATTTTCGCGTTTCCTTTTTGAAAGAACACACTTCAAAGTGTTCCAGTGAGATGTTATGCCAGACATATAAATTAGAGTTTGTAGTGCGCATCGGAACTATTTGCAGCGCAAAATATGTCTCTTATTTTATATTCTGACTTACGGAACGGCAAAAAATATACAAATTGCTAAATTTATTTACTTAGCAACGATAATTTAAATTTATTACACATTATAGTTCATATAGGCGTCGTAAAGGGACTTTACCGGTACATGATGATGAGCCTAGTACTCTTTTACTACGACTTAAATTGGGCAAAATGAACGGGAAATCGAAAATTAAGTCAAAATATTCTTTATTCCAATAGACTTTTACAAGTTGTTTTAAATCGTCAATTTTCATTTTAATAAACTAGTTGAACTCATTATTATTGTGTCGATTGGTGAAAGATATTATAATGTATTGCAGCCAATGTATACTTTTATGCGTATATATATGTGTATGTGTATTCTAGTCATTTGTAAAATTTCAAGAAAGAAAGAAAGAAAGAAAAAAATTTATTTGTTTACAAACATACAAGAACAAAAAATAAAATAAAATAGACGTAAATCACTTAAAAACTATGTTTGTAACAAAAAGGCACCAACTCAGCAATATGCTGGCAATACAGCCAACGCTGGTCTACCGTTGGGCCGTTCAAACTTGATTGGTGGATTTAAGATGAAGATATCAAAACTGTTGCCATTTTTGGTTTGATCAGTATCATGTCTGAACGATTTTTACGATTGGCACCCAAATATTTCAATACATAGAACACCCATAAATTATCCTCAATGAACGAAAGGACATATAACACACATAACCGCTGCTTTTACTACTCAAAAATCTATCATTTCTCTTTGGATTTTCATAGCCAGGTGAAGCCGTCGGAATTTGCATAGTAATGCAATCTATACAGAAAAGTAATACCTCAATACGTGCAATATTTCTAGTAATAAGAAGACAGTAAATAAAACAATCCAATAAGAAAGAAAGGGAGGTGCAATAAAACGCTGGAGCACTCGACCCACAATATTATATAGAACTTGTATCGGTTATGAAAAAAGTTACCGTGGAACGTACTTTGGCGGTAGAGTTATGTCATTTTGTGTTAAAAATTAAAAGGTATATTTTATTGAACTTCGGCGTTTTGTGATTGATTAATTTTAATTATTCTCATGTATCATTAGAGTATTTCTCAAAATAAATGTACATCTTCGAAAAAAAAAGTGTGCCTCGAAATAGTTAAAAATCTACAAGTTTTTAATTAATGATACAAAAAAATAACTTCACAATTTTGTAGAATAAATATTAGACTTCAAAATAACGAAGAATTTACAATACAATCTTATTATTTATCAATTATTATGATTTTTTTAAAATAACGTTTTTTTACCTTCCATACAAAAATCTAACTGCCACCCTACTTCTCTCATGGGTTTATACTCCATAAAATGCTGTAGGATACGTAAATGTTGTGCATTTTTGTATATTATCGGTCTACATTAATTAATTAATTAATTGTATGTGATTTTCTATGGGGTTTTCATAATGAATTATTAATTTAATGCAACAAATCAAAATGAGTCGTACTCGTTTACTTTTTAGTTACTACTCTTTAGTTACGTTTTATTTCTACTTCCACATAATTTCTAAACGCATCCGTTAATTTTTTGCACTTTAAACACTAGCTTCTTTCTGATTGTTTGTTGGTCTGACGTCTCCGCCATAACATTTGTTGTGAAATCAGTAAAAACGAGTGGTGTTTAGTGAGATTACTTTTTCGAGACAGGTAATATTATAGGCTTTTTTTATAAAACAGTAAGTCTTTATTTTTTCGTCTTTTTGTAATACGTGTGACACGATCATTTGCTAAGTTTATGTGTTTGCAGTATCAGCTTTTATCAAACCATTGACTTTTTATAACCCCGTTTTGTCTAATGCTTATTACAATTTCGTAACGTTTTTTATGAATTTCGTTACGTAACGAAAATGTACAGTATAGGGCTGAGTGCATACAATTATATTTTTGCTTTTAATTAATTCTAAGTTTTTATTAAGTTTTTGTGTGTGTGAAGGTGGGTATGTGTGTGTTGTAATAATAAAAGATAAAAGCTTGTTTAAAAACATGTATGGGTATGTCATCATCATACATCATTATCAGCCTAAAGAAGTCCACTGCTGAACATAGGCGTCCCCCAATGACTTCCATAGTGACCTGTTGGAGGCAGCCTGCATCCAGCGACGACCCGCGACCTTCACCAGGTCGTCGGACCATCTTGTGGGTGGACGTCCTACGCTGCGCTTTCCGGTACGCGGCCTCCACTCGAGAACCTTTTGGCACCATCGGCCATCGGTTCTCCGCGCTATGGGTATGTATAAAACTATATTTTTTATAGTTTACTCTGATGATACCCACTACAGCATTCCTTTTTTTTTAGGAATGCCCCCAAAAACCAATGCTGAAAGGCAAAAAGCTTATAGAGAAAGGCTAAAAAAGGAAAAGCCAAATAAATATGAAGAAATCCGTGTTAAACATTTGTCAAAAGTTATCGCTAAAAAACTATATTCACGCGCCAGAGCAAATAGATAAACCAAAGTCTGAAAAACGGATTATCAAACCAAATTTGTCTCGGACAAAATTAAATTTTTATAAAAATACGGAAGAAATTTATGAAGCGCTAATGGATAGTGATTCAAATTAAGGATGTTATAAAATTTATAAACCTTTTTAATTTGATTTTAATACAGAAATGAATGAATACTATCTTGTTTTATTTTAAACCCTTTACAATATATGCAACTAAATATATTTGGTTGGTCGCTAGTTTATGTATATGTACAATAAATAAATAAAAGGATAAATGTATTATAATAAAAAAAAACACGAATACTTACTAGATTAAATAAATTATAGTTAGCCATTGTATAACAAGCCTTATTTTACTATTTAGTTACATCTTAGGACTATTTCGTAACAATATTTCGTTACTACCATTTCGTTACGTACATTTATTTTGAGAAATACTCATTAACATTATACATGTGTGTGTATGTGTGTCATTGTGAAAGCGAACTTTACACACCTGCCACATCTCATCTCTGCATCACCCAAGGTTCGACTGTAAGAGAATGCCTTAGGCAGTGCCAGTGGCGTACCTATACCATCTGAGGCCCGTGGCAAATTCTTTGGATGAGGCCCTCCCGGTAAAAATCGTCACTTTGTAATTTAATTTTAATAAACCACTTAAGTAGTTACCTAACACTATTGATAAATATTATTTACTTGCGCGCCCGCGCCACCAATGTTAGCAATAAAAAAATTAAGCAACTAAGGGATACGTTTAAAAAATTGATTGACATTTTTGTTGTTTTGAATATTATGTTGAAATCTTAATGATTAGTTTGAATTTGTATGATCTTTACTTACTGACTGACTTATTGACTTAAACTGATTTTAAGTAATTTTTTAAATATGTAATTTTTTATATAATTATGTTAGGTTATTTCTGAGTTATGGCCTCTTGTGCCTGGGCCCCCTCGGGTCGGGGGCCCGTGGCATTTTGCCAGCCCTGCCACCCTGTAGTTACGCCACTGGCCTTAGGCATTAAGTCCACCTATACATCATACATGTACATACATACATACATACATACATAAACTGACGCCTGTCTCCCGTTAGGGTAGGCAGAGACTATAGAGTGCCAAATGCCACGGTCCAAACACACCTCTTTCGCTTCCTCCACTGACTTTATCCTCTTCATGCATGCACTCTCTCTCTCATACATACATGTATCATACATGTATAAAGTGTAAATAAATAAATAAACTTTCAAGCAATCTTATACAATATACTGTATTAACTAAACACGCTACCGGATTTACTAAGAAGCGGCCATGTCAAACATATGATAGTCTAATCGTAGGTTCGGCACGCACGGCATGCTGACATTTCCTTTCTAATCTTATTCAACTGTTCTGTAATATAGACCTTGAACGCTGTTTTAATGCCTTCATCTTTGATATTCGACAATTTGTAGTAAGTCAAAGTCAAAGTCAAAATAATCTTTATTCAAGTAGACTTTAACAAGTCCTTTTTAATCATCAGTTTAAACGAGCTACAGTCGCTTCGGAACGTATTATGACTGTGTAAGTGTTATGTTCTTTGACTATACACATGATCGCTATCTAGGTAGGTATGGGAAAGTGGTCACCATTCGTACGCGGGGCACATTCGTACAATTAGTATAACAGAAAATCTACAAGGCACACAAAAACGCCTTTGCTTGTGTGTATAGACATACCGGCCGACATATTGCTAGCGGAGTGTCGCGCCCGCCTGGGGGCCCTGGTGGTGCAAGGCAGCCAGTCCCACCCCGTGCTAGTCGCCGGCGACTTCAACGCCAAGTCCTTGGCTTGGGGCTCGTCGGTGACGGATGCGCGGGGTAGGGCCCTGGAGGAATGGGCGATTTCCATCGGGCTGGTCGTCCTGAATCGGGGGTCGGAGGACACGTGCGTGCGGCATAATGGCGGTTCGGTGGTGGACATAACGTTCGCCACCCCGGCCCTTGCCCGCCGTGTCCGGGGCTGGAAGGTCCTGGTCGATGAGGAGACGCTGTCCGATCATCGTTATATCCGGTACAGCGTCTCTGCTTCCCGGGCCCCTACCACGCCTGGTGGTGGTCCCGCTACCCGATTCACGGGCGGCCGGCGGTGGGCCGCTAAGCGCCTCGATGTGGAGGCTGCGGAAGAGGCCGCTCTTGTTCAGGCGTGGCTCTCCGTACCAGACGAACCGGTGCGGGTCGAGGAGGAGGCGGAATGGTTCGGGGTGGCGATGTCGCGTGTCTGCGACGCGTCGATGCCCCGGGTCACCCGCCTCCCGGCGAAACGTCAGGTGTACTGGTGGTCGGCGGAACTTTCGCAGCTGCGCGCGTCTTGCGCGGCTGCGCTACGCCGACTCTCCAGGCACCGTCGTCGCCGGGTCCGCCGACCTGGCGACGATGAACAGGAGCGGCTGCTCTACGGCCTCCACAGAGGGGCGAAGAGAGCGCTGCGGGTGGCCATTGCACGAGCAAAGGCCACGGCTTACGAGGAGTCCCGGAGGTCTCTCGATAGAGATCCGTGGGGGCGTCCATACCGTGTGGCGTTGAGCAAGCTCCGCCCATGGGCGCCCCCGCTGACGGAGAGTCTCCGGGCAGACCTCGTCGAGGACGTCGTCGCGGCTTTGTTCCCGGCCACCGAAGAGTTCACTCCTCCACCGATGGCGCCACATCCACAGGCGTCATCGTCGTTGGATTCGGCAAGGGATATCCCGGAGGTTTCGCCTGAAGAGCTGGAGGCGGCAGTACTTCGGCTGCGGGGCAAGAACTCGGCCCCGGGGCTTGACGGGGTGCCTGGACGTGTCTGGGTGCTCGCCGTCGAGTCACTGGGTGCGAGGCTCCGCAGCCTGTTCTCCGCGTGCCTGCAGCAGGGCAGCTTCCCGTCGCAGTGGAAGACGGGCAAGCTTGTCCTGTTGAGAAAAGAGGGGCGACCCGCAGAGTCGCCGTCGGCGTACCGGCCCATCGTGCTTCTCGACGAGGTGTGCAAGCTCTTTGAGCGTATCTTGCACGCGCGCCTCGTCGAGCATCTGGAGAGCACGGGCCCGGACCTGGCAGATTGCCAGTTCGGGTTCCGGAGGGGCCGGTCGACGGTACACGCGATTCTGCGAGTCAGGGCACAGGCGGAGGATGCAGTGTCTCGGGGCAAGTGCGTCGTGGCGGTGTCACTTGACATCGCCAACGCATTCAACACCATGCCCTGGGCCTGCATCAATGAGGCACTGCGGTACCACGAGGTTCCGCCCTACCTTCGGCGTCTGGTGCAGGCGTACTTGTGCGACAGGTACGTCGTGTATCCGGGCGCCGACGGGTGGCACCGTCGGGCGGTGTCATGCGGTGTTCCACAGGGCTCGGTTCTCGGGCCGCTCCTGTGGAACATCGGATACGACTGGGTGCTTCGTGGTGCCAACCTTCGGGGCGTCGCTGTCGTCTGCTACGCGGACGACACGTTGGTGACAGCGACGGCCAGGACCCCACAGCGGGCCGCCCTGCTCGCCGGGTTCGGGACCGAACTCGTGGTGGGCAGGATTCGGCGACTTGGCCTCCAGGTGGCCCTGCACAAGACTGAGGCTCTGTGTTTTCACGGACCTCGGTCTAGGCCACCGCCGGAGGCCTACTTGATGGTGGAGGGCGTGCGGATTCCCATCGGCTCCCAGATGAAGTACTTAGGTCTGATTCTGGACAGTCGGTGGAAATTCCGTGCGCACTTCGAGATGCTGTCGCCGAAGTTGGTCCGGGCAGCGGGCGCTCTCGGTCGCCTGCTGCCCAACATTGATGGTCCTGGCTTCCCTTGCCGAAGCCTTTATGCTGGAGTCGTGCGGTCCATGGCCCTGTACGGGTGTCCCGTGTGGGCCGATTCCCTCGGCCTTCGCTGCGTCCGCCTGCCGCGTCGTCCGCAGCGTATGGTGGCGCAGCGAATCGTTAGAGGGTACCGCACGATTTCGCACGAGGCGGCCTGTGTTTTGGCGGGTACTCTGCCCTGGGAGCTGGACGCCCAGGCCCTCGCGTCAGTGTTCTTCTGGCGGGAGGAGGCGTTCCGGCAATCCGGACAGAGACCGGCCCCAAGAGAGGTCGAGGCCATGCTGGCCTCCCTCCGCAGCGCCGCCGTGGAGGAGTGGCGTTCCAGGCTGGAGAGTCCAAGTGCTGGCGTGGCGACTGTCGCGGCAGTGCGTCCTGTCCTCCAGCAGTGGATGGACAGGCGCCACGGTGCGCCGACCTTCCGGCTGACGCAGGTGCTCACCGGGCACGGCAGCTTCGGTGCGTACCTGTGTCGCATCGTCGGAGTGGAGGAGACCGCCGTGTGCCACCATTGTGGCAACTGCCGTGAGGACACGGCCCAGCACACGCTTGAGGAGTGCCCAGCCTGGGACGAGGAGCGCAGCGCTCTCGTAGCGGTCGTAGGGAGAGACCTCTCGCTGCCGACTGTGGTCGCCGCCATGGTCGGCAGCCGGAGGTCGTGGAAAGCTATGCTCTCCTTCTGCGAACGTGTCATTTCGCAGAAGGAGAGCGCGGAGCGGGATGGGGAGCAGACCGATCCCGCTCGTCGCAACAGGCGACGTAGGAGGCGCCGGGTCAACACGTAGCCCGGCGCCCAGAGGCCACACGGGGCCGCCGTCCCTACCTTGGCGGCCCCCGAGATGAAGACGCCACACGCGTCAGGTCGGTGTGCCTTTTGGCACCGCGCAGAGGCGGTCCCGGATCAATCCATAGCTCTGGCTTCAGGGTATTCCGGGGCCGTCTCGCTGAATGCGCCGATGGTGGCCGTCGCGGGGTTTTTAGTCGGTATTACGGCGCAATTATTTTGGTAGGGACCCGGCCCAGCGGCCGCCCGCAAACACGGGCGGTAACATCTATGCTGGGTCGGAAGGCGCCGGTGAGTCCGACACACCCTCGCCCCTACGGGGGTGGGATGGTCCGTAAATGGATTTTCCCCGCAGGAAAAAAAAAAAAAAAAAAAACAAAAAAAAAAAAAAAAAAAAAAAAAAAAAGCGGAGTGTCGCGCCAATCGCACTACGGTGTATCAGCTGACAAGACATAACGCGTTTTCGCGCGCGGTGACTAAATTTTTCACCTAACTTTAGTTCGTAATTGTTAGTAGAATTGTTATGTTTTTGACAAAATGGTGATGATTGACTAATGTTAACATTGTTTATTTTGAGTTTCAATTGTAATATTTCTCAAACCAAATTAGAATTTGTATAAAATTGTATTTTAATTTTATGCAAAGGCATGGGGTGCATTCGGACAGCCAGACAGGGGGCACATTCGTACGCGTACGAATGTTCCCCTTTAGATTTCATTAACCACCAGGACGTGTACCATTGACGTGTATGCTTCAAATAATTCGGTAAATGTGCCACCTAATCCGGAAACAAATACTGTCGCTCTAGAACCACAACCTTCCACCAGCGTTCCCTTCAACTAAATGTATAATTACCTACTTTAAGTTTAAATTGTCAAAGACTGTACAACGATGTCATACAAAATTATGGTAAACATCTCATTTAGGCTGATTGTAAAGCTTAGAATTATCAATAAATAAACTAGGGATGAACGATTTTATTTTTTGTTATTTTTCTAAAGAAAGATTTATCGACTATGAGTCAAGTCACATATTATTAAGTTAGTTCTTAGATAAATATATATTTCAATAATAATTTAAAAAAATTAAAGACTTTAATTGGCTTTTTAAATGCAACCTCATGGCGTACGAAAGTACCCCACCTACTGTACGGACGTACCCCATACGTGGGGTACGTTCGTACAAATATCTTATCGTTGAAAAATGGCTATAACCCTTTAACCTTTTGACATAATAGTTTTAGACTTTTTTGTAACAAACTACAGTATATTTGTTACACTTAGGTACATAAACTAGATAAATTCGACAATTAATCATAAAGTAAAAATATAAAATCTAAAAAGTGTACGAAGGGTAACCACTTTCCCCTACGTATATCCTATCTGCATCAATGTACTGGCAATCAGTGATAATGGATTTGGCGATTGAAGGGCTTCGTCCTCTTATAATGGAACTGAATCTCAGACCGATATAGAACGTTTATGCGGTGTGGCCATAGAGCGACGAGACAGTGGAGAAGGTAATTAGCTATTATTGCAAATTTACGAAATAAAAACTTCTTTTCAAGATCTTTTTTTGAACGTGACGAAGACTGCACTAAAGCTACACTTTTATGTAGCAATAACTATTATTATACTATCTGTGTCCGCTTTGCCGTGCCATAGCGTGATGTTATATAGCCTTCCTCAATAAATGGGCAATTTAACAGTTTTTTTTAAATTCGAACGGGTAGATTCTGAGAACCGCGCGTTTAAGATTTTAATAAAGTTTATTTCTATGGTACGTACGATATTATTAACGGTTTATCATAAATATTTGATCTGTTGTAATCAAAGTATCTAAATTATAAAAGAGATTGAATTTTTTTTTTTTTTGTTTATATTGTATTTTAAGACTGCCTCGTGGTCTCGCGGTACAAGTATGTGCCGTGCGATCTAGAGGTCCTGGGTTCGATTCTCGGGTCGGGCAAAGTGATATTGGGATTTCCATTAGGAAATTCTCAGTAACAGCACGGAGTCTGGAAGTGTGCCCGAAAAGCGGCAATAGGCTCGCCCCCTATTACGTGGGACTGATACATACCTGGCGAAATGTGGGTGCAGAAATGCACCTCTGCCTACCCCTTCGGGAAATACAGGCGTGAGTTTATGTATGTATGTACATATATGTATTTTAAGCAATTGATAAATTATTTAAGTGTTATATTTATTTATTTAAAACTTTATACACAGAACTGTATATAGGCGGACTTAATGCCTGCGGCATTCTCTAACACTCTACCTTAGGGTGGTGGAGAGATGCAGCATGGTTGGTGTAAAAAATAATATATGAAAAAGATACAAACATACATACATACATATGTAAAAATATATATACATAATTATACATATTATATAATAAATACATATACATATAAATACATAAATATATTAAACATAAATACACTTAACCTCAACAAGATGACTCTGCCAGTTTATTGAGAAATAAATCTCGGACTCTCATTTTGAACGCATAGCGTGTAGTGGACGTCCTTATTTCGAGCGGGAGCGCATTCCAAAGGAGGATGGATTGAATAGAGAAAGAAGAGTGAACAAAATCGGAATGGGGAGGACAACGAAGAAGAAGATTGTGCGACGAACGAAGACTTTTGGTGTGGGAGGACCCTAGGAACTGAAAATATGGAGTTAAATAAGAAGGTGGAGAATAGAAAAAAGTGTACTAAGAGCATGCAAACTACGACGCTGGCGAATCGGAAGCCATTTTAGTTTGCATCGATAGGAAAAAAAACAAAAAAACAGTTTAAAAACAAAACATAAACAATATTGTGGTATGGAACGCGACTTCGTCTTTACCGAAATGCCAAAATGAAAGTGACAATATAAAAAAAAAAAACAACGACATGAGGGTAGTATTAAAAATATAGACGAACAATAAAAATTAAATAAATTGAAAGTGACAAGACAAAAAACAAACAGTTAGAGGGTATTATTTAAAAAAGACGAACAATAATAATTATATGAAATAAAAGTATTAGTAAGCGCTGAGCGATCGTCATGGCTTACGCGGTTTTATATTCTCGCGATGTTTCCGTGGACCCGTGGCTTATTACTGCCGATGAAGATAAACTTGATGTCTTGGGATACTTTGCCAATAAGGAATTAAGTTCGTGTAGTGTTGTGATTTTGACGCGGCTTCCATCCGGAACTTTGACTAAAACAGTGCCGTCTTGAGTCCAGCAAGACCGCATGCCAAAATGCTGTCGACTTTTGCTGAATATGTTTTGTCGCGATCTTGTCAGGACTCCTTAACCGAAACAGATGAGCCTTTCAGCTTGGATTTGGCTCGCCAAACAGCTGTCCTATGAAGTACACTGGAGAACCTGACTAGGACAGGCCGATGGTGTTCTTTGTTTGGAGTCCCTACACGATGACAGGCAGTGATAGAGACACCTGTGACGTCCTTCACCAACATCGTACCGATTACTATGGACAACACGGCGGCATTACAGTTTTAGTCGTCAGTCTCTGGCACGCCGTGAAAAAGTAGTGCTTTACGACGGTGTCTGGCTCTGGTCTCCATCGCATCGACCATCTTTGCGCATTGAGTTATTTGCTGTCTCAGCAATCGCAGCATGTTGAGCGTGAGCTCCCGAAAGGTCCGGAACTCTTCGGCAACCCGAGCGACGGTGTCCTTGGCAGCTCCCCCAGTCTGAAGTTGAGCTTCGAGTTGGGCCATTCGCTGCGAAAAGCTGTCTCCAAGCGTCTTTTGTGTAGATTGGATGTCCTCTAGTGAAGTCATATTAACTGTCTTAAAGTGAGGTGTTGTTCTGGTGAAGTTAAACGCTGGCTGGAAGTGGAGCAGAGCTGGATTACATTCAGCAACATAAAGGTGAGTACATTCACAACGTAATTTTGCAAAATTTACGAGTTTGAAAAGTATATAAACACAGTTTAACTAATTGAATTTAAAATTTTTACCGAAAGCACGTCCACTCAATACACTGACCATAGACAATAAACATAGTTATAGCAGATGATATAGGGGATGTTTTAGAGACTTAAACAGTTTTTTTATTTAAAACGTCCTAATTTTGGATTATTGCTTATTTTTTATATCACTTATTCTAGTAGGGACACTCTACCTAGTTGTATTTCTAATAAAACATATATGTATGTATGTATAAAATTGGTATAATAATAAGAAATGCGACGTTAGGCAAGTCTAGTCTAATCGGGCCATTTGAGGGAACAAGAAGAAGCATTTATGTTGAAATCATGTGTTACTAACTTAAATAACAAAATAAATATTACAACTAAGTAATTGACGAAAGAGCAAATTTTCCCAACCATGCGTTTGAAGATAATTAATAATGTTCTTATATTTATTCCTGGAAAGAAAATTCGCGCAAACAATCTTCATCAAGCCTTATTATTTGTTGAGTCTTCCGGAAATTTCTTAGAATCAATTATCTTGAAATTCTGTGTTTTATTGTAGCGTATTAAATTATTAACGAGAAGCTTTTCTTCAGCTGTAGTAAATACTATTATGTTGATAGTTTTATCCTTTTAATTTATTTCATCATCAGTCCATATACGTCCCACTGCTGGGCATGGGCCTCCTCTACAACTGAGAAGGTTTAGGCCTTAGTCCACCACGCTGGCCTAGTGCGGGTTGGCAGACTACAGACCTTAGATATTCCTTAGAACTTTTAGGTGTGCAGGTTTCATCACGATGTTTTCCTTAACCGTCAAAGTACGTGATAATTCTTTGTAAATACACACATAACTTCGAAAAGTCAGAGGTGTGTGCCTGGGGTTTGAACCCGCGACCGTCGAGATTCTCGACCGCGTGAATAAATCTCGAGGCCATCACGACTTCATTCCGTACTTGATGAATATTTTCCTAATAGAAGAGTCTTCCCTTATCAGCTGAATTAAATATGCCGTATTCTATATCATAAGGATCCCAGTTGTACCAAAGATAGCCACGGCATAGTCTGTATGTGCGACGTCGCAGCCACTTAGCTCGAGAGCGGCCGTGTTCTATCGACAGATGTGCATCTCCTCTACCTGGAATCACGGTTCATGTGATTAGAATAGCCTTTGAAGGTAAGGTTTTCGTTAACTTTAGACTCATGTGGCTTAACTTTAAAAGGTTTAAACTTAAAAAGATTGTTTGTTTGTGCAAAAATATTTCTATTAGCCCATACACAACACAACATAAGTCGTGATGGCCTCGAGGTTTAGGTACGCGGTAGAGAATCTCGACGGTCGCGGGTTCAAACCCCAGGCACACACCTCTGACTTTTCGAAGTTATGTGTGTATTCACAAGGAATTATCACGTACTTTAACGGTGATGGATAACATCGTGATAAAATCTGCACACCTAAAAGTTCTCAGGAATTTCTTAGGTGTGTAGTCCGCCAACCCGCACTAGGCCAGCGTGGTGGCCTAAAGCCTAAACCTTCTCAGTTGTAGAGGAGGCTCGTGCCCAGTAATGGGACGTATATGGGCTGATGATTATACACAACATACTGTTAGTCTTATTCTTCTATAACTCAGAGGAAGAGAGGGAGAGGTCTTAGTCTTTACGTTGGCTTTTTCATCAATGTTAAAGTACACAATAATTTTGCGAATACTGATATAATTTAGAAAAGCCAGAGGTGTGTGTCTAAGGTTCAAACCTGAGATTTTGTCTCGACGAACCGCGCGCGTTATTTGAGATTATCATGCCTTTAAAATCTCCTTTGTTATGATTTTGCTTGCACAGGTAGCAACTAAAGCTTGTGTGACAGCTCGTCCAGAATACCAGTGTTTCATACAAAATTGAAGCATCGCTTTTGAGTATCTGGAAGATTGTTATCCACTCGGATGCGAACACCAAAAACATTAAATAGCCCTGTAAATCGGTTTTCGGGGGGGCTTCAATCATGGTGAAAGGATGACCGTGCCGGCAATTTTTTTGGCCGGTTTGTCGCGGTCGGTCCTTTGATCGCCATGATTGATAGTCCCCCAAACTTCTTCACAATAAGGTGAAGAAGTATTCGGCCGGCATGATTGTGTCGACCAACGGGAGACCATCATCTCTCGCTGGTCGGCACTTTTTCTGGACTCCATTGCGCTTACCATCAGGTGCAATGGAGTCACTTTGCCGTGCCAGAATAATTTTGCAGGCCGGCATGATTGTGTCGACCAGCGGGTGACCATATCGTTTCTCGCTGGTCGGTAGTAATTTTTTGGACTCCACTGTGCTTACCATCAGGTACAGTGGAGTCACTTTGCCGTGCCAGAATAAAAAAAAAAAAAAAAAAAAAAAAAAAAACAATAAATTCCTCATCCTCTTGCCCTGTTCCTTTGCCTGTTTGTGGTCGGCGCAGTGTGCTTTATCCTTCCAAACATCAGCCGTCATGTCTTCATTCACCCCTTTTTTCTTTCATATCTCACTCACTCCATCAATCTTTTCTTTGGCCTTGCTCTACTTGTCCATCCTTCAACTTTCATACTCCTTATTTTTACACATACATACATAAACTCACGCCTGTATTCCCCGAAAGGGTAGGCAGAGGTGCATTACTGCACCCACATTTCGCCAGGTATGTATCAGTCCCACGTAATAGGGGGCGAGCCTATTGCCGTTTTTCGGGCACATTTCCAGACTCCGTGCTGTTACTGAGGATTTCCTAATGGAAAAACCCAATAACACTTTGCCCGACCCGGGAATCGAACCCAGGACCGCAGCACGGTACAAGTATGACCGGCACATACTTGTACCGTGAGACCTTTTTTACCTACATAATATGTTTCATTCCTTTTCATAACATGTAAAAATAAATAAATACACCCAACAGTCACATACATAGTTCTGACCCCACACTAGGATACAAGTCCTGTGTCGTGGGTATCAGAGACTACGAGAGACTTTTCGGTCTCACAAACACCCAGACCCGAAACAAATATTTGTGGATCACACAAACATTTGTCTCGGTGCGGGGATCGAACCCGCGGCCTCTCGTTTCGCAAGCTGGTGTCTAGCCATCTGCGCCACGGGGCTGTCAAACCATCAATTGTTGTTGGTGTATTCTTTCAAGATCCGGTAGATCAGTATTTATGCGTCTATGAACAAGCTGGCTTATTTGTGTCGATAACTTAGTAAACAAACTGGTTAGCAAGGATTTCGTTAATCTTAAATGGTAATTCAACAAAATACTCCCCTCGAGTTCATCAATCGGGGACCCTAGTACTCGGCTGTCCTCTGCCATTGACAGACGCCGCCTTACAAGCCCTACAGCCCTTTATAAGAATACAGTAGTGGCCTTTTTGCTTTTATTGCTTTTCGATACGCCTTTTCTATCGGTTTATCGCCGCTTCTAACCATAAAGTGGGGATTTCTTTATAGTGCACGCACTAAAATGTGTGATATTTGATATAATTCTTATCTTTATTTTAAGTTGGGCTTTGATGTTACAATTATTAGTATCGTTTATGGTAATACATTATGAGATAAAGTTTAACAAATGTAATGTGAATGTAACTGTTTTAAGGTTAGCAAATCTCGTCAATTCCGTTTGTGTGAAGATGTTTTTTTTTCATAAATCAAGGTAGGATTTAAATTTAAAGAAAAGCAAATGCTAATTAATATTGTAAATAAGGAAGCGAATTTATCTGTTACATTTCCTCGCATATGTTTTTCAAAATACTACACTGATTCTGATGAATGTTTGTTTATATTAGTTCTTATATTTATATAGGATCTAGGTAAGCAATAGGCTATTTTTTCTGAGGAAAAAGATAGCGTTTTAGAGGAGTTTTCAAGAAGAATAACAGCTGCTTTGACTGTTTCTATAGTTAATTAATATTTTCTATTTCTTTTTTACTCGGGTGACTGATGTGGGCAAAAGATCCGCTGAGCTGAAGTGGGACTGGGCCGGCCACCTTTGCAGGATGGATCCCGACCGATGGGCGAAAGCCGCCACTAATTGGATACCATGTGAGGGCCGCCGAAAGCGTGGCAGACGGAGAATGCGCTGGAGAGACAGCCTGGACGCCTTTGAGAAGGAGTGGCGTACCATAGCACAAAATAGAGAGGAGTGGAAGAAGAAGAAGGAGGCCTTTGCCCAGCAGTGGGATCTAGTATAGGCTATAAAAAAAAAAAAAAAAATCTTTTTTTAAGTTTACGCAGAAAAAGTTCCTGTCCAAGACAGTGTAATATAATAATTGATATGTGTTTTTATTAATGAAAAAATATAAATAAACATTATTTTAATCATAAAAAATGCACATAAACATGAAAAATATATCTCAAATTCAGTTGAAATAACACGAAACATTTTAATATCAAATAGTATGGGAGCAACAAAAGTGCCGGTATGAAAATATAATAAAATTCTTTTGTGCAAAACATCCGACCGTTTCGTATCCAATCTGGTACATGGCAGAATATTCAAATGCGGAATGCTTCATTGGATGTAATCTGGATCTACAAGGATTTTATATTGCACTGGATTGATACATCTCTATTGGTCTCTACCCACTTTAAGTTTTGAACGAAAAAGATTGATGGCATTCGAATGACTTTGTGCCGTGCGATCTAGAGTAGGTATCATGGATCGGAAAAAATATTTTTGAAAAATATCCATAAGGAAATACTTAGTAGCAGCACGGAGTCTTGAAATGTGCCCAAAAACAGCAAAGGCTCGCCCCCTATTATGTGGGACTGATACATGCTTGGCGAAATGTAGGTGCAGAAATGCACTTCTATTTACCCGACCCGGGAGTCGAACCTGCGACCTCTACATCATTTGCAATTGTGTCTAATATATTTGAAATATTGTATGTATTTAAATTTGAAACATGCTAATAAATAAATCATTGGTACATTTACCTTTCTTAAAAATAAACATCTTTCTTCCTTTCATAAAAATATCTTCTGAATTTTATTCACGCTTGTTCTAGGACTAACCACAGTTTGTGATGGAACAAAAAACATTTAATATCTTTCTTAACTCTTACCGGTATTTAGCCTTGGCTAACAATGGTTTCCTCTTATTTACTGTTCAAACCTCTTCACTTCAACATCGCTTGAAAATACCTTCGCTCTATATTATTTTAGGCGAAAACTTTTCGACCATTCGTTCCATTACTAGGTTTAGAGTTATTTTAATCCTTAATTGTAGAGGAGGCCCGTGGCCACCAGTAGGAATGATGGTAATTATTAGAGTTACTTTGATTTTATATTTGTTAGTTGGTAGTAGGGATTCTTTTTTCGATTACTTGGTCAGGCAAATTGTCTTTGGGCTGTTTCTTTATGTTATTTAGGCAGTCACAGGTCTTTCCGTCTTTTACATTGCACTTTAATAAAATTGTAATGGCCTCGAGGTTTAGGCCAGTGATAGTCAAAGCTCGGCGAGTTTAAATCCAAGACATACACTTTTGATTTTTTAAAGTTGTGCATGTATTCACAATAATTTACTTACTTATGGTGTACTTTAACAAATAAGATTTTTTAACAATTTCTTAGGTGTGTAGTCCGCCAACCCAAGCTAGCGTGGATGATTAAGATCTAAGAAGAGGTGACACTTACCCAGCAGTGAGACGTATATGTGATGATGATGATGGAAAAAAAACGCTAGCGTGGAATTACAGGCGTGATTATATGTATGTGATTGATCATATAAATACATACATCATCATCAGCCCATATACGTCCCACTGCTGGGCACGGGCCTCCTCTACCATTGAAAGGGTTTAGGCCTTAGTCCACCACACTGGCCTAGTGCGGGTTGCAGGACTACACAACTAAGAAATTCCTAAGAAGTTTTAAGTGTGAAGGTTTCAGCACGATGTTTTCCTTCACCGTTAAAGTACGTGATAATTTATTGTGAATACACACATAACTTCGAAAAGTCAGAGGTGTGTGCTTGGGGTTTGAACCCGCGACCGTCGAGATTCTCGACCGCGTGCCTAAACCTCGAAGCCATCACGACTTAACTTAATATTTATATGCGGAAGTTAAAATTTATCAGTGTGTTTTACTCTTCTGTTCAACCGATGTTAATGAATTTTCAAAAAAAAAATGGAAGGCCGGAGGGGTTTTTGTGCTTCCTTTAATCGTCTAATAAAAACGGAGAAATAATGCACCATGCACACACCTCTAACTTTTTGTGGTTATGTGTGTATTTACAAAGAATCATCACGTACTTTAACGGTGAAGGAAAACATCGTGATGAAACCTGCACACCTAAAAGTTCTTAGGAATTTCTTAGGTGTGTAGTCCGCCAACCCGCACTAGGCCAGCGTGGTGGACTAAGGCCTAAACTCTGTCAGTTGTAGAGGAGGCCCGTGCCCAGCAGTGGGACATATATGGACTGATGACGATATAAATGTTTCCGCATATAAATTATCATGAGTCGTGATAGACTCGTGGTTGAGCTCGCGGTCGAGTCCAAATGCCGGCAGTCATGATTTCATACCGCACACACCAATGGTTATTCGATTTTCTGCATAATATACAATAAATTTTCACGTACTTTGCCGGCAAAGGGAGACATCGTGAGAAAACCTGAATTTCCGAGAGTTCTCAACAAGATTTCTCAATTGTATATCCGCTAACCAGCATTAGGCCTTCGTGGTTCGTGGTTCGTAGACTAACGCTTCCCCTCTCAGTTGTTGACGAGACTCAGAAGTAGAACGTATAAAGTACTGAAATAGATTGATGATAAGTATACTAAAATTATTTATATACTATTATTATATGCGATAGTAACTCTGTCTGTTACGCTATCACGCTTAAGCCGTCGCGTTAGACCGATTTAAATATACATTTTTTGTAAGGAAATAGATCGGGCCTTGGTAAAGGATATAAGGTATTTTTTATCCCGGACAAATGCAGAGTTCCCATGTAATTGTGTTGTATAGATTTATATTGTAACTTATTGTTTCATGAAAGAGAATTGACAAAATATTAATCTCTAAAATGCCTTAAACAAAAGGCCATTCATTCAATCTATCACTTTCTCATGAATCGATCATTTATTTTATTTGTTTCCGACCACCATTTAATAATAACACAATACAGTGATTTGCCAAAGGGTACTTAAGCTCAGCAACTGAAAGGACGTTATTAATCAAAACTTTGTTACCGTTATTAGAATAACAACCCTTTTTTCCTCAATTGTAATGAGAACTTTCCCCTACCAAGGGAGTTTTCTCACTTTATTATCACTTTTGAATTCACTAGATGCTCCTGGTCGAATAATCCTATTTGTGAGTAAATAAAGAGAGAGAGAAAGAGAAAAATAAAGTTAAACATGACAATATCTAAATAAAAATATAAAATTGAAGTTTGTTTGTTTGGTTGAACGGATGAAGAATTATGGATCCGAATTGAAAAATTGTTATTGTGTTGAGTAGATCATTTATCGAGGGAGGCTATAGGCTATTATATATGAAATACTGTAATATATATAAAACACGCTGATAACGCAGATGAAACCGCCGGTACAGTCATCTATGTGTACCGCAGTACTCTAATTCTGTTTAGAAAATAAAAACAGCAAAAGTTACTAGTTATACCATCAGCTATCGAGCTGTCAAAATTGGTGATAAAAAATACTTAACATTATTAAGAGCGGAGAACTAATGAAAAATGTGGCAAAAAATTTCATTTTGAAGTCTAAAGTTTCGCAAAAGAAGTTGCGGGGAATGGCTAGCTTAAAATAAACCTTTGAAGTCATGGACAAAATTAACAATTTATTCACGCCTGCATTCGCGAGCAGAAACAGAAATGTACCTGCATTTCTGCTGCTACTCTTCGCCAGCTATTCCGCATTTATAGTAGCCGAAATACAACTGGAGTTTACTAACACAAAAACCAACTTTCTTCTCGATGGGAACCAAGAAGTAATTTTTTTACAAATTAGTAGTGATGACACGACTGCCTCGTGGTCTCGCGGTACAAGTATGTGTACCGGTACAAGTATCTAGAGGTCCTGGGTTCGATTCCCGGGTCGGGCAAAGTGTTATTGGGTTTTTCCATTAGGAAATTCTCAGTAACAGCCCGGAGTCTGGATACGGCAATAGGCTCTCCCCCTATTACGTGGGACTGATACATACCTGGCGAAATGTGGGTGCCGAAATGCACCTCTGCCTACCCCTTCGGGGAATACAGGCGTGAGTTTATGTATGTATGTATATAGTAGTGATAATAGCGTGAGATTTACGAAGCATAATAGTAGGGGTTTTGGGAGTATTTTTCTTGCAGCACAACATACAATTAATCATTGTCGACGCGTGGGCTCAGTTGCAGCACCATTGTCCATCTCTTTACACCAAACCCTTTTTTCTCCCACCTAATTAAATTGGCCGAAAGACTATCGCGCTTACATCGCAATTTACTGTAGCATTTTTCAACTTAATTAGATCTAGTAGTACTTTATCTGGCTGATTGCTTCGAACAATTTTTGGCTAAATAGTACTTTGTGGTGACTTTCATATACAAGTTTCTTTACGATCTTTTTCTTGATAGCTTCTGGATCTGTAAAGGCTTTCAGGGATCTCGCCCCTAATTGAATTGACATTTATTTTTGGGTGCTGATAAACCATATTTTTAGTGCGTATGTTGTAATTTATTTCGGCAAAGTCTACCTGTATTGTTTTAGCATAATTTTCCTCGTTGAACAAGGGTTCTGTGTAATATTCTATGCATAACCAATTTAGTTTGGGTTTATTATGCTAATAGCCGGTGTATTGATCCATTATCGGATCTCTAAGGCAGTTTGAGTAGGAATTATAAAGTATGTGGTTGCTGTAGCCCAACAGTTCCCTGTAGAAGTCATTGGGAGAGGCCTATGTCCAGCAGTGGACCTCCACTGGCTGATGGATGATGATGGACGGTTGGTGTATCGTAGATATAAACAGTATATTATTCTTAATGCAGACATAACTCCGACTGCTGTGCATGGATTTTTTCTAAGGCTAGGAGAGTCTAGGTTTTTGGCTGCCTCTTTACAGCACTAGTATGCGACTTGCGATAGAAAGTCTCTTGCTCAGTTCCTGAGTTGAGCCTGAAAAATGTCATATAATAATGTAGCCTCATATTACTTGGGACTTAAAATATTTTTTGCCGAAACGTGTTTTGTTGGACATACAAACGTGAGGAAGTATAAAACTGTTTCAAAAATCCATCAACAAAAATCAATAACAATGCGAATAACACGTCAATTTAGTGAATAGGTGATGCACAGTGGGGCGCTGTAACTGAATATTTAGCCGATCCGCTATGGAAATATGCCAGGTGATGCCACATTGTTTCGACCAATATTGAATTTCCCCGAAGTTATTTTACATAGAATTATATCGGCACTGGGTTTTGTTGGAATATTTGAATAAATTTGTACGTGGTATTGGTAAATACGAACTATCCGCGCGCGACCAATGCGCGAGTTATTGATATTCCATATTTTATTTTTAGATATATCGTTTGGCGATTTTTTGTATGTTCAAATTTATAGGGTGTATTCAGACTGTGATCGGAAACTAAGGCTGGTAATAGCTAAGGTCATTACAAACCCCCTGGCGTTAAAAAAAATCCCGACAAAAAATAAAAATATTGACGTTTTCCTAACAACCACATACATTATATCTATGGTTGTTAGGAAAACATTTTATTGTATATAAGGATAAAATAAACTTGTCACATATTATGATAGAAAGGGGAAAAACCTTATGTCGATATACAAAAATAACGCAATATATAAAATAGAATTTAAAAATAAGCTAAGTGATTTATAGTGAAAGAATCAGTTTATTACAGTAATTTCATAATTAATAAATTTAATTATGAAGGTTTTATTTGGTTATAATTATTACAAAAAGTGCCACTTTTCAGATTCGACGTGATTATATCCGGAAATAGTCCCTCATATACATGTATTAAGACCGTACTATACGTGGCTATTTATCTACTTTAAAAGCGTGTAAATTATTTACCATACAAGGCGGGCGAAGTCACTGCAATCAGCTAAACACAACACAATAAAAGCGGCAATGTGCACTTACCTCTGCGAAACCGTTGTTGATATTCGTAACTTCCCACTTACCACCAGTTGTGGTCACCGATGAAACTTCAGTACATTCACACTGCAGGGGTGCAATTGAAGGTCCGGACGTGGGCTTAATTAATATAAATGGGTTGGATAATATTTTTATTTTAGGTACATTCAGGGCTGTAATCCATTTCACATTTTAATAATAGCATCAGTAATCGTGATTGTATTAAAAGATTATGGGCCTAATGTTGAGGTAATATTAATTATAAATTGTAAGGTAAAACTTAAAATAAATTATTATATAAGCGCTGTACCCCCACTTAAACCGGTGCAGTACCACTTCGGACATTGGACCGAATGGACGTGCCGGCTGCTATTGAAACTAACATTTACTAGTTAAATTAGAACAAACCAACCCTGAAACAGGATAGAACAGGCTTTACTTATTAACTATAGTTAATAGTTAACAACTGCTGAAGCATAGTTTGGCCTGCTTTATTGATTGACCTGTGACGTTGGGAAAATATAAAACATGTTTAAGTAATCATCATCATCAGCCCATATACGTCCCACTGCTGAGCACGGGCCTCCTCTATAGCTGAGAGGGTTTAGGCCTTAGTCCACCACGCTGGCCTAGTGCGGGTTGGCGGACTACACACCTAAGTAATTCCTAAGAACTATTTAGGTGTGCAGGTTTTATCACGATGTTTTCCTTCACCGTTAAAGCCAGTGATAATTTATTGTGAATACACACATAAAAGTCAGAGGTGTGTGCCTGGGGTTTGAACCTGCGACCGCCGAAATTCTCGACCGCGCGCCTAATGCTTCTCTGGCCTTCTGCTATTATGCATATGCATGTTATTTATTTGTAGTCATAGTTTCATAATAATGACTCGTTGGTACAACTAATATAAGTGTTATTGGGTTTTAGTTGTAACTAAACGAGACGTAGTTTAGAAATATAAAAAAGGACTTCTGTTATAGAATGCTTAAAAATACAGTTTATTAAATGAGGTTGTAGAAATAAGTGGGTGTTTCTCGTAGTAAACTAATACAAATGATTTACAAATATGTATTTTTATGTTTTGGGGAATCTTAATTATTTGTAATTTGTCAAACCTGATTGCAGGATTAATTTTAACAAAATGCTTATCTTATTTATATGAAATATAATTGTGAAGTTATTCTTAATTACTAAGTCACTGCCCGTTGAAAATATTCCTTAGTTTCAACCAATTAACGTCACGACTGCTTAATTGGCAGAGTTGAATTACAAACGACAAGAATCAAGTTCCTGAGACGAACAGATTATTTAATTTTATATTATTCTCGCTCTCTATGCATAAACGGAACATTCTGTCGGTCGAGTTGTTGCTAATAATCTCTATAAGATTATTTTTAATCGTCCAGTAGACTTTGTATTTAGCATGTGTAAGTAATATTGGTTGATACTGGCGTCTCCTAGCTCTTTTAATGTTTGACTAACCTGGTCCTTTGCTGTCTTACCGTCCTTATTTTAAAACTAAAGGAAGGCTCTATTTTGCCGATACGCATAAAATACTCAGTGACTTTCCCAAGACTGATTTATGTCTATTTGCACTAAACAACGTCCTAATCGGCTCGGTTTGAGAGAAGCCATTATATCATCATCATAATCAGCCCATATACGTCCCACTGCTGGGCACGGGCCTCCTCTACAACTGAGAGGGTTTAGGCCTTAGTCCACCACGCTGGCCTAGTGCGGGTTGGCGGACTACACACCTAAGAAATTCCTAAGAACTTTTAGGTGTGCAGGTTTTATCACGATGTTTTCCTTCACCGTTAAAGCAAGTGATAATTCATTGTGAATACACACGTAACTTCGAAAAGTCAGAGGTGTGTGCCTGGGGTTTGAACCCGCGACCGCCGAGATTCTCGACCGCGCGCCTAAACCTCGAGGCCATCACTGCTTGCCTCGAGGCCATCACTGCTTATCAAATAATAATACATAATGCAAGTAAAAAAGAAACTAAATGTTATTTAGCATTGTGTCGCGTGAGAAGAATCCGTAAACTTCAATATTGATACTCAATGTACCGCGACTGCAATAAATTTGATTAGCTGCAAGCCACATCAATCAGAGTATGATACAACGCAACTTTACCGATTTAAATAAAGGCCGTTCGGTAACTGTCTATACATAGAAACCTATTCTATTACGCATGTATCCCCGCAGGGTTGGACAGAGATAAATTTCTTTACTCATTTCGCCAGTTTTTATAATCTACTTGTAATGGAGCAAGCAAATTGGCCTATATTAGATATATTCTCAAATTTCGTAATGATGTTGATTACTGAGTATTCGTAAATGGGAAATGTCTATAACACTTTGCCTGATCCAAAAATCGAAGCCAGGACTTCACGATCACGCTCTAGTCACGATAGCGCGGGACCATTGAGGTAGTTCAACAATTTTGTATCCGTATATAAATAAATAAATACACCCAACGTCACATAATTCTGGTCCCACACAAAGATACGAGTCTTGTGTCGTGGGTATCAGTAACTACGAAAGACTTTACGGTCTCACAAACATCCAGACCCGAAACAAATATTTGTGGATCACACAAGCATTTCTCTCGGTGCGGGGATCGAATCCGCGGTCTCTCGTTTCACAAGCTCGTGTCTAGCCAACTGTGCCCGTGGCTGTCATTATTTTTTTTGTTTTTGTTCTCAACTCAATTTTACCCCCTACTGGCCTCGTGTTACTCATACCTTTACTCGTACTCATAGTTCAAAGAAAATTTTAGTTTTTTCACTAAATAATAATTATCATGATTAGTGCGAGAAATTTGAATCCCTCCATTCGATGAGTTTCCCTGGGGAGTGGGTTGGGGGAAAAGGTTTTTTTAAAAGTGTATGGCTCACTTTAAGAAATAACACAATTAAAAACTTAACAATACCAACTACAAATAAACGACATATTTTACAACGGGCAGAATCATTTTAAATGTGTTATTATAAATCCCCAAAACTTTCCCGCTCCGTCCCTGCCCACAGTACGCAATATTTAAGTACAATTTCTAGTTTTATATAATGTGCTTATGTTTTGCGGCTTTTGTTTAACTTATTACATTTACCTGAGGGTCGTTTATTTATTCTGAACATTCGGCAAATTGTGTTTAGTGGATTTGAAAACATCGTATCTGCGGCGTTTGCGTGTTGGGCCGAAAATATCTAGTTGTGTCGACATTTTAGCTCGGCATGTAAACAAAGATTAGTTTTGGCGGGTTTGTGTTTACTTTCGTGAGTGTTTCAAGTGCTGATTTGAAAGGCTAGTTGGTTTTGCGGCTGGAAATGATAATTGGTTTTTTGATTTACGTACATGGAACGTACATGGTTTTAGGTTTAATTTTAGTAGGGTCTATCTTTATGCGGAGTTATCTATCAGATTCGTATGTTGGTCTATGACGTAACGATTCTGTTTTCGATACAGGTAGTTTTAGCATGAAACAGGGAATTAATTCAGTTCTCACCAAAAGAAGACATTAGAAGACAATTTTTTTCCCAATTTTATTTTTGTTAGAACGAAAGATCTCACTTTTTTTGATACAGGTCAGTTACCTCCTCGGCCCTATTGCATAAATTGTTTGATATGATAATTGAGTCATCAAATCATTCTTTTTTTTTTTTTTTTTTTTTTTTTTTTTACGAGAGGAAAGCGCCTTAAGCTCCCTGTTCGGTACCTCGGGGGAGGCCCCAAAAAGGGGTATGTCATCTATCATCAAATCATTCTTAGTGAGATGACTGATTTAGGGTGTGTCTTCGGCAATTATAATATGGTTTCATACTGCAAAATGTTTTAGTAATATATCTCTGCCTCTACTTTAAGCGACACTAACATGTATTTATATAATATAAATATTGAATAATCATTATTACAATATATTATTAAAATGAAACCTTTAAATTTAAATAACCCTTCTCTGATGCGTCAGTTAAATTTGCTAAGATGAATTCCTCGACAAGTTAATAAATTAACGTTGAGCTTCGAATGTCCGGCTTCTTGTTAACGATTCACAAATGACAAATCAACTTTACTTTAACAATGGAATCCGTTGGGAAATGGGGACGACCTCCAACATCAGATATTTGTTGCTGTTGTGGGGCTACGGCTGCCTACTAATTATTAGAATTTGGACCCAGAGGTATAAAATAAGTTTGAAATTGATTGTACCACAATTAATAGTGCAGTATTTGCAGGGGACCATTTCCACGCTCACTTTTTTATGTAAAAGAAGGCAAACGTGCAAGTGAGCCATCTGATGTTGCGTGGTCAATACCGCCCAATACGAGAGGAATCATTGATGACTTGCCGGCCTTTGAAAAAAATATAGTGTCTTTTCTTGAAGGTTCCTGAGTCGTATCCGTTTGGAAATACTGCCGGGGAAAGCTGATTACACAAAGTTGTTACGCGGGAAAGAATACATGTTTCGTTATTGTATTTTAAGTTCTGCGTAAAAGGGAGAAAACTTATTGCCCTTTTAAGAACAAATTCGAAACTTTCTCCTCCGAACCGGGACCTGTCATTCGCACATCGCATATTTAAACCTCATACCAATAAACCCTTGACTGCCTCGTGGTCTAGCGGCACAAGTATGTGCCGTGCGATCTAGAGGTCTCGGGTTCGATTCCCGGGTTGGGCAAAGTGTTATTAGGTTTTTCCATTAGGAAATTCTCAGTAACAGCCCGGAGTCTGGAAAGGTGCCCGGAAAGCGGCAATATGCTCTCCCCTATACTACGTGGGACTGATACATACTGGCGAAATGTGGGTGCAGAAACGCACCTCTGCCTACCCCTTCGGGGAATAGCGTGAGTTTATGTATGTATGTATACCCAGCAAAAAGAATTATGCCTAATACCGACCAAAATTAAACAACCTAAACTTTTAGAGCAACCGAACTTGAAGATACTACTGTAACTAACCGAACTGTAATTTTTACTATCACAATGGCAGTTGAGATTGTGTTCGAACTATCATTTATCTGTAATAGTTTGGGTGTCATCTGTGACGAGCATCAAGATCTGGCCGCGGGTTAATCGAAGGGTTGCAGTAATGGGAGTTTGCAACTGTGGATTGTAATATCCTTCCACTGTTTCAGTTTTAGGTGTATCTGGGATCTGGTAATTTCTACGAGACATTCCGAAGGTCTCGGTCTGTTTAATTACGGGTAGACACATCTGATCTATATTTGAGGTCTGTGTTTTTGATTGGTTTTAGATTCTGTAGGAAAATATGGGTTGGTTAGGTTAGAACTAAAATTAAATAAATGTGAAACCACAACCGACCACTAAGGATCTTTAAAAAAATTGGGAATCTTTAGCATTTTGTAATATTAATTTACTATCTATTTATATATGTTTCACTGCTTTGTCTATTTGCTCTTAGTTAGAGGTAACTAATGCGTTTGTATTTGTTGAATTCTCTTAGATCATGTTAGGTACTTATACTTATATATATTTTTTAGCTTTCGCATAATGATTATATAGTAATAATACCACACTTAGTCTCTATTTCTCGAAGTTCTCAAATTTAACTATTTATCACCTCCCACTGGCCTTGCGGGATCAGCCTGTGTACATATTTGGTAACATCAAGCCGGCATATTTGTGTCGACTGGCATCAAGATTATCGTAGTCATTTCTTACCAGTCAACATTCTATTTTGACTGTAAACTACTTGCATTTAAGTCACATTGCATTGGCAGTACAAAAACTCCTTTAAACTAATTTTTCAAAATCTGTCAGCGTCGAGGCATAGTCTAACAAAGCGTAGCTATCATTGGCGTACAAACTCAACTGTGGATTTGTTTATGGGTCAAAATTAATCAAATAGGGCGCAGTTATGACAGGGCGGACAGTGGCGAGCCCCTGATTGATGGCCGTCGGGGAATAGTTGCCAGTTACGAGATATCTCGCAGAAACAATGCGGTCTGCCTGACTGTCGACACTGCTGATAACTTTATGTGCCCTGACCGTTAATTGATTAATTTTGTGCCATTGTATAGGGATTTTGAGGAATGGGACGGTGATTATTGTTGGAGGTATTTTTATTTTATATTTGAATGTCTTCTTTTTTTAAATTAATTATTTAACGAGGCTTAAAAAGAGTGTTCACCACACGGTAGGCAGCGGCTGAGTTGTGCCCCTGGCATTACTTTAGTCCATGGGCGGCGGTAACCACTTACCAACAGGCGGACCGCTTGCTCATCTGCCTACTGAGGCAATAAAAAAAATATATAATAATAATTTAGAACAAGGAATTAAACTAACTAACAATAATTTACTAAGTCTTGACTTCTGGTAACAAGATAACTTTTACTCGATACTTACGCGATTGCATAGATTTTATACTCTAGTATGGACGTCAACAAATAAATACTGTAGATTAACACTAGGATAGATAAAAATGTTTAAACATCTAATCCCATTAAAAATTGACTGCCTCGTGGTCTCGTGGTACAAGTATGTGTCGTGCGATCTAGAGGTCCTGGTTTCGATTCCCGGGTCGGGCAAAGTGTTATTGGGTTTTTCCATTAGGAAACTCTCAATAACAGCACGGAGTCTGGAAATGTGCCCGAAAAACGGCAATAGGCTCGCCGCCTAATACGTGGGACTGATACATACCTGGCGAAATGTGGGTGCAGAAATGCACCTCTGCCTACCCCTTCGGGGAATACAGGCGTGAGTTTATGTATGTATGTATGTCCCATTAAAATTATCTTACGACAAACTTTAAATCAAACAGTGGAACCAAAAGATGCATTACCTGAAGTAAGGACAGAGCTGTAGAAATGAGTAGTATTTGATCGTATCACTGACGAAGTAACATGAAAGAGGCGTGGTCCTGGATGATGTAGCCCCTTGTCTTACTTTACGCGACAATTACACCTTCAATTTACTATGTCGTATGCCGTACTCAGTTCAACGCTTCAAAGATCTTCTATTGTGGGTTTATAGCTTCCTCATCATAAGTCCATATACATACGTCGCACTGCTGGGCACGGGCCTCCTCTACACTGGGGGCTTAGGCCTTAGTCCACCACGCTAGCCTAATGCGGGTTGGCGGACTACTCATCTAAGAAATTCCTAAGATTTTTTTAGGTGTGCAGGTTACCTCACGATTTTTTCCTTAAACGTTAAGTAAGTGATAATTCATTGTGAATAACATAACTTCGAAAAGTCAGAAGTGTGTGCCTGGTTTTTGAACCGACAACCGCCGTGATTCTCGTCTGCGCGTCTTTACTTCAAATCCATCACTACTTGTTTTATAGTATTTTGAAACATGGCTCTGAATTCTCTGTATCTCATGTATTGGAGCTCAGTTGTTTAAAGGTGGATGTTGTTTTATAACTCAAGCAATGTAGGGGTTGCGGAACATGAGCCGTTAGGTGAAAAGGTTCTATTCCTTTGAGATGCTGGTTCATTTGCCACCTTTGGTTTATAAAAGAATTATTTTATTATTCTTATTTAATTTATGGCTTATAAATATTAGCTTCAGTTTTTTTGTGAGACCGAAAACTCGTTTCTCTTTTAAATAAGTATAGTATTCCGAAATAAATATCACTGGGTATTGGGTTAGTTCCTAATTAAAGAAAGAGTGTCACAGCTAACGATACCTCCTCCGTAGTATTTTTTACATCTGATGGAGTAGTGAAGATTATATACTCAGCCTATCGCCGTCCACTGCTGAACGTAGGCCTCCCCAAAAAAGCGCCAACCATCCATCCAGCAGCCTTCATCCATCCGTTAAGATTACCATAAAGTATTTGTATTATTAGTAACAAAACCGGTGACAAACGCACACACCTCAAACGTTGCCTTACACAACGGAATTTAATCTCCGACTCGCCCAATATCTGTTGAGGGTGACGGTGGCGGTTCAAGCCGGCTTCTAAACTGTTGTAAAACGTTCCGGCTGGGCCACATCAATCGGTTTACATTCAGTGCTCCGTTACGTATTACATTGCCGGTGGCTCCATACATACATCAACGTAGACTGCGCGCTGACGCGCAATGTACCATGTCTGACTGATGGGCCGATCGAATAACGAAATAGTCTCCTCTATCACATGCGCGCGGGGTTAGAGCAAGATGTGTGTATCGCGCTCATATATATTTACATACATACATACATAACCTCACGCCTATATTCCCCGAAGGGGTAGGCAGAGATGCATTTCTGCACCCACATTTCGCCAGGTATGTATCAGTCCCACGTAATTGGGGGCAAGCCTATTGCCGTTTTTCGGGCACAATTCCAGACTCCGTGCTGCTACTGAGAATTTCCTAATGAAAAAAAAACAATAACACTTTGCCCGACCTGGGAATCGAACCCAGGACCTCTAGATCGCACAGCACATACCTGTGCCGCGAGACCACGAGGCATATATATTTAATCCCCTCTATAATGTATTCACAATTAATTATCACTTACTTTAACGGTGAAGGAAAACATCGTAAGGAAAACTGCACAACTAAAAATTCTTTATGTTCGGCCCATTATGTTATTTAAATTGTCGGAAAATACAGCTAGAAAGACGTGGGTCTGCAATTAAAACTCTTGAGAGTAAAAACTTTAGCGTATTATATGTTGTAAATATTTTTTTATATTGTGTTGTTTTTATGAGAATATTAAAATGTAGCCTTAATGAAATGAAATGAAATTAAATTGCTTTATTTGGTCACGTAGGCAATCAAATAGCACTTATGACAAGTCAATACAGAAAAGAAAAATCTTTTATTATTACATTATAATTCAACTATGGTTCATATTATATAATTTATACAAAAATATTTATTTTATAATTTATTTTTAGTTTTCATCAGGAAATACATAATATCTTATTATTATTATTTTAAATCTATCTATAATCTTAGCGTCTGAGACATTTCGCCTGACCTTGAATGCTAGAATAAAAACATTTATGCGTAATAGCGCTGATTAGCATAGAACACAATTTTGAAATAGTTTTATCTTAATTTTATTTTAATGTTAAGTAATTAACATTACATTTAATTGGTGATAGAATTAAATTTTCTTTAAACTTTAACGAAATGCGTAAAATTTTAAAGAAACTTATTTATTATAATTATTGTCATTTTGTGCGCTGAATGTTACTTAAATTAATGAGTCAAGGCAACCGTTGATAATAGCATCTTTATAAAAAGTTTTTAGTACATCTTGAAAATTTTATTTTAATTTATTATTTATGCCTTTAACGTCTAGTTTAAATTAATCCACTTGTATGCTGTTTACTGTTAATGCCAATTTTATACTGGTTCGGCAAAAAATGGTAGTAAATACGTTCCTAAAAGATATTCAACTGTTAAAAACCAATAAAACATTTCACATCTTTTGCGAGACGATAAATTTATGCCAGGTTGTTTATGGTTTCAGCGTAGTTAATACTTTTGTATACACTTCGTTGGTCCTACAACAATCAAATTTGTTTCCACGAAAAGGTTATAATCAGTGAATTCCTGAGGTAAGCGTTGTGTTCTTGCGCCCAGATTTTCTCAGTTATGTACTAGTTCTATGTTATCGAGGGCGGTCTCGCCGCTGGTATTGCCGCTTTTCGGACACATTCCAGACTCCATGCCGTTTCTGAATTTTCTGATGGCAAAACCTAATAGCACTTTATTTGATCCGGGAATCGAACCCGAGACCTCTAGATCACACGGCACATAGTTGAGCCGCGAGACCACTAGGCTGTCTGTCTTACAAGTCATTTCATATTAAGCTTTATCACCACCCCATATACATCCCACTGTTTGGCAGTGCCCTCCTCTACATCTGAGAGGGGATAGTCCTTAATCCACCACGCTGGCCTAGTGCGGGTTGGCGGACATATTATTAACCCTTATTAACATACATATATTAAACCTAACATAAAATAAATTAATTATAAACTCCATTTCCGTATAACAGAAAAATTATTTCTGTATAAAAAAGGACAGGAATAGAAGAAACTTGTATGGATGTATTCTTTCCTATCCCACCACACACCCGCCACTGTAACTCCTGTGCTCCAGGATCAACAGCGGCACGCACAGTATTGACGCCGAGCAATGTAGCTCAGCGGATCTAAGGGGACCTAAACTTGTCACAATCCCGCAACCAAGTTAATCAGAAAGACAAATAAAGGAGGAGTTGGAAAACAAAAAGTTGTCCACTTCCCTCCACAGCAAAGCGGGTGACAAAAACATTGAGCTATGAGGCTTCGTCTTCACATAAAAAGAAAGACAATGGATGTATTCTTATAAGTATTTTTGTATCTCTGGAAATTCCTCGTATCGTGTATCGGGTTTACATTGCGATGGAACATTATTCCTCGCCACTCTAACCCCGGCGGGTTATTGAGTGCGTATTGGAAGCAACGCGGTAGTAAGTGGAACGTTTTGTCATTTTGACTATTGGAATTTTTTGTTGGCTTTGCGGAATTGAAAAGATAAAGTCTAGACGGTTTGATTAAACGTTTAAATCTACGTATGGTTTGGGGATAAATGGTAACGCCATGGGAGTCGAAACGGTGATATATTTACATAAATGGATATCAGTATCCATTTTCTTTACAGTTCCGAGTTTGACTAATCGATGTTTTAGCAACACGCAATGTATAATGTAATGATTAAATAAATCGTCATGAAATATACAAATTAAATTTGAAATCATCATCGTCATCATCAGCCCATATACGTCTCATTGCTGGGCACGGGCCTCTCTACAACTGAGAGGGTTTAGGCCTTAGTCCACTACGCTGGCCTAGTGCGGGTTGGCGGACTACATCACAAAATAATTGTACCTACGACGATGGATCTGGCAGCCTCTAGTTTTACAATTAACAATCATTCAATTATCCTTACTAATATTATAAATGGGATTGTAACTCTGTCTGTCTGTCCGTCTGTCTGTCTGTCTCGCTTTCCTGCTAAAACTACTGAACCGATTTAAATGAAATTTGGTACACAGATAGTTTAGACCCTGAGAAAGGACATAGGCTACTCTTTATCCCGGAAAAGGGGTTTTAAGGGATTAAAAGGGGGGATGGAAGGTTGTATGTTGTGTAGACGACTAAAACTATGTATATGTAACTACTATATGTCTGTTATGCTTTCACGCCTAAATCATTTGACCGATATAAACGACTTTTGATATGGACATAAATGGGACTCTGTGGAGTAAAATAGACTACAACTTATTTTCTTTCTGAACCCAACCCTGTAGTCTACGCGGACGGAGTCGTGGGCAAAAGTTAGTTTCTGATAATATTGCTCTAGTCTGGTGTTTAGATACCATCCGAGTTATTTAAAACTTTACCGTACCGTGTATTCCATTTTGGTCGCAAGCTATCGCTCACTTGTACCAGACTGGGGTTAAAAGCGTATATACAAGTTATTGTAAACAAGTTTGCGGCGGGAAGTTTAGCGGACACCAACTTTCGAATAACCTGGCTCTGTTGACTTGGTTAACGATACTATACTTGTATTTCGTGTGGAGTAAGTTCTTTTGTTCTTCGGCTATTGTTTACGATAGCATTGTTTTAATGTCTGGGTTTTAGGATGACTATTGAGATGTTGGTTTCAATGTGCGTCTGGAACAGAAGTTAGCGTTTTCTATGATCAATATTCTATTGAATTACTCGTGAAAACAAATTTTAAAAGGAAACACATATACACGATATACAGCAGTGATGGCCTCGAGGTTTAGGCGCGCGGTTGCAGGTTCAAACCCCAGGCACACACCTCTGACTTTTCGAAGTTATGTGTGTATTCACAATGAATTATCACTTGCTTTAACGGTGAAGGAAAACATCGTGATAAAACCTGCACACCTAAAAGTTCTTAGGAATTTCTTAGGTGTGTAGTCTGCCTACCCGCACTAGGCCAGCGTGGTGGACTAAGGCCTAAACCCTCTCAGTTGTAGAGGAGGCCCGTGCCCAACAGTGGGACGTATTTGGGCTGATGATGACACGATATACGTTCGGACTGAATTTGATCTGTGTTTCGAGTTGTGAAGAGGTCGGCGTATTTTACCGGTAAGGAGTTATTAGTATCGTAGACTACACTTGAATCGCACGGCACTTAGTCAGTTTCCTTCCATGTCCATGTATATTACGATCGAATAGTGTCTTCAGATACTGATTGATGTCTGCGTTGTCTACCTAAACATTCACCACATCGACATTGGAATAAAAATATTTAGTATGTAATAAATAAATAATAATAAATACACCCAACAGTCACATACATAGTTCTGACCCCACACTAGGATACAAGTCCTGTGTCGTGGATATCAGAAAATACGAGAGACTTTTCGGTCTCACAAACACCCAGACCCGAAACAAATATTTGTGGATCACACAAACATTTGTCTCGGTGCGGGGATCGAACCCACGGCCTCTCGTTCCGCAAGCTGGTGTCGACTGCGCCATGGGGCTGTCAAATACAAATTGTCAATGTATACGAATTGTGTTTTCAATTGATGCTTAATATCCATACTAGTCCATTCTAATATTATAAATACGAAACCAACTCTGTCTGTTAGTTTTCACGCTTAAACAGCTAGACTGATTTGAATGATTTTTGCTATGAAAGATAGGTCCTTAGGAAAGGGTATAAGGGTATTTTTATTAAATTTCGCTGGGGCACAGCAGGGCCCAATACAATATAAAACACATTACGGAACATATTGGTCAGAAAGTTATCACAGGCGTTTTCGTATAAAGAGGACAGGTTTATATTCTTGTATTTATTTATTTATTTACGCTTTATACATAACATATGTAAAGGTGGTCTTAATGCCTGAGGCATTCTCTACCAGTCAAACCTTAGGTGGTGCAGAGATGAAAAGCGTAGGTGCTAAATTGATTTATGATATACCTACTACACAAGACATTAAACAAAATACATACATACATACGATATATAAAACATAAATATCTTTAGTAAATATATAGGTACTAATATATTACAGATATACATATTACATACATAAATAAATACATTTATAAATTTATATAAACAAACTATTGTTCTGAAGCATCTGCCATTCTGGATGTCAACAACTTCCGTACTTTCAACTTGAATGAGTAACGACTCGTACACGTCCTGATTTCCAAGGGAAGTGCATTCCAGAGGAGTATAGACTGCACAGGAAAAGAAGAATGAATGAATTCGGAGGTGTGAGATGGGCAAAGAAGAAGAAGGTTATTGAAAGATCGTAGATTTCTCTTATGGTTGGCATGTAAAAATTGAAAATAGGGGGTAATGTGTATGTGTGTATTTAGTGTTACCGTGGGATGAGCTCGGGATTCAAAATAGCATTAGTACAAATGGTTCACATACATATAGCGTACCTATGGACTTTAATAACGTGGCTGATGTTGCATGTGGCTAACACAGCCCTAAATTGGCGATATGATCCGGGAGCAACTGCATGTCTCCAGGGGCGTTCATGTAGTTAATCAGCGGCTCTTGTCAGCGTCAGAACGAGTCCCCGAGGTGAGGCGACGGATCGCCGCCCTTTCCCGTTCGTGTGAGTAATTAAAACGAATTTGTATGCCCTGGGATCAACAGCCCTTTTTGTAGCACTCTCGAGGACTGGGTATCAGGTATAATAAAACAACCTTTTATTTGTGAGATGAAGATCACCAGGGGAAGTGGGATGAATATCATCATCATCAGCCCAAATACGTCCCACTGCTGGGCACGGGCCTCCTCTATAACTGAGAGGGTTTAGGCCTTAGTCCACCACGCTGGCCTAGTGCGGGTTGGCGAAATACACAGAGGTGTGTGCCTGGGGTTTGAACCTGCGACCGCCGAAATTCTCGACCGCGCGCCTAAACCTCGAGGCCATCACTGCTTAATTAATAAAAATAAATGATTTAATTTCTTATTTGTGTGATGACGTTAAGTGAAAGGTAAGAGTGTTTTTGTAACTAGTAACTAAAATAAAATACTCGTCATTTTTCACGTCATGTCGGTATCGAAGATTAGGCAAGCGGTTAACACAAAATCTCGTTGCTGTGTGTGTATTCAATGATATATCAGGCTTTTCAACGGTGAAGGAAAATATCGTGAGGATACCTAAAAGTTCTCGTCAAGGAATTTCTTGCGTAAACACGTTAAATTAATTAATTAATGGAGACATGAGGAGAAATAAAGGAATTGTAGGCGATGTTTAAAAAAACATTGCACTCAGGCGGTGTGGAAATAATTTCAATATAAAATATCTCAGGTGACTTTAATATACATACAACCAAAGTTGCTAAATATTGTACATTTTATATGTTCAAAATAATTGCTCATTATATTTAAAATACATATAAATATTTTCCTTAAAATTCGGCACAAAAGCAATGATGCTTTTGGATAAAGGCATAATGATTATGCCTTTATTATACGAATTTTATTCTGCTTTTCGTTTTACTTTTATAGAGATTTTTTACGAGAATTTGTTTATTTATTTTATAAGAGAATTTTGAATTAATCCTCTTGTATGAATATTTATATAAGTATTGTTTAGATAGGAAAATGTACGTCTACAATGATTTATTGTAAGATCTATTTTGAGTCTCGCATAATTGGGAGCGAGCGCATTATTGTGATTGTATTCAGACTCCGTGCTGCTACTGAGAATTTCCCAATGCGGAAACCTAGTAACGCTTTGCTCGACCCAGGAATCGAACAAGAAACCGTCTGAAAATGTGCCCGAAAAATGGCAATAGACTCGCCCTCAATTACGTGGAACTGATACCTGCTGATGCACTTCTATCATCTCCTTCGGTAAATACAGGCTTTAGGTTATGTAGGTATGATGTAATAACAAAATTCCGAACCCGAAAATTATGCAATAACCGGGCTAAGCTTTACTACGTCTTAGTTTAATAACAACGGTGTAATAGTGAAGGAACTGTGAGCTTCATCTATAATAAACCCTGTGGGGAAATTTAATTAGTTCCAACAGAACGCCGGCCCTTGGGTGTTGGACGGCACACGTTGCAGACTTTATACAAGTTGTTCAGATTGATTTTAAAGGCGGACGGCTGAGCATTTTTGAACGAAGACTTAGTTTGGATACAGTAGATTCGCAGTTCCACATATGTATGTCGTGGTCTCGCGGTACAGGTATGTGCCGTGCGATCTAGAGGTCATGGGTTCGATTCCCGAGTCGGGCAAAGTGTTATTGGGTTTTTCCATTAGGAAATTCTCAATAGCAGCTCGGAGTCTGGAAATGTGCCTGAAAAACGGCAATAGGCTCGCCCCCTATTACGTGGGACTGATTCATACCTGGCGAAATGTGGGTGTAGAAATGCACCTCTGCCTACCCCATCAAGGAATACAGGCGTGAGTATATGTATGTATGTATATTAATATGGCGGCGATTCTGTAGCTTATAAATCATGAAAATCATTATTAAGTTTCCATATAAAAACACAATATTTACCGTAGACTCGTGAAATGATGCGTGGTTAAAATTATCAAACATTACTAACATCGATAGTAAAACGCTCTTGCTCGGATTGTAAGCATTGTTTAGTTCAGGCGTTGATGTGGCATCTAGTGTATATTTCATCGATCATCTTCATCATCACCAGCCCATATACGTCCCACTGCTAGGCACAGGCCTTCTCTACAACTGAGAGGATTTAGGCCTTAGTCGACCATGCTGGTCTAGTGCGGGTTGGCGGACTACACAGAAATTCCTAAGAATTTTCAGGTGTGCAGGTTTCATCACGATGTTTGTCTGTAGGTATGTAATGTAACCAACCAACCCGCACTAGGCCAGCGTGGTGGACTAAGGCCTAAGCCCTCTCAGTTGTAGAGGAGGCCCGTGCCCAGCAGTGGGGCGTATTTGGGCTGATGATGATGATGATGTAATGTAATATTCACTTGGCTTACATAACAAATGATAAGAAAACTACGTTAAATTTAAAAACACGTACAACATAATACTTAAAGTTAAACGAATGTTCACTAACGCATTTAAACGTTGTTAAATCTAAAATCTAAATGTAGCGGGTTCAATGCTTTGCATTCAATGTCCCATATCTAAGAGGTTCCCACGATTCAAGGAAACTAGATTTGCCTTTTCAATTTAGCTTAGATGTTTTTACATTTCAGAAGGTATTCAGGAAGGTAATATTAAATTTGCAGCGGTTGAAGAGATGGTTAAATATATGCTTAATAGTATGCATGGACTTCCTGTACATCTGAGAGGAGATTAGGTCACAGTCCACCACGTTGGCCTAGTGCGGGTTGGCGAACTACATACCTAAATATTTTTAAGAAAATTTTTATGTGCCGGTTTCCTCACGTTTCCACCGTTAAAGTACGTGATATTTCATTGTGAATACTCACATCATTTCGAAAATTTAGAAGCGTGTGAATCCGTCCGCCGAGAATCTCGACTGCGCACCTAAAGCGAGAGGCCATCACTGCTTATAAAAATCTTTCTATTGTATTTACATTCGTATTTGCAGTACTTTGTATTATCCTTTCTATATGATCCCATATACCTTCAACTGCTGAGCTGTATTTTACTGCTATTAATCTTCTATTAGTTTTGGTGCCTGCTGACTGCCTCGTTGATCCCGTATAGCTGTGTTTTGTTCCTTGGCCCAATTATCGAGTCCAGCAAAGTGTTTTTCCATTGCGAAGTTTTGAGTAGAAGCTTAGAGATCGGCTCGCCCTCTATGGTGTGGCACTTAAAACAGCTGGCCATACATGGGTGTGGAAACTCACCCCATTATAAATGTATTTAGTATCGTCACCATGACTGCACAGCTCGGTACCACATCCAGTTAATATTATAAGGTCTGTGCACTCATTCCTTGCGCACACGAGGGAACTAATCGGCTAATGCATCTATACATGTCTGTTCGTGTATTTTGAGGGCTCCGATAAGTATTGCTTGAATTAAACTGCCTTGGCGCTAGAATATTGGTCTGTTCTATTTGCAGGTGAATGCAGACTTGAGAGTATTTAGTCTTAGCAGTGGCGGTATTTTCATAAAAGTCGAAAAGCGTTACACGTTAATTTGTAATGTCTAGTTTATATTTGTTTATTGTGTGGTCAGTATATTCTCATTTTTATGTCAACTCGCTTTTGTTAAATAAATATTTATTATGATGATTTATTAATTGATTTAAAGCTTAAAGATTATAATCATTCGGAATTTTATGGAAGAACCGCCACTGAATCTTAGCGCATTCCCCACTGTGGAATGCAGAGACAATTTTCGATCAATTAAATAGTGGAGCAGGTTCTTCGTCTTCGATGAAGATGTCATGCAAAATATCGTTCATGTAGTATTTTACAAGAACTTATAAATCGTCAGTATACTGTACTGGCGCTTCGGAATATGTTATCGTGGCGAAGAGGAATATGCGTAAGAAACTCCCACAGCCACACAAAAATTACCTCAAATTACATCATTTTATGCACATTTTGTTCATATCATTACTTTAATTTCATATACAATGAACTATATCTAATAAACAAAAGTTAATTGACTAGTAATGGCAATAAAATTTTAGACCTCATGTACGATTTTTTAAATGATTTGTTAAAAACGTTCACAGAGTCAAAACAAGAATCTCAACTTAATTAAATGCGTAATCAAGGATTGGACAAAAGAAATAACTTTAATTTATATAAATTAAGTTATTATATTGATATAAATTAATATTGTCCACTCTCATTATATGTACATTGAACATTCGCTATACGTGCAAATCCTTCCTGCTAACCTACGTGGTCCGACGACTTGAGAAGGGTGGCGGGTAGCGGATGGATAAGGGCTGCTCAAGACTGGGATGGTTGGCGCCCACTTAGGGAGGCCTTCGTTCAGCAGTGGACGGCGATGGGCTGAGAATAAAATAAGATACCTACGCCGTAATAAGTATCTGCGTGTCGAAAATCAATCGAAATCCGCTCAATGATTTCAGCTGTGTTTTGAAGATTAATCAGTCAGTAAATTTTTCGTGCATAATAGTATACCAATTGCAAAGCCCGCTTCTGCGTCTACCAGCATGAGATACTGGCAATCAGAAGTCAGAATAATAGATTTTAGTATTCTTTTTTATTGCCGTTTTAAATAGAACACCATATAATTTACCTGTTTACTGTGGGACTGTGGCGCGTTCGTAACTAGCACTCAGGTCGATTAAGTGTGCGCCACTCATTTTATTACCGACTTCTTGTGATGGGCATTTTATTCAGTGTTATTGTGAAACGTTCCTGCCGTCCCCACGGCGCCGTTCTATATAAAAAAAACACTATACAACACTTTTATGGGACTAGATTAGTATACTAATCGTTTGGAACGAGGATTTCACTTTATGATAAAAGTACTTATTTTCAATTCTTTATCAGAGAAAAATTTATTAGGCCATAAAGCTGCATCATTTATTTGAGACACTGCGTCGACTTTTGATGCTTAATTGCTACCGATTTCCTTCAGTTAATACTGTAATAGGATAACATCCATACATAATCTCACGCCTGTATTCCCCGAAAGGGTTGGCAGGGGTGCATTACTGCACCCACATTTCGCCACGTATGTATCAGTCCCACGAAATAGGGGGCGAGCCTATTGCCGTTTCTCGGGCACATTTCTTTTATTTTCTGCTACTGAGAATACACTTTGCCCGACCCGGGAATCGAACCCAGGACCTCTAGATCGCACGGCACATACTAGTACCGCGAGACCACGAGGCAGTCGATAATTATTAATGTAATAGGATAATTACGTGGGAAAGCACAGTTTACCGAAAATGGGTGTAGAAAGTCACTTACATACACAATCCTAACCCCACATTAAGATGAAAGTCTGTTAGCGTAGATATCAGAAACTACAAGATACTTTTTGGTCGATCAAGATACGTTAATGCAAATTAATGATTTAGCATTCCCTATAGTAGTGCAAAACATATTCTATGAAGCCAATGAAGCCAATAGCCAATCGAAATGTATTCACCGGGATCGAAGTGAAACTGCATTGGCATGCAAAAACAGAATTTGCGTGTTACGCGCACGCGGCGTAAGTACTAGGCTGGCAGACGTTGTGCGAAGCTATTTAACAATTCAGGCGATGCTCTGGCCGCGCCTTTGTTCGCCACGCTGGCCGGTGTTTGCTTTCAATTAGACACTGCGTTTGTGACTAGCGGCGAGCTATGATTTCCTGGTGCTCGGAGTTTGCCTACGATAGCGTTTGAATTTTGCGTTCCCCATATCCATGCGAATTAATTATGTTTAGCTTGCGTTCGTGGATTTGGGGTTAATGGAGCTATCTCGTATAGTTTCGGTTCAGTTGGATTGAGTTGCCTTGTTACAAAGTTGAGATTAAAAGAAAAATTAATGCAGTAAATCTATATTTTGCCAGTTACTTAGTAATCTCGGTTACGCCCAAAATTAATTAATCATTTCATTACTTTATTGGTCGAAAGCGTGCCATGTCATCTTTTAAGACTAACTTTAGCCTGGCGGAAAAATTAAGGAAAGCAGAAATAAGTCAGCTCTCAAAGGTTTATTGGAATTGAGCACTATAATTGTATTATCTGCTTTGTCAAATTACGTTATTAGAAGCTAAAAAAAAGGAGTGATGGCCTCGAGGTTTAGGATCTCGGTGATCGCGGGTTCAAACCCTAGGCACGCATTTCTGACTTTTCGAAGTTATGAGTGTATTCACAATGAATGATCACGTACTTTAATGGCGAAGGAAAACATCGTGAAGAAACCTACACACCTAAAAAGTTCTTAGGAATTTCTTAGGTGTGTAGTCCGCCAACCCGCACTAGGCCAGCGTGGAGGACTAAGGCCTAAACCCTCTCAATTGTAGAGGAGGCCCGTGCCCAGCAGTGGGACGTATTTGGGCTGATGACGATATATACTTGGCGAAGTGTGGGTGCAGAAATGCACCTCTGCCTTCCCCTTCGGGGAATACAGGCGTGAGTTTATGTATGTATGTGATGTAAATTACGTTATTAGAAGCTAAACAAAAGGAGTGATGGCCTCGAGGTTTAGGATCTCGGCGATCGCGGGTTTAAACCCTAGGCACGCATCTCTGACTTTTCCATCCCAACCCATCCGTAGAAATGGACGTACCGCCACTGCTGTACAAAATAAAAAAGGGAAAACGTACTGTAAGAATTTGTTTAACATACGGGTGAATAAAATAAACAATCAGCCTTCAAGAAAACGTCCGGCCCACATGCGAGGCTCGGGTAGTTCGTCAAGTAAATAAAAACTTGCTCCATGACATGCGGAGTTGGGGTTATTTTCGTGGGCAAGTTTTAATTGCATTGGCGGTCGAAGCCGGGGCGACTCTCCGAAGGGGGGTTGTGGGCGAGGAATGAACGGAAAATTTTGGGTAAACACGGTAACTCTTACGACTCCTTGGTAAGAGGTTAATTTACTTAAGGTAATTGTTTGATAAAGAACCTTTTTACGTCTAATGCAATATCCTTGCATCACCAAGACAGGTTTTATTTGGCCGGTGAAAAATTTAGATATGACACTACACAATTGTCCGCCAACTCGCACTAGGCCAGCGTAGTGGACTAAGGCCTAAAACTTCTCAATGGTAGAGGAGGCCCGTGCCCAGCCGTGGGATGTATATGGGCTGATGATGATGATTATGACTACACAATTCATTTTGTTTTTCTTCTGAATGTTTTTCGAATCCTGGAACCTAGCTTTTGCGAAAGGATAAGTATAAGAGTTGTTTTGACTTTTTTGACTGTCATGTAAGTCCTGCGGCAAAAATAATTGCGCGGCGTTTGATCAATTTGTAGACCGGGGAAAATGTTTTTGGGATTTTGCATTAAGAAATTCTCATTTAGAGCACAGAGGATGGAAATGCGTTCCAATTTCTTAGATATGGGCGACATTGTGATAAAATAATAATAATAATAAATACACCCAACAGTCACATACAAAGTTCTGACTCCATACTAAGATACAAGTCCTGTGTCGTGGGTATCAGAAACTACGAGAGGCTATTCGTTCTCACAAACACCCAGACCCGAAACAAATGTCTGTGGATCACACAAATATGTCTCGGTGCGGGGATCGAACCCGCAGCCTCTCGTTTAGCAAGCTGGTATCTAACCGACTACGCCACGGGGCTGTCATAAATGTACATTGCAGTCACGGTAAACAAGTTTTTTCAGGGTTAACTGTTTTTGTATCTTAAATATCTTTTTATTAAATCACAGCACAGATGAAATACGATTGAAGCAAAAACTCACTTAATGACAGTATTTTAGATTTGTAAATTAATAGAAATAAAAATAGAACCGTTAACGCGTTGAATAAAAGCGATAGAAGTTTTCAAAGCGTAGTTTAAAATAATTTTAATGATGGAAATGTAATTACTGGCCGCAAATTTACTACTACGTGACAGTGCAAAGTTTTTTGCCGGTCTGCCGAGTTGGACCCGAGTTTTGCGAGGCGCGTGTTTGTTTTCAACACGCTTAATTATAGTTTTTACTGTAAACTCTAATTTCTATGTTTCTATATTTTTGGTGAAATATCTTTTTAATACTAGCACTGAAAGGACTGATATAGATATGTGGGGGTGTGTAGGTGACGGTGAGGTGTCACCGCAATGTCAAACACAATGTCCACTAATTTATAATGTTTATTGCTATTTATCTACAAATAGTGCGGATAGAGCAGGTACAATATTGGTCGTACAAATGCTATGTACCGGGCGAACGTAAATTCGCGGAACGGATATGATGAGAAGAGTTATAGAGGTGCGCGCTAAGGTGGCCAAAGGCGGACTGAGGTCAGGGCTACCAACTCCCAAAAAAATTTATCCCTAAATGTAAAGTCAAAAACCCCTAAAATCGCCACAATCATTTGAAAACCCCCTAAAAAAAATAACTACACATTCATGTTAGGCATTCCAATTCTAATTTATTAGCTATTAGCATTACGAATTAGAAAAAATTGGATGTGAGCGTGGCGCGTAAAGCCGAGGTCGTAGGTTCGAATCTCACTCGTATCATAATTTTTCGACTGTTTGCATTTTTTCTGATAATTATCTAAATAACATTTTGTAAATAAAAAAAAAACAATAATATTCTGCAATATTCATACGTCAAATATTATTTCATTTTATTCTGATCCTGACTATTTCAATTCATACATGTTGACATTAAAGAAACTTAGCATTTAGGGGATGGATTAATCCCTAAAAATACCCCTAAAAATATAAAGCCCCTAAAAAATCCCAGTCCACATTTTTCCCCCCAAATTTAGGGGGAAAACCCCCAAGTTGGGAACACTGACTGAGGTCACACGCACGCGGCAGCTAGGATCTGTCCATTGGTGGGGTCGCTCGGTGGTTGGCGCAGGTACGCAGCGCGCGTGCGCATGCGCACGATGATACACGAGCGTCCCCTAAGGCGCGGTGGGTCGCACCGCTCGGCTACGCGCGTCGGGTAACCGGTTCCGACCCGATCGCTGTGCGTGGATGCGCGTACCGTGTTATGATGTGGCCGGGGGCCACAGATAGATAGATAAAACCCTTTATAGTGCACCATTTAAATATAAAAACAACTATACAAAAACTACTGAAATAAAGTGGACAATTTGCGGTCTTATCGCTACAGGGATCTCTTCCAAACAACCAGACATGATGGAATATTTAACGAGTGATTAGCGAGATGTGGGGGTGTTTTAATTGTCTAATTAAATATAAGATATAACGGCGTAAAACCATATACTGAGAGCTACGTCATCGCTCTTGCATAAACAAGAATGACTCACGGGCGGTCGCCCCTCTGCGGTGTCGATTGCCCCCACTATTCGTCTATAAAAGGCCGCCCGCTGCAGCGGAGCAAGCATTCATCGGTCCACGCGCGGACAGCAAACATCCGATTTATTGGGAAATAAAAGGAACTTGAAGTTGGTTGTTAAAATTGCTTCTCAAAATGGATCCTCCAGTAATAACGATGTCACTGCTGTTCATAACGATACAGGGCTATCTGCCTCGTCAGTAATTGTGAAAGTTTACTAAAGAAACGTCAAACTATGAGTTATCACCATAAAACAACAGTTGTGACGTCGGCAAACGTCACACATCTTAAAGACACTTCCAAGCCACACCTGCTCCGACAGATATTTTCGAAAATAGCTGTATATTTTATATAATTATATTTTCTGAGATTGAAGAATCTATATAAACAAACCAAAGCTTACGTTCAAAAATTAATCGGCGTTTTTTTTTGTCAGAGTTATTAATATTGTGACATTAGTATCAAGAAGACTAATTTTATTGTATGTGAAATATACTTTTAAAAAACCATTTACAAATTACTGTATTAAACATAGTTTTTATAATGTAGTATAAATGTTCATATTTTACAACCTACGAAGTGAAAGCCATAAAGCTAAAAGCCATATTTTTATTTAAGTTAGGATTTACTCTGTTAGTTTTATTTGTTTTACAGACATCTTGACATTGGCTGAATCCTTTCTTGACTTTGAAGGTCTGATGTTAGTTTAGCAATTTATTATAAGTAAAACTGGGATTGTTAAACATTATAGTTACTGTTTAAAATATTTTATTTGTGGTGTTTATTCTGCGTGTCAATATGTTATGTTATGAAGTATCATGAGGTTTTGAGGAGTATACACCTATATGAATAGCATAGTTTTATGAGGATATTTTGAAAGACTGTCCACCACTTTTATAGTTAGTGCGTTGTCCGCCTTTTTATATGTTAGGAATGAGACGGTGTCATACAGATTATTAGGCCTATAACATCATTCTTAATACTGGCGAAAGTGACCCAGCATTTCATCATCATCAGCCCATATACGTCCCACTGCTGGGCACGGGCCTCCTCTACCATTGAGAGGGTTTAGGCCTTAGTCCACCACGCTGGTCTAATGCGGGTTGGCGGACTACACACCTAAGAAATTCCTAAGAACTTTTTAGGTGTGCAGGTTTCATCACGATGTTTTCCTTCACCGTTAAAGCAAGTGATAATTCATTGTGAATACACACATATCTTAGAAAAGTCAGAGGTGTGTGCCTGGGGTTTGAACCCGCGACCGTCGAAATTCTCGACCGCGTACCTAAACCTCAAGGCCATCACGACCCACCATTTGCCACAGATTTAAACCCGCAACACTTAGCGGTTTATGCAACCCACAAACCGTAGAAGCGTTCATACAAATCGTCCAATTTACCAAAAAATAAGGCGAGATTGAAAAAAATATCACTAATTAAAACTGGCCGGGCGGAGTTCAGTACAAAATTGTAGCCATTAATTTGACGGATCGTCGCGTAACAGACCTATTAACCGCCGAAGGACATTAGGCCGCGGTAATTAATGATTTAAAACGAGACAGCTCGAAGCGGACCTTGGGAATGTTTAATTGACGCCGCGGGAGACTGCCGAATTCCTAAACAAGTATAACAGATTCCGTAATTATGTTGTTTATTGGTGCGATCAGTTCGTAAGACTGTGACGTGGACTGGCAGAGAAAAGTGACAGCGATCTATAAAATTGTTGGATCGGAGTTTTTTGTACGTATTTCTTTTGTAAAATACATATTAATATTGATAATAAATTTGGCGGGTTTGTGGTAGAACATATCATCATCATCATCAGCCCAAATACGACCTACTGCTGGGCACGGGCCTCCTCTACAACTGAGAGAGTTTAGGCCATAGTCCACCACGCTGGCCTAGTGCGGGTTGGCGGACTACACACCTAAGAAATTCCTAAGAACTTTTTAGGTGTGCAGGTTTTATCACGATGTTTTCCTTCACCGTTAAAGCAAGTGATAATTCATTGTGAATACACACATAACTTCGAAAAGTCAGAGGTGTGTGCCTGGGGTTTGAACCTGCGACCGCCGAAATTGTCGACCGCGCGCCTAAACCTCGAGGCCATCACTGCTTATAAGATATACAATAGTGAATATAATATATATACAAATATATGTACCTACAATGGTTTCCATCCCGTTCGTACCGCAACCCGAACTAACTACGGAGTGGCTTTATGGCAAACCTACATATCACAACATAATTATCTCCTATTTTATTCAATTAGAAACCCACATTAAATATGGTCTAAATAATTGTGTGATTTTATCGTGTCTAGTAAATAGCATAAATAAATAAACACCCAACAGTCACATACATAGTTCCGACCCCACACTAAGATACAAGTCTTGCGTCGTGGGTATCAGAAACTACGAGAGACTTTTCGGTCTCACAAACACCCAGACCCGAAACAAATATTTGTGGATCACACAAACATTTTCTCGGTTCGGGGATCGAACCGGCGGTCTCTCGTTTCGCAAGCTGTATAACCAACTATGCCACAAAAAAAACGCATTTACAATGAAATTATAATTTTCTTTCTCAACATTAACCGAGTGTCGTACCAAAGGTTTCGTTCTCGTAGGGCTGTTTATTGTTTTCTTGATACAGAAGTTTGCCCATTTTTGTATAACGCGGAGTGTCATGAAGCCGTGTCGAGTTCGCTCCACAATTGAAAATAACTTTTTTCAGATTTCGCTTTTAAATAGCAGTTCGTTTCACAAGAATATGAAACAATAATGGCTGTAAGAAAGTTTTGTTATTTTGTTTTTGCTGTTCAAGACATGCTATGCTATAAAATGGACAAGTAATAAAATAAGTGCTTTATGCTCTTATGGACTGCCTCGTGGTCTCGCGGCACAAGTATGTGCCGTGCGATCTAGAGGTACTGGGTTCGATTCCCGGGTCGGGATATGTGTTATTGGGTTTTTCCATTAGGCAATTCTCAGTAGCAGCACGGAGTATGGAATTGTGCCCGAAAAACGGCAATAGGCTCGCCCTATAGGTATTACGTGGGACTAAACATACCTGGTGAAATGTGGGTGCAGAAATGCACCTATGCCTACCCCTTCGGGGAATACAGGCGTGAGGCTATGTATGTATGTATCTATGCTCTTATGGTTGAGATACACTGACTGTTTCGGCTCTATATCCCGAGTTGGTATATTTGAATTTAATTTGAATTTGAAGTCCGATAATAGGCTGCACTATCGGGTCTAATATGAACATACTAGTTTTGTGCAGTGGCGGTACTTCTAAACATGCCTAAATGCGTTATACGTTAATTGTGTAATGTATAGTTTATAATTGTTTATTGTGACGTCAGTAAATTCTCATTTATATGTCAAATTGCTTTTGTTAAATAAAGATTTAAAGCTTAAAGATTAATATTCGGAATTTTGTTAGGCAAGTTGGTGTTGTGTCATCGGCCTCGGTAGCGTCTCGACAAATTGCTCGCCTGTGCTTCTATATAATATTTGATGAACGAGAGGCCGCGACTTCGGTACCAGCACCAAAAATATGTTTGTGGGATCCACAAATATTTGTTTCGAGTCTGAGTGTTTGTGAGACCGAAAAGTCTCTCGTAGTTTCCGATACCCACGACACGAGACTTGTATCTTAGTGTGGGTCCAGAAATATGTATGTGATTGTTGGGTGTATTTATTTAGTATTATTCTAATAGCTTAGCTAAGGATTTGTAAGACATAAACATATTAATGTAGGAATTTTCCTGTTGTTACGTTTGCAATATTTTATTGTTTAAGTTCTGAGTGTTATGTCGTGTAAAGCAGTCTGTGGTATAGAAACCGTGTTAAAAGAGAACGTTGAATGTCCGAACTCAGACAATTGATATTATGGGTACGGAGAATCTAGTTTTCAAAGCTCCGTATCGTAATATCTTGTTGCACGAGGACTTTATAGGGTTAAAAAAATATTAGGGTTAAAGCTAATCTATTGAAAGTCTTTTACTAGATGTAGATATTAGGTTCTCTTTACAATTTCCATTCCAGATATAACAATGAAAAGTGTGGCGTATATTCCGATCAATCGGCCACTATTCTTTTTGTGGAGAAGACAGAAGACTGCGTTTAGGCAAACGTAGTGTGGGACGTCCTGTAGCACGGTAGTCCGACGACTTGAAAAAGGTGGCGGGTAGTGGATGGTTGAGGGCTCCTCAAGACCGGGATTGTTGGCGCTTACTTGGGGAGGTAAATTAAAGTAGTGATGGCCTCGAGGTTTAAGCGCGTGGTCGAAAATCTCCGTTGTCGCGGGTTCAAACCCCAGGCAAACAAAAGTTTTTAGAAGTCACGTGTGTATTCACAATGTATTATCACTTACTTTAACGGTGAAGGAAAACATCGTGATGAAACCTACACACCTAAAAGTTCTTAGGAATTTCTTAGGTGTGTAGTCCGCCAACCCGCACTAGGCCAGCGTGGTGGATTAAGGTTTAAACCCTCTCAATGGTAGAAGAGGCCTTTGCCCAGCAGTGGGATGATGATGAGTGGTTGGATGAGGGCTGCTCAAGACCGGAATTGTTGGCGCTTACTTGGGGAGGTCTACATTCAGTATTGTGCAGTGACAGGCTGAATATTATATGAATATTATAGACTTATTCAAATATTGTAATCAATTACAGTCAGTTTATTTGGAGTTCACTGTTATTATACCTATGGAATCTCCAATATGGGATGGTTAATTAAAGCATCTCGGACAGAGCACAGCGTTCATAATGTGTAAAACTTGTCAGTAATAGTACATAGTTTCTTGCCACTAGTTCTCTCCATAATTATGCAACGACCACAAATCGACCATTATTATTAATGTAAATAAATAAATAAATACACCCAACAGTCACATACATAGTTCTGACCCCACACTAGGATACAAGTCCTGTGTCGTGGGTATCAGAGACTATGAGAGACTTTTCGGTCTCACAAACACCCAGACCCGAAACAAATATTTGTGGATCACACAAACATTTGTCTCGGTGCGGGGATCGAACCCGCGGCCTCTCGTTTCGCAAGCTGGTGTCTAGCCATCTGCGCCACGGGGCTGTCAAATGAATTGTAGGTATGAATTTCTGCCCCAATCATCATCGCCCATCGAGCAAGTTTTTTTTTCGTCCTACGAAGTGACGAAAAACATCAGTCGTGGTGTTGTCACTTTGCCGTACCAGTAGAAAAATAGCTGTACGACAAATTAACATGAAAAAAGTTGGTTTCAAAAATTAATATGTACATACAAATAATTTCATCGGCATCCACTGCGAAATCGACGTCCTAGGCAATTTTGTAAAATGCAATTTATATTTTTTCTAACTTTTTCACAAACGCACGCTGTTATATGAATAACTTATGAATACAAACAAGCTCTTTGTAAATAAAAACAAGCAATTTAAATTCAATTTATTTTCAAATACATCAGGTAAACTATCGATGCGACGCGTGCCTTGAGATCGGCGTTTCTAATATCCAATGAATATATAAATAAACAAATAATAATACACACACCAAGAAACAAGTCTTGTGTCATGGGTTCAAGAAACTACGGGAGACTTTTCGGTCTCACAAACACCCAGAATGGAAACAAATACTCGTATTTGTGGATCAAACTAACATTTGTCTCAGTGCGGAGACCCCGCGGCCTCTCGTGACGCAAGTGACCAATTATTATGTGGCTGTCTGAATTTGTTTTTGAATAAATGTATTAAAGTGTCATTTTTCGGGTTGGTAAATCATCAGTTAACATTAAACTGTGCAGCGTTCGATCAGAAGTCTTAGACTGGATTCTCAGGTCGGGCAAAGTGATACTGGTTTTTCTATTAGAAGTTTCACAGTAGCTCTGCACGTACATACATATCTAGTGGGCGATTAGAGCTCCTAGATTTAAGTCCCGGGTCGAACAAATTTGTATGGGGTTTTCCTATTAGAAATATCTTAATGACTATATCTTAGTATCCTATACTCTCTTGCGGTCTCGCGGCACAAGTATGTGCATGCTATCTAGAGGTCCCGGGTTCGATTCCCGGGTCAGGCATTGTGTTATTGGGGTTTTCCATTAGAAAATTCTTAGTAGTTTCTCTATTCTTAGTACGATGTGTGGATTTGTGCCCGAGAAACGACGATAAGCTTGCCCCCTATTAAGTGGCAATGATACATACCTTGCAAAATGTGGTTGCAGAAATGCACCTCTGCCTACCCCTTCGGGAAATGCAGGCTTGAGGTGATGTATGTATGTTAAGGACTTAGTAACAGGACGGAATTTTGTAAGTGTACTTAAAAAATGGCTAAACACTCGCCCGCATTTAGATTCGAATTAAAACAGCTAGAGGAACGTGGGTGCGAAAATGCCTGTCTACGCCTTACGTATCCCAGACGTGAGTATGTGAGTACGTAACAAATTTAATGTACCAGGTATACATGAAAGCATAAGAAAAGAATGCCTCATTCTATCACATGTGTGTTTTGTATTTGGGAGGCACTAGGCCCCTCGGAGGGAACGTTTCATTGTGCCTCACTCGCGGCAATATCATCAAATATACAACACTTACGCAGCTTTTCACAAAGGTAACTTGTAAATATTAGCGGTGCCTCCTCGCTCTGGCTTGTGTAACGAGCCTGTGTTTCGTATTGTTGGATTCGAGACGCAATAGTGCGAAGAAACGATTGTCAGAGGTAAAACTATCGTGCTTTAAGTTCTTGAATCGTAGTTATTTGTTCAAGAAATTTTATATTAACAATATTAAAATTACGAATGTAACTGTATGTTGCGTTGTCACAAATAAATCGTTGGAACAATTTTGATAAATTTTGGTAAAGACTAAGATGCGACTACTGAGAAAGACACAGGCTAATAACATTCCAACTTGAATAAACTTCTTCAAGTTACTATTATTTTAATAAGTCTCAACCGGCTCAGCGGACTAAGGCTTTCTTTTTTACCGTATATAAAGTGCGTGGTCATCAGAAGAATAATAAAGTTAGAAATTGCAGTTTTTTGTTTGTATTAAGCAAGAATTTTTAACTATATTCTAGTTATATAATGCCAAGAACAGTGCCAGCCAGATAGAGTATCAAAATTACAAAGTACGATTCTAGTCACCCCACTTATTCTGTCGCTGTATACTTTACAATCCAAAACGATCAAGCCCAGAACACTTCGGCGACTTTGCATCCTGTAGCTTTACCTACCTTGGCCACCAGTCAACCTATTTATCTTACCCATAAATTCGTCATCATCATCAGTCCATATTCGTCCAACTGCTGGGCAACTGAGAGGGTTTAGGCGTTAGTCAAACACGCTAAAAGTTCTTAGGAATTTCTTAGGTGTGTAGTCCGCCATAAATTAGTTATTGAGGTTACTTTCCAATATCTAAATTGTGTTTTTATATTCATCATATTATTTATTTATTTATTTATTTACACTTTTTATACAATAAGTATAGAGGCGGACTTAATGCCAAAGGCATTCTCTAACAGTCAACCTCAGGGTGATGCAGAGATAAAAAAGGTAGGTGCATAAATAGTTAAATGGTTAAAATAATATAATATATAAAATATACATACATACATATATATACATATGTAAATAGAATCAAAATTTATATATACTAACATATATACACAAATAAATAAATAATTATAGACACATATAAATACATATACATACATAGATACATAAAAGAGAGATAAAAGATAAATCAGACATCACACATATTATTCAGTAATTTCATTGAAGAACAACTGCCGGACTTTCATTTTAAATGCTAAACGAGTTGTAACCGACCTGATTTCGAGGGGGAGTGCATTCCATAAGAGAATAGATTGTATGGAAAAGGAAGAGTGGACAAAATCAGAGGTGTGGGGAGGGCACTTAAGGAGAAGATTGCTTGAGGAGCGGAGATTCCTAGAATGGGTGCTACCGAGGTATTGAAAATGCGGAGTTAAGTAGGAGGGCGAGGAAGGAGAGTTAAGAATAGAAAATAGGGTAGTGAGGGCACGCAGAGAACGACGTTGACGGATAGGCAACCATTTTAAATGGGAGCGGTAGGAGGACACATGATCATATTATGGTTCATTGATCACGATCATACTCCCTAAAATGTATAAATACGTGACCCCAATATCAGATTTCAGGTTTTTTGACAGACACCACTCGACCTGCCAACACACGTTCCTCTTTCATCCCTCCGCCCTTCCCGTTCCCGGACCTTTATATATTATTCAGTGATCTTTTCGGGTACTTTTGATTTTTTGATTGCATTCCCGTGTAGCTCTAAGCGGTTTTTTTATTTGTTTGCCGTCTTCGCGTTTTTGTTTGGGCAAGTTTTAGTGTTGAATGTTAGGGGAGTAATATTGTTGAATTGTTAGAAAATTGATCTTTAGGATTTTTGCCGTGTTAGTGATTGTTGTGTAGTTATTATTACGACTCAAAGATAGATAAATTAGGTACAATGGATTCTTAAATACAGAAAACATTATGAAATTAAAAACTATATCTTGCTCCTTCTTTGGCAGTTATTGTAGGACTTCTTAAAGCAAAAGTCTCGTAATTTTTAAAGTTGCGTCTGTATTATGAATAAACACCAAGCGACAAAAAGAAACACTATACCTGACTTGAATGTCTGACAACTCGCACTGAGCCACAATGAACCACCAAAATGTGTCACATTTTCAGTTTCGAACTCTTTGCTACTTATTTTAAGGTATTCAAAAGTATATGGTTATCAATGACACCCAAGTTACAGGTTTATTCCTAGTTTGGGAGTCAATGAGTCATAAAATTGCACACTGAGATTGTACAGCCCTCATTTTATGTGTTTTGTAAATAATATGTTATATTGTAATGTTTTTGTACAAATTAATAAATTTTATTATTATTATTTCACGCACTGTCAAGTTCAAGCCATCCGGACAGGGTGATAAACAAAATTTTTAAATCATCATCATCATCAGCCCATATACGTCCCACTGCTGGGCACGGACCTCCTCTATCATTGAGAGGGTTTAGGCCTTAGTCCACCACGCTGGCCTAGTGCGGGTTGGCGGACTACACACCTAAGAAATTCCTAAGAACTTTTAGGTGTGCAGGTTTCATCACGATGTTTTCCTTCACCGTTAAAGTACGTGACAATTCATTGTGAATACACACATAACTTGGAAAAGTCAGAGGTGTGTGCCTGGGGTTTGAACCCGCGACCGTCGAGATTCTCGACCGCGCGCCTAAACCTCGAGGCCATTTTCGAATTTTGAAATGGCTGGAACTAAGTGCCGTATTTGCCATTTTATAGATTCAATAAATATAATTTCATTTAATTTCAATGTAAGACAAAAATGATCATAAATTATATGTCTCCAATATTAGGCGTCCTTCACATACCAGCTAATAGGATTAATTTTGTTTTGATTATCCGCGACACGAAACTCAATAGGTTTTGGGGTTTTATATCATTAATTTCGCGACACCAAGCACGCCATAGATGAAACAAACTGTTGTTTGTACAACGCCATTTGACGATCAAAGGTAACCAAACAGACCGACACGTAATTGCGTCAAATTAATTGGGTAATGCGAATTGAATTACAATTTTGCGCCTTTGAACTGTTCGGGGTTCATTGGATTGTCTTAGTTGAACTTACTTGGAATTTGCTACGATATTAAAGTGCCCTCTATTTACTATTGACGGATTAGCCCCCGCTGTAAAGCCGCAAGCCAATCGCTTAGTTTGCAGGCTATATTTTAAGGATTTGCTTTTGTATCCTATTTATATCTAAAAAAACTGCCTCGTGGTCTCGCGGTACAAGTATGTGCCGTGGGATCTAGAGGTCCTGGGTTCGATTCCCGGGTCGGGCAAAGTGTTATTGGGTTTTCCATTAGGAAATTCTCGGTAACAGCACGGAGTCTGGAAATGTGCCCGAAAAACGGCAATAGGCTCGCCCCCTATTACGTGGAACTGATACATACCTGGCGAAATGTGGGTGCAGAAATGCACCTCTGCCTACCCCTTCGGGGATTATAGGCGTGAGGTTATGTATGTATGTGTACACTGTACATATATCTTTGACATATTCGAAATTATTTCTAGATTCATACTGAATTATAACGCATATGAATGTTGAAATATTTTGAAGACTATTTGAAGACAAAAGCACGTCTCAGATGATACGGTCATATAATAAGAAGACCTGAAGAGCACATGACTAGACAAGCCCTGGCTATGAGTACCAACTCGAGGAAGCGCGGTAGACCCAGAACTTGGATGTCCATCATCATGACCTAATGAAAGCGCAAATCAATGTCTCGACGACCCAAAATAGAACTATCTGGCAAAGCTGCCCCGTATTCAGCTTTGACTGCGATACTGTTGTGTTTCGATTCTAGGAACCCTTTGCTGATGGTAGGATAGTGATATCCACCCCTACAACGATTGCATTTATCAGGTATTGAATCTCAACCCTTTAAGGGAATTCAGGAGTGCGTATGTGTGCGTTAAATCTAGACTAGTAATTCATATAAATGTATCTCGTTCCAGGATCAGCCTATGTTTGTTGTAGAAGTTTTTTGCCAGCCAATACTCTATTTGTACCGCATCGCGGTTACCATCAAGGTGCTGCTGTAAAATTCTGCTTTGTTTTGAAAAAAGGCAAAAGGAAGAATATAGATGTAGGTATTAGAATTACTATGCATTCGAGAAATATCATTAGTTGTCCAAAATATATTATATTATCTAAATTAAATTCAAAACTATTGTAGAGTTAGTTAAAAGAGTATATTATGAAACAGCAATGGCGGAACATCCAGTGGTGTGCGCAAGGTGCTACAGTCTCTGTGGATACGAATTTGCATAAACCATTCGCCGCCTGATTCTGAATACGGCTCTGTGATTAACGCTACCTCGAAGGCGTATTCGGTTGTCGATGAGTAATCATTTGAAGATTATTCTTTAACTTAGAATACCGATAGGAAGTAAATTTAACACACTGGCGTCAGTGATCAGTTTTCTAGATTTTCTCGCTTTGAGATGTCCCCGAACAGTCCTAAAGAGGATGATGGCTATTGTAGGATTATTATATAAAAATGACAAGTAATATACAATAAATTCCCAGCTCCTTACTACCGTTAAGGCTCGAGAATATTTAAAACTAACTTGTCGATGCCGAAAGCGTCTCTTGGTGACACGAAAAATATTTGAATTTCCTGATCATACAAATGTTTTCGTCTATTCAAATCGTGGCCTTTCCTTGTACACTTTAATCCAACTGTGCAAATAAGGCTTTTAAAAATATATATATTTGACATAACAAAACCTGTCAGCACTGAAGTTACTAACAGGTGTTGAGCACAGCTCTGCCGTGCCAAAGTAAAAATGATAGGTTGAAAAAAGGTTTGCAAAGTTGCTACTTTGTTTTACTTTGCTAGGTACCAAGGTAGCAAGGTAGCAAAGGTAGCAAGGTAGCAAGGTAGCAAGGTAGCAAGGTAGCAAGGTAGCAAGGTAGCAAGGTTGCAAGGTAGCAAGGTAGCAAGGTAGCAAAGGTAGCAAAGTAGCAAGGTAGCAAAAGTAGTCAGGTGGCAAAGGTGTAAAGTTAAATTTATCGAGCGTTCGAATCAATTAATATTCATGTTTACAGAATAAGTATGCCGCGTAGATAGAATGCAATACGTCAGAGCTATGCATTTAATAAATCATGAAAATCGTCCGTCCGTCTGTCATCGGGGCCGATGACAAATTGCGGGGTCCGCCGCTAGCCGCCTGCCGATTGATCACTGTGTAATTATTGTGAATTGCGTATTTTGATGGTTTTCTTCTAAATGCTTTTGTTTAAGATGATTTTTCGGGTATTTATTTGTTTGAAGTTGGTGTTTGTGAGACCGAAAAGTATGGTATCTGGTACACATAACATATGTAGTTTAATGTGCAACTATGTATGTGACGGTTGGGTGTGTTTATTTGTAAATAAATAAATACACCCAACAGTCACATACATAGTTCTGATCCCACACTAAGATACAAGTCTTGTGTCGTGGGTATCAGAAACTACGAGTGACTTTTCGGTCTCATATACACGCAGACCCGAAACAAATATTTGTGGGTCACACAAACATTTGTCTCGGTGCGGGGATCGAACCCGCGGCCTCTCGTTTCGCAAGCTGGTGTCTAGCCAACTGCGGCACGGGGCTGTCAATGGAATGGGAAAGTTTTTGACCTGCAGATTTTAATGTTTAAATTAAGGACAGCCCCAGCCATAAAGGCATTCTAATGGATCTCGCGCAATTTTATACACCTTAAGTGAAATGGACTTTTTCCAAAACTCCCGATGAGTCGATATATATCTGGCACCGCGGGAATAAGCAATATGCACTGCGACAGTTTTGTAGTTCTAAACTATTATACTGATGTATGAGTAAATAAACCCCCCCTTACTACGAGAGATTTTTCGGTCTCACAAATACCCAGACCCGAAACAAACATTTGTGGATCATACAAACATTTGTCTCGGTGCGAGGATCGAATCCCCGGCCTCTCGTTTCACAAATCAACTGCGCCGCGGGTCTGTTAGTATCGTTCATTTAGATAAACTGTCAAATACGAGCATGATCTAAACCACATAGGTCACATTTCGATCGATATTTGTCTCGCACATCATCATCAGCCCATATACGTCCCACTGCTGGGCACGGGCCTCCTCTACAATTGAGAGGGTTTAGGCCTTAGTCCACCACGCTGGCCTAGTGCGGGTTGGCGGACTACACATCTAAGAATTTCCTAAGAACTTTTAGGTGTGCAGGTTTTATCACGATGTTTTCCTTCACCGTTAAAGCAAGTGATAATTCATTGTGAATACACACATAACTTAGAAAAGTCAGAGGTTTACTACTACTAGTACTGGGGTTTGAACCTGCGACCGGCGAAATTCTCGACCACGCGCCTAAACCTCGAGGCCATCATTGCTCGCACATATAGTAAACAATTAGAGTAATGCGTCGCGTATACCCGATCGCCATGCATCACGCGGGCAGCCTGTGTAAATCAACCGGCTGGTATCAACTATCCAATACCCGATGCGCCCCGGTCGCGCCATTCTAGTGATTGACATGTTCGATATTTTCCGTCTTTTTCACCAGCGAATAGGGTGATACTGTTGGAAGGATATTCGTATAGTGACATAGTTTGTCAGGTGTTAAATTCGTAATACTGAGCAAGTATACATCGGTTTGTCACCATCAATTTTGTTGTAATTAAGATAAATGCAATTTGCTGTACCGTAAGCTGTGGAATCTGCGAGAATTTTTCGATGGCATGATAGTCTTGAGTTCTTTAATAATGTGTGTGATGTAGCGTGTGTGGACTAAGGCCTAAACCCTCCCAGTTGTAGTGGAGGCCCGTGCCCAGCAGTTGGACGTATATGGGCTGATGATGATGATGATGATGATGATGATGTAGCATATTTCAAGTTAAAGAAGGTGGTTAGGTGTAAGTGTTGTGTCGATCGGTCGGTTCAAACGGGTCTAAGTGTCTTAGAAATAACTATTGCGTTTTGTCCGGTAACTGATATTTTGGGTGGTCAATTTTTTTATATATGAGCTAAGATAAGATTTCATATACGTATCATTGTTTGTTTTATGAATAAAACATTTTTATTTATATTAGTATGCTTATAGATATGTACATAATAAATAAAGCAGCAAAAACTCCTAAGACACTTCCTAGCAGTCAGGCTTATTTACCGTCATCATTTAGTTAAAAAAATACGACTTTGAGTGAATGACACGCAGGTGTAAAAATGTAGGTGAGATGCAGTCCAACACCTTCTACTCTATCTCCATCAAGAGCATGTGTTGTTTCCAACCTGTGATCTATCATTGTGGCCACGGCGGTGTAAGGCAAAATACACACTTGTACGTGTTTTAAATTTTAAGTTCCTTATTTTTGTCGAATCTTTAAATATTATAAAATTATGCTATTTTTTGACTGCCGTGGTCTTGCGGCACAACTATGTGCCGTGCGATCTATAGGTCTTGGGTTCGATTCCCGGGTCGGATGAAGTGTTATTAGGAAATTCTCAGTAGCGGTACGGAGTATAGAAATGTGCCCGAAAAACGGCAATAGGCTCGCCTCCTATTTAAGTGGGACCGATACATACCCGGCGAAATGTGGGTGCAGAAATGCACGCCTGCCTACCCCTTCGGGGAATACAGGTGTGAGGTTACATACATATGTATGTTATGCTATTTTTTGAAGAACGCACGCAACCGATAAAGGAATATGTTGTAAAGAAATAAACACGTCTCGGAGTTCTTAATTCTCGAGGAATTCTTAAGTACTCGTATGTGAAGTTTCCACCCCGTAACAATCGACTGCACTACTGAAAGTACTAACGACTGAAGTAGTATTGGCCTCGATGTTTAGACGAGCGGTCAAGAATACTGGCGGTCGTGGGTTCAAACACTAGGCACACACTTCTGACTTTTTGTATTCACAAATAATTATCAAGTAGGTACTTTAACGGTGAAGGAATACATCGTGAGAAAACTTGCACACCTAATGTTCTTAGGAATTTTTTGTTGTGTAGACCGCCAACCTGCACTAGGCCAGCGTGGCTTAGACCCTTTCAGTTGTAGAGGAGGCCCGCGCCCAACAGTGGGATGTATATGGGTTGATGATGATACACACCTAAGAAATTTTACGTTATGCCTTATTCAAAATAAAGTTAGTTAATAAATCTGAAAAAAATATACTGAACAGTGCTTAAGAATGTTCTAATTGTTCCATCGAATGTGCTCGCTGGAAATAACGAATAAAATTCCCTGTTACCTGTTTCTCTATTCCGTTCTTGTATGGCTGCTTCACTACACTATGTTTTGTTTTTACAATCATTTGAAATAGTGAATTGCAACATGAAGACCTGTAACCAGAAAATAATCATTTAAATGTAACGTAACAAAATTAAATGTAATTATTGTATTAACGTAAAAGTAAATTTAAATCCCATAAAAAATAAAACTTGTAAATTACATTTTTATTACTAGCATATATCGCTCACAAGTAAATGTCATCTTAATAATCCTGGGGCACAAAAGAAGCTATACCTACCTTGCACTTTTTTTTTTTTTTTTTTTAATTGCCTCAGTAGGCAGACGAGCAAGCGGTCCGCCTGATGGTAAGCGGTTACCGCCGCCCATGGACTAAAGTAATGCCAGGGGCACAACCCAGCCGCTGGCACTTAAATCTTAATGACTGAATGTTGCTCTCATTTATTTAGTTATTTATTTATTGTACTTCAATTTGAACGGTTAACACTACTAACACATATTGAAGAAACTTACAAGAATAACTACTTTGTATAATGCAATACAATTTATATAAAAAAAAAATGCATCGTAAAAACCTAAGTAACACTCTGACGGTATGCTAGGCAATTATACATTTCTTGCGACCACCCATCCGCAAAAAGATCACAGTTCGGGTTAGTTTCCAACAGAGCATTGACCGAGCTTAGAACTCGTGGTATGGGAGAAAAGGAGCGAGTGACTGTTCGACTTTCGGGTACGGCCAATATGTGTCTTCTGTTACGAAGATAATTGTTCGGAATGTAAAGTCGAACCAACTCATTGTGCAGATCTGGTGCATCTATACACTTTAAGCGTGGAACATATTTAGTCTGACGCTCGTCTTGTTCCAAGCATGTCACCTAAGCATCCCGCGAGAAATTTTGTGGGATAAAAATAGGAATAGAAACACAATGTTCTTTTGTGCAAATACGAATGCTTTTTGTACCTTTTTTTAACTGACTTGTATAATTTTTTCTCACGTGGATTCCAGACACATGAGGTTGCCTCTACTTTACTTCGGTCTCATATAGAACAGTAATGTACAGTCTACCCTTCCCCTTAGAGACAGGTAGATTCCTCTCTCGAGCCGCGGCGGCAAGCGTCGTCCATTTGTTACCGGTTACCAGCTGACTTGCGTTTTGTCTAAAGTGCTTATTTGTTTGGCTCATAGTTGCTGAGCTCAATAGGTCCATTTAAACAGCCTTTATGAATAATTTGACAACCCTGTCCCTATGTAGGAGACAGCGCAAAGGGGCGATATGTCATGAGAACAACAGTATGTATGAATATGGCCTAGATTGTGTCAACGAAACACGATTTGAATATTAGGGCTATCGATTTCTTATGAATAGATTTGTATTTTGGGGCGTGTTGGCATGACAAAAGTACGTTTTTTTTAAGACAATAATAAATAGAACTAAACGTATTGATGGCCTCGAAGTCGCTAGGCGCGCGGTCGAGAATTTCGGCTGTCGTAGTTTCAAATCTCAGGCACATAACCCTGAGTCTTTGAAGTTATGTATTCACAATGAATTATCACGTACTTTAACGGTGAAGGATAACATCGTGAGGAACTATGCACACACAAAAAATTATAGAAATTACTTAGGTGTGTAGTACTGTAGTACACTAACCCGCACTAGGCCAGCATGGTGGACTAAGGCCTAACCCCTCTCATCTGTAGAGGAGGCCCGAGCCCAGCAGTGGGACGTATATGGGATGATGATGATGATGATGAAATAGAACAAGTTCTTGGGACTATATGTTGTTCGCAACAGACTAGAGAGTTTGAAGAATTCTGGGTTTTTAGACTGTAGGTAGGTACTAAAGCATAATTTAAATAATAATATACAAACAAAATACTTTCATGTTTGTATTTCCTGTAAGTTTCGCGAACTGAGTTTTATTCCCCACATTGTATTGTTGTTTTTTTTCGCATATTTATAGACTACTAAGAATTTCGTAATGGACATTTTCATTCACATGTTCCGCGGGTAATACGAGCCAGACCAGCTTTGAATCGTAATTTCGCGTATATATAAATTTTGTTTATTGTCGGGCTGTGAATTGAGAGCGCACGTATTCGATTTATTTGCCCAAATTTTTGATTATTATTTTTTGCCCGCTGGTCCGACGACTTGAGAAAGGTGGCGGGTAGCGGATGGATAAGGGCTGCTCAAGACCGGGAAGGTTGGCGCCTACTTAGGGAGGCCTTCGTTCAGCAGTGGACGGCGATAGGCTGAGAAAAAAAAAATTGCAAGACTAAAAAAAATCTATAGAATAAAAGGGATTAACAACTTTTCTTATGAAGTATAAGTAAACTATTTGTATGACAGATAAAATGTTTTTACTTGTCAAAGTAAAGATAAACGGGTAAATAGGCAGGAGTTATAATAACATATGTATGTAGGTAACAATAAACAGGGCGCGTGTGCCGGGCCGGGACGTGATCCGTGGACTCGACGGTCTCGAGGGATCGGGCACGCTTCGCTCACGCGCGGGCACCTAAGATGGTTCGCTCAAGCGTTTTGTATTAAACTTTATTTTACGTGCTTTTTACGATCTTATTTATGAACGTTAGTTAAATATTTTACTACTTAAACATGCCATGTCTGACTCTCTCTAACAGTTCAATTAACGAAACAATGCAAAACGTGTTTAAGTTTATAAAAAATGACTAAATTTTAAAGAAGAGAAAACGAGTAGTCAAAATGGAATGGTAGAGATCCATGCAAATTTACAAAAGTTTAATGTTGCCTTAAGTATAAAGAGAGGCCTATAGTAGTGATGGTTTAGGTGCACGGTCGAGAATCTCGGCGGTCGCGGGTTCAAACCCCAGGCACACATATCTAACTTTTCGAAGTTATCTGTGTATTCGCAAATAATTATCACTTACTTCAACAGTGAAGGAAAACATCGTGATGAAACCTGCGCACCTAAAAGTTTTTAGGAATTTCTTAGGTGTGTAGTCCGCCAAACTGCACTAAGCCGTTTTGGACTAAGGCCTAAACCCTCTCAATGGTAGAGGAGGCCCGTGCCCAGCAGTGGGACGTATATGGGCTGACGATGAAGTATAACGTTGAAACATCCGTCAGTCACGTGAATAGACCTCACAATAAGAGTCAAGTCTAGTCATATACCTATATAGTATATGCGAGAGTGTAGTATAGTAGTCTTTTCGGTCTCAAAAACAACTAGACCCGGGAAATATGTGCCGATCCAAATTCGGACATATGTATGTACGTTAGTCTCGTTGTAGAGATCGAATCCCAAGAATATGGTTTCACTGTCATTTAGCCATGAATTTAACTTTAATGTCCCACCAATTCGTGGAACAGCAACATTTTATCTGTAGAAACTGGCAGTAAATTCGCTTACAGCGTCACTAACAGCAAACAACTCGAGGGACGGCCTACGTGACGCGAACAAATAAAAACTACTTGCTCAACTTTGATAGCAGGAAATTGTTTTAAGCAAGCCAAAGCGAAGATTTGGTGGGCGGCGCGCAACGGGACTGTTGCGACGGATTAAACTTGTCTTTACACTTTTACTGCACCACGGCTTAGTCTTCAACTTCTTCGGCTTGCGAATTAAGCGCAGTTGGAGCTGTTTTCACATTTGAAAATTGCATTTGGATGTTCTTTATTTAATAGCGACTATCGTTCATCATCATCATCAGCCCATGTATGTCCCACTACAGGGCACGGGCCACCTCTACCATTGATAGGGCTTAGGCCTTAGTCCACCACGCTGGCCTAGTGCGGGTTGGCGGACTACACACCTAAGAAATTCCTAAGAACTTTTAAGTGTGCAGGTTTCATCACGGTGTTTTCTTTCACCGTTAAAGTTAGTGATAATTCATTGTGAATACACACATAGCTTCGAATAGTCAGAGGTGTGTCCCCGGGGTTTGAACCCGCGACCGCCGAGATTCTCGACCGCGCGCCTAAACCTCGAGGCCATCACTACTATCGTTCATATAGGGCATAAAATACGCCATAGAGACATAATAACAAATTCTGTGGATGAAGGTAGATAACTATTAATAACCAACTTCTATTTGTGTTTCCTTGATCATATCGAAGCTTGGTTAAAGTTGAAACCAGAAGAAATCTCAGTCGCAATGCTGAGGTCAATTAGTCAATGGGGCATAGTACATAGAATATTATGCCGATACAATAATTTTATGGACTGCAAATAACTATTAGGCATAATATGACGTTTGGCAAGCTTTTTAGTATTATTTAATTATTTTAGTTAAGATTATTTTTGTTATGTTATTTTTTATACAGGTACAAAAAATGATAGTCCATAAAAATTGGTACCTACGAGTAACTTTATAGCGCGATCGAAATAGTGCGTTGACTTGCAAGATCTATTCAAACTACGTACCAGTTAATTTATGTTGGCCTGTTCAAACTGTATACATGCTGATGACTGAATTTCACTTGTACCGTACACATATCGTAACTCTTTTTTACACGTTACATTATTTTTTATAGATTTTTTACATTTAAATGAGTCGATATCTGTGTTTAGTTTTTATAAAACACATAAGTATGTTGTAGCCACCATGTGTGCCGCACGTGCCTGCTAGGTATCAAGACACCATTACGTAAATCTTGTCGCGAATCCCCTGCCGTCGAATGGCGAACCCCTAGGAGTTCGCATACCCCACTTTCAGAAACTCTGCCTTAGATTCACTGAGCTTCAGTGTTTGGCGTCAATACTGTGCGTGCTGTTGATTCTGGTGCACAGGAGTTACAATGGCGGGTGTGTGGTGGGATAGAACCAAAAGATGAATATATGGAGTTGTAAAACAACTTATTAGTAATGGACATTTTTGTTACTGAATAAGAAGAGGCAGAATTCTCCCATACTCATTCAATTATTAGCTCCACATAATTTCGCGTTTAACATCAGATACAGCCAATACTGAACAAAATGCGCACAATATTCCGTCGCCCAAATAAAGCCAACGTGCTTGGTATGTACAGTGTATTCAAATAGCAAGTTTTCACGTCACATACAAAAATCCAATTTCCGCGAAAGACGTGAACGCTTTTATGCAGACTGTTGTATCAATATTTTGAAAATGTGAAAGGATCTATGTGTCTTGATACTGTTTGTTTGTTTGTGTTACTGTGCTAAATGCCTGGAATTGTACGGATTCATTGTAGTATACATATTTGGATAATGGATGTTCGGAATCGGTTCATTGCTTACAGGTTTTATTGTTTACGTCGTGTTGTTTTAATTTTTTTATAGATTAGATAAATAAATCTTTGATATATTATATCAAGTCTCCCGTATTGTTGGTTTGATAGCATATAAAATATAAACTAATTAACAAAGACATCTATAATTACGACAAGAAATTTCATAGCATAACTGTTCTGTTACATCGGTTTTTGTAAATACTGTGGTTCTACTGCAGAGTAGTCTTATTGTTCAATATAGGTATGTTCTTGTTCAAAAAAGGAACCATTGTTCCTTACATGCATACTATTGTAAAAAAACACAGCGCGTATCGCGTATTGTGTGACGTATGGATCAGTAAATCTCTGTTTTCTATAAAACAAAAATTCCGGCAGTAAAACGGACTGGAAAAAAAAATTTGCACAGATTTTAGTGGCGGCGGCGTTTTATCGTGAAATGAACGCCGTTTTAGGTAACACTCCAGGTACATACGGTTCCGTATGTTTTATAATAGTAAAACAAAGTGACCATACTGAAGCTTGTTCAAAACTGGATATATACAGACTAAACTATTATACTTTTTGGGACTTATTGCGTAAATCTCTTTTTATTAACATCAAAATAACTATACTTACAGGAATTTATGAATGAAATGAAATAATATTTATTTGATTAATAAAATGTCAAATATCACTTAGATTCAGTCATTTCAAAATTTAGTTTACCTACTGGACGGAACGGGCAAGAAACTCTAGTGTTGCTGTTTTTTAATCAAGAAATATTTTACAATTGAAAAATTATATTTTGCGAATCAGAGCAGCTCATTAATTCAGTCAGAATTACATAAAATCTAGAATGGAGATACTGACATTTGTCCAGTTTAAAAGTTGATAAATATAATTAAGCAAATCAGGCAGACCAATCCACACAAACAGCACCCGTTCACGAGTATGACGCATGTCGCTTCGGTCTTTAATGGTTTATACTACCAACACGGAATGGCTCTGCCAATATTTAACTTGCGGAACCCCAATAAGCGTTCAAATGAAAACACGGTGTAAGCTTTCCAATGACACGCTCCGTCAAAATATACATTTTCGACGACAATATGTTGTATTGGGCTCGTGTCGACGCCGCGTGTCGAAGCTTTGTTAGCCATTCCTTTATATTTATTCCCTATTCCTCTTTACACGTTGCTACTTTTTGTGATTGTGTTTATTGGTTCTTTTATCTTTTGTGAAGTATCTCTTGTGAGATTGGTTATTATTAGTAGAATGATATAGGATTTTCAAACGCAGGTTATTTTATTTTTCTTTGCAATGCACTTACATTTTTTTAACCTTAATATTAACAAGATAACGGCAATAGGCTCGCCCCCTATTACGTGGGACTGATACATACCTGGCGAAATGTGGGTGCAGAGATGCACCTCTGCCTACCCCTTCGGGGAATACAGGCGTGAGTTTATGTATGTATGTATGTATTAACAAGATACTGTCTCAAAGGTCGCAAGTTCAAACCCCAGGCACACACCTCTGACTTTTCTTTGTTATGTGTGTATTCGCAATGAATTATCACGTACTTTAACGATGAGGGAAAACATCGTGATAAAACCTGCACACCTAAAAGTTCTTAGGAATTTCTTAGGTGTGTAGTCCGCCAACCCGCACTAGGCCAGCGTGGCGGACTAAGGTCTAACCACTCCCAGATGTAGAGGAGGCCCGTGCCCAGCAATCGGACGTATATGGGCTGATGATGATGTTGATGAATAGATACTTTATTATGTAACAACTGTTGAGTCAGTCTAGTATTGAAAATTTTTCGGAACAAACATTTGTTACGATTTATTGTATTATAGTTATTAATGATCCCGTTTGTATTCCTGTAGCTAGAAAATTTGCTAGTAATTTGGTGGTTGATTGTTCATAATCACTCTGTGAATAGCATTTTAAAGACACAACTCGTCGCTATGATCTTCGCATATAAAATTGTTATAAGCAAATAAAGGATTTTTCCCAATAACAAGAGAGTTCATTTAAAAAATCTGGTATTCGTAAATTAAAACCACAGGCTACATACACCAGCATTGTCTACAAACGACTTTGTATAAATTGCGTCCAATAAATTAAAATGACCCACAGCCGCGAAGGTCACGCCAAAAAAGGTCCGAAAAATCACTTTATTAATTTAATTATGCCCAGAAACGGAATGTTTAATAACTCACCCTTTGCTGAATTAACAATAAACTAAATTATTTTAATTTAATTTAATTTGATATCGTTTGCTTTTATGGTCTGGCTATACAGATAATAAGGACGCACAAAAGATAAGCAATTAATTTTAGCACAAATTACACGGATTATATCCAATTAACTTTTAAGGTCACACGTATGCCATATTCGTAGCCCCGGAAGCGATAGGTTTTGCACCAATCGAGAGGTCGCGGATTCAATCCTGCACCGAAACAACGACTACATTCCCGGTGATTCAAAGGTTAAACATAACAAAGAAATTCGTTATGTGCGGAAATTTTGTTATGGTATTAATATTAAATAGTTCTTAATAAAAAAATAATTAATAACTTACATAAAGACATAAACCTAACTCATATATATGTACATTTCTTCTCTTTCTTGCCTTGGGTTCTACTTGTGGCCTGTTTTATAGTAAAAAACTATTAATGTACAAGTCTACAATCATCATTCTTGATACTGCCAGGTCGTCTCGCGGCACAAGTATGTGCCGTGCGATCTAGAGGTCCTGGGTTCGATTCCCGGGTCGGGCAAAGTGTTATTGGGTTTTTCCATTAGGAAATTCTCAGTAGCAGCACAGAGTCTGGACTTGTGCCCGAAAAACGGCAATAGGCTCGCCCCCTATTACGTGGGACTGATACATACCTGGCGAAATGTGGGTGCAGAAATGCACCTCTGCCTACCCCTTCGGGGAATACAGGCGTGAGTTTATGTATGTATGTATGTACAAGATATGTATATGAAATCTTATCTTGTCTATGAAGAAAACCTTTGCCACCCAAAATATCAATAACGGAACAAAACGCAATAGTTATTTCTAAGACCCGTTTGAGCCGACCGATCTGTGGGTGCAGAAAGACGTAAGGGTATGTACGTATGTATATTTACAATCATTTAGCTTTGTCTGGAAATACACTATAATCCGTTCCACGTCTCAGTAGTACTTACAAGAATAACAAACGTACCTTAATATTAGCATGATTGTTCAACCGAGCCTTTTTCTCCATAATTTCACAGTGTATACCTCTCGGGACCGCAGGCATAGTGGAAAGATGATCGCTTTTTCAATTTAACTTATCTACGGCCTCGCGACGGACCTGCTTGAAGTGAAGTCACTATAAGATGGTCCGCTTTCATAACGTGTACCGTAATTGAAATGCTTATCACTATTGAAACTAGCTCCGGCTTTTCTGATTTACCTTCCGGGAATAAGCAAGGAAATGTGAGGATATTAGGTACATCTTTTGTTTTGTTAGTAACATTTTATAGAAATTTAAAAATATTTCTGTGACATATTGGTATTGCGATTCCCTATACATTCAGACAAAACATTGATGTTTCTGAAGGGGTAAGCGTAGGTAGATTCCTTCACCCAATTGGAATCACATATCACCATCATCAGCCCATATACGTTCCACTGCCACTGCATCGGCCTAAATTCAAGGAGTTTTTATAGTCAGTAAGCAGAAAAAATTACACAATTATTTAAACTATTTCCTTCATCACCAGCCCATATACGTCCCACTGCTGGGCACGGGCCTCCTCTACAACTGAGAGGATTTTAGGCCTTAGTCCACCACGCTGACTTAGTGCGGGTTGGCGGACTACACACCTAAGAAATTACTAAGAACTTTTAGGTGTGCAGGTTTCATCACGATGTTTTCCTTCACCGTTAAAGTGATAAGTCATTGTGAATACACACATAACTTCGAAAAGTCAGAGGTGTGTGCCTGGGATTTGAACCTACAACCGTCTATATTCTCGACCACGTGCCTAAATCTCGAGGCCATCACGACTTCACATATCAGAATCACTATATTTTATTTGATAATTCTACATCAATTTCTTAGTCTGTATGTAGCGGTACATTGTTAATTAAATATTTTTTCTTTTTCATCAATGCGAGGACACTGGCTGTATAAGACTATTTAAATCAAGAACAACATGATAAAAGTAACCCTATCAATTCAAGCTAATTGGGTCCTCATAAGCGTTATTAACACGGATAAACTTTCGCTAATCTATCGTGCTAATTTCGAGTTGGTAAGTTGCGCCGATGGTGTAAAGGCACCAGAGTTGGGTCACGTGGCTATGTCAAAGTAATTTACACCGTTCCCGCGCAACTCCATCTAACTTCAACTGAAGTTGGTTGATAAGGCGCGTGACGCGACTAAAGTGTGCTAATTATTTGGGCCACTTGTGGACTCGCCTTTAGCGATTTGGTAAAGCTTAGGGCTGATCGAGGGATGGTAGACAACCCTATTTTTTACTGTGTAAAATGAATATCAGATGTTGTTGTGACTAGAAATTTTATAAGTTGTCTCTTGAACGCTTAGAATGGGAACTTGTATGCTGCATAATATTGGATATGGATTAAAATATTGGATATAAATTTTCTGTTTATATGGCGTGTTAATTAACTATATTGACAGGAACAGGTGGCGCAGCATAATCAGAACGAAGATCACTCCGTGTACAGGGGATCACGACCCTCAGCAATGAGGAATACGATGCGAGGAGGAGGAGGAGGAGGAATTAACTAATGGCGATATTTTTAACCGACTTCAAAAAAAGGAGGTGATCAAGTCTACTGTTTTTTTTTATTGTATGTTTGTTACCTCAGAACTTTCGACTGTGTGGACCGATTTTGATGATTCTTTTTTAAATTTAAAGCTGGTGCTTCCAATTTGGTCCCATTTAAATTTGGTCCAGTTGTGACAATAGCTTCTGTTAGAAAACCACAAAAGTCTTAAATTTGCAATTGACACCGCCTCCAAGTACATTATATTATCGTAATAATTTGATTGACTTTTAAGTAGTCTAATATTTTTCATTTCATTTTACTTAGCAGAACTTTAAAAAATATTTTAATCATTGTTTGTTATTCATAGGTATGTGTTGAGTTAGATTTGAAGTGGATAGGTAGGTACCTATACCTATATCGTAAATACATATTGATGAAGAGAAATAGTAAGTTGATTATTAAGTTATAGAAGAATACGCAATTATTTTTTTACTTTTTAGTGCATTTTAATTATATAAAAGTTTGATCCTGGACGGCGGGTTTTAAACTTTATACGACAGATAACAGTATAATCCAATCGAACTGACAAATTAGAACCACAGTGAAATGTGACCACGGCATTGTCCTACCACTTAACTATTCGGTTTGAAGTGAACTGGCATTAGAAGCGGCCCGTGCCTAGAAGTCTATAATAGACCCGCCCGGCCCCCTGAAACGTAAATGGGACAAGATGTATCTTTAGCTCCATCATCATCATCATCAATACCCATACGTCCCATTGCTAGGCACGGACCTTCTCTACAACAGAGAGGGTTAAGGCCTTAGTCCACCACGCTAGTGCGGGTTGGCGGAATACAAACATTTTCCTTAAAATTGCCAAAAGTGTAGACATATAGGTGCTTAGAAAAATAGTCAAATCGCAAGTGTACGCCTTGGGGTAGAAACACTTACACTAGTTCGCCACAACTCGATCTAAGTTGACGTGAGGAGTTCCGGCAGATCGCTAATTATTTCGCCGACACTCGCCAACTATCTTCAAGTTTGTCTTTTTGCTCGAAGAATCACTGAAGCGCGAAGAAACATGTCGGCGACGATGCATATACAGGATGTATAAAGAACGTGATCGACATTGACAGGCAATAGCCACGGTGATTACAAACACCGTGACGTTAAAAAATATATCTTTTCCTCACTATATTTATAATTCATAATTCAAGACTGCCTCGTGGTCTCGCGGTACAAGTATGTGCCGTGCGATCTAGAGGTCCTGGGTTCGATTCCCGGGTCGGGCAAAGTGTTATTGGGTTTTTCCATTAGGAAATTCTCGGTAACTGCACGGAGTCTGGAAATGTGCCCGAAAAACGGCAATAGGCTCGCCCCCTATTACGTGGGACTGATACATACTTGGCGAAATGTGGGTGCAGAAATGCACCTCTGCCTACCTCTTCGGGAATACAGACGTGAGTTTATGTATGTATGTATGTATTTATATTTCAAGAATAAATTTCTAATACCTAGGTGGTTATTGTGCTGCGGATAAGTGGCAGTGAAAGATTGAAACTATTGTTGCTAGTTGACACTATTATGCCTGCTTGAAAACATGATTATTGTCAAACAGAACGCTAGACACTTTCGTATGTTTTAATAGTATTTACAATACCATACATACATACATACATACATAAACTCACGCCTGTATTCCCCGAAGGGGTAGGCAGAGGTGCATTTCTGCACCCACATTTCGCCAGGTATGTGTCAGTCCCACGTAATAGGGGGCGAGCCTATTGCCGTTTTTCGGGCACATTTCTAGACTCCGTGCTGTTACTGAGAATTTCCTAATGGAAAAAAACCAATAACACTTTGCCCGACCCGGGAATCGAACCCAGGACCTCTAGATCGCACGGCACATACTTGTACCGCGAGACCACGAGTATTTAATACAAATAACGTACCATCAGCAACCTAAAATATATAATAGACCCTAGAAATAAAGACGATAACCTTAAAATAGACACGGAATTCAAAAGCGTTAATCGACAGCTGAAATAAGTTCATGAACTATTTTCATTTGGCTGACAAAGCGTTTTCCTTGAGCCCACCCACGTACTGACTACACAATGATATTCTTAGTCGCGCAAAAACTCCGATTGCAAGGTACATTTGCGCCGGTCCAAGTTTTTTAACTTAATGAGTGCCCCTTTAATCAAATTCTCCAAGTTTGTCTCGAGTTATTTTTCTCTTTTTCTCGAATACTCGCGTACTTTCCTCGTAATTCTATTCATCAGTTCTTTTTCTCGGTGTCGAAGTGTCTTGCCGTGTGTAACGCGTGCTTTGATGGCAGAAAAAGATTTATTATTCATTATAATATTATTGGTGTTTTTTAATGGCGTCAAGGTTTAGGCGCGCGGTCGAGATTCTCGGCGGTCAAGGTTCAAGCTCTGACATTTCGAAGTTATGTGTGTATTCACAATGAATTATCACATACTTTAACGGTGAAGGAAACCTGGCCCGTGCCCAGCAGTGGGTCGTATATGGGCTGATGATGATTGCTGTTTTGCCGGAGTTGACAACTTTGGCACCATATGAATGAAGTACACAGAAGTTTGTCTACAACCGCGTTTCACCTGCTTAGTAGTACGTAGCCCCTTAGTAGGTAAGCCCATTGCCGATTTTCAAGCACATTTCCAGACTCCACGCTTTTGAATATTTCCAAATAGAAAAATTCTTAACTTCACGATCGCATGCTTCGCACGAGAATTCAAATGAATAAAATATCTTATTGTACTCGACCATCTCAGAATTGCTAAAGAAATAAGTGCTCCTTTGTTTCTCGCAATAATTTCGTCAAATCCGAGCTCGGAAATAGATTTTGGCAAACTTTTCCCCTTTATTTAACATCGCTGCGTTAACACGACGGGGTAATGTTTTCAAGCGTTACTAAGAGTTCATTAATTCATTAAGAGGTCTTTGTTGAACACTCTTTAATTATTATTTGCTTACTACAAGAGTTTACGTGAGGTCTGATATTGTCAGGTTTAATTAAAAGTTAATCTGCGCCGCCATTTTGTTTTGTAATATCGTTTGAAGACCTTGTGCTTTTACTTGTGTAACCTTTGTTTAATAGCAGAATTATACGTTAAACTACGTAATAATTTATTGAAAATACTCACGTAACTTCGAAAAATCGTGTATGAAATTCGAATCTGCGACCGCCGAAATTTCGACTCGATCGCGCTTCAAACCTCGAAGCAGTCATGACTTTATATAATGTATACTTAACTATATAAATAAATTTATATAAAACGTCACATTGCGCAACAGTGTCTTTTTCGATACTCGTTAGGTAAAAGTCTGGATACAGGACTTGTGTCCTAGTTTGGGGTTAGAATTATGTATGTGACTGTTCGATGTATTTATACATTATATTATATCATATCAATGCTTACAATGTTTTTTTTATTATTTATCCACTTCTCTGAGCTGCAGGCCTTATTTAAATGAATCCATCAAATAAAACATTGTCATTTAAAAGTTAAATAAAGTATGATGACAACCCCAAGAATCGTTCTAACAAAGCAGACTTCGTTTAATTCATAGAAATGGCAACTTTTAAACACCTTTCACAAGAGCCGAGTCGCACAAGACCTACAAACTATCTATAGGAACGAGAAAATGATTAAAAACTTATAAAACTGATCTAAGTTCCGAAGAGTAATTTTAAAATGAAACTTGAAGTGAAATCTCGAGAAGAAATGTAAATTAAACTAGGTAGCAAGGCAAAGAAAAATAATATCGTCATGCATTAATTATGCAACTGTTACTAAGGAAGGTGTGGGATCCAATGAAATTCGTATGCTATATTCGAAATATTTTTATTCATTAATTTACGATTGATATTGTAACGTACAAAAGTAGTCAGCTGCGACGTTTAGATGCGCGATCAAGATTATCGTCGGTCGTGGGTTCAAACCCCAGGCACACACCTCTGACTTTTGGAAGTTATGTGTGTATTCATAATGAATTATCACGTACTTTAACGGTAAAGGAAACATCGTGAGAAAACCTGCACACCTAAAAGTTATTAGGAATTTATTATCTTAGGTGTGTAGTCTTCCAACCCGCACTAGGCCAGCATGGTGGATTAAGGCCTAAACCCTCTCAGTTGTAGAGGAGGCCCGTGCCCAGCCGTAGGACGTACATGGGCTGATGATGAATGGAACGTTTGTTATACAGACTCGCCCTTAAGAACAGTCGTCAACTGTCTTTTAAGTCCTATGTGATACAGTCGTGTCAATTGCCGTTTTTCAAACTGACTTTCAGATTCTGTGTTTATCTGAGTATTTAATGGAAAATATTATAAACACTTAGTCCAACCCGGGAATCAAATCGAGATCTTAAGATCAAATTGCACACGTTTTGGACGAGATCAACCAGGGAGGCCTAAAATATTTATACTGAAAATCACTGCGTCACAATTTTTTTAAACATCACGGCATGGTTAGTAAAACGTCAAGATAATAATAAGAATCAAGTGAAACAGACTATCGAATAGTTCAAAAAAGCTATTCTTATTATAGGCACGTGGCGGTGCCTGATGTTTCGTGTGGTTGGCGTGCTATTGTGTGCCTCCATTGCACTCCACAAAATCACTTAAATATTATTTTAATTGATAGGTTCCGTGTGTGTTATCAGATTTCTAATGTATGTGTGTTGCTATGAAATGTGTGTGCAGTGTAATTGTTAATAGTATAATAAACATAAAATCAACCCGCACTAGGCCAGCGTGGTGGACTAAGGCCTAAACCCTCTCAGTTGTAAAGGAGGCCCGTGCCCAGCAGTGAGACGTGTATGTGCTGATGATGATGATGCTTGAAATAACATACATACATACATAAACTCACGCCTATATTTCCCGAAGGGGTAGGCAGAGGTGCATTTCTGCACCCACATTTCGCCAACTATGTATCAGTCCCACGTAATAGGGGGCGAGCCTATTGCCGTTTTGAATAGTTGAATTTCCTAATGGAAAACCCAATAACACTTTGCCCGACCCGGGAATCGAACCCAGGACCTCTAGATCGCACGGCACATACTTGTACCGCGAGACCACGAGGCCGCTTGAAATAAATAAATATATTTTATAAATAAAGTTACATATTATGCCGGCCAAGCAAGTTGCTTCTTTTCGAATATTGCAAATATCCTATAGCTCGTATCTCACAGTGTGTCGCTGTATACAGGCACACGGGGCGCCGGAAGTTCCGACATTAAGATAAGACAAATCGCCCGTTAGTTATTACAGATGGATTTTTAATGCCCCCATAGATATTTGCGATAATGCACTAGCAACTAACAAACGAGCTGGTTAATTTGAACTCAAATTTACAGCATCTTGGCTAATAGGATTTAGAGTAATTAATTTACTGTCCCGGCCTGGATATTTTGTTTAGAAAATTCTCAGTAGCAGCACGGAGTCTGGAAATATGCCCGAAAAACGGCAACACGCTCGCTGAAATGTCGGTGCAGAATTTCACCTCTGCCTTTTTTTTGTTCTCGAAGGGAAAGCTGATTATGTAAGGTGGTCACGTCCGCGCAGATGTTAATGCCGGGCTTAGTCCCTAACAAAATCACTATGCCGGCATATCGACCAAAACCGCCTGGTGGCCATCTCCACGCCATATGGGGCTACCACGGTGCGTGGGGGAGAAACGCCCGCCATTATTCCGCAGGTGCCTCCGAGACTAAATCGCCTCGGCCGTCTCGGAGTTTTAGGGAGCGCAGCTGCACCCCCACTAGCTTGTTTCGGGCGCCCGGGTTGTGGATGGGCGTCCTTGTGGAGAAATCTTAGGCTTATATGGTAACTAGTGTTAAAAATACAAGTTCTATGTTTGAAGCCTAAATCGCGGAACTAATTTTGACAAACTTTGTTAATGAAATAAATGGGATGTCGGAGAAGATTTGTAGCCTACAGTTTATCCCGAAAAAGTATAAGGTTTTTGAAGGATTACCATAAACAGCAGGAACGACCAATGTACAGAATGTAATTCTCAAGTCCACGTTGAAAAAATACGGGCACAAGAAAGTCTACGAGGGCAGTCCGATAAGTACTTAGCCTCACCGCCCGATGGCACCACTATCGTAAGATAAATTTACCATCATGTAGCACATCTTCGTAGACGGCTATTGTCAAAATTTCAGCCGAATTGGATTTGTAGTTTTGTTTTGACCGCGTGTGTAAGCGGACGTGTCCGCGGATTTTCGAAAAATGGAAAAAGAGCAATATCGGCCGGTGATTTGATTCTTGTTTTTGGAAGGGAAATCGCGCAGCGATATCAAAAAGCGCTTGGATGCTGTTTACGGTGACTCTTCTCCTTCAATGGCGACCGTCAAAAATTGGTTTAACGAGTTTCAACGTGGTCGCACGTCAGTTTTTGATGAGCCACGCCCAGGTGCCCCAAAAACGGCTACCACGGAGGATAACGTGAGAAAAGTCCCGATCTTGTATTGGCAGACCGCCGATTGAAGGTGCGCGAGATAGCTGAGACAGTAGGCATCTTAAAAGACCGCGTGGGTCATATCCTGCATGAAATATTGGGCATGAGAAAGCTGTCGGCTCGATGGCTGCCGCGTTTGCTCACTTCGGACGACAAGCGCATCAGTGACACAACTTCAGAGCAGTGTTTGACACTGTTTAGGTGCAATCCGAAGGGGTTTCTGCGTCGTTTCGTGACCGTCGACGAAACATGGATTCACTGGTACACACCAGAGACCAATAAACAGTCGAAACAGTGGACTTTACCCGGCGAATGTGCTCCGAAGAAGGCGAACACTGTCCCATCGGCCGAAAAGGTGATGGCCACCGTTTTCTAGGTTTCACAAGGTGTGATTTACATCGACTACCTGGAGAAGGGCAAAACGGTCACAGGGCTCTACTATGCCGAACTATTGGGCCGATTCAACGCTGAATTGTAGAAAAAACGGCTCCATTTGGCGAAGAAAAAAGTGCTCTTCCACCATGACAACGCACCGGCTCACACCTCCGCCGTCGCAACGGCCAAATTGGTCACATTAGGCTACGAACAGCTGCTCCATCTACCGTATTCTCCAGATTAGGCCCCGTGTGACTTCTTTTTGTTTCCAAACTTGAAAAAGTCCGTCGCCGGACAGAAATTTGAGTCGAATGAGGAGGTTATCGCCGCCACGGAGGCCTACTTTGTAGACCTCCAGAAAACGTTCTTTTCAGACAGCTTAAAGAAGTTGGAGCATCGCTGGGTCAAGTGAATCGAGTTGAAAGAAGACTGTGATGAGAAATAAATCGCCACTTTTCCAAAATTTTCGTTTTTCTTTTGTAGGCTAAGTACTTATCGGACTGCCCTCGTATAATTTAAAATAAAGTATTTATTAACCAATAAGAAATGTAGAACATTAGATTTACAAGATAAAAAATAAAATATGCACAACACGAATCTTACAACTAATAAATTAACAATTATACATAGCCAGTTGATGGGTTATATTATACATACTGTCACATAAATTTTTACTCCGACTCCTATACTAGGCTAAAGCCTGTATCATAGGAGCCAGTGTTCAGCAAGAAGGTTAACATAAAAAAGAAATATACGATTTGGGTGCCGATCAACCCCTGCCATATTAGCCTAATGAATAAAAACATTGCAATATACTATATCAAAAGACAAAAGGAAAAAAAAACAAATAATAAAAAAATTAATAAAAAAAAAAATGATAAATAAATAACACAAATATTCAATGTAGTTAACTCCAGAAAAGAATGTTAATAAATTCAACCGTTGTAGTTAATTCCCTTCCTACAGAAATATTTGAATAATTTATATTCACAAAATTCGCGAGCAAAATGTTTCCAGTCAACAAAATTCGACGAAACATTACCAAAACATAAACTTCGTTATATTAAAATATGTATTAACATCGCAGAAGTAATAGTTTACACAGGGCTGGAAAAAAGTTATCGATAAATCTGATAATGTTAGGCATAACTAATATTACAAAGTCATATTGTTTTTTTTTTTATTCTTCTAGGACTACCTCGTGGTCTCGGTAGTCGGGCAAAGTGTTATTGGGTTTTTCCATTAGGAAATTCTCTGTAACAGCACGGAGTCTGGAAATGTGCCCGAAAAGCGGCAATAGGCTCTCGCCCCCTATTACGTGGGACTGATACATACCTGGCGAAATGTGGGTGCAGAAATGCACCTCTGCCTACCCCTTCGGGGAGTGCAGGCGTGAGTTTATGTATGTATGTATGACTTTTAGAAGTAAATGGAAGCCATTATGATGATTATTTATAATATAGCGTCGTAGCGTAATATAGCCATCCTTCCTTCATAAATAGACTATTCACCTAAACAAAAAATAGAATGGATCCAATAGTTGCTGAGATTAACGCATTCAATCCATCAACCAATCAAACAAACTCTTTAGCTTCACAAATTAGTAATACATAGGGGAATCTGGAGTTTTTATTCGACACCCCCGTGGCGCAGTTCGATAGATACCAGCTTGCGAAACGAGAGGCCGCGGGTTCGATCCCCGCACCGTGACAAATGTTTGTGTGATCCACAAGTATTTGTTTCGGGTCTGGGTGTTTGTGAGACTGAAAAGTCGCTCGTAGTTTGTGATACCCACGACACAAGACTTGTATCTTAATGTGGGGTCAGAACTGTGTATGTGACTGTTGGGTGTATTTATTTATTCACGCACGTCTGTAACCCACATTTCGCCAATTGTGTTTTCTAACAGGGAGCAAGCCTATTGCGGGGATTTCGTGATTGCACGGAATATACGTGTACCGCGAGACCACGAGGCAGTCAGTCAGTCAATCGCGGCACGAGTCTCCAAAAAGTATTGAAATTGTAGGCCTATTATTCGTCTTGTCTTATTATTGACTGCCTCGTGGTCTCGCGGTACAAGTATGTGCCGTGCGATCTAGAGGTCCTGGGTTCGATTCCCGGGTCGGGCAAAGTGTTATTGGGTTTTTTCATTAGGAAATTCTCGGTAACAGCACGGAGTCTGGAAATGTGCCCGAAAAACGGCAATAGGCTCGCCCCCTATTACGTGGGACTGATACATACTTGGCGAAATGTGGGTGCAGAAATGCACCTCTGCCTACCCCTTCGGGGAATACAGGCGTGAGTTTATGTATGTATGTATGTTATTCGTCTTGCAACATTAATTTTTCATATATTTTAATTGGAATAAACATCAACTGTCCATTATTTGCTTCATGTCCCATGTTGGCAATGGTAAAGATAACTTGTTTATGATACTTCAAAAGTCATTTATCGATACTCTTCCTGTCGATACTTTAACCAACTTCCCCATCGTCAGTAGTAAATCCAAGATTTTGGAATGCTGCCCGCAGCTTCCTTGCAGCTCGCAGGCCGACGCTTCAACATTATTATCTACGCCCCGATGATTTATTGGCACCAATATAAATATTGTATTTGAAATTAGGCTGTTGACGCACGGACATGGACAGAACCAAGATGGCTGATAAAATGCGCGTTGTATTTGCATTTTTGTGTAATGATTACTCTATTAAGAGTTCATTGTTTTTCATGACATTTTTATGACGAAAGAAATCTGTTTCTTTTTTGTAGTAGTCTTTATTTAAGAAAGCTTCGTGTTTCAGAATAAGGTTATGAAATACGAGGAGTTTGACAGGATCAAGAAAACTGTTTCAATTTTAATTTTTTAGTGTTTGTGAGACCAAAATTTTCTTATTCCTACAACACAGGATTCGTATTTTAACGCGAGTTTAGATTTTTGTCTATGATAGTAGGATTAATGAAGCGTGTGAATTTGCTAAATAAGACACGTTTAAAAAATATAAGTATTCAAACCCCTGGCACACACCTCTTTCGAAGTTATGTGTGTATTCATAATAAATTATCATGTAATTTAAGGGTGAAGGAAAACATCACGAATAAACCTACCACACTTAACCCTTCAATGCATGACTTTTTTTTACTAAAAAGATATTATAGGTAGTATAAGTAGTAAATACATATACCGAAAAGGTTATATATAATATAAAATATTTTTTTTTGGATTGTAGACATTTGGCAACAATATGCATTTAAGGGTTAAAAATATCTAAGGAATTATCAAGTGTGTAGTCCACCAGCCCGCATTAGACCAGCGTTGTGGACTAAGGCTTAACCCGTCTCAGCTGTAGAGGAGGCCTGTGCCCAGCAGTAGGACATATATGGGCTTTTGATGTAAATGTTTGTAGCAGTGATATACCGTTAAACCTAATAAGCAAAGCCCGCGCAGAAGTCGCGTGCAAATGCTGTAAATTTTGAAATATCATAAACCTTTACATACATACATAATCAGCCCATATACGTCCCACTGCTGGGCACGGGCCTCCTCTACAACTGAGAGGGTTTAGGCCTTAGTCCACCACGCTGGCCTAGTGCGGGTTGGCGGACTACACACCTAAGAAATTCCTAAGAACTTTTTAGGTGTGCAGGTTTTATCACGATGTTTTCCTTCACCGTTAAAGCAAGTGATAATTCATTGTGAATACACACATAACTTCAAAAAGTCAGAGGTGTGTGCCTGGGGTTTGAACCTGCGACTGTCGAAATTCTCGACCGCGCGCCTAAACCTCGAGGCCATCACTGCTGTCTTAAAAATATAAACCTTTAACGTCTCGGAACTAAAAACCTCAATCGTAATTCAATTTTAAAACAGCGACTGATTGTGACAAACAAATGGGATTACGAACCTCATAATTCCCCCTTAATCTATTTACGTGTGTCTTTGAGGAAAGTTGTCTGTTACCCCGCCCCGCGCCCCGCGACCCCCTCAAACTCTAAGACGCCAAGTTAATTAGTGTCTTTGTAAGATGTTTGAATTATTTGTCCCGAGTTTTTGAATGTTTTCGGATTTGTTTTGCAACGCTGTTTGATGTGGCTGTAAGTGTCGAATTTTGTTAAAGATTACGTAATTTCAAAAGGATTAAATGATATTTAGGTTTAGGCGCGCGGTCGAGAATTTCGGCGGTAGCAGGTTCAAACCCCAGGCACACACCTCTGACTTTTCGAAGTTATGTGTGAATTATCACTTGCTTTAACGGTGAAGGAAAACATCGTGATAAAACCTGCACACCTAAAAGTTCTTAGGAATTTCTTAGGTGCGTAGTCCGCCAACCAGCACTAGGCCAGCGTGGTGGACTAAGGCCTAAACCCTGTCAGTTGTAGAGGAGGCCCGTGCCCAGCAGTGGGACGTGTTTGGGCTGATGATGATAAATGATATTTTAGCAGTCTTTGTTATTTTGACAGATTTAAGTTTTCTATCAAGTTATCGTCTGTATCATACTTTGAATTTTCTTCTACGTAAAACCATTATCCTACTTTCTATAATATAACTACGAACTACCAACAGAGTTTGAAACAACTTTGTAAAGTTGGTAGATACTACATTATCAAGCTGTTGATTAATAAAGCTTTACTAGGACTTACTAATAATAATGTTTTAATCATACTTAGGTATTATACCGAAAGGTAATATTATAATAATATAGTAAGACATACAAATATACAGGGTTACAGGTATCGTCGTCCTATATCCATTAAGGGCGTGTAGTTTACATCGTTTCTGACTGATTTGACTATGAGACACCCTATCCAAAATCTAACCGTTTTCGAGATAATTGAATTTAATAGTTTTATCAAAAAACTCCCGATTTTCGGCTATCAGCTTAGATATTTTGAAATGTGTAACTCTTATTATTACTATTATTTGATTTTTACATGTAAAATAAGATGCTTTATGACCTCAAAAACCAAAATTGTACTTAAAATGAATAAATAAGTCGCAGTAGACGATTAAAACTTAAAAACTTGAACAAACATTTAGAAAGTTTATTTTTCTCGTAAGGATATCAAAAAATATTATTATGGCACCTGCTTTGCAGACGTACTTAAAATATCTACGTTTCATCAGCTATCCAACGAGGTATAACAATCCAGGGTTTTATTAATATTTTGTAGAAAAAACTTAGTTTAATAGGCTATAGGTGAGGCAAAAATAAACTAAATAAAATAATTGATGAGTACAAAATACAAAATTTATTAAACTTTCCAGATATTTTGTTATATCTTAGTATAAAATTTATGTTCATTATGTCTGCCTCATAGGCCTCAAGGGCGTGTGCCCTTAACGGATATAGGACGACTTTACCTGTAACCCTGTATATGAATGGTGACAAGGTAATTACAGCATAATAAAAAGAGAACAAATTACGGTTATAGATGAGTTTAAAAAAAAGAAGATTTGGTTAATCCGACATAAATCGTCCGATGGTTTTTACAATACGTCTTAGTAGTTTTATTTTGTGTTGGCGTATTGCAAAAGGCTTTTTCTTACGTAAAACTTACATAAATTCCCGCCAAAATTGAAAATAAGCTTACGAAACTGCGGCACATAAATCACAGCGAGGTCGTAGAATAGAAACACTCGTAAAGTGGTATCGTCCAACCGTAACCTTCTTAACATTTCAGCATGCAGTAGAAACATTGCTATTTCGAGCCATGCATTTGGAGATCCTATATAAATATTTAGAAAAAGCGCAAAGGCTTTTACACCCTTACTTTTGGTTTTGTTCTCGATTTCGAGTTTGTTTCGAGATTTCGTCGACTACAGTTCAACGTAGACTCTAAGCTATCTTATCCTATTACAATTTTGCACAGTTCTTTTAGTAAATATAAATGTAAAATTAATCTCTTTCTGTTTGACAGTTTTTATAACTTGTACAAATGAATTAATGAAGTATGGAATAACATAGATATATGTAGGTGAGGTAAATACAGCCATTTGTTCGAAATAATAAGCCTGGATATAATTATTAAATACTGATAATTTTAAAAGGTGAACATAAAGGTTTAGTGTTATAATGAATACAGAAAATAAAAAATACGCTGATCTTATCTTCTGTTGTCTATTTATTTTCTCATGACTTTTTAGTCGTGTTTGATTTATAATAGCGGTCTGGTCTCACTTCGCTTCGGTGCGATTTTGTTAGAGAAAGTATCGTACGTTGTTATATCAAGGACGTATCTATTTTCATACTAGAAATCGACGTAAGCGGTCCAGTAGTCTTAGACTTTACTAATAATGAACAACAACAAAAACTCTTTGCTGGGGCTTAGCTTCGCACGAGCGCAATTGTTTTTTAATGAATTACCCGTCATCCTTGCTTATGTGCTATACAAAAAATCATCCAAATTTGTGATGTAGGCGTGAAAGCGAAACAGACAAGCACAGTTACTTTCGCATTTTAATTCGATGTTAATTGCAGTGCAGCCGTCCGAGACCAAGATTGGCAAAACACTGGTTAAATCTAAAGGTTCCAACTCGTTCGAAAATTAAACGAATTCGAGTCGAGTTACCACAGTACTGTAGTACTCATTCGGTCTAAAAGCATTACAGAAAACGTCTGTACAGCGAGCCGGAACGTTGGCAACAATTGTTTATTCAAAGCAACGCCTGTTTTAAACTCGTCTCTTGATAAAATTAAACTTAACCAAATTGAGCGAGACTGTCTTCTACATACAGCGTCGGCTGCACGTTTATTTGCTTCTTAAAGGCTGTGGGTTGAGTGCGATGGAGGATGTGCAGTTCTAATGAGGCATATTTTGGTAACGATTTAATGCAGCTTCGACTTGTCGGGTGGAATAGAGCAGGAAATCTGGAAGTGTGTCTGAGCAACTAGGACTCACGTAAAACGCTGGCTAATAGTGTGCACGTGCTTATGCATGTTTCTTGGTGAAACACGGCTAAGCACGTGCACACTATTAGCCAGCCGGTGGGCTCCTTCTTCCACCTTGATCCAGTGGGTCTATTCGTAACGTATTCGTATTTGGATACGGCTTCGCTTCATTACTTATTGTTAATAAATATATATGCCTCGACTGCCTCGTAGTCTCGCGGCACAAGTATGTGTCGTACGATCTAGAGGTCCTGGGTTCGATTCCCGGGTCGGGCAAGGGGTTATTGGGTTTTTTCCATTAGGAAATTTTCAGTAGCAGCACGGAGTCTGAAATTATGCCCGAAAAACGGCAATAGGCTCGCCCCCTATTACGTGGGAATAATACATACCTCGCGAAATGTGGGTGCAGAAATGCACCTCTGACTACCCCTTCGGGGAATGCAGGCGTGAGGTTATACATGCATGCACGAATGTTTGCATGCTTATATATGTGATTTGTAAAACAAAGATCAGTTCAGCGCAGCTTACAGCTTATTCTAAGGAGGCGTACCTATAGTATATATAGGTACATTTAAGGCGATTATGTAGTTATATCATCTTGTATTTAAGGAGTCTCTGTATAGGTATTGCTATTGATGTATGTGATTAAATGTGCTTGTGTGTATACTTATAACACCTACAAATTGTAATTATATATATAGGTATTTATAAATTTAGGTACCTACTGCTACATACACCAAAGTCTTAGTTCATGGATGATAATAGAACCCTAAAAGGGAGTTTCTTGCAGCTGCACGCTTTGAAGTGCCCGAGCTCTCTTTGTTATTTCTCGAATAACTCAAAAACTAATTATCGGATCAACTTGAAATTTTCAGAGAATATTTTTAAGATATTACACTTAACGAAAATGCAAAAATAAATAAATTGATTTATTGAAAATTCTGACTACCCCTAACCCCTTAAATTCTATTGTTTATGTACTAGTAAGAAGTAGGGAATTAATATTTAGAATTGATTAGGACGCTGTACTAAAAAAATCGAAAATGTCAATAAACTAGACATTATCCTAAATAACAGATATGTGAAAGTTTGTTTATTTTGTAAGCGAAATTGCTGAAGCGAATAAGGTATATTTTATGTATAGATAGTTGGAACCTTGGAGACATGAATGCCTAAAGGTTTTTTAGTCCCTTTCAGGTATCTTGGCGCGATGCATAACCTACATGAAATTTGCACCTTTTGACGAACCTACCTAAAAAGGAGAGAATAAAACCATGACGTAGTAAATAACTTCACAATATCCAATAACTAAAACAACGAGCTAACGCAAACAATTCCTTAATGTAACAACAACATAACAAAGTCCTCATTAATCAATCATTGTAATTATTATATTAAATTGCGCGATAACTACTGGTGGCGAGCGTTTCAAAATAATTTGAGGTTTCAGCGGAAACAAGCTCGCTCCAATTAGCTGATGGGATACAATCCACTAATGGCGGATGACTTTTGAGGGGTCATCGCTGGAGATCAATCATGGTGAAGGGGACGTTGTTGTTAGATGGCTTTTGGTAGCGTGAGTTATTATTTTATTACGGCGATTACCTACAGGCTTATTGTCTTTATGCAAATAAGTGAAGAATGCCCCGTATGCATATAATTCATACATACGCCTGTATTCTCCGAAGGTATAGGTTGAGATTTATTTTTGCACCCATATTTCGCTAGGTATGTATCAGTCCCACGTAATAGCAGGCGAGTCGATTGGTGTTTTTCAGGCAGGCACATTTCCAAAATCCGTGATGTTACTGAAATTTTTTAATGGAAAAATCCAATGACACTCTGCCCAACGCAGGAATCGAACCCGGGACATCTATTTATGTCGCATGGCATATACTTGTGCCGCGAGACCACGAAGCAGAGATGGAAATAAGTAATAAATAAAAAATGCGCTGACCAGTAATACGCATAATTCTAATAATAACATATTTATCGTTTTGTGGAAATCAGTAAGTGCAGGAGACTTTTCGGTCTTAAACACGCCTAGACTCAAAAGTATTATGTTTGGATCAGACTAAAATAGGGTTTAACGCAAGGCTCGAACTCATGGCTTCTCGTTTCACTAGCTAGTATCTCACTAACTAAGCCACCGGGGCGGTTAATTAATAAAATTGATAGCTTTTTTTTATAGTTGTGATGGAATAGGCGTTTGTCTTCCATCTCACCTGATGGAAAGTGTAGATGAAGACGAGGGTGGTACACGCCCATCCAGAAGAAACCTGTTCACTCTACTCTTAAAGGCTCCAGAGTTCAACTTGTCAGGAAAAATAGACCCTTTTTTTTTTTTTTTTTTTTTTTTTTCCTGCGGGGAAAATCCATTTACGGACCATCCCACCCCCGTAGGGGCGAGGGTGTGTCGGACTCACCGGCGCCTTCCGACCCAGCATAGATGTTACCGCCCGTGTTTGCGGCCGGCCGCTGGGCCGGGTCCCTACCAAAATAATTGCGCCGTAATACCGACTAAAAACCCCGCGACGGCCACCATCGGCGCATTCAGCGAGACGGCCCCGGAATACCCTGAAGCCAGAGCTATGGATTGATGCGGGACCGCCTCTGCGCGGTGCCAAAAGGCACACCGACCTGACGCGTGTGGCGTCTTCATCTCGGGGGCCGCCAAGGTAGGGACGGCGGCCCCGTGTGGCCTCTGGGCGCCGGGCTACGTGTTGACCCGGCGCCTCCTACGTCGCCTGTTGCGACGAGCGGGATCGGTCTGCTCCCGATCCCGCTCCGCGCTCTCCTTCTGCGAAATGACACGTTCGCAGAAGGAGAGCATAGCTTTCCACGACCTCCGGCTGCCGACCATGGCGGCGACCACAGTCGGCAGCGAGAGGTCTCTCCCCACGACCGCTACGAGAGCGCTGCGCTCCTCGTCCCAGGCTGGGCACTCCTCAAGCGTGTGCTGGGCCGTGTCCACACGGCAGTTGCCACAATGGTGGCACACGGCGGTCTCCTCCACTCCGACGATGCGACACAGGTACGCACCGAAGCTGCCGTGCCCGGTGAGCACCTGCGTCAGCCGGAAGGTCGGCGCACCGTGGCGCCTGTCCATCCACTGCTGGAGGACAGGACGCACTGCCGCGACAGTCGCCACGCCAGCACTTGGACTCTCCAGCCTGGAACGCCACTCCTCCACGGCGGCGCTGCGGAGGGAGGCCAGTATGGCCTCGACCTCTCTTGGGGCCGGTCTCTGTCCGGATTGCCGGAACGCCTCCTCCCGCCAGAAGAACACAGACGCGAGGGCCTGGGCGTCCAGCTCCCAGGGCAGAGTACCCGCCAAAACACAGGCAGGAAAAATAGACCCAGGCAGGTCGTCTAAATCCTGGCGACTCTCACCAAAAACGATCTGTCAAACCGTTTAGTTTATATGGCGATGATTGAACATTGTATTAGTTTTTTGCTTCGTTGGCTCCGTCGCATGGGTGTACACTGTTCGATTGAAAGGATCATATGAATTTACTGGTCAAAAACGTGTTATTAAGGTTTTACATTCGGTAATTTCCATTTAAAGCACGTCGCTTGTGCGCAGCAAATTGTAAAAGACTAGTCCCCTATATATACGACTTACTGACTGATAATATGGGGGTGTAGAAAAAATTATGTCTACCTTTTCAAGGATGCTGGCGTGAGAGCATGATTGTATGTGTAAAATTATTACATAAATGTCAACTTAATTCTATTGTGCCTTATTTGCTTTAGAACATAAAAAAAAACTTTTATTTAAAGGTTCTAAAAAGAAGAAAATATTTTTTTCCTTAAAAATTTTAACTATCAATTTATAATCTCATTATATACAATTTATATGATCGTAAAAGCTTGTCGCGCGAATGAAATTGGTAAGAGTTTATTTACAAATCCATGTTGTAGAGATGCATTAAAAATAACTATTCCGCCATCTTGGATGGTCCGCCATATTGGATTTAAAATAATGTCACACATCATATCGTGCATTGTCATCCAAACTAAACGTGTATACAAAATTTCAGCTCAATCGATTAAATATATCTACTTCAAAATTGAGTTCAAAGATTCCACCCGAACAAACATACTTACATACATTGCAAGCTAAATAAAAGCTTTTAAAAAATATTTCCGATTAATAAAAAATACTTGCGTTAAGAAACACCGATCCCAAGCAACGTTAAACTCTTTAACGTAATTTGAAAAATCTTAGAAATGTTCAAAATAAACATCAACCATTGTGAGGACGGGAAGATGTCTACAAAGAGCGAGTCTAATTTTACTCCACCCGCTAACTCATTTAGCCTTTCCACAAGCCGAAGCGAGGCATGACGGCTCGTTCACACGGGACTGAATATATTCAACTATTAGAGTTTTGACTTGTAGGTACTTATTATTTTTATATTTCTTTGGAAGTATGATGAGTAGAATTGAGGGATCTAGGATTTAGTTAACGAGGTTTTTATTAGCTGCACGGACTTAAGCAATGTTCCTAATAATGTTAACAGACGAGCCTATCCCTTATGTACAGGTAAAATTTTGCTGACCAAAGAATGAAGGAATACACTCCTTTCTAGCAAGCCTTTTAAGCAAACGTAAGTACTTATGTATTATTATTTTGTTGTTGTTTACTTTGTGCTAGTACGCTTTAAGGGCGTCGTTTTTCACAACATGAAGTATGTCAGTTTGACACAAACATTGCAAATAAAGGAGCTTTACTGGTTTTAAAAGCTAATTTAAAGTAGAAAATTACATAACTGTATTCCCCGGAGGGGTAGGTAGAGGTGCATTTCTGCACCCACATTCCGCCAGGTATGTATCAGTCTCACGTAATAGGGCGCGAGTCTATTGCCATTTTTCGGACTCCAGACTCCGTGCTTTCTTAATGGTAAATCCCAATAACGTTTTGACCGACCTGGGATTCGGCATGTCACATACATACATACTTGTGCCGCGAGACCAAGAGGCAGTTTACAGGAAAAGTAAATCCGAATTAAAGGGCATTTATTTAACACATCGCACTAAAATACGATAAGCCGACAATAAAAGTAGAATTACTGTTTGCATTAGTGAGTCAACCGTCACAAGCACAGTTGTCGAGCGCAATCGCCATTCTTCGAACTATTCAAAACTACGGACCGGTTTTTATTCGGCAAAATGCATTCACGCGTGAACGACTGATAGCAACTAGAAGTGTAACATCGTTCTGCACTGCATTTTCTGGGCATATATAAATCACCCACGCGTAGCATTTATTTGGATTAACGTGTGGGTGTTTGCTGGTAGGATATGATCCATTCCATATATATTATATACTTCTAAATACGTCTTATATGAATCATAATGACAGCCCCGTGTCGCAGTTGGCTAGACACCAGCTTGCGAAACGAGAGGCCGCGGGTTCGATTCCCTCACCGAAACAAATGTTTGTGTGATCCAAAAATATTTGTTTCGGGTCTGGGTGTTTGTGAGACCGAAAAGTCTCTCGTAGTTTCTGACACCCACGACACTAGACTCGTATCTTAATGTGGGGTCAGAACTATGTATGTGACTGAGGGGTGTATTTATTATTATTATTATATCCTTCTAAATACGTCTTATATGAATCATAATGAAATGAAATAATATTTATAGAATCTATAAAATGTTAAATACATCACTTAGATTCAGTCATTTCAAAATTTTGTTTACTCTACTGTTGCTCTTTTCTAATTAAGAAATAGTTTAAAAAAATCGTCTATGATGTGCCTGAATGGCTACCACCGTACAAAAGTGTAAAACATATATACACATATAGCAACTGGCGTGTATACATGTGTCGACTGGTTACAGATGATAATAGTCGCTTTTTTCCAGTCAACACTTTGTATTGCCACCAGGTGTCAAAAGCGCAGTGTGTACGGGGCGTAATCTCACGAAGTTTTAAAATAGATAATCAAATATCAGCTGGCAAGTTTAAATGCGAAGGCGGCGAGGGCGCGGGGGAGGAGGGGCAGGATGGGAGGTTCAGCCAGTTCCACAGAACTCACTTTATATTTTTGCATAAATTGCAACGTAAGTAAAGGCGCCTTGTTAGCGTTTCCTCTCCGTGGTAATGCTCAAGATACTTTGTATGGATTTATTGTTGCGGTGTCGGTTGGCTGGTCTAGTTTAGCGGGTTTTATTGTCCAGCGTTTTCAATTGATTAGCTATACGCGTTACAACAAAACGTGAAAGTATTAAAAAGGATTTATTGGTTGGTTAATAAAGTTGAAGATAAACTTAACCCGGTTATCATTTTACATACTGGTAGACTGCCAAACTTTAGAAGAAATCGTACGTGTAAACCAGTCGCGGTACTTCCATAGAAGCCCAAAAGTGTTACATGATATTTGTGTAATGCTAGTTTATAATTGTTTATTGTGGGGTCAGGATATCCTCATTTATACGTCAAATTGCTTTTGTTAAATAAAGATATAAAGCTTAAAGATTATTATACAGAATTTTGTAAGGCAAACTTGGCTTTTGGGCTTCTATGGAAGTACCGCCACTGGTGTAAACCTAGTAAGAAATCATTTCGACAAAGTTATAATGCTAAAAATCAAGTTGATGAAGTAATCTCGAGTAAAGTAAGGCCTCGAGGTTTAGGCGCGCGGTCGAGAATCTCGGCGGTCGCGGGTTCAAACCCCAGGCACATACCTCTGACTTTTCGAAGTTATGTGTGTATTCACAATGAATTATCACATACCTTAACGGTTAAGGAAAACACTGTGAGGAAACCTGCACACCAAATATTCTTTGGAATTTTTGAGGTGTGTAGTCCGCCAACCCGCACTTGGCCAGCGTGGTGGACTGAGGCCTAAATCCTCTGATACCCGTGCCCAGCAGTGGCACATATATGGGCTGATGATGATGATGGTGAATGAAGTTGATATAAGCTTATATTTTATTTTAAGTTCGTAGGATCATAATTGGTTAAATGCTTTGCTACGCAACAATCATACCGGCCTGCTAAGATGCATTTTACGCTTAACTTAAAGGACCTGCATAGTAATTTAGAAACAGGTAGGCTGGCAAATAAATTCGCCGATACTGAACACATTTGCGCGGGTTAGGGCGGTTTTTACACCATGTGTACGGTGAAGCTAAATTCCTACATCATCATCATCATCAGCCCATATACGTCCCACTGCTGGGCCCGGGCCTCCTCTACTATAAGAGGCCTTAATCCACCACGCTGGCCTAGTGCGGGTTGGCGGACTACACACTTAAGAAATTTAATTAAATTCCTACAAGTAAGCATATTTATAATATTAAAACGCTTTTAGCAATGAGATCAGCTGTGTACCGCTTAGTCTGTAAAATGACTTCTGGGTATAGAGGAGTGTTTGTGAAGCAAACATTGCTTATCAGTACGCCGCAATGTTTACTCGTATTACAGCGTGTTTTCAAACGTTTGTTGCTAGAGATGTCTCTGAGTGTCTTTATATAGGAGCAATATAATTCAGTACTTTGATGTATATTTATTTTTAAACTCTAGAGATCTAGGGATACTTGCCCATCTAGGGCAAAGTTTTATTTACATTAGGAAATTCTCACGGAGTCTGGAAATGTACCTGAAAAGCGGCTACAGCTATACATCCTTATGTATAGGAAAAGTAGTGATGGCGTCAAGGTTTAGATGCGCGGTCGAGAATCTCGGCGGTCGCGGGTTCAAACCCAGGCACACACTTTTCGAAGTGATGTGTGTATTCTCAATGAATTATCACTTACTTTAAAGGTGAAGCAAAACATCGTGAGGAAACCTACAAACCTAAAAGTTCTTAGGAATATCTTAAGTGTGTTAGCCGCCAACCCGCACTAGGCCAGCGTGGTGGACTAAGGCCTAAACCCTCTCAGTTGTAGAGGAGGCCCGTGTCCAGCACTGGGACGTATATGGGCCGTTGATGATGGTAAATCCTTGGTGAAATGGGGGTGCAGTAATGCACATCTGCCTACTCATTCAGGGAATACAAACGTTAGGTTAAATATTTTTGTAATGTTTGCTATGTGATTATGCGGAAAATAACATAAGCTACCCTTATCAGTCCAATATTTTATCTCACGCTTTGCCATGGGGGAAGCAGACAACTATATGTTTCTCACTCCTCTATTCTATTCGTACTGTTTAATTCCTTTGTAAGTGAAGGATAAGCTATGCCCCGATTTAATTCAATTTTGTGCGTACTGCTGTTGATCCTCCCAAACAAGAAGTGTAGGTTATATTGATCGAAAGTCAATGAAATGGCGCCACAAACATACGAAATATGATGACCTGAAACGGAATGAATAAATTAATATTAATATAAAAATTACTCAGAATTAAATTGTAATATGTGCCGTGCGATCTAAAGTTCCTCAGGAAATTCTCAGTAGCAGCACGGAGTCTGGAAATGTGCCCGAAAAACGGCAATAGGCTCACCCCTATTACGTGGGACTGATACATACCGAAATGTGGGTGCAGAAATGCACCTCTGCCTACCCCTTCGGGAAATACAGGCGTGAGGTTATGTATGTATGTATCATTAGCTACAAATATCGCAGATCGGAATAGGTCTGACTCGAATTCATCCACTTGAACGCTCGAAACATTTCAAAATATTTCGGATATCCGAAAAACGTATATTCTCATTGGAAACACACCCCTAGTGGGCCACCTCGAATCTTTTCAGCCGATTCGTTAGGATTCAGTTTTAATTCCATTCAAAGCTCTCGTTAGGCAAACACAAACATATTGAGGGTTGGCGCGTGTCTTATCGCGCGGTGTTCCAGTGGGTTCGTGTGTGCCCGTGTGTGTTTGTGTGTTCGTGAACGGTCGTGTCCGTTTCGAGTCTTGTTGCGTAATCATTAGCCAGCGCACCATTCATACAAATTGGGCTGGAGATCCCCGACGCAGCGGGCGCGTCTGTATCGGGCATGGGAGCCCTTATACTGCACGATAATAGGCCTTATCGGTTCCGTCATATTTGATGTGTAGATTTTGGGTTCGATTACTGGTTTGGTAAAAGTGGTAGGAATAGTTGGTACAAAACTTCGTTTGTTAATCTTTTCCTCAGTAATCTGTGATCGTGAGGTCTTAGGTTCGCTTTTATTGTCGGAAAAAGTTTATATGATTTGTAAGGCATTAAGTCTGGAAATTTGTCTGAAAACCGGCATTGTGCTCGGCTTCTATTAAGGACTTAAAACAGTGCTGGCGACACGAAGTATTTATGTAGGATATTAGCGAACTATGTATGTATATTGTATACACAAACACGTGTAGAACGCAAAATAATAAAACATAATATAATATGCGTATTTATCTTGAGAAAGAGAAGATGCCAGTGTTATTTTTTAATTTTTTGTTTTAAAAGAAGGTTTTATCACTACAAATATCGTGATAAACCTCCCATGCCAGTTTTGAATTGAAGAATTTTCAAATGTATCACGTATGTATTTATATTTGTAGAAATATCGTTATTTACCTTTCTGTTTTCAGATAAGAAAGGACCCGAGGATACCGGTATAAGGGTCAGCTAAAAAAAATCTTAGATAAAAAGTTGCCAACCTTTTCCTACCCTTACGAGTGTTTCGCTTTAATTTCGGTATAATCTAAATATCTTAGCTATATTAATGATTTTTATCCAGGACGTCAAATCAAAAGCACCATATTTTACTTAATACACAAAATCAAGTACAGGCCAATTTTTCACACCGTGTCAAAAAATTAACAGCCCCGTGGCGCAGTTAGCTAGACCCCAGCTTGCGAAACGAGAGGCCGCGGGTTCATTCCCGCATCGAGACAAATGTTTGTGTGATCCACGAATATTTGTTTCGGGTCTCGATGTTTGTGAGATCGAAAAGTCTCTCGTAGTTTCTTATACTCACGACGCAGGACTTGTATCTTAGTGTGACTTGTGAGGTCAGAACTATGTATGTAGCTGGTCTGCTGTCTATTTAATTAAATAAAATACAAACACGATACGATTCCGACACGACAGTATCGTAATATGAAAACAGCACTTTCCCGCCCCAAGAGTATTCCACGTCTGACTATTAATATTTTAGAGTTCATTTTATTTTATGGATTCGAATGTAAAAAAGATGGCCTAGCGCGGGACCCTATATTGTTACAGTTTACTCCCGTTTTATAGTCGGGTGTGACAGACCGACGCGCGATGTTATTGTGTTATTAAAGATATATGGATATCGAACGATTCTTTTGAATATATCTAAAAAGGTAGGCGTATAAATTCATTCCCTTGACGTTTTACGGGATGAAAGTTTTATTTCGTAGCTATTTTGACATGTATATTTTGGGAGATGGATTTGACTGATTGAATATTGCTGTTGACCCCGCGGTGTAAGTGTGCGGCGTGTTATGAAGAGGTGTTGGATTGGGCACCCGATTCTGGCAGTGTTATTTTTTTCCGTAATTCAGTAATAACGGCCGGTCTTAAAATTTCTCCATTAATACAATGATTTTAATTTGTTTTTTTCACATTGTTTAGGTCATTAATTCCGAAAGATTTGTATGCGACTTGGTGGAGCCTATCTGGAGAGTTAGTAAAATATATTGTTGAAAGACCACAGAAAATTGTACAGGTTTTAAGTAATTCATAGCAACAGAAAACGTATCTGCAAAATGACGATTTAAAGTACTTGTTAAAGTCTACTTGAATAAAAACAATTTTTTACTTGAAGTCGTGATGGCCTCGAGGCTTAGGCACGCGGTCGAGAATCTCGACGGTCGCGGGTTCAAACTCCAGGCACACACCTCTGACTCTTCGAAGTTATGTGTGTATTCATAATGAATTATCACGTACTTTATCGGTGAAGAAAAACATCGTGTTGAAACCTGAACACCTAAAAGTTCTTATGAATTTCTTAGGTGTGTAGTCCGCCAAGCCGCACTAGGCCGATGATGATTGTATGTCAAACATTATGTTAAAGCGGACATTGGAACATCCTTTTCACAGTCTCACCATCAGAGGCTGTCATGCTTTCCCATTTGATATTTTGTGACTTCCATCACACTCTAATATTAAACTCGTTCAATATGAGGCGATAAAATGTTCCCATAGGCGGTGGTATATCAAAAATTCAAACAACACGGCTCCAACACGCGTTTCATTAAGCCGGAGAGATTAAACCCGCTGATACGTTAAAAAATTGTATAATCTATCCGCATGGACGTTATTACAGATTTTATCGCCACATCGACCAGTTTAAAATTCATCGTGTGTGAGCACAGCATGCCTTAGGGAGGTACTGCTTTTGTTGGAGGTCATTGGTCTTTGGTTTTAAATTGTTATTGGTAAATCTCGGGACTTTAGAGATTGGGATAATATACAATTGATTAAGATAGATGCCTCGTGGTCTCGCGGTACGAGTATGTGCCGTGCGATCTAGAGGTCCTGGGTTCGATTCCCGGGTCGGGCAAAGTGTTATTGGGTTTTTCCATTAGGAAATTCTCGGTAACAGCACGGAGTCTGGAAATGTGCCCGAAAAACGGCAATAGGCTCGCCCCCTATGACGTGGGACTGATACATACTTGGCAAAATGTGGGTGCAGAAATGCACCTCTGCCTACCCCTTCGGGGAATACAGGCGTGAGTTTATGTATGTACAATTGATTAAATAAAATATTTACCCGTCTATTATCTATACCGATATTGATTCCGTTGTTGTGAGTATTGGAAATTATGATGTCCTTGACCTTTTTGGTGTCACCAAGACACATACTACCAAATAGAGAAACAATATGGATCATCTATATATTTATCAAGGAGCATTTCGCTTGCGGTTATATCACATTATTAAACTATTAACGTTTTAAATCTCCATTGGTTGTTGGGCACGCATTGTGAGCCGGTTCCTTACTCTGGACCTCAAACCACCGATGGCTTGAGTCATAGACCCCGCCAATTGTGGGTGAAGAAATTTTTTATATTTTTACATGTATTTTTTTATAAAAAAAACTAAATGTATTAAAGCTTAAATGAAATAAACATTATTAAATATTATTTCCACATTAACTTTGAATAAACTATTGAATTCCTTCTTTATTTACTTTCTTGTCTACACTGTGTTTAAACAGCGCTGCTTTCCATCAGACGTAATTACGTCACATAGCCGTGACATAGGAAAGTCTAGTATAGTAGTTTTTGGTCTTTTTTCGATCGTATCTAGATCGAGTATTACTCGGAAAATTACAATAAAAACGTGAAAACAGCATTCGTCGACTTCATTCACACATTCACAGACTAAAATAGATGAAAGCAATTAATCAAACGATCCAGCTGAAATAAAAACATAACCGTATATAATTTTGCAAGCTCTAATACAGAGTGCAGTGGCCGGCCGGGGCGGGTGATATTTTCCCATCATGAGCGTGATTTATCGCGCGGAGATGACAAACGACGCTGAAATCACATTTCCAGCTAACGCCATGAATTTCTCAGGTAACTTTTAAAATTCCCGCGTCATTTGCATGGCTGGGTTTTATCTATTCTATTTATTATACACAAGCTATCAGCGTCGTTGTGATCTATGGGCGCTGTGGGTATTGTTTGAAGACAGATTTTAGTTCTGTTCTAATATATACAGGGTGTATTCTGACCGTGACCGGAAAACAAAACACACATACATTTTATACATATGGATGTTAGGAAAACTTAAAAAAATATATTTTTTGTCGGGATTTTTTTTAACGCCAAGGGGTTTGTAATGACCTTGGCTATTACCCGCCTTAATTTCCGATCACGGTCTGAATACACCCTGTAAATAACAAAGACAGTTCTTTATCCAACCATCCTATCTTCTTGCATACGCGCTTCATCGTGTACCCTCTAAGTTCGTAAGCCTCTAAGTTCGACCCGTCCAACAGCGAAAGCAAGGCTCAATTATTTTTACAGCTTAATAATTTCAAAGTCTTTGTTTCATATTGTATTAGCTTGCTGCAATCCGCAGCATCCAATTCATATCTACCTTGATCTGCTAGTCTACCGTGGATATAAATTTCGACTTTGAATTTTGTGCTGCTACTAAAATATTCTCAATGAATATTTTTAGCATTAAAAACACATTGATCGACCTGGACATCATACCCAGATCTAAAGACTGCTTGCGCTTTTTTATGTCGTGCGATAAACGAGGCAGTCTGTTTCTTATTAGTAGGTAAAACTATTATTTTAATAGAAGCAGAAGGTAAGTTTTATTCGGACTCTTTAGCATAGAACAAGCACCTTGTGGAATCAGCTGTTCTTGACGATAATTCTGAATCGATATTACTTAGCGAACTCAAAGTACGTAGTGCACTTTCAAAGTAATATTATGAAGGTGAAAGTAAGTCTGTCTGTAACAATTTCATGCTGCATGGATTCGGATGAAAACAGTCATTCTGGGACGAATTTATCATTGAGGAAGAGAAATTTACTAATTGTATTTATCTTTTATATAAGGGTGAAACATCATTCTCGGTAAAGTCGTATACTTAAACTTAATATACTCAAATTAATATATATCAACATACTCAAATATTCACTATTTATTAGGATTAATTACGTACCGGAAAGCGCAGCGTGGGACGTCCTCCGACAAGATGGTCGGACGACCTAGTAAAGGTCGCGGGACATCGCTGGATGCAAGCCGCTTCCAACAGGTCCCTGTGGAAGTCATGAGGAGAGGCCTATGTCTAGCAGTGGACCTCCATTGGCTGATGGATGGATGGTATTACTAGAAACATCTATTTTAGTCAAACAGATGAAATCAGTCAAAATACTAATGTCGTTAGTAAAACTCGGATCAAAGTAGACGGGAATCGTTTTATACTTTTTAGTATATCTCAGCTTCCCGCAAGCTCATCAATCTTACAATCCGAACCGATTTCCTCTGGTTCCGGTCAGTTAGCTCCGAGTTTTGTGGAATTCTAGAATTCTTGTCAAATAAAATACAACTATAATATAGCTTGGATTTATTCTTCTACAACTTATCCCTTTCCTATGCAAACCGTAGACAGCTATTACGGCGCTGTGAGTTACAGCAGAGTCTACGATACAAAAAGCAATATGGTCGACTTCCGTGCGGCATAGTATATTCTTGTGATCAATAATTGTTTTCGATCTGGTAATTTGTGATGACGAAAAGAAACTATAGGAGTTTCAATAGTATATTGACGAAGCAATCCTAATCAACTTACTTGTAGTATTATACTTATTTGCATGATTTTGCGCTTAAACAGTAGAATCAAAATTTCCAGCGATACCTGTCATCATGGAGTCGATTAACCTATTTTTATCCAAAAAAAAGCTTCTGCGTGAACAAAAACAAAGAATTAAATACTATATCATCCTCACAAAGATCGCATTTCTATCTGGACTAAAACACGGTAGGTGAAGTCGCGGTCTGATAATATCGTTAATAATTCGTAAACTACATACCATTACACATTCATTAGTAAAAAAAAAACTCTAGTAATCATAGCCTCAAAACTTTAATTATAGAAAGATTTTACTCCTCATATTTCCGTTCCGACTTAAAAAGGGGCAGTAAATTAATAACAATTTGCAGGCGACAGCGCATCGTGTGGTGTGCAGTGGCGCGGCTGTTTACCGACCACTAACCACCGAAGGGTATATGCAGATAATGTCAGGTTATTATAACTGTTAACGAGCTGGCCCCGTGGTCAGGTATGGGCAAATATTTACGTTGGAAGTGGCGAGTCATACGTCCTACTCGGGGTTCTCGATTTGAGTTTTTTTTCTTTCGGTATTGATGTTGCCAGAAATATTTTTTAATTACTAGGTAGTCTACCTAAACCATTGGACTGATTTGGGAAAGATATAGATTTAATTTAGCAAAATAGTGCCTGAGTGAAGATCAACCTCTCATTAAACAGCTCTAAATCAAATTAAATGCAATTCATCATATTGTATTTGTTTATTATTTTTTTGACTACTATTGACTGCCTCGTGGTCTCGCGGTACAAGTATGTGCCATGCGATCTAGAGGTCCTGGGTTCGATTACCGGGTCGGGCAAAGTGTTAGTGGGTTTTTCCGTTAGGAAATTCTAACAGCACGGAGTCTGGAAATGTGCCCGAAAAACGGCAATGGGCTCGCTCCCTATTACGTAGGACTGATATATACCTGGCGAAATGTGGGTGCAGAAATGTACCTCTGCCTACCCCTTCGGGGAATACAGGCGTGAGTTTATGTATGTATGTGTATTTTTTTTTAGAAACAAGCAACTCTATAGTTTCTTGCCCGCTTTCCACAAGTGAAATCTGCTCTCCAAATCGAGTGATAAATAAGGAAATGACGGAATCTAAGTGATGGATCACATTTCAGTGATTCAATAAATTATTATAATTTTCATTGAAAGAGGTGATTTAGAAAAAAGTTTATGTAAATTTCTGGATAAAAGTTCCTATCTTTGTGCTCTTTCATTTACCATAACAGTTAAGTGTTGTAGGAATGAAAGCTCGTAAAGAATACAGTATACTTATGTCAATAAACACGACGACTTAAAAATGGTGGCGTGTAGTGGACGGATGAGCGCTGCTCACGACCGGGATGGTTGGCGCCTACTTGGGGACGCCTTCGTTTAGCAATGGACGGCGATAGACTTAGAATAAATGTCAATAAAAGGTGCATCTATTTAAATTATTTTCTAAACATTATGCTTACACTTAATTACTTTAAAAAAACAATATAATATTAAGAAGCAATGAGATTATAATTATAGACATCAATGTGTATTTTAACCCGCACTAGGCCAGCGTGGTGGACTAAGGCCTAAACCCTCTCAGTTCTAGAGGAGGCCCGTGTCCAGCAGTGGGACGTAAATGGGATGATGATGATGGAGTTTGCTTTACCAGAAAAAAAAACTTGCTCGAATCGAGTTCTCAAACCGGTGGTAGCGAGTGACACATAGTTATAGGATAGGGGACGCATGCATTAGTTCCACAGTGAAGTGGCAGTTTCACTCGTACACGCAAGCTTGCGAAATCTGTTCCATCGGAATATAGTGGTGTGTGTTTTAATACTATCTGTTTACTGCTTCATAGATTTATTTACACACACTTACAAGGTTGTCGATAGGGTATTGTGGTGATAGCCTCGAGGCTTAGTCGAGCGATCGAGAATCTCGACGGTCGCAGATTCAAACCCCAGGCACACACCTCTGACTTTTCGAAGTTATATGTGTATTCACAAATAATTATCACGTACTTTAACGGTGAAGGAAAACATCGTAATGAAACCTGCACACCTAAAAGGTCTCAAGAATTTCTTAGGTGTGTAGTCCACACATCCCGTACTAGGCCAGCGTGGTGGACTAAGGCCTAAACCCTGTCAGTTGTAGAGGAGGCCCGTGCCCAGCAGTGGGACGTATATGGGCTGATGATGATGATGATGATGATAGGGTAGCCAGAGGTGTACTTTTTGGCAGTTATTTTCACTCAGGATATAGGCGAGCCTGTTGAAATTTACCAGGCACATTCCAATACTCTGTGCTAATAATTATATAGTTTATGTATAGAAAAATCTAAGACCACTTAACTCAGCTGGAAATGAACTCGTGACTTCTTGGCCGCATTCCGGAATATTTCTTTAATATTAGCCAATTATGACGTCACCCTTTCGTGAATGATTTAAACGGACATTTAGCTGATTTACGTCCTTATTTATTCAAGAGATCTCTTTAAAAAAGGCAGGAATTAACTAACAAAATTACGGATTGTAGGTTTTTATGATTAACATCATCAGCCACAAAAGTCCACTGCTGGAAGTAGGCCTCCACTAAAAACTTCAAGGGTGGCTTTTTGGTCTGCATTCAGCGGTATCCTCCAACATGTACTAAGCTTTCATTTATGTATTTTTTGGATGTACTAGTATATTATTTTTCATTATCATTATCAGCCCATATATACGTCCCACTGCTGGGCACTGAACTGATCTACAACTGAGAGAGTTTAGGCCTTACTCCACCAAGCTGGTCTAGTGCGGGTTACGCACCTAAGAAATTCCTATGGACTTTCATTTGTGCAGGTTTCCTCACGATGTTTTTCTTCACCATTGAAGTAACAATTAAAGTTACACCATTAATGAATTATATTTAATATATATCATCAGCTCAAATACGTCCCACTGCTTGGCACGAGCTTCCTCTTATACTGAGAGGGTTTAGGCCTTAGTCCACCACGCTGGCCTAGTGCGGGTTGGCGGACTACACACCTAAGAAATTCCTAAGAACTTTTAGATGTGCAGGTTTCATCACGATGTTTTCCTTCACCGTTAAAGTACGTGATAATTCATTGCGAATACACACATAACTTCGAAAAGTCAGAGGTGTGTGCCTGGGGTTTGAACCCGCGACCGTCGAGATTCTCGACCGCGTGCCTAAACCTCGAGGCCATCACGAATACTATTAATACTTATTATTACTATATTTAATACTTATTGTTATTTGTTGGTTAGCTTCCTTAAGGGTTAAATAGACTAGGATTCCATAGAAACTAGATAATATTATGCTTATGACGGTTTACATACATAAATCTTTATTCAATAAAGTCCCACAAAAACCGCTTAAGCAACTTCCCTTCTTCATATTATGTAAATGATTGGTACAGAGCGTTCAACTTCCCCCATTCCACTAACATGCAGAAATATTCGTATCCGCTGGGTTTAATGTTTCAAATTGATGACGTCTCGTTTGTCTAGAACTGATGAAATCTTCGTGTAAAGGATTTAGTTTCTGTTTTAAGAGCTACCAAAGTTATAGAGTGTGGTATTTTTGGATTTATATAGGGATATTCGGTTTCCTTTTGGGATTATAAGATACTATAGAACTGGTTTGCAGGTAAATGGTACTTGGACGGATTGTACTAAAATGCGTCTGACTCTGAAATAAATGTTGTGAAGTATAATCTTTTTAATTATTACTATCAAGTGCACTTCTTCCAATGACACTACAAGTTTTCAAAACCCTACTTAAGAGACAGAAATGAATAACAGTGTATAAAAAATAGTTACAAAAATTAATTCAAAGACTTTCTAATGCATACCATTTGCAGCTCAACGTGCCAAAGCGCTGAGTGAACATTGATTCAGTTTTATTAAAGCGTCATCTGTGTCGCCTCCGCGAGTTTTCCGCGATAAAGTTGGGCACGGAGGGACCCGCCGTCGCACTCATAATAATGTCGCGAACAAGGATTATACACGTGTGCTTTGTAATTCTGCATAATACGTACATAGGAATGGAAATGTTTAATGACGCGTTTTGGAAATTGATATCATACATACATACATAGCCTCACGCCTGTATTCCCCGAAGGGGTAGGCAGACGTGCATTTCTGCAACCACATTTCGCAAGGAATGTATCAGTCCCACGTAATGGGGGGCGAGCCTATTGCCGTTTTTCGGGCACATTTCCTGACTCCGTGCTGCTACTGAGAATTTCCAAAAGGAAAAATCCAATAACACTTTGCCCGACCCGGGAATCGAACCCAGGATCTATAGATCGCACGGCACATAATTGCATTTTTTTATTTTTAGGTAAAGCGCTAGTTTTTTTGCCTCCACCTATAAAAAAACACTTCCAACCACGATAAACTAAAACTCATTCACGTCTAGCAGCCGATTCGTAGTCTAAAACACTGCTTCATCCCAGTCAATAGAACTGGCAATTGCAATCAAAGCCGGGGCGATTCAGGCCCCAAAAAACTAAAGTAAAACATCCGTATTCTTTATTTCGTTCACGTAGCGTCGTTCCCTTAACTAATTTATCGTGCAGTTTATTCAGACGATTTTAGTGGTCCTATCAACTTTCCACGCCATAAAAGTCCTACGGGAGGCATTGATTGCCGCCGGATCTCCGCGAATTTGCATTTTATAATTAAAGAATCTGAAGAGTACAAAGGGGATGGTGGCGTCACATTTTTGGATAGGCTTGATGGACGGGTTTGTTTGAATGAATGAAGAAAATATGGGAGTGCTTAGATGTGAAGAAATTTGTACTTGCCCTGCAGAACTCTGCCTCCTACTTACCTAACCCGAGAAGCGTTCCAAGCTATGAGAATTGGAACGTATGTACTTGGGCTTAGGACTAAAGCTGGCTTTTTGCTCTTTTTATACAAATAGTTCGTAGGGTAATACAAAAATATTTAACAATTTAAGTTACTTTATGTTTCCAAATCTACCCTCATATTCCATAGAGTGCTCAAAATAAATGAAAAAAATAAAATACAAACAGACATCCTTTTTTACGTATGTAAAGAACCGTTCGACTTTAACATTTTCATTCGTAATGTGAAATTTTTCGCGCCAGTGATAATTTGGAGGTTAGGATTAATTTTTCCCCTAACCGAGAGAGGGCGTTAGTTCAAACGGGTTAAATGCCTCGTTGAATTAATAAATTGAATTCACTGATGTACGTAATGATATTTTGTTTAATTACACGCGTATTATAGAGATTGTGTTTTAATTTGATGATGTAGGGGGAATAAATTGAAAACTAAACTTTAATATCAAAAAATGATAAGATACTTTGAATACTGGAGAGTAATTTTTATAAGTAATAAGTTTGTTCCTCGTGTTGAAAGTGACAGTGGTTTTTTTGTGCAATGAATATTTAGTTTAGTGAGATTTAATAAAATGAGGGTGCACGGTATTCCTTCGCGTTAGGGAGAATAATTTAAGGGATAGCAGGATTATTTTTGTTTTTTTATGGGACAGTGGTGCAACCCTTGATTATAAAAATTGTTGAGCGTACATTTATTGATTTATTACCTTCTTTGTACTAGTTACTGGGTACTTTTGACTACTTGGGACGCGACGGTAATATAAAATATTATGCCGAAAGCTAAAAACGATTACTTTTTTCATATTATCTTCCACCAGTATGTATATTTGTATTAAAACATATTTATTTTATTACACCTTTATTTTATCCACCATACCACCATCATACCACCATATATACCACCATCTTTATTTTATTAAGCAGTGATGGCCTCGAGGTTTAGGCGCCCGGTCAAGAATTTCGGCGGTCGCAGGTTCAAACCCCATTCACACACTTCTGACTTTTCGAAGTTATGTGTGTATTCACAATGAATTATCACTTGCTTTAACGGTGAAGGAAAACATCGTGTTAAAACCTGCACACCTAAAAAGTTCTTAGGAATTTCTTAGGTGTGTAGTCCGCCAACTCGCACTAGGCCAGCGTGGTGGACTAAGGCCTAAACCCTCTCAGTTGTAGAGGAGGTCCGTGCCCAGCAGTGGGACGTATTTGGGCTGATGATGATGATTATTAAACCTTTCAGGAAAAATATTGTCAAGTCTTATTCACAGCATTTTTTTTAATAAATCCTCCACAACATCTCGGTCGAGCCAAAAGCAACAAAACACACACAAAAAAAACTACACGTATTTATTTGGCAATACAGCGAAAAGTATGACAATGCAGCCAATTCTCACGCGCGGCGACAATTTAATCGGTCCCCATCCGCACAGACGGCATTATAAATCATGATTTATTATTTAAAACGAAATGCATATGAATAGTGGCGGGCGTCCCGCCGGGTCCCCGCTCAATGTTAAGATACACCGCGAGCTCTATGCTTTAATATTTCATACAGGCCGTTTCATACGAGTCGTATAGATAAATTCGCTCAACTTGAATAATATAGCGAGGTTCGCGCAAAAAAGGATTTATTATGTCCTGTGAAACTGTGTTTAACGCAGTTTGCAGGTTGCTAGGTTTGACCAAAAATATTTTGATACTTAATTTGATTGTTAGATTTTATTTAATGATATTTTCTGGGATGTTAGGATCACATTTAAACCAAAAACATAATTAATAAAGAGATGATGTCATATCATTTTACTATAGGTATAATAATGAATATTATACATAAACTCACGCCTGTATTCCCCGAAGGGGTAGGCAGAGGTGCATTTCTGCACCCACATTTCGGTCCCACGTAATAGGGGGCGAGCCTATTGCCGTTTTTCGGGCACATTTCCAGACTCCGTGCTGCTACTGAGGATTTCCTAATAGAAAAACCCAATAACACTTTGCCCGACCCGGGAATCGAACCCAGGACCTCTAGATCGCACGGCACATACTTGTACCGCGAGACCACGAGGCAGTCAAAGTGAATATTATATATATATTATTATTATTTATTACATGATATGAATGTTAATTTATTAAGTGGTTTATGGATGGAGTTAATTACCATTAAAATAATATATTATGTATGTATGTATAAACCAATTCTCTAAGGACAATTTATAATTGATTTAATAATGTTTTTTTAGAAACTGACTTATTTACAAACCGACATTACCAGAATATAATCCACCGGAACAATGATTATATAAACAATAAAAATAAACAAAAGCATCATAATAAATCATGAAGAATTTTAATAAAAACAAATAAAAATAAATTTAATTAGACAATAAATTCAAATACCCCATAAAATCACACCCTCGTAGGTTAAATAGGTGGTGACTCCGGGGCGCGATGTAATGGGGTGAGGGTTCTATACATCACGATCTCGTCCGATTAGGGGTGATGTGATACGGGGTGTGAATTTGTACAAAGATACTATCGGTTATCGCAGGTGAGGGTGGAATAGAGGGCTGGAAATGCGGTGTATTAAGTGGTTATTTTTTCGATTGCGTTTTTTTTTTCTTTCTGATTTGTGTAATATTGTTGGCAGGTTATGCTTAAGTTAAATGTAACATAAGAATGTCCATACTATTCGGTACTTTTACATTGACAGCTCCGGGGCGCAGTTCGTTAGCCACCAGCTTGCGAAACGAGAGGCCACAGGTTCGATCCCTGTGATCCACAAATATTTGTTTCGGGTTTGGATGTTTGTGAGACCGAAATTTCTCTCGTTCTTTCTGATATCCACGACATAAGATCTTAGTTTGGGGTCAGAACTATGTGTATGACTGTTGGGTATATTTATTAATTTATACCATATGCTTCTTAACTATGACATTGTATCTCATTTACATACATATATACATATATAAATGTTACATGACATGTAACTACTACTTTGTTTATTGTATATTGCGTTGAATTATTGTACCTATATCTTCTAAGAAGTCGTGATGCCCTCGAGGTTTAGGCGCGCGGTCGAGCATCTCGGCGGTCGCGGGTTCAAGCCCCAGGCACACAACTCTGAATTTTCGAAGTTACGTGTTACTTTTAAAGTTGAATGAAAAAAACGTAAGGAAACCTGTACAACTAAAGGTTCATAGGAATATCATAGGTGTATAGTCTGCCAACCCGCACTAGGCCAGCGTGGTGGAATACGGTCTTAACCCTCTCAGTCATAGGGGAGGCCCGTGCACAGAAGTGGGACGTATGTATATGCGTTGAAGATGATGCCCTCCTAAATCTTCTTTTCATTTATTAGCCTATCTACCCAGATAACAAAACCTTTTACTTGAGGACCAACATATTACTGATTTTTTTGTGTATTTATATCGAGATTATGTCAATGTAACACTCAATAATCCTTTGCCTAACCAAATGTGAGACTAAATATGCGGCATATATACTGGAACTGGTGTTTAAACTAGTTTTCGTCTAGTAAGTATCGTTTGAGTTTCGGATTTCTGTAAATAAATACTCCCAATCCGATCGATACTTTTGATCGCATGCTGCATAACTGCTCAAAATTATTTTGAAATATCATCATCATCAGCCCATATACGTTCCACGACTGGGCACGGGCCTCCTCTACAACTGAGTGAGTTTAGGCCTAAGTCCACCACACTCGCCCAGTGCTGGTTGGCGGACTACACACCTAAGGAATTCCTAAGAACTTTTAGGTGTGCAGGTTTCATCACTATGTTTTACTTCACCCTTTAAGTACGTGATAATTCTTTGTACACACATAACTTCGAAAAGTCTGAGGTGTGTTTTGAAATATAACTTATATTTTACTGTCCTGACCTGACCTGATAATGTTGATCAGGTCAATCTTAAAATCTCCTAATATCTCAGCTTGCAAGACATTAGATAGATATATAAATATGTATATAGATATACTGAGCGTCCGTAATCACCCCCGCGGTCACCTAAAACAATTCCCAAACGCATAAAACTCCCCTAGCGAAGGGGCCAGGAAATCTTAATCAGCGTGCCGACACAATCATGTGCTGAGGCGTTTTTCTATTTTCCCCTCCATTTCCACGGTAATGGGCTTAACTTTTTTATATTAGCTCGACAAATTACCACTGCCTCGTGGTCTCGCGGTACAAGTATGTGCCGTGCGATCTTGAGGTCCTGGGTTCGATTCCAGGGTCGGGCAAAGTGTTATTGGGTTTTTCCATTAGAAAATTCTCAGTAACAGCACGGAGTCTGGGAATGTGCCCGAAAAACGGCAATAGGCTCGCCGCCTATTACGTGGGACTGATACATACCTGGCGAAATGTGGGTGCAGAAATGTACCTCTGCCTACCCCTTCGGAGAATACAGGCGTGAGTTTATGTATGTATGTAAATTACCACTGTCATTATCCAGGGGTGATTTTCAGTATTAATCATAATTAAATAATCATAATTAATACTGAAAATCACCCCTGGATAATGACAGTGGTTATTTAACTACTAGTAATTTAAGTAATTCATTAACATAATTATTGAAAGATGTCATCAGCTTATATATACGTTTCACTCGTGTCTTGCCTTCGGTTAACAGGCATTGCCTAGTGTGACTTGCTGGATTTCTATATTGTGAATTTTTTTGCAGAAAATTCTAAGAAAGTCATAAAGGTTGTGTAATGATGATCCTTAATATACACATAGTTGTGAGTAAACTCTAACGTTGGTATCCAAACTATGCCTAGTTTCACAGTTTACTTTATAAATACGTAAAAACTATAAATATTGTGTTTTTCTTTTTCAATAAAAATAGCTTCGAGAAGTCAGAGGAGTTTGTCTCACATGAACGTTAAGAGAATGCTTTGTCATACGATGTTTTACTTCACCGTTGTAGTACGTGATAATTCATTCATGAATAACTTCGAACAGCAAGAGGTGTGGGTCTGGGGTTTAAACCTGCGACCCTCTAGATATTCTTGACCGCGTATCTAAACGTTGATGCCATCACGACTTCATTTAATATCTGCAAAATATGTTTATATCATATACTTGCCGCGTGACCTCCATATTTTAATATTTCTCGTATACAGACAGCAGTGGCGGGACTTCCATAGAAGCCCAAAAGCGTTAAACGTTAATTGTGTAATATCTAGTTTATATTTGCTTATTATGGGGTCTTTATTTAACAAATTACTTTAGTTAAATAAAGATTTCAAGCCTAAAAAATATTATTTCGAATTTTAAAAGGCAAGCTGGGCTTTTGGGCTTCTATGGAAGTACCGCCACTGACAGACAGCTATTTAAAGGTAAATCGCAATAAAAGTAAATATTCTTACATACATATTATATGAAGTAACTAATATAACATGTATGCTACGTAGTCGTAGCCGCAACTCGTAGACATCTACGAAATATGAGCGTAGCGGTACCGTAGCATACTATCGTAGCACACGCTATGTAGGATAAAGTGGGTCATTTGTTTATTTTTATGTTTGTTTAACTAGTGGGCTTAAAAGGTATATTTAAAGAATAAAGACTATTTTTAATATAATTAACATACTTACATACACTCAAACCTGTATTCCCTGAATTGGTAGGTAGAGGTTACTGCACTCACATTCCGCCAATTGTGTTTTCGTCCCACGTAATAGCAGCCAAGACAATTGCTTTTCGGGCACATTTCCCGACTCCTTGCTGTAACTGAGACTTTCCTAATGGATAAACCTATTAACACTGGCTGACCTGGGATTCGAACCCGAGACCTCTAGATCGTACGTCACATACTTGTGCCGCGAAATAATGAGGCAGTATAATAATGTAAATGAACGAGAGAACGCAATATTTGTAGTCCAAAACCCACATTAAGACATTGATTTTGCGTCGATGATAAGAAGACCAGAATCTATAACGGACTTTTTACATAGCACTAAAAAAACATTTTTTTCGTTATTAACAGTGTGGCCATCATAGTTCCAAGCTGATTCTTAGCTTAATTCAGAACTTCTGTATACTAAGTTTTAGTAACAGTAGGATCAATTCGTTATATTTTATTTACTGCATTGTAATGACAACGGATACGGTAAGTGAATAAATCAATTAAAAGCATCTTTTATCTCAATTTCGTTAAATACTTTAAAATTTTAAAACCAACGTAACATAAAACGCCGTGTTAGCTAGAAAACAGCTCGAATTAATAAACGAAGTACGCAGCCACGAACATTATTTATTAAATAAACTTGATACGTCTTCGCGCTCGCAAGTTTTTCACAGCAAACAGCGAAGAGGCAAAAGCCTTGCCGCAGGAACGCGCAACAAAACTCCCGGTGTAAACAGCGCGGATCCGAACCGCAAAAGAAGCGACATTTACACCGTATTCATTCATTAAACCAACTTCCACCGGAGCGAGTTCATCTCCACCCGACATGTGGCTGTGAACTTTCTTTAAACGGTGCGCATCACGCGTCCACACCTTCCACCGCCACTCCAAAAGCTGCTCTACCCTTTTAAGCTAAGGTACAGTTTTCAACATCAAGCGGTCCGTTGCAACTGTGTTTTGTGGTGAACAGGAGTTGTGTTCGTGCGCATGCGCCGTGGTGACTGCAGCGGCAGAACCACGCTGGGTCCTCGCGAAGTCTGTTTCGTTTGACAGTCGATAGGCAAACTTTGAAGGGGGAGGTCGCGCGCGCTCTTCCCAATCCGGGTTTCGTACGCGATGAAAAGTCTAGACTAAGTGCAGATTAGTGTCTAAAACTGTGCACGATGCCTATTCAGTAGGGTTGCCGTGGGTGAGTAAAATTTTATAATGTGTTTATTAAAAATAAGTTATTATATTTCGTGCGCGTGTTACAAGGTAAATTTTTGGGAATTAATTTTGATTCATCGAGATTTACGTTTGTTTCGCAATAATAAGGTTGACTTTGTTTGGTTTCTGTTTTTGCGGGTTCCGCTTGTTTTGTATGGATTATTTCAATCAGCGGTTTGAGGTTTGGGTGTGTTTTTAGGACTGAAGGGTTTTTGTAATCAGTTCTTACGAATTAAACCTCTGATAGGGTTTTGGGGTGTCAATTTGTCTAAATATATCGTTCTCTGTTGAGTATTTCGGTTTGTTATTGTTTACATATTACATGTATTATTATAGAATGAAAGGGTCTTGATTAATTATATCTAGTATATCGTGAGATAAATTCAGGGTCTTCTATTTTATTTATGATTTCCAACACTTTTGGTTCAGGATAAAATTTGTTTACATTTGAGTCCTTCAATTTATTGTAATCTATGTTTTATTTAAAAATCGAAAATAAATTGTGGCCTAGTGTTACAGTATCAATACGTAAGTATTGAATATTGGGATTTACGATGTTGTCTTAAAATATCTCAGTAATTCCTGTTTTAATAGTATGATACGTCATATTAGTTTTTAATTTGGTATAGTCTTTATTTTATTTTGAATTTTGGACTGTTTTTTCAATGAGACTTCATCTAATCTGTTTGTTGACGTTCGTTAAGCCATGTGTTTCTAAGAGATTTGAGGACAAGGATGGAAATTTTGATGCTATTCATTCAGTCTTCTGCTATTATACATTCAGTCTTCATCGGTTATTGTTCGTGTGAATGCAGTTTTTTTAATAATTAGATTGTTTGATATGTTTGTTTTCTTCGGGATTTTTATGGTATCTAACAGTCATACGACACCAATCTGTGAAATATGAGGTTGCGGGTTCAATCCCCGTATGGTAACAAATATTTAGGTAGACAGCACCGTAGCGCAGTTGGCTAGACACCAGCTTGCGAAACGAGAGGCCGCGGGTTCGATCCCCGCACCGAGACAAATGTTTGTGTGATCCACAAATATTTGTTTCGGGTCTGGGTGTTTGTGAGACCGAAAAGTCTCTCGTAGTTTCTGATTTCCACGACACAGGACTTGTATCCTAGTGTGGGGTCAGAACTATGTATGTGACTGTTGGGTGTATTAATTTATTTATTTTATTTGTGAGATAAAAATGCTCATTTGTGATATTGAATGACACTGAAGAGCATTTGTTTTGATTTGACTGTTATGACATAAAGTTATAACTCAGGATTATAAAATCAGATAAATCCTGAGATTTAATTGACCGTTGTCCTAGTCTCAACTCAATAGGGACCTCATCTTATTTCGAGCAAATGCATGTAGTAAGGTATTCGATTCCCCTGAGCACCACAGTTATATGAGATGTAAAACTCACCGCAGTAAATAATGGTAAATTGAACATTATTACTTTTATGTTATGGGTGTTTGTGGGACCCAAGAAACACTCGCAGTTTCTGATACCTACAGAATAAGAATCATATTATATTAGTATGGGTACAAACTTCGTTTTCAGTCCATGCTGCTCGCTTGTGGAACGAACTTCCTCTATCTATAAGGCAAGCAAAATCCTTGTCTACTTTTAAGAGTAGACTTAAAGCACACTACTCATAATCTTCTTAATTTAAAAATATATTTGTGTATTTAGTTTTAATTTTTTTTAATCAATGCTTTTTGTTTTTTGTTTATTTTAATATAAGGTAATAGCACTAGTAATTGACCACTTAAGGACACAGAAATTTCTTTTTTAATGCCTAACTTTAATCATCATTCGAATTCAATGAGTGTTTTGTTTTGTTAACTCTGTGCAAGTCTTTTAACGAAACGAGCTAGTATTTTTTCTTGTACAATGGTTGCATTCAGGTAAAAAAATTAAAATAAAACTTAATATAAGAGATTTAGTAGTTGACCACCTAAAAACTAGTAGTTGACCATGTTTTGCATCAGTAGTTGACCATTCAGATTTTTTAATTATTTCTTATTTAGAAGGCAAATTAAGACAACTTTGCGTTTTATTTGAAATATAATAACAATAACATCCCCCGCTCGTTAATAAATGTTCTGGCCATTTCCACAATCGACCATTTGCTTTCATCGATGATATTGTAGCTGTTTTTTTTATATAGCTTTAAGTACTTTTCCGGGATAAAAGTTATTATCGTACTTCATCATCATCATCATCATCAGCCCATATACGTCCCACTGTTGGGCACGGGCCTACTCTACAATTGAGAGGGTTTAGGCCTTAGTCCATCACGCTGGCTTAGTGCGGGTTGGCGGACTACACACCTAAGAAATTCCTAAGAACTTTTAGGTGTGCAGGTTTCATCGCGATGTTTTCCTTCATCGTTAAAGTGCGTGATAATTCTTTATCAATACACACATATGCAACTTCGAAAAGTCAGTCATGTGTGCCTGGGGTTTGAACCTGCGACCGTCGAGATTCTCGACCGCGTGCCTAAACCTCAATGCCGTACTTAAATATGACAAATTCAACATTTACTTTTTGCCGAGGCTTTTGTCAGATTCTTAATCAGACAACAGTAGTTGAAAGTTTACGCATATTTTCAAGCATATCGTTAGGACCTATGATGTCAAATTGATCTAGAGTGGTTTCAAATATGTCATCAGCAATGCTAATTGCTGGTGATCCTGGGATCGTCACTAGCACTAGTTCGTCACCAACAGTAATATGTACCGCAGTTGCCGATGGTTCCATTGTGGTTTCCAAAACACCATCATTATTGTGAGAGGATTTTTTTTTTCAGCCGTTCTTATGGGTGTTTTATGAAGACGAACGACATTTACTGCTGAGAGCATTGCAGCTTCAGTATAATTTAGGAATGTACCCCTTTTCCCAGACATCTACAAGGTGAAAATTTGGTTTTAGTAACTGATCGTACCTTACAATAAAGGTGGTCAACTACTAAATAAAATTAAGTTATTGTAAAAGTAAATAAAAAAGTTAATTCTAATTGATGATGCCCTTCATATATTATTCCGTACAGTACATTTACATGATACAGAAATTCATCAGAAGTTGACCATCCTGGTCAATTACTAGAAAATCGTGCTAAAACGGAATCAGTAGTGGACCACCCCCACATCTCAATCTTGTAAACAAATTTTCGTATTTTAAATACCCTGTTACCTCAATTAATCCCTAACGAATAAGAAAAGCAAAACACTTATCATCAACAAGGTGACAAAGTTGTTAATATTTAACTTCAAACTTTTTCAATCCTTAAGAAAATTATGACAAAAAAACGAATAATAGATTTACGGTGCGTCAATCAACAAACAACTGGAGGCTATTTTTAATATTTGAAAATAATGGAGTCGTAGTTTGCGCGCTTCGTAGACCACATGACAGCACTGACTACTCAATATGGAATTAGTTTAAAAATATGCCGCGAATTCTTATTTTATCTGTTTATGTGCATTGGTGGTCAACTACAGGTACATGGTCTACTACTAGTGCCATTACCTTAGGTATATTTTTTAATTAATTTCCACGACCACCCCTTTTATTACTTTTTTTTTTCTCTGGGTAGTCTGGAAGAGATCGCAAATAGCGATAAGACCGCCCTTTGTGGCACAATAGTTTATAAGGTAGCTTTAATTTAATTTTTACTTACCTATGTATGTGGTGCACAATAAAGTATATTAAATAAATAAATAAACTATTTTTGTTATTGTTAGGTATATTCATGTCTATAGTATTTTACGTAATAAGTCAGTTATTATTGTCGTGTAAAATCTGTTCGTTGCGAGCAACCGTGCTCTATCAGCGGCATTAATACTAGTGTTTCAATAAAACCGCCCGAAATGTGCGGGGACGCGACAAATATATTGCTGCGAGAATTATTTTATTCCTATTTGTTTTAGTTCTTACTGCATTTCGAACACAGGAATTTTGTGGACATTTTAAAGTATTTTCTTTATGTTATATTATTATTATACATACACTTACGCTTGTATCTCCAAAAGGGTAGGTAAAGGTGCGTTTCTCCAACCATATTTCTTATTTTTTTAGATTCTACGTAATAGGGGGCTTATGTATATACAACAATTCTACTTTGTAGCTCATACATTATCGGGTATATTGAGCTCTCAAGTACGATTCCATAGTAGAAAATAGTGTAGATTAGTTTTTAACAGCACGGTGCCTGGAAAATAACAGTAGAATCAGTCTTTATGGAACTTTCTTTACTGTTGAAAAGTAGGTGCAGAATTGCACCTCTGCATAACTTCGAGGATGAGAAATTAAATGCTTTTTTTTAAATAAATAAATACACCCTACAGTCACATACATAGTTCTGACCCCACACTGGATACAAGTCCTGTATCGTGGGTATCAGAAACTACCAGAGACTTTTCGGTACTTTCGGACTTTTTGTTTTTAAGACAATTTGTAACTTAAACTTTAGAAAATGTTTTTAAGTTTAGCGCAGAAAGCCATGTTGGCTTTAATTAAATACGAAATCTCGCATTACATTGTACCGAAAACATGCTTAATGTGTGTAGTTTAACGTCTGAAATCGGACCTATCTGCGCGCCGATCTGAGCCACTTCTGAATTTTGGCTTCTCCGTATCCAAATAGTAGCGTTGAATGGGTTCTGGCGGGATTGAGAGAGATTCCCATTTGAAATTTCAAACATGTGTGTTTTCTTAATTGCTGTTCGAACTGATTGAAAGCTTGCTACCTACATGATGGTCCAATAGGGTCTTTAGTTTAAAAGGAAACGTGACTAGGCATGAAAAAGATAATAGATTTGATATTTATTTATTTACAGAAAACACTTATATCATAAAAATAATAATTAACTATTTCTAAAACATAAGCAGTAATGCTATAAGCTAGTAAGTTCTAAGACCTGTGTTACTACTGCTAAGCCGTAGTTCGATTTTGATAGAGGCCGTGGCTAAATAGGCGAGATGCCAGCATCTAAATGAGAAATATGTATACGAGTAGTATGTGTGTATATTTCATAAATAAATTATAATTAATCATCTCCGTTTGTTGCATTTGTATTTAATTATCATCTGATTTTTTTTTTGTTAAATCTTTAACAGTATGTAATGCCCTACAATAAGATAAAAAAATTGGTCGTCTTCAAATCAAATGTCTTTAAAATATCTGGTTAACACTTTGCCCTACACCTGACCGGCTTAAACTAAGTCTTTGAGATAATCCGTCTGAGGGCGAAAGGGCGACCCAAAGATCAAAACCAAAAACATAAAAATATTAATTTTCGCGAACAAAATTTTGCAGTCCCGTCGATGTTAAGCCGTAGTCGCCCAGCAAAAATAGTTGGGAATTTTCTTTAATGCCTTTCTCGCGAGCAACGTGCTAAGTATTTATTTTACAAACATTGCTGGAATCACGCGAAATGAGCGCCGCCTTCGACGCCTTTTGCGCGACTATTTTGTATTTCGAGTGGAATATTTCGTGTCAGATGTTGAGCTATGCATCTGTCCGCAATAATGAGTTAAAAACTATATTTATTTATTTCTTTACACTTTATACATAGTTTGTATAGGTTTGTATAGGCGAATGCCTAATGCATTCTCTTCCAGTCGAACCTAGGGTGATGCAGAGATGAGATGAGGCTATATTTCACAGGATGGTGGGTGTTACACTTCGAGCAATTAGGCCATAAGTTTTCTTCTTATGGAATAGACAGCCCCGTGGCGTAGTTGGCTAAACACCAGCTTGCAAAACGAGAGGCCGCGGGTTCGATCCCCGCACCGAGATAAATGTTTGTGTGATCCACAAATATTTGTTTCGAGTCTGGGTGTTTGTGAGAGCGAAAAATCTTTCGTAGTTTCTAATACCCACGACACAAGACTCGTATCTTAATGTGGGGTCAGAACTATGTATGTGAAAAAAAAATCCGTCATCGTCATCATCATCAGCCACAAGACGTCTACTGCTGGGCATAGACCTTTGGTAAAGCATTCCAGAGTCATATGTTAGAAGCGGCATCCAGCGACTGTATAATATTTTATAACTTAAAATTATCTTACTTGACAATTCCTTGGCCATAAATAACGCTAATTCTCATTTTACTGCGTAGGAAGCAAAAACAGCATCTTCAAAATTAGAAGGCACATAACACTATATTATATTAATTGAAAGTTCGATATCGGATCTATTAAGGGCGATCGCAATTAATGTAATATTTAGGTAGATAATTTCGATCAATTCAAATTGTTTCAGCGGTTTAGGCGTGGAAGCGTAATAGGCAGACATTGTTACTTTCGCAATTTAATATTAGTGTTTTTGATAGTTGTCATTAAAAATATTATGTGTACCTTGCATTTTAGATATCGATTTCTTTTCGAGCTACTTCGCCTTCATACTTGAGAACTAACTCTCTCTACAAACTTTGAACTTCAACTTTTATTTTACACCATTTATTTGTATTCTGAGATTACATTTTGCAATTAGTTTTCCGGTTTAATCGTTAAAACGCTGCTGATAGTTATTATCGAATTTATATTACAAATAATTATGAATATAAGAAATACTATAAACAATTTAATTTTTTTTGCCTCGTGGTCTCGCGGTACAAGTATGTGCCGTGCGATATAGAGGTCCTGGGTTCGATTCCCGGGTCGGTCAAAGTGTTATTGGGTTTTTCCATTAGGAAATTCTCAATAGCAGCACGGAGTCTGGAAATGTGCCAGAAAAACGGCAATAGGTTCGCACCCTATTACGTGGGACTGATACATACCTGGCGAAATGTGGGTGTAGAAATGCACCTCTGCCTACCCCTTCGGGGAATACAGGCGTGAGTTTATGTATGTATGTATGTACTATAAACAATGGTGTTCAACTATAAACAATAACATACTGAATCGGAATCTACAAGTTCTGCCGTCTTCTTTATAGCCTTTTCCAATCAAAAAGACTTTGAAGGATTTAAGTACAGTACTTCCACAAACGGCTACTTAGGAAAAATAAGACGTCTTGCGTTTAAATAAGGAATTCAAAAGCTGTTAACGCTAAGTGCGGTTTAGTAAGGAGCGCGGGATAATCCCATCTGTGGGCGAAGCGACACGTGCCAAATGTTTGCCAAATGCTCTTTAACCAATCGATACCTACATTTATCGGATATAGCGACCATCTTAGTACTTCAGCGTCCGAGTAGGAGGAACGTGAAGTAATTCGATCCCCGCATCATGACAAAATTTTATTAACATTCATTCATTTCATCATTCATCATCAGCCCATATACGTCCTACTGCCGGGCACGGGCCTCCTCTGCAACTGAGAGGGTTTAGGCCTTAGTCCACCACGCTGGCCTAGTGCGGTTTGGCGGACTACACACATAAGAAATTCCTAAGAACTTTTAGGTGTGCAGGTTTTATCACGATGTTTTCCTTCACCGTTAAAGCAAGTGATTATAATTCATTGTGAATACACACATAACTTCGAAAAGCCAGGAGGCCTGGGGTTTGAACCTGCGACCGCCGAAATTCTCGACCGCGCACCTAAACCTCGAGGCCATCACTGCATTATTATATTAACATATACACTTTAATTTATACTTAAATAAAAATTAATTTACAATTCATACTTAAAAGGAGGCCCTAACATTGTAATAATTGTTGTAAAAATCTTGGTAATGAATAAAGATTATTATTATTATACAATCATACCTGTATTCACGAAGGGGTAGGCAGATGTAGATTTCTACATACACGTTACGTTAATTGTGTCACCAAGTCCAACAGAAACAGGGCGGGATTATAGGTGTGTCCTGGACAAATTACCAAACTTCGTACTGCTTCCAAATAAAACTTATTGGAAAAGTCCAGTAACATTTTCCTGGACCTCGTAATCGAACCTGGGTGTGGTTGAGAATAAATAAATAAATACACCCAACAGTCACATACATAGTTCTGATCCCACACTAAGATACAAGTCTTGTGTCGTGGGTATCACAAACTACGAGAGACTTTTCGGTCTCACATACCTACACCCAGACCCGAAACAAATATTTGTGGATCACACAAACATTTGTCTCGGTGCGGGAATCGAACCCGCGGCCTCTCGTTTCGCAAGCTGGTGTCTAGCCAACTGCGCCACGGGGCTGTCAATACCACACTGTATGTCAGTCAAAGTCAAAGTCAAATTAAGTCAAAGTCAAATTATCTTTATTCAAATAGACTTTTACAAGTTCTTTTGAATCGTCAATTTTACACTTCTTAATATTTTTTTAAACTATTGCCGCTGTATATGACATATGACTGCAAACTATTACTATTCAACTAAATTCTTTCTTACAAAAGAAAAAATCCACATAGAAGAAGTCGCGAGGAACCTTACTATTTCGCTATTAATGGATGAACGTCAGTATATTCAATAAGCATTAACATTCATACCAATACAATACAATGGCCGATAAAATCTTCTCAAACAACGAAAACCGTAACGCTTATATGGTTAACTGCCGAAATCATTAAGCTTATCTGAATAATCGTTAAAATCGATTGTCCATGCCCCGAATGAGTTTATAAAAGAGGAAGCGGTTGTACACAATGTAGGAACGTACCATAAAATACGCGATAAATACTTTCCGTATTTTTAAAGAAATATTTTGTAATATTTGATCGAGGCTTATATTGCAGCGTTTGATTTTGGGATTCAGTTCTTATGTAGTGCTGAAAATGAGATTGGTAATATGAAAATAATCGAATATTTTAGAAAAAAAAATAAGAAGCTTCTAGAGGTACGCTTAAGTTAAAAAAATAAAAATAAAAGTGGATTGAATGATATGATTATATTAAAGATTGTCACTAATTAATATTTCGTTGGAATAAGATTTTTTTTTTACTCTTAAAAAGGCTCCGAAGAAGGCAAAGCACTCTCTTAGAAATAAGAGTATATACCTATAGTATAACTCCCTTTCTACTCTTAAAGCAATCATGCATTCTAATAAAAACTGACGTTCCCAGTCAATTTTATTTAGGCAAAAATCGAAGGATTCAAAAGGAAAATAAAATGAGTAAAAATTCAGAAAGCCAAGTCATGACTGTCGGAATGATGAATCATTACAATGGACTGCCGACTCGAGTTTGGAAATGGTTGACGCGTGACTCTCAAAATTCACGAAGGGCAAAAACTTTATCTGCCTCAAATGGAACCTGAAATAAAAAAGGACTTATTTAATTCAAGCTTAATGCTGAATACTGTAAAACAAATATGAATTTAAATGTATTTAAAATATCTAAAAGGATAAAAATAAAAATATAATATATAAGTACCTCACTATATTAAGGTCTGTTAGATCTGTTACTTGGATATTTTTTTATCATTAGGAAAATCTAGGAGAATATTGAATCGTATCTTACTATAGAGTCAGCAACGAGACAGTGTAGGCCGGATTTCTCCGAAAAATAGCAATAGTTTTATCTATGTAATTATTAAGTTATTAGACAAGGCTTAAAAATAAATATATTTCTCTGTATTTGAAGGGTAAATACCTTGTTTGATATTTACCCTTCAAATACAGAGAAATATATTTCTTTTAGAAATATATTAATTATAATATAATTAAGAAATATTTTAATTATAATTAGAAATATCTTATTTGATATTTACCCTTCAAATACAGAGAAGGAGTCTTTGCAATAAAACATGAATATATACAGGGTGTAAAATAACTGTAATCGAAAACTAACTCGACATTTAATAGTAACAGACTTGCAGACAGATAGACATTAAAAAATATAAAAAAAACCGTTTTCCTATCATAAGTATTAAGTGTACATAATATGGTGGGTAGGAAAACGTCAAAATTTTCATATGTTTACGTGTTTTTTTAAATGTCAATGTGTTTGTTATCACTAGAGACCGGATTATGCATATTTTCACCATTTTTTTACATTTTTCGGTACGTACCAATGGTAATAAGTGTGAAATTAACAATTACAAAATCCGCTCAATTCCAATGTAAATAAATAACGTTATTGACGATTATAATTACAAACCCATCCTACCACCCGGTGGGATGGTTTGTAAAGCGCCACTTTCGTTTTGAAGATTAATGAAATTATAAGATTTTTTAAAGGACAATAGTGATCCATAGAACATTTCTCCATTTTTACTTTTCTAAAACCATCAGCTATGTTGCATATTTTACCAATTTTCGTGCATATTTTATCAATTTTCATGCATATTATACACATTTAAAATGCATATTTGCATGCATATTTCAAACTTTTTATGTTGCATATAATCTGGTCTCTAGTCATCACCGTACCTATTACCTGTCTTAGTTTTCGATCACGTTGTTTTTACAGCCTGCATACAAACAGCAGTCCCATACAAAACATAAATTAAATAGCCTTGTTCTTTTCAAGCGGCCTTCAGTAAGGTCGAATAAAAGGCCGCCATGGCTTATGACCGATGCTCGCGGGCCATATGGCGTGATAATGGAAAATATATAGATTACTATAAGCGGCCGAGTGGTAACAATAAGTTGCATTAGCCTAACAATGGCGGGTCGTTACGCCGGCCTTGCCGCTCAAAATAACGTGAGGGCATTCTTCAAATTTCCATTCAATTTTTGGGGTTCCGTGTGTGGTTGTTTTTTTTTAGTATTTTAGGAATCAATAAAATTTATGGCTAATACCACTTTTCCAAAAAGCAGTGATGGCCTCGAGGTTTAGGCGCGCGGTCGTGAATTTCGGCGGTCGCAGGTTCAAACCCCAGGCACACACCTCTGACTTTTCGAGGTTATGTGTGTATTCACAATGAATTATCACTTGCTTTAACGGCGAAGGAAAACATCGTGATAAAACCTGCACACCTAAAAAGTTCTTAGGTGTGTAGTCCGCTAACCCGCACTAGGCCAGCGTGGTGGACTAAGGCCTAAACCCTCTCAGTTGTAGAGGAGGCCCGTGCCCAGCAGTGAGACGTATATGGGCTGATGATGATGACCACGTTTCCAATTGTACATGTTTTTTTTTGTTTTTTTTTTAGAATCAATAAAATATATTGCTTATACCACTTTATAATTGTTTATATTTCGTTTTGCTGATTTTAATATCTTAACAAATTAACAGTCATTCCGCAATTATCACATCGCATATAATTATAGATAAGCTTAGGAGCTGGTCATATTTTTTAACTACTGAAGTAAAATTCTAAGCGAAAAACCCAAAAACGCTTTGCTTGATCTTAGAATTGAACACGAAATCTGCCGATTGCCCACCACAAACTTATGCTGAGGGATAATAGACCAATTGGTCGATTTTGATTGCTTGATTTTCCCGATCAAGTTATCATTAATCCATCCGGAGGTAAAGGTATCAGTGTGAGTGTAAATTTCATTGATAAAAAGTAAGCACAATTGGCAGTTTTTTTACCATTTTATAGATATAGCTAATTGTAAGTAGTGATGGCCTCGAGGTTTAGGCGCGCGGTCGAGAATCTCGGCGGTCGCGCGTTCAACCCCAGGCACACACCTCTGACTTTCCGAAATTATGTGTGTATTCGCAATAAATTATCATGTAGGTATTTTAACGGTTAAGGAAAACATCGTGAGGATGCACACCAAAAATTCTTAGGAATTTCTTAGTTGTGTTGTCTGCCAACCGGCACTAGACCAGCGTGGTGGACTACGGCCTAAACCCTCTCAGTTGTAGAGAAGGCCCGTGCCCGGCAGTGGGACGTGTATGAGCTGATGATGATATAGCTATAAAGTGTTGTGTGATCCATAAATATTTGTTTCGGGTCTGGGTGTTTGTGAGACCGAAAAGTCTCCCGTAGTTTCTGATACCCACAACACCAGATTCGTATCTTAATGTAGGATTATAACTACTCGTATGTATATGACTGTTGGGTGTATTTATTTATTAAGAATTCTAAATAAATAATGTTTAATGAAATATTATTATTTTTAACGTTTTAGCGGGGGTGTATTGGAGCGTCATAGCTATCACTCTCATACGCCCACACCTTCATTCCGGTGACGTCATATTATCAAGCGTCATTATCAATCATCTTTAATATATTAATGGAAAGAATCACTAGTTATTTCTGAACAGGTTGATAAACATGATTTAGCATGTGGTTAGTGGGTGTATTGTGAACTATATGTTATCGGCTGATCATGTTATTTAATGTTAAGAGAAGGGGTTACAATTAAGGTGTTTTTTGTATATAGGTAACAAAGCTTCGTTTTGGTACGGCATGATGCATTTCTGAAATATTGTTTGTTATTTAGTAATAATAATATATAAACCTAATATATTAATATATTAAATGGTAGAAAAATTTTACGTTGCTGGGATCCCTCGAATATCCATTATCATGTATATTTTAGGTACCACTAAATTAAATGTTTTTCACTACCCTCTGGATCCAAACAGAATTCTCATTCTCTTGCCCTGTTCCCAATTTTATTTGGGGCCGGCGCAGTATATTTTATCCTTCCAAACATCTCTATCAGCCGTCATGTCTTCAGTCACCCCTTTTTCTTTTATATCTTCTCTCACGCACTCCATCCATCTTTTCTTTGGCCTTCCTCTGTTTGTCCATCCTTCGACTTTCATACTCATTACTTTTTTTACCAATATATGTTTCGTCCCTTCTCATAACATGACCATACCACGACAGACGGTTTCCTTTCAGCTTATCTATCACAGGAGCCACTACTATGTGCGAGATATATCTTATAACTGCCTCGTAGTCTTGAGGTACAAGTATGTGCTGTGCGATGTAAGCCTGGGTTCCTTTCCTGGGTCGAGCAAAGTGTTATTGGGTTTTTCCATTAAGGAATTCTCAGTAGCAGCACGGAGTCTGAATTGTTCGCGAAACACTGCAATAAATTTGCTCTCTTTTATGTAGGACGCAAACACAAGTGGCGAAATGTGGCGTGATGTAAGTATTTTGTCGTGTATGTGGAAAATAATACAAAAATGAACAGAGGTTTTCTGCTTGATCTACAACGATATACAGGGTGTATTCAGACCGTGATCGGAAGCTAAGGCAGGTAATAGCTAAGGTGATTACAAACCCCCTGGCGTTAAAGAAAATTCTGAAAAAAAAAAAAAAATTGACGTTTTCCATACAAACCGCGTACATTTAATACCGATGGTTGTATGGAAAACGTCAATTTTTTTATTTTTTTTCAGAATTTTCTTTAACGCCAGGGGGTTTGTAATCACCTTAGCTATTACCTGCCTTAGTTTCCGATCACGGTCTGAATACACCCTGTATAAAAAAATCCGCTTACAAACATTATAAGTTTGCAAAAACATCCTACGGAATCTTCCATTAAGACCCTTCTCAGCCGATTCGTGCCCACTTTTTCGCAACAATGACCTGTTTACTTTCTATAATGGGATACGGCTGGAGGTGCGAATTCCCGCTTTATGAGTTAATTTTGTTCTTAATTCATCCGTTCGTATTATTCCCTTAAGTGGTCCGAGTTTTTGCCGAGGCGGGATCGCTCCCCTTTTTTCGTTTTGTTCTAATTTACTGAAGTCCTTCGGGAGTATGGGAATAATTGACACGCTTTGTTCGAACCGTGTTTGGAGTGTTGAGGGCGTGGGATTGGACTACCAGAGAAATCTTGTCTTTTTTGTCTGATAAGTGTGATATTATTCTATTGCTGTTCTTGTGTGTATTTATTTGTTTTTTAATTTACTAAATGTAGTCAGTGGTCTCGTTTATATCACGATATATTTTTATATACATTTAGGTCTGTTTTCCGTAGGGGTAGGCAGAGATGCATTTCGGCACTCACGTTTTGCTTATTGCACTTTAAGTCCTACGTAACAGAGCTCCAAGCTGTTACTAATAATTTCCCGATGGAAAATCCAGTAAAACTATCAGACTCGCGATCGAAGCTGGGACCTTTAGATAGCACGGCGCACACTTGTGCCATGACACCAGTAGACAGTATCGAGAGATATGTACATACATAACCACACGCCTGTATTCTTCGAAGGCAGAGGTGAATTTCTGCACCCACATTTCGCCAGGTATGTATAAGTCCCACGTAATAGGGGGCGAGCCTATTGCCGTTTTTCGGACACATTTCCAGACTCCGTGCTACTACTGAGAATTTCCTAGTGGAAAACTCAATAACACTTTGCCCGCCCCGGGAATCGAATCCGAAACCTCTAGATCGCACGGCACATACTTGTACCGCGAGACCACGAGGCAGTGGTGTAGTATATACATATTGTTTTTACTATTATTTTATACATTAAATAACTTCATATCAAGTTGTTATCATTTTACTCGTAATATTAATATATACAAAAAAGGTTTTCATTTGCCAACTGCTTCGTATAAGCCTGCAACAATTCTACTTCAACAAACAAACCCGGGAATGTATGTAATGACTCATGAACTGCATAAATTAATGGTTAATTTATATTAAAGTCAATTAAAGCTTGAATATGCAGTGGACTGGCTCATTGGACAAATTGGTTTGTTCGACTGAGAGGTCCCAGATCCGGTTTTCGGGCCGAGTAAAGTGTAATTGCGTTTTAGTTTTCGGTTTTGAAATCTTTGCTTACCCCTTTCGGGATACAGGCTTAAGTATATGAGTTAAAGGTAAAATTAATTAAATGATTTTTTTTTATATATTTTTGTTCTAGTTTTACAAAACATCATTACCTATTCGTTCGCTTTGGAATTCATGAGAATTTTGGTGACTAAGATTTTTTCCTTATTAATTATGTTTTAAATAGTATGAGGTATACCCCTGCGTATATAGAGCGAGTCTAATGCGCTTTTACCAGGCACATTTCTGATAATACTACTAAGAATTTACCAACATAAAACCTGAAATCACTTTTCCATCTCCAGAACTTCTATTATTTCTTTATAGTCATCATTCATTTTACGTTCCATTGCTGAGCCCGAGCCTTTTCTAAAACTAAGAGGGGTTTTGTCTCAATCCACGGACTGGCCTAGTGCGGGTTGTCTCGTTATAGTATTCAGATTTCATCTTCATCGTTAGCCCATGTACATACGTCCCACTGCTAGGCACGGCCCTCTTCTATACCTGACAGGGTTTAGGCCTTAGTCCACCACGCTGACCTAGTGCGAGTTGGCGGACTACACACCTAAGAAATTCCTGAGAACTTTTATGTGTGCAGGTTTCCTTACGATGTTTTCCTTCACCCTTAAATTAAGTCATAATTCAATTTGATGAGTACACATACGTACGAATAGTCAGAGGCGTGTGCCTGAGATTTGAACCCGCTACCGCCGAGATTCTCGACCGCTTGCCTAAGCCTCGGCCATATCACTACTTATTCTAATTTTAATTCTTTTAATGTTGCATTTATTAACTTATTTATCGCTGCTTCTCTCCAAACTAATCTATGTCGGACCACTGTTAATATTCGCCGCAACACTTCGTACAATGGAATAGAATTTCTATATCAGGGGGAACCGCACAGAGGTGGTTTATCGTTACAAAGCGCGCGGCCTCGGTTTTACCACCGGTTGTGTAGTTAACTATTCGTATGACCGTTTGTGCCGAGTGCGGACCGAATTGAGGTTAATTGGTAATTGTTTTATTTAACGTCGGTGATTTTGCCGTGTTTACGCTGGATCATTTGTCTCATAATCTTTTTGTACTAGATTTTAACCCTAAATGCGACAGACCTTTTTGAAGTGAAAACTTGTTAAACATCGTGATTTGAAAGTCGATGAAACGAAAAAGCGACAGCAAAAAGAGACAGACACAGGTTTTAGTAAAAGTTTTACTTGGCCACTATATAAATTGTAAAGAATGCAGCCACAAAATTTATTTTTATCTTGAAGCCAAGAGTTTTGAGGGTTTCACTTCTACCACGTGTAAATTGCACAAATGTTTTTTTTAATCGTATTGTTATGATCATCACAAATTTTGTTACTTTGCTTATGAATATGCTTATAATTTCCCTTTTTCAGTATCCTGAAAAATCTTTATCCTTTATAATGGTAATTTTCAAGTTGATTTTTTTTCTCTAAAGAGAAGTATACTGCATGGTGTCTAATTAAGGATTAATTTAGTGTTTTTTTTAACATATATGGGACAATAAGATCGCCTTGTTGTTAATTTATTTCTAGCCGGGTATTTATTTATACTTCGAGGAATGGAATTTAAATAATTCGATAGAACGCGCAATTTTATGAAGTCCAGCCAGTCGCTTAGAATTATATCTCTTCTCCCTCGTTCCCTCACTGCTGAGGATCGCAACCACGTAGGGTCAGTTTATATAAAATAAAATAAAAATGTTATAAATCAGTTTATAAAATTTGTATAATTTCAGAATTATATAATGAACGATTGAATCTGTAGGTACAGTAAACTACATTCTTTTAATGGAAATTACAATGACAAAAAATAATTTACTGGATTTGATTAAATGGAATATTAAATTAACTCAACTTCATTAATAGTTTTACAATTGATAAAACTTTAAATAGTTATTACTTCAGGCCCTTTAAGGCTATTGCGTAATTACTAAAAGATTGAGTAAAAGTGTTTGAGGCTATTTTACTATGTAACCAATCGATTTAATTGAAGATGAAGATAATATGCCCTGGGTGTAAATTGATCAAAGTTTAAAAAAAAACAATCATAATATAATTTGACAGTCCCGTGGCGCAGTTGGCTAGACACCAGCTTGCGAAACGAGAGGCTGCGGGTTCTATCCCCGCACCGAGACAAATATTTGTGTGATCCACAAATATTTGTTTCGGGTCTGGGTGTTTGTGAGACCGAAAAGTCTCTCGTAGTTTCTGATACCCACGACACAGGACTTGTATCCTAGTGTGGGGTCAGAACTATGTATGTGACTGTTGGGTGTATTTATTTATTATTATTATTTATAATTAAAAAAATATATTGCTATATTCTTGATTACAAAAATATGACATTTCGTGATTCTGAGGAAGTTTCTTGCCGTTTCTTCTCCTCAGCGATAACATGTTCCGAAGCGGCAATATTTTAAAATTGACGATTCAAAAACCCTTATAAAAGGCTTTTTGAATAAAAATAATTTAAATTTGACTTTAAAATAAATACCTACCTCAATCCACGTTAGTTTAAAATTCATTACTACGAATTAATCTACATTCATACAATAAAATCAACCGCAGATATAGTAAGGGGCGCCCAACCCTAGCGAATTTCAATTGTAATCAAATCTGTCGACACGAGGGCTGCCGTCTGAGTAAACAAGATAAAGCGTCGAATGTTCCCGTGTAAACGTGTAATTCTCAGTCTTTGACAACCCTGCGCGGTGGGGAAATGAGCAGTGAAATTTGTAAGGGCACCCAACTCGATGTCTGGTGTTAGGGATGGTTTTTGGACGGTGTGTTTTGTAGATTTATTAAGTCATAAGGATTACACTCTTGGAAGACTTGGTGCGGTGATTAAAGTATATTTGATGAAGGTAAAATAAGTAAGAAGAAAAAAGTAAAAAGTAAAGGTTCATTAGCTTATGAACACTTATTAGTAAATAGTACAGCCACCGGGGTGCTGTACTCAAAAGCGCGGTTCGATGCTCGCACCGAGGCAAATGTTTTGACAAGATGCTAGTAATCAAGGTTTCTGTGATATATCAGCCCATAACAACTGGGTACGGGCCGGTACTTTTAAGTTAGGTCTAATTCCAGCACCCTGGCCTAGTTTGGAAACTGAATAGATTTATTCGGGAATTGTAAAACTAGATGATTTCATTAACAAAAAGCCGGCAAAAATCGTTATAGAAATTATCAACAACAACAACCTATATATTAGAAACTGTGTTCATTTAGGATAATTAGTTCGTTAATAAAGATACTGTAAATATTTCATGTAATTTTCTATTCCTTTTTTGCCTTTGTACCTGAAGCAATATAGACGAAATTAAATATTATGAACATTTTAGACTTAACTATGAAACTAGAGTATTATGCTAGTAAAGTTTTTTTATGTATATTGTGAAGTGTGGTTAAAACCAACGGCGGAACTTCCATACGCCCAAAAGCCCGGTTTGCCTTCAAAATTCCGAAAAATAATCCTTAAGTTTTAAATCTTCAGGCGCGCGGTCGAGAATTTCGGCGGTCGCAGGTTCAAACCCCAGGCACACACCTCTGACCTTTCGAAGTTATGTGTGTATTCACAATGAATGATCACTTGCTTTAACGGTGAAGAAAAACATCGTGATAAAACCTACACACCTAAAAGTTCTTAGGAATTTCTTAGGTGTGTAGTCCGCCAACCCGCACTAGGCCAGCGTGGTGGACTAAGGCCTAAACCCACTCAGTTGTAGAGGAAGCCCGTGCCCAGCATTGGGACTTATTTGGGCTGATGATGATGATAAATTCGATGTATAAGTGAGAATATGTTGACCCCGCAATAAATCATTATAGACTACTAAATAACTACTACTAGATAACTAGACATTACACAATTAACGTGTAGGTAATGTTTTAGGACTTCAGTGGAAGTACCGCCACTAGTTAACAGAATGTCGACTGATGAGACAGAAATCTTTCACCGGTCGATTCATTTATGCCGGTCTGATATTTGCGTAGCCAATTTTACGGCTTTGAAGTTTTATTTATCAATGTCACTGTCCTACTAGATACGAATATCCTCTAATTATGAAGTGCCAACGCGGTCACTTTTCCGTGCCTGTGTTAAGAGAAACCTTTCCTTCTCAATTACGATAAAAATTTGTATATTCTGCTCGTTATCTATTTCTGGTAGTTACATGAAAACAGCTTAAAAAAATATTAACAAAGAATTTTAGAATCATTGACTTTTTAAAAGTCCTTTGCGAAGCGTCATGCAAATTATATTTCAAGCGAATTTTCACTACAACAGAATCATAGAAGACAAGTTTGTATTAAATGTATCGCATTCATTTGCTTTTACAGAAACACATTTGTTCAAAATTGTTCGCTCGATGCTTTCACATTCAGTTTAAATCGCTTTGATTGAATCGATTTGATTTTTCACTTGTGCATACGTTGGCGAGTTTTCGAGTTAAATTTCCTTGAATAATACCTCAAAACTACGTCATTATGGTGGGTTTTGGACCTTTTATGTTACTGTACTAAATGACCGTACTATCACTTGTTGACTACCTTGTGGTTTTGCAGCACAAGTACGTCCGCCCTGTGGTTGGGGGCGTAAGAATACCACCACGGCATCCCCTGCCTGTCGTAAGAGGCGACTAATAGGGGTTATCGGGTTTGTTAGGCGTACTACGGGGGAAGTACGCATTTACAAGAGTTGTACAACTCCGAGATGGGATATCTAAAAGCAGAAGCAGCACGGAGTCTAGAAAAGTGCCCGAAAAACGGCAATAGGCTCACCTAGTGATTACCTCGAGATATAGGCGCGCGATCGAGAATCTCAGCGGTCGCGGGTTCAAACCACAGCTCACAGACACAGTATCTCTGACTTTTCACAGTTATGTGTATTCACAATTAATTATCACTTACTTTAATGTGGGCGAAATGTCGGCGCAGAAATGCACCTCTGGATCTCTGGATTACAGGCATCAGAGTATATAAGTACTGTCACCTGCTAATGTGAAACGGTCGAAACAGAATACTGAATGATGGGTCTCATTAACTAGTCGACTAGCTATGCCATCTACACGAGCTGATTTCGTAATTCAACTCACAAGCGCAACCATGGCGGGTTTGGCTCTACAGAAAACAGTTTTAGCCCAATGAGTTCTATGGTAAATTTGGCGCAGGCGACGCTGCCGTCAAAGCTACTATCAGCATCAATTTGCCAAGTGTTTACGTTGAATGATACATTAGCGATTCCGTTTGGCCGCCCCGCCTCAATCGCCCGCTGCCCACTCACTATTTGACCCATTCAGTCCACTATTGAACAAATGAATGAATGATTCAGTTCGCTTTCGCGTTTGACGATGTGTAAAGCTGTGCTTATTACAGTAATTGAAAAGGATGTTGAATTAGGGTAGTTGCTTCGGGGTTCTTTCGAGTTTGCTTTGTTATGATGGACGGTTGTGATATGTTACAAATATTTTTTTTTAAACTATTAAGTTTTTTGGTGGGTTGTTGACTACACAATGCTGGTGTTGGATTGAAGGCAATAAGTGTAATTTAGGGACGTCAATGTGTTATTAATTTGTAAAATTGATAACTAGAGGTACCTCAAAGTCCGCGAACTTTAAAGATGATTCATGTTATGCGCATTTTCCCCATCCCTCCACACACCCGCCACTGTAACTCCTGTGCTCCAGGATTAATAGCGACACGCACAGTATTGACGCCAATCACTGAAGCTTAGCTAGTCTAAGGGAACCTCTTTTGTCTAGTACCCGCAAAAAAAATAATAATAAGGAAAACGTCGGAGGCAAAGAGTTGTATACTTCATTAAAAGAAATTATTTTTATAAAGAAACTTAATTCTCAGTAATTTTATGTGGGTGATTATGATAATACCAATACAAATTATATGCATACATGATACATACGAGTACATAAGCTCACATCTCTATTCCCTAAAAAGATAGGCAGAGCATTTCTTTACCCATATTTCGCGGTCGCCATACATATTATTGATCATCATCATCATCAGCCCATATACGTCCCACTGCTGGGCACGGGCCTCCCCTACTACTGAGAGGGTTTAGGCCTTAGTCCACCACGCTGGCCTAGTGCGGGTTGGCGGACTACGCACCTAAGAAATTCCTAAGAACTTTTAGGTGTGCAGGTTTCCTCACGATGTTTTCCTTCACCGTTAAAGCAAGTGATAATTCATTGTGAATACACACATAACTTCGAAAATTCAGAGGTGTGTGCCTGGGGTTTGAACCCGCGACCGCCGAGATTCTCGAAAGCGCGCCTAAACTTCGAGGCCATCACTGCTTATTATATTATTGTAGAAGATATATTCACAATATATCTATATATTATAATTAATATATATTTGACTGCCTTGTGGTCTCGCGGTACAAGTATGTGCCTTGCGATCTAGAGGTCCTGGGTTCGATTCCCAGGTCGGGCAAAGTGTTATTGGGTTTTTCCATTAGGAAATTCTCAGTAGCAGCACGGAGTTTGGAAATGTGCCCGAAAAACGGCAATAGGCTCGTCCCCTATTACGTGGGACTGATACCTACATACCTGGCGAAATGTGGGTGCAGAAATGCACCTCTGCCTACTCCTTCAGGGAATACAGGTGTGAGTTTATGTATGTATGTATCAGTGGCGGTACCTACTTCCATAGAAGCCCAAAATCTTTACACGTTAATTGTGTAATGTCTAGTTTATAATTGTTTATTTTGGGGTCAGGATATTCTCATTTATATGTCAAATTGCTTTTGTTGAAGCTTAAAAATACTTTTTTTGGGATTTTGTAAGGCAAACTAGGCTTTTGGGCTTCTATGGAAGTACCGCCACTGGTATGTATGTATATATTCACAAGTACACTAATCACAATCCCCAACAACAGTAAACAGAAGACGCCATGGTCTCAACAAGGACACATTTGCTGCCAATAAGTCATCGTCAGTCATAAATGCTTCTTTTGAGGCGGCATTAATGCGGCCAGGGTGGAAAATAGAGCGCTTACAGAACTACCCGAGCCTATTGTTGCGACTGACCTCATTCCTTTGTGGCCGATCGACAAAAATAGATGATGTTTATGAATATACATGATTTGATCTCCTTAATTCCTTGATTGTGTTCCGTTTAATTCGGGTTCTTTTGGCCAAGTTTATTGTGCTTGTAATTGCTGTTATTTATTTTGTTTGGGTTTCCTTAAGTCGTACATACATACATATATCAGTGGCGGTACTTCCATATAAGCCTAAAAGTCCAGCTAGCCTTACAAAATTCTGAATAATAATCTCTTAGCTTTGAATCTTTATTTAAGAAAAGCAATTTGACATATAAATGACAATATCCTGACCCCACAATAAACAATTACAAACGAGACATTACACAATTAACGTGTTACGTTTTTCCCAAAATCCAGATCCCACATGGGTAGGCAGAGAACATTTAGTTCCACAAGCAACGATCCTGACACATCTCTTTTGCTTATTCAACATCCATACAACTCTTCATACACATATTAATGTATACGAGTTTTTTTATTTATTGATTACCTCGCTCGTGGCGAAATTTTGATGTAGAAGTGCACCTCTGTCCTACCCCTTCGGGGGCTACAGGCCTGAGGTTATGTATGTACATAGGTATGTATAGTTATTTATTATTCAATCGTATCGTCGGTCTTAGTCCACCACGCTGGCCTAGTGCGGATTGGCAGACTACACACCTAAGAAATTTCTAAGAACATTTAGGTATGCGGATTATTAGTGATATACAGGGTTGATACGATAGATGGGCATTAAATTACACTACGTATACTATACGTCCTTAGTATTAACTCCACACAGCACAAAAATTAATAATACCAAAAATGAGTTTTTTTGTTTTAAATAAACTAAATAGCTTACAAATAGGAGTAATACGCAACCACCTTTATAATAAACAATTTCACAAACCTGTACAAATTGGCAACGTCGCGCGCGGCGTGTGTTATCGTGGTGTCGTTGTACAGAGCGGCAACAACGCGTAGATTTGAGTAGGATTTACCGTTAGACGTAATCAGCTGTTAGAAAAGCTACATCATGTTCAAATGGAGCGAAAACTTAAAATATGATTTATGACTAAACTACTGCTCCTATTTAATTGAGTTTTAGTACAGACCTTGAAAATGGTACCCAGTATATGCAGTTTAAATAAAAATCCTTCGGTCGTATCAACCCTGTATTTAAAAAATATATAAAATAAGAGGGATTCCAAGTGTTTTTCAATGAAACATCCCAATCGGCTTGACTGTTTCCGACATTTATAACAATTACCTTAATATTCCAAACAATTTACACAAAAACTTAACAAATTATATATCTAAACCTTATGTATAACTAAGTCATTGGCGAAAACCATGAAAATTCGAAAAGTGGTTGTTAAGTTTATGGTCAGCATACAGACAGATGTGTGATGTGTGATGTGTCAGCTACTGATTAAATATGCACGTGTTTAGGCGCGCGGTCGTGAAACTCGGCGGTCGCGGATTCAAATCCCGGGCACACACTTCTGACTTTTCGGAGTTATGTGTGTGTTCATAATGAGCTATCATGTACCGTAACGGAGAAGGAAAACATCGTGAGAAAAAATCACAGCTAAAAGTTCTTAGGACTTTCTTAGGTGTGTAGTCCGCCATACCGCACTAGGCCAGCGTGGTGGACTAAGGCCTTAACCCTTTCAGTTGTAGGTGAGGCCCTTACCCAGCAGTGGGACGTATATGATATGTATATGATGATGATGAACGTAATGATATTATGTTACGCTACTATAATGTGTGTTTACGGTAAACTCATTCTTGTATAGGATGTTTTAAAACTGGACTGGACTGGTAAATGGTTTCCTGATGGAGCCTCAGGACGTGTAAACTTTTCCTCGTTCCAAACACTTGCACTGTTTTCTTTATCGAGTAATGTTCACAGCACGTCAGCGGCAGCTGTTGTCGATACCGACTGTTCCTTGTAAAGATTCTAACGAGCTTTACATTTGTTTATTATTTATGGTTTTCCGTCGATTGAATTTGTATTTGACACGAGTGGTTCTGTGGGTAAAATATGTGAGGCTTGAGCTAGAGGTCCTGGCTTTGCTTCTTTGGTCGGGCAAAATTTTATAGCGTTTTCTTTGGCAGTCTAGATATATATCCAAATAACGTAATTAGGCTTACCCCCTATTACGTGGACTTAAAATTACAATTCTGCGTATTCCAACTGGGACACAAGCGATAGTGTGTATCACATTTTTTACATAGGACTGTAATAATATTAATTATTTTTCATTACGTCTCCATAATGGTCATTATCCTCTCAGTTTAATAGGTCGTCAAAGAGCTTGAGATATTCAACATACATACATACATAAACTCACGCCTGTATTCCCCGAAGGGGTAGGCAGAGGTGCATTTCTGCACCCACATTTCGCCAGGTATGTATCAGTCCCACGTGATTGGGGGCGAGCCTATTGCCGTTTTTCGGGCACATTTCCAGGCTCCGTGCTGTTACTGAGAATTTCCTAATGGAAAAACTCAATAACACTTTGCCCGACCCGGGAATCGAAGCCAGGACCTCTAGATCGCACGGCATATACTGGAACCGCGAGACCTCGAGGCAGTCAATGAGATATTCAAATATTATAAATAAATAAATAAACCCACACTAAGATACGAGTCCTGTGTCGTGGTTATCTGAAACTACGAGAGACTTTTCGTTTCACAAACACCTAGACCCGAAACAAATATTTATGGATCATCACATTTGTCTCGGTACGGAGATCAAACCTGCGGCCTCCCGTTTCACAACCTGTTGTCTAGACAACTGCACCACGGTGCTTATGGTTGGTCTTTCGTATTGACAAAGCTGTCTTGTGTAGTTTCTGTGAGCTATTTTCTATTTAGTCGGCCCCGTTCATGCCATCAGATGCAGTGTCATCATATTCTTGAACTAATAAAAAGAGTTCAATTAAACATGTAACAACCATTCAACTAAAAGGCCCACAACCCTCACATTCCGTGAAACATGATAATAACTTAAACGGGCCGATTAAACTAGTCGTAAAGTTTGACAAAAAGTGTAGTTTAATTAAGTAATTCCGTCGAACCCTGACCGTATTGCAGAGGATATGCGGTGCTCGCACGCCACTGACCCCTTGTAGGAAGCGGATTAAGGTTACTTCTCACAACCTGCCATTAAAGCGACGCGAATAAACTTCGATAATTTATTCACACTACGACCGAAAGTACCGGTGATTTGGTTTGGTTGTTTGGATATTGTGGAATCGAAATATTTTTGGTTATTATCGTGAACTAACTTGCCGCTTCCGACAGAGTGCTTTGGAAGTCTTTGGGGAAGGCCTACGTCCAGCAGTGGACGTCTTTCGGCTGATGATGAATGCGAACAAATGTCTCTTTTAGCTTCTTATATCTATGATACATGATTCGTCACTCCACGCGGGGTTAGATCTGTATATGTATGTACTAGGTACTAATGTATAAATCGATTTTCTTACTTGGCCGTGAATGAAATTCTCTATCTTCTATTTGTTTTTGGACTGCCTCGTGGCCTTGCGGCAGATGCTGTATGTGCCGTGCGATCTAGAGCCCCGTGTTCGATTCTTGGGTCGAGCAGAGTATTATTGCGTTTTATTATGAAATTCTTAGTGTGACTGTAAAACGCCCTCTATTACGTGAGATTGAGACATACCTGGCGAACCTTTACCTATCCCTTCGGGGAATACAGAGGTATTTATTATTTTATCTATTTGTTTTTAATTAAGGTTTTTGTAACCTTTTGTTTGTTTTTTATCTTATTTTTACCAATTTGTGTAAACAAAACCCCTGAGGATCCTAAAGCTTCTAATAAGTCTCCGTGACCGCTACAAAAATGCAAGCCTTCAGATAATAATCGGGGGCATTGACATGAGACAGTACAGGACGTGTATTACCGACACACGCACGTCCCCACTTTATGCTCGCAACACGTGACGACCTTACCAACGATCTTTATTCAGTTTGTAAACTTCACCGATCTCAACCTGATGCTTTTTTTGCTGGTAGAATATTTGTACTGGGCCGGATAATATGTGTATAAAACAAGTAATATTTATTTATTTATTAAAAGTTTATTGTACACACGAAGAGAATAAACCAAATAAAAATACAGAGGAAAAGACAGTACATAGGCGTTCTTATTATTTAAGGTAATAACCGTAGGAAAACATAAAAAAGGATAGGTGAGAGAAAAGTCAATGTGTACAGCATGCAACTCATACATACCTAAATACATACATATATACAAACACACATACAGAATGTATGTGAATTAATAAATATAAAGTAAGAAGATATTTTTTTACACTGGCACGGCGAAGCGACAACATCGAACCTGATAGCGCGGTGCTGTCCAAAAAGAGCATCAAATGGCGAAAAAGTACAATATCTCGTCACTTGAATGATAGTAGGCATGGTTCTGTAATGTATATCGCAATGCAAGCCACTGCTTGATTTTCTTCTCCAATTTTTCCGTAACTTTGAAATGTTTTTATACAAAAAAAGTATCGTGTACCTTCAATTTCCTATCTATGAAAAATAATAACTTAGACCTTGTGAATATGTAATAAGGTTCAAATCTAAAATAAATGTTTTGTTCCGCGTTCGCTTTATAGTTTACTTTTTAACTCCAATTACGATTTCTTTTACTTCAATTACGGTCCTTGTTTCAATGTTTATTTAGTACAGAAAAAAATATTTAAAATGTACCAAAAGCAATTTAAATTTTTGTTTGGTGTTGTCTCGCATTTATTTTTCTAGATTTTGATACATTAATTAAATATGACATTAATTAACATAATATAAAAGTTTTTCTACGCACTAGAACATTCCACATTAGTACATTTAAGTCGAAAATTTGTATTACACATCTTCCCACCCCATATACTTCTGGAAGTGGATATATATTACTTGAGAAGTCACTCAACGTTCCAAGAATCGCAGTAATTGCGTCAGCCTGCTTAATAGCATCTTCACGCTCCGCCTTAGCCGTGGGGAATATTCATGTTGGAACATGATACCAAAGCAATATTTCACGCAGTTGTAGCTCCTTGCGGTTGTGTACTGGGATATTCACATTATGTCATAGAGACAAATGGCTCGTCATTGTGTGAGGCAAGCGCCCCTTATTTTATTTGCTCAGTTGACTTCAATGTTTGAAAAAAAAAGCTTTTTTAAGCAATTAATGGAGTTGAATCGAATTAGTTAAATTGAAGATCTCGTATTAGACCTCAGGGCACAATACGACCGCTTTTATTTATATGCCCTCATCATCATCATCAGCCCATATACGTCCCACTGCTGGGCACGGGCCTCCTCTACCATTGAGAGGGTTTAGGCCTTAGTCCACCACGCTGGCCTAGTGCGGGTTGGCGGACTACACACCTAAGAAATTCCTAAGAAGTTTTAGGTGTGCAGGTTTCATCACGATGTTTTCCTTCACCGTTAAAGTACGTGATTATTCATTGTGAATACACACATAACTTCGAAAAGTCAGAGGTGTGTGCCTGGGGTTTGAACCAGCGACCGCCGAAATTCTCGACCGAATCGAATTAGTTAAATTGTAGATCTCGTATTAGACCTCAGGGCACAATACGACCGCTCTTATTTATATGCCCTACTGCTTTATAAAACACTTCTTACAAGCTCCTTTGTTGAGACGCCTAAGAACTTTGTCATTCTGTTATAGTTCGACCGGCCACTGAACAATCATTTTTCTAACAAAGTATGTTTAGTGCCTGATTTGTTTATTTTTAATATTTGCCGTGCGATCTGGAAGTCCTGGGTGCGATTCGGGCAATGTTATAGGGTTTTTCTATCAGGAAATTTTCACTATTACATGGGACTGATACCTGGCGAAATGTGGGTGCAAAAATGCACCTCTGCTTACCCCTTCGTGGAACAAAGGCGTGATATTATGGATGTGAATTGTTTAGTGCATAGCCTAGGGCCGTTGGTTATTAGGCTGCCCTTCCTATTCTCATTTTTCTTTGGTATTTTATATTTTTTGTATGTATGCATTCTGTAAATTAAAATCATCCTATTGATTTTAGCTTATATATTTTTTTGCTTTAAATTTAAATCAACATTAATTCTTCTGATTCTATGTCCAAAGTAGCTGATTTCTTCTTCAAAGTCAAAAACTTTCTCAGCTTACCTAGTTCTATTGACATAAATTATTCTATAGAAACTTAACTTCAAGGATGTTGGTAACATAATCACATAGATCCTGTGTCGCTTCGACAATAGTTTATTCATGTACCTGCCGTTGGAGCTGTCACGCAAACTGCTAGGAATCATTTTAAATTGCACAAATTGTGGCCGCGTTATCGACCCGAGTTTGTGGTTTTAAGTATGCATGACTGAATTTTTATTAGGTTTTGCATCGTAAATGTCATTTTATGGCAAATTTTCCTATCATTAAAGTGTTTTTATATACTCATAGTGATGATATTTAAAAAGATGCTAAAATGTCTTCGTTATAAGTATTTGAGATTTTGTGAAGTCTATCTACTCTGAGTCATCATGGTAGATTAAGGCGAAAAAATTAATTATTTATTTTAATGAACAACTAGTTATAAACATCAAAAAGGCTTCATAATCATCATCATTATCAGCCTAAGGAAGTCCACTGCTGAACATAGGCCTCCCCCAATGACTTATCCATTTAGGGGGGGTTTTGCCGATACTCGCCACGCTTGGCAGGCGGGTTGACGAGCGCAGGAGGGGACTCGCGTTGATGACGCTGCTGCCCGTCATCAACCGGGGAAAGGGAATAGGGTTTGTGGGTAGAGGATGACATGGGAAAGGAAAGTATGGCCTGTAGGAGTGGATACTGCAGTCACGGAAGGGAAGGTTGGTAGTAACTGCAGTAGCTCGGGGGGCCGAGGTCGCGTACTCGAAGCACCTATTCTAGGACAGGCCATGACCACTAGACAGGAGCACCCCCATCAAAAAGGCTTAAGAAATATAATTTGGATCAAAAATTAAATGTGACGTATTTATTTTAACGAGTACAACACGACAGCAGAAACAAACAGATGGGGCATTAAAATGGACATATGAAATCGATGTTCAATTTTTAATATTGAAACGAGGCCGGCAAAGCATTCGCCGATAGCCGCGCCACCTGGCGACAGCCGCTGTCCAATTGGATTGTTGGATAAATGTTTGCCCACCTATTACCTTGAATCCCACCTCGGCGTATGTCAACAACGCTGCTACACTCTCATTCCGATAATGGGCGATTCCGTCGCCGTATTCCCCAAATGTAGTATTTGGGTCTGTTAATGGTTCAGACAATTTAGGGAATGAGATAGGAAACGAGAAATATCACAAACATGAAAAATAAAACGAGTTATTTGAAATATAACCGCCAGCTACAGTCAATAAAGAAAAAAAAACAAAGGAATATGTATACAACATAATTTAGGAGCTTGCCCGGACACCAAAAATTTGTTCCGGTGACAAGAAACGTAATATAGCAAAAAATATCGCGAGTTCTTTTAAAAAATCTTAAAAAACAACACTTTTATATAAGTACAGTATTGATCTAATAAATTATTATGTAGCCAGATATGTGGATCATTCATCACTTGAATATATCGTCCTTTTAAGATACTTCATCATGCCACGCTTGAAGAGCGAAATATCTAAAGGTGTTCCATAAAATTTCTAAATGAATTTCCTAGAACGGAGCGTGGAAGGGGGGCAATCTTCGTTTATAATAGACTCTTAATCCACCAGCACTGAGATGTAATTTAAAGAAAAATAACATTAGCAATTCAGATTAGCCTCCCATCGGAACCTTTATTAACTGTCAAACTGGGAAAAGTGAGGAGCGGAGCAAATTGACTTTTTAGAAGGGCGATTGCAAAACTTGATTTATCCGATGAAACGGATGACATATTCGAGGTCGATCCCGCGTTTATATTCTTTATTAAAACTTTTATAATGAATATAATCGGTACATTGGCGTGGAATTTTTCCATTTGAATTGTAATAGCTGGGAATGCTGCGGTTTCATCGAGTTGTTGTACGGCTTTCGTTGCGGTTGGGTAAAGTCAATCTGCGTTTTGGTCCGCTTTGTATGTAAACAATTTCTTTGTTTCAATCTGCTTCGATTGTTACACAATTTCTGTTTGGTTTCTTGTATGCGGAATGAATATTTAAAGATTTATAACAAGGATACGATAGACTTGTAGTTTTATGACTGACGAATAAGTTAGATTTCTGATTTAGGATTATTTATAATGACAAATTTAAATTATTTAAGACCAATGCGAATGTTTGTGCGATTTCCAAAAATATATTTGACAGCCCGTGGCGCAGTTGGCTAGACGTTAGCTTGCGAAACGAGAGGCCGTGGGTTCAATTCCCGCATCGAAACAAATGTTTGTGTAATCCTCAAAAATTTGTTTCAGGTCTGGGTGTTTATGAGGCCGAAAAGTGTCTCGTAGTTTTTAACAAGACTTTGTACCTTAGTGTGGGCTCAGAACTATGTATGTGACGGGTCTATCTATAGGGAACGGAGGAGAAATTATAAAATTTCCGATATAATGGTCAAATATCTTAAAGAGTTTTATGCAAGTTAATAATACTAAGTCGTGTTTAACTAAAACAAGAAGTCGTTAAAATAAACAGACCCTTATAGCTTAGTGATTATAGTTAGCGTTCTAAAGCGGGCGTAATACAAAATTCATCCAAGTCTGTTATTGCTAACGCCCTATGATATTATCCTATAATAATAAGTAATGCGGGTATTTCATAAGCCATTGTTTTTAATGGCCACTCATATTGTTTAGAATTTTTGTTTAAGAATGAATTTATTATATTTGGACTGCCTCGTGGTCTCGCGGTACAAGTATGTGCCGTGCGATCTAGAGGTCCTGGGTTCGATTCCCAGATCGGGTAAAGTGTTATTAGGTTTTTCTAATGGAAAAAATTCTCGGTAACAGCACGGAGTCTGGAAATGTGCCCGAAAAACGGCAATAGGCTCGCCCACTATTACGTGGGACTGATACATAGGTACTTGGCGAAATTTGGGTGCAGAAATGCACCTCTGCCTACCCCTTCGGGGAATACAGGCGTGAGTTTATGTATATATGTGAATTTATGTGGGAATGAGTTTATTGTCTAGAATTGTGAAGTGGATATAAATTTACATTGACACAAAAAGCATAGTTTTTGCTCTAAGATTATTTTAAGATTTATAAGAGACTTTTAAGTTTCAAAAACACCGACACAAAATAATTTGTTCATGTATTACCCAAGTGAAAACTCGGGTGAAAACTCTCGATTGCAAGGTTGTACAATAATTGTTTTTATCGTTCCCCAATGTCCATATATACTTGTTAAATTCCCGAATATTTGTCCAGCATTGTAAAAGCGTGATTTGTGGACAGACAGAGTTATTATCGCATTGATAATATCACATACATACATAACCTCACGCCTATAATCCCCGAAGGGGTAGGCAGAGGTGCATTTCTGCACCCACATTTCGCCAAGTATTTATCAGTCCCACGTAATAGGGGGCGAGCCTATTGCCGTTTTTCGGGCACAATTCCAGACTCCGTGCTGTTACCGAGAATTTCCTAATAGAAAAACCCAATAACACTCTGCCCGACCCGGGAATCGAACCCAGGACCTCTAGATCGCACGGCACATACTTGTACCGCGAGACCACGAGGCAGTCATGATAATATCATTTACTACTTAAATTCTTGCTCGACTGTCTCGTTGATTCTGCGGCAAACTATTGGGTTTCTCATTAGCATTTTTTTACCATCAGTGGTGTAATCTGTGATGGCCTCGAGGCTTAGGTGCGCGATCGAGAATTCCGGCGGTCGCAGGTTTAATCCCTAGGCACACACCTCTGACTTTTCGAAGTTATGTGTGTATTCTCAATAAATTATCGCTTACTTTAACGGTGAAAACATCTTAAAAAGTTCTTAAGAATTTCTTATAGTGGATTAAGGCCTAAACCCTGTCAGTTGTAGAGGAGGCCCGTGCCCAGCAGTGGGACGTATTTGGGCTGATGATGAATCTGTGACCTTGAAAATCGGTAATAGATTCGTTTCCTACAAGGGACGTTAACAAAACTGGCAAAATCTGTAGAAATACTCCACTTTTTCACAGCGATAAGTCCACCAATTGTCCACTGTTTAAATGGTGCGCAATAAAATATCTTTATCTTTATCTTCCTCTGGGGATACAGGCGTATGTGTTTTAGTGCATTAACATCTACGTGATAACACGAATGCGGTTCGCGTTACAAGTTTGAGGTTTTTGCGTCAGAGGCACGCGTCCCGTCGAGGGTGTTAATAAAGCAACGTCCTACTTAATTGGAACTCGCCGGATAATGGTGTGTTGCGAGTGAGATTGCGGCGTTATGTGCTCGTAAATTAAGCGAGTGAGGGCGGAAATGTGCTGTGTACGCGGTACTGCGCGTTTTAGGATTTCTTCACGCGTGAACTTAATCTTTGTCCTGAGACGATCGACCGTACTTTGGGTTAGCTGTACGGTTTTTATTTACGTTGGAGACACTGCATATTATGATGAGCGTAATCCAGTGTCAACTGGTTAATAATGACTACTCTAACGAGACTCTAACTAAGACAGATAGGACCCAGATTATTTTAGAATGCTTAATTTATTCTTTACGCTTCGATAAAAGGTCGTAATGCAAGCATCAATAAATAATGATGATAATTTCATAGCCGTCTGATTTTATGTAACTTTACAAACTAAAATAAACAGACTTAAACAAAATTGATCCCTTTCTGTTAAATAAACACACCTGAATACTTAGTGTAACGACCCTGGATGACGTCACCGTCTGTGGATAAAATAGGGGTTCCGTCGAGCTATTGACTTAATTGTTGGAAGGGCACATTACAGTTGTCAAACTTTAATTACTACTTGACGATGAGTTCGGGGTAATTATTATCATATTTGTATTTGAGTCCTTGAATGTCTTTCCTTTGACATTGATTGGATGTTTAATAGTTTAAGAATTGTTTAGAACTGATATGAGGTCGCAAAGTCGATTTAAGTACCGAGAAAATTGTTTGTTTGATAAAAAAAAACCGGATTCGGTTTTTATTTAAATCGAATTATCTCGTTGATTTTTTATTCCCACGACGCAAGTCTGGAATGTTTTGTGTGGTCAGATCTAGATAGAAATTGTATTATATATCTATCTAGGAGTATAGGCATTATAAATATGTCACGTTTTAAATATTACAATTTATTTCAAAATACAATCACGAGCACGCCCGTATTTTATACATGATAAAGGTGAATTTTTGAAACGATTGAATTTGGTTGCTGTTATTCGAGCACATTTTCAGACTATATGTGAATTTTTGAATAGAGAAGCCCAAAACCACTTTCAGTCACTGTCAGTCTCCAAAATTATACCCGGGACTTCTACGTCGCACGGCACCTAATAAATCTTTCATTAAAATCGATAATAATTAGTCGAAAGTAATGGCTATTGTATTGAATATATAGGGAACGATTCTGATAACGTTAGTTAACTTTAGGCTTTGCTTGATTTAATTATGAGCGTTTTAGTGGACTGCGACGATCATGTAGGTACTGTGACAGAGATTTTTTTCCCTCTCTATTTGGATCGCAATGCGTCTAACATCACCAATATGTGTTATCACTCTTCCGTGCTGAAATAATATTAAAAACTGATTTATAAAAATCAGGGGCTATTTAAATGAAATAAAATTTTAATGTAAAGAACTCAATACTTGCTAAAACATTACCGAAGTCTCTATAGGTACTTTCCTAACCGTATCTCACCACATCGTTCAAGAATCAACATTACCCTAACTAAAGTCATTTGAGTGGAAAGTTTTTTTTTCATATTGTTAGCTTGTGAAATGTCTTCAGTTCGATTAGATCAGCAAAATTCAAATGTAATACACTAGCCAGCTAGGTTCGGCTGATACATTTGATTTATGCTCGCCGGGGAGTTATTAAGATATCCACTCGGGGCGATAAATCATCCTTGGACAAAACGCATTTTGCCAGGCGCCGGGTGTCGCCGTTTTTGTTCGACTTTCTCAGAATATGACATCGACGTTGCATAATACGATTTACGGGCTATATCGAAGGATCGAGAATATTATCAAGATTCAGTTATCTATAGGTACCTTAATCCAGTACCCTTGCGAGTCGAGGCAGAAGAATTGCAAACACATTATTTTTATATTATTTTATACATTCATGTTAGTCCGAGGGAATAAGTCTGCCGTCTACTGTCTAAATTTTTTGTTTTTAATTCCATTAATAGGCCTGTCTCGTGGTCTCGCGGCACAAGTATGCTTCGTGCGATCTAGAGGTCCTGGATTCGATTCCTGGGTTGGCCAAAGTGTTATTGGGTTTTTCCATTAGGAAATTCTCAGTAGCAGCACGGAATCTAGTAATGTTCATTATCAGCCCATATACGTCCCACTGCTGGGCACTGGCTTCCTCTACAACGGCACATACTTGTACCGCGAGACCACGAGGCAGCTCTATTTTAAGTCCACGTAAACATGGGCGATACTATTGTTATTATCGGGGCACATTACCAAGTCCGCCAACGCGCACTAGGCCAGCGCAGCGTGGTGGACTAAGGCCTAAACTCTCTCAGTTGTAGAGGAGGCCCGTGATCAGCAGTGGAACGTATGTGGCCTGACGATGAGAAGGACTTAGTACTACAGTTAGAAGCAAGCTTATAGCTACCTAAACTATTATTATCATATTATACATACATACATAAACTCACGCCTGTATTCCCCGAAGGGGTAGGCAGAGGTGCATTTCTGCACCCACATTTCGCCAGGTATGTATCAGTCCCACGTAATAGGGGGAAAGCCTATTGCCGTTTTTTGGGCACAATTCCAGACTCCGTGCTGCTACTGAGAATTTCCTAATGGAAAAACCCAATAACACTTTGCTCGACCCGGGAATCGAACCCAGGACCTCTAGATCGCTCGGCACATACTTGTACCGCGAGACCACGAGGCAGTCTTATTATATTTATAGATCCGTGAAATGAACAAACACCTTACATAACATTGAGTAATGTTTATTAAACCCATTAATTACTTTAAATGTACGGTCAAAGCAATCACATTACCAAAAGAACGTTGAATTATATATTTACCATCGGCCTCAATATAAAATATTGCCGTTACTATACTTTAGTGGTGAGACGCGAAGAAATATCGATGGAGTGTCTCCTAGACACTTATAAATTAGTGTGACACTGTTCGGGCGGGGCGCGAGAATATATCATTTTCATATATCCTTGCGTAACCGACAGTGGGATGTGGTATTCGTTCTATATATTTTTATCGGTTATATGTTTGTTCTAGCGTCCATCCTAGTAGATTCGCATAGAATTTAATTTTATAAACAAAAAATTACTGCATCCGCTAATGGGTAGATTGAGATGGTCTTCCGTGGCCACGATTTATCAGATAAGTGTTTTTAAGTCCTCCGAAATTATTGCTGTTTTTCGGGTACATTACTAGACTCCGAAATACATCTACTCACTTCTACTGAACATGAATGGAAAGACAACACTTAGCATCACTTGGGAATCAAATTTGAGACCACTTGATCGCATGCCGCACTTACACCGCGGGGTCAACAAGTCATCATCATCATCAGCAGCTCATATACGCCCCACTGCTGGGCACGGGCCTCCATTGAGAGGATATAGGCCTTAGTCCACCACACTGGCCTAGTACGGGTTGGCCGAGTCAACCACTGTTTTAACAAAGAGATTTATATTACTCCCTCGATAAGATAATACCCAGCGTATACACAGGAAAACCACCCTTATTGACTCTAAAAATGTTTGTCATTCGAATAGACTTAATACCATAATTGTAAGAAGACACGCTGTTTATTTTATATCAAAGGCAATTTTGTATAGCTTTAACGCGTTTGCCGCTAGAGCAAGAATTCTTAGAATCTCACCTGTGTATTTTTACTTGACAACCTGTAAGATTACTTATTTTCTTGGGATGAAGAAGGTCCTAAATATTCCATCTTTATTTTAGAAATTGCTTTTATTTTATGATTCAGTAACCCGCCACTGTGGCTTATGTAATCGGCGGCAGCTTCTTTAGGCCAGCAAAGTTGTTTCGACTGGCAGGACGATCGTTTTAAGACAACATGGGTTTTGTAGGCAACTTTGACACACTAGCTTGCAAAAAAACATTGTTAAAAACTAATGCTAGGTTAGTCCTGCTGCGCAAGTATTTGCCACATAGAAAACCAGGGTTCAATAGCCGGTTCGGGATTGTATTATTGCATTTTTTCGTCAGGAAACATAAAAGTACTGAAAAGTGCACGAAAAACGGTAAAAGGCGTCTCCTCTTATTACAAGAGACTTAAAACACTGACGATACGTGTGTGAAAGTACTCACATATTTATATCCTTTATTTATTTATTTATATTTGACTGCCTCGTGGTCTCGCGGCACAAGTATGTGCCGTGCGATCTAGAGGTCCTGGGTTTGATTCCCGGGTCGGGCAACGTGTTATTGGGTTTTTCCATTAGGAAATTCTCAGTAGCAGCACGGAGTCTGGAATTGTGCCCGAAAAACGGCAATAGGCTCGCCCCCTATTACGTGGGACTGATACATACCTGGCGAAATGTGGGTGCAGAAATGCACCTCTGCCTACCCCTTCAGGGAACACAGGCGTGAGGTTATGTATGTATGTATTTATTTATTTACACTTTATTCATAGTTGAAAAGCGTATGTGTAAATTTATGATAACCACTTAATCCGGAGAAACAGGAGTATAGTAAGAACAGTATAAACTTGTCGCCTCAAGCTAAAAATTGTAGGTTTTACGTTCATTTTACGCGATATGTTTATTAACGTAAAGTTAATCTGGGAGGCAGTATCTCGGCCGGCTCGGTAACGGCGTGCGGAAGGGCTCGCCCGTCGCCTTTTTATGTCGGCCGATAAATGCTTTTGACGTTAGTCGTATCATCGTGGTAGGGATGCGATTATTTTGATATATCGACTTCTATGCAACTTCTATTAAGCAAAAGATGATTTTCACAACACGATACAGGCATAGTGAAGTGGCATTAGTAAGAAATTCTATTAAAATAGAATAGATTTGTGAAATGAATATCATAATCTCAGATTGGAAATATTGAATATAAGCCGCGGATACAGATTGTTTTGGAGGTCTTTGTCATGAAATGGACATTGTTTAGCTGATGATGATGAAGCGTAGATTACGTTCATTCTGTTCAGATATCGCTGGATATGAAGACTTGTTAACTGGTGGGTATGGAAACCATTGAAGAGAATATTACTCGTCATTTTGTCATGTCTTGATATTTTAAAGACAGTATGTCTGGTTTTCCATGGGAGTATGAGATAATTATTATAAAAGGTTGCTCGGGAAAGCTTGTAGTGATGTTGAAATAGGCCGAATTCAAATATTCTCCTCTAGATAGACGATTCTCTATGTCAAAAATTTTCTGTTTACCTTCAATTAAAAACGCATCAATGCCACATGCATACATACATAAACTCACGCCTGTATTCCCTGATGGGGAAGGCAGAGGTGCATTTCTGCACACACATTTCACGAAGTATGTATCAGTCCCACGTAATAGGGGGCGAGCCTATTGCCGTTTTTCGGACACATTTCCAGACTCCGTGCTGTTACTAAGAATTTCCTAATGGAAGAACCCAATAACACTTTGCCCGACCCGGGAATCGAACCCACATAGATCGCACGGCACATATTTATACCGCGAGACCTCGAGGCAGTTACGAGTGCATCAATGGCATTTCACTTAATTCCGTATCAAAAGATTATAATCGACTTAAACAAATGTAAGTTATTCCCTTCCCTACCGTACGGTCCCCTTACGTCGCGAGTACATACCTCCGCTTCCTGAGGGCGAAAAACGGGACCGAAAGTCATGTTAGGGTGGATTTTTTGTTTCACCCCAAAACGTGCATTGGAGAAAATGCCCGGGAGTATCGTGACGCAGCCTTTTAAGTAGAGTACAGTGTACATGATTTTTATATGAGATGTCGGCATCAGTTTGGGGCAATGTTGACTTAGGGAGTGTTTTTTTTAGATTTTATAAATATTATTCAATGGAAGATGTTTTTAAGTGCTTGGTATTTTGAAGCGGTAGGGAGAGGTTGCAGTTTTTTTTTTTTTTTTTTTTAATTCTGGCGCGGCAAAGTGACTCCACTGTACCTGATGGTAAGCACAGTGGAGTCCAAAAAATAATATCGACCAGCGAGAAACGATATGGTCACCCGCTGGTCGACACAATCATGCCGGCCCGCACAAATGCTTCTTCACGCTTCGCTTAAAGGATCCAGGATCATAGGAAGGAGGGAACACGTGAGCCGGCAAACCATTCCACAGCTTGATGGTGCGGCAAAAGTAAGAGTTAGCGAACTTTTTAGTTCGAGCCGCGGTTGTTGTGACCATAAAGCTGTGGCTTCGCATGCCAGCACGCGTCGCAGACTGCAGTTCGCAGTCGTTAGTATTTCCTTTAGTTAAATTTGATTTTTAAAATAGTTATGCGTAATGAAGCACATGAAAGTGTGATGTGAAGGTATACCAATGCTGTTTATTAAGATTTAAGAATTCAATTTTTTAATTTGGTTTTTGAATGTTTAAGCGTTCAGGTTACACGTGGTTTCTAAATCTATACTGATATTATAAGGAGAAGAGATTGCTGTTATATTGTCTATGATACATACATATTTGGACCGCAAGTATTTAATTTTAAAATTAAATAATTTAAGAACATAACGTATTTTAAGAACATAGATATTTGAAAGACTGATTCGGCGTCAAGAGCAGAATTTATGCAAGTTCTGCCCTTGCACTTGCTTCAAGATTTGCCTGATCTACAATATCCAGCACTAATTGCTATTTAGTCCAAGTCACAAGTCAAAGTACAAAATCACCTTTATTCAAATAGACTTTTACAAGTGCTTTGAATCGTCACTATTAAGTTTTTTTTTATAGTCTTTCTTATAGTCTCCAAATTTACTGTAGTATTTCAATTATATGACAAAATAAAAAGTCCACTCAAAACCTTCTCAAACCAGCAGTGGCGATAAAGCGAGCTATTCCGGCGACGTCATTTTATGCAGTATGTAGTCAAGTGGCCGTAATCCCGTCCATTCCCTTCGACGTTTAGTCGCAAATTACCGTCGGGGTGTGAATGGGCGGTTTTAAAAGCAATAGTTGTGTTCTACTAATGACCGATTAGACAGCGCTGCGAAATGGCGGTTCCCTGTTAGAGCCGTGATTTACACGTCTGGATAAGTGCTCGTTTTTGTTAGTTGATTTGTACCGTGTTGCGTTTTCGTGATACGGAGCAATTGATTGGGGAAATACTGTACAATTTGACTATAATGATGTATTTTATTTGTACTAGTATACACATTGTACACCGTAAATAAACAACACAAATGAAATTTTAAAAAATGCTTAGGACTGAGTGACAGTGGCGGTCTTATCACTGCCTGCGATCTCTTCCAGACAACCTTATTTATAAAAAGATGACAGGGTAATCGGAAATAGGGTAATAATAAGTAATGTGTAGGGTCCAAAACTAAAAGCATCTGTGCGCTTGAAAAGACATGCGGTTTCTTTTTGAAGGATGTTTTTCTTTACCTATAATATATATGATACATATAGTCAAATCTGTATCAGTCAGCACAGGTTCTTTTCTACAAGTATTTTTCTCTAACGTTCCAAGACTCTGCTTCTACTGAGTCTTTTCTAATATTAAACGGAATGACTCAGAGGTCGAACCAGTACCTTTACAGACACATCAATACGGCAATGTAATTAACTTTCATCATCTTATCATCAGCCCATATACGTCTCAAGGCTGGGCACAGGCTTCCTCTACAACTGAGGGTGTTTAGGCCTTAGTCCACCACGCTGACCTAATGCGAGTTGGCGGACTACAAATCTAAGAAATTCCAAAGAATTTTTGCAGGTTTCCGCACGATGTTTTCCTTCATCGTTAAAGTATGTGATAATTCATAGCGAATACACATATAACTAAAAGTCAGAGGAGAGAGTCTAAAGGTTTGACTGAACCAACATTCTTCTACAGTCTTAAACCATTACAAAAGTAAAAAAAGTTTTTTTTTTTTATACTGGCACGGCAAAGTGACACCACTGTACCTGATGGTAAGCACAGTGGAGTCCAAAAAAATAATACCGACCAGCGAGTAACGATATGGTCACCCGCTGGTCGACACAATCATGCCGGCCTGCACAAATGCTTCTATGCTGCTATGAATTATAATTAGGTGTTTCAAAAAGACATTGAAACGCCTAATTATAATTCCAAGGCAAGGAGGCAAGTAATCAGATGAAAATGAAATCGTCATCGCAAATAACATCTGGTGTATATAATTTATTCATTGGGCGACGGCGAGCACGGGTCACGGGCAAACGACACGTTTATGCAAATCACTAGATCTCATTTATTTATCACTTGATGCGAGTGTGGCGTGAATAAGTGATGACGTGCTTGTGAGATCTCCAACCGTGGTACATATAAAATGAACTATGAGGTTACGAGAGCATTTCCATGTACTCATCATCATCATCAGCCCATATACGTCCCATTGTTGGGTACGGGCCTCCTCTAGAACTGATAGGGTTTAGGCCGTAGTCCACCACGCTGGCCTAGTACGGGTTGGTGGACTACACACCTAAGAAATTCCGAAGAACTTTCTAGGTGTGCAGGTTTCATCACGATGTTTTCCTTCACCGTTAAAGCAAGTGATAATTCATTGGGAATACACACATAACTTCGAAAAGTCAGAGGTGTGTGCCTGGGGTTTGAACCCGTGACTGCCGAGATTCTCGACCGCGCGCCTTAACCTCGAAGCCATCACTGCTTCCATGTACTAACTAAGCCGAATGCGTTTGGAGTATGGTGCTGCAGTGGCCATGTACAGTTTTAAACATCATCAGCCCATATATGTCCCACTGTTAGGCACAGGCCTGTCTCTGAGAGGGTTTAGGCCTTAGTCCACGCTAACCCAATGCGGGTTGGCGGACTACACATCTAAGAAATTAATAAGAACTTTAAGGTGTGCAGGTTTCCTCACGATGTTTTTCTTCACCGTCACAGTTGTTATTCCGATGTTTTATGTCACCAAAATACATTCGAAATTTAAAGTTTGCTACAGTTACTTAGAAAATAATGAAAATATATGTTGCAGCTAAACTCTAAGCTTCCTGGTCTCGCGGTAATAGTATGTGCGGTCACGCCGTGCGGTCTGAAGGTCTCGGGTCCGATTTCTTGTTTGGGCAAAGTGTTATTGGGTTTCTCCATTAGGGAATTCTCAGTATCAGCACGGAGGCTGGATACGTGCCCTAAAACCTGGCAATAAGCTCGCCCAATGTTACGTGGGACTGATACGTGCTTGGTGACATGTGGGTGCAGAAATTAAAAACGAAACAGGGTTAAAGGCGTTAAGTTTTGTTATGAGTATCAGACACTACGTAGGTCTTTTCAGTGCCACAATACCTGAGACAAACATTTGTTAAATGCACATACGTTTGTCTCAACACGAGAGCTGTATTGGGTTTAGAGCTTAAACGACACTCGAAACATAAAACATGGACAAAAACACAATGAAAACTCACGGTAGGGGCGCTGTAGCGTTGGCGAGGGAATTGTAATACTAATGAATAATTGAATTAACAGCGGATAAATCAATAGAAATGGTTCATTTGCTTCTCTTTTCGCGCACGTTGCTATTCTCGCGCTGAATTAGTCCCTGAGTAGTCATTATGTCCAGTGACAGTTTTTTTTTTTACTACTTACTTTCGATTACTCTTGTCCATATAGCTTTAAGAAGAATCCCACAGGCCAACACTTTAATGACAAGTGGCAAGAAGTGGTGATGGCCTCGAGGTTTAGGCACGCGGTCGAGAATCTCGACGGTCGCGGGTTCAAACCCCAGGCACACACTTCTGACTTTTCGAAGTTATGTGTGTATTCACAAAGAATTATGACGAACTTTAACGGTGAAGGAAAACATGGTGATGAAACCTGCACACCTAAAACTTAAAAATTCTTACGAATTTCTTAGGTCCGCTAACCCGCAATAGGCCAGCGTGGTGGACTAAGGCCTAAACCCTTTCAGTTGTAGAAGAGGCCGTGCCCAGCAGTGGGACGTATATGGGTTGATGTTGATGATGATGATGATGGCTAGATGCTCGCACTACACCATGTTCTGTATCTAAAGCCTAAGATAAAATTCCAAGCGACCCTCCCCCATTAGTCATCATCATCATCCTCTTGCCCTGTTCCCAATTCTATTTGGGGTCGGCGCAGTATGTTATATCCCTCCAAACGTCCCTATCAGCCGACATATCTTTATTCACTCCTTTTTGTTTCATATCTTCCCTCACGCACTCCATCCACCTGTTCTTTGGCCTTCCTCTACTAGTCCATCCTTCAATTTTCATACTCATACACTTCTTCATTAGTGTTTCTATAAATTATATCATCATCATCATCAGCCCATATACGTCCCACTGCTGGGCACAGGCCTCCCCAACAACTGAGAGGGTTTAGGCCTTAGTCCACCACGCTGGCCTAGTGCGGGTTGGCGGACAACACACCTGAGAAATTCCTAAGAACTTTTAGGTGTGCAGGTTTCATCACGATGTTATTATATCGTATATCCTAATTATGTTAATTTGCTAGTAACACTACTCATGACGTCAATCAGGCAATAAATAAACCAAAATCGATACTCCAATCGGACATCCTAAACAGAAGGAAATAAAATCCGAGCGCCCATATAAAAGCAAATAAAGCGCGCTAATAAAGAGAGGACACGAGTAAAACGCGCCCTTATCGCTAAATACATTCATTTAATCACATTAAATGTCCACAAGTGTCATAAAACTAGGGACAGACCACTAAACCGCTTCGTGCCGCTATGGGCGCCCCGAAAACCGGACCGACCGTTCGCAGATAATCAAACACCGGTGTTTTTATCGCCACACTAAATCTTTGCCGATTACATGGGCATAAGTTTGAATTGGTCGGTTTAAACGTGTTATTGTTTATTTGATTTATATATTAAACTATGGGTCTGCCGTAATATTTGTGTATTTCAAATAATATCTTAATATATATAACTCAAAGGTGACTGACTGACATAGTGATCTATCAACGCACAGCCCAAACGACTGGACAGATCGGGCTGAAATTTGGCATGCAGGTAGATGTTATGACGTAGGCACCCGCTAAGAAAGGATTTTGATTAATTCTACCCCCAAGGGGATAAAATAGGGGATGAAAGTTTGTATGAAACTTTGTCAATTATAAACCGATCGGGTTGAGACTTTGCACGCATAAAGCTACTATGACGTAGGCCAACCCTGTAGTTCTACGCGGACGGAGTCGCGAGCAAAAGCTAGTGTACGTATAAGTCTGTCATGCCTATTATAATGTTTAAGCAATCTTAGTTCTGATTTGGGCTGTCTAATAGTAAATTCTGTTTTCTCTAAATATCTCTTCAGAATATGTAATGTTCCATTATAATTTCACTTGTCTGTCAGAAATAAATTTACCTTTGTCTATTTACGTAGAATATAACTAAATGCTAGCGTATTATTTATTTTCTTCACGGAAAATTCATCTGGAAGTTTCAGGATAACACGTCTGGTTTTTAAAGTTTTTAAACTGTGCTATTTTTTTTTGTACTGTACAATATAAACTCTAAAACATCTTTTGCTTGTAGTTTAAAATGCGTAATAAATGTTACCAGTCTTTTCTGTTTTTTTTTTGTTTTTTTTTTTTTTAAATAAAATAATAAAAATCTTTATTCAAAAATAGGTATAATATATGAGATCATGGTTGAGACCTATTAAGTATGAAATACTTGTACCAGTAGGCCTCGCTCTTCCATATCCAAAAGTATTCAACAGCGTAGTTCTTTAGAACATGTTACAATAAAAATTTAACAATAACATTTAAAAAAGAACTACAGATCTATAAAATACTTAACTAATGGATTTTATAAGAATTTATAAGAATATTTTCCAGTATTACCCCTCGGTGTCCAGTAAGACTCCCCATCTCCCTCAATGGAGCGCAGGATGCGTTTGACACGCCATTGTGCTTCGTTTCGATTGTTCTAGGGCTTCGTAACTATGTTTTTCACCTTTCCGACACCTTCCTTTCCTTTCTCCTTTCCTTTCCTTTCTTTGCCGATAACATCTTTTCACTTTGTTTATTTGTTGTCATTGTCGGGTTTTATAATAATTCGCTGGATGTTTATTGCAGTGGTTTCTATTAAAAATACAGCTTAATAAATTATAGCTTTTTATTGCTGCATTAGCAATGTATTCAGGATAGCTTTTTATTAATAACTGAGAATTATTAATAAATGTTTGTGGAATGGTTTGCCGGCTCACGTGTTCCCTCCTTCCTATGATCCTGGATCCTTTAAGCGAAGCGTGAAGAAGCATTTGTGCGGGCCGGCATGATTGTGTCGACCAGCGGGTGACCATATCGCTTCTCGCTGGTCGGTATTATTTTTTTGGACTTCACTGTGCCTCCCATCAGGTACAGTGGAGTCACTTTGCCGTGCCAGAATAAAAAAAAAAGTTAATAACTGAGAATTGCTTTTGTCATAATAGATTATGCGATGTTTCATATAGCCATCAAATTCTTTTGCATTCTTTACTTTAATGCAAGTTAATGAATATTTAATGGTTTTAAGACCAACGGATATAATTTGCAAAATCACAAATGCCATTCCAAATACAATCTAAATTTATTATACAGTGTCAATAAATTCGTATCTGACGTCACACCAGTAAAAAAAGTTGTACCAAACACACACAAGTTGATTTAAAAGCGTCTTTTTTTTATCAAACACGATTTATGGCCGAATACGGAAACGCTACTTAATCTGAGGGCGTTTTATATTTAAGTGGCTGTTATAATTTAAGCTAAGCTATACTGAAACATCATTTATCGGTTTTAAGACTGTGATTAACTAATGCCCACTTAAATTTCCATAAATGGCAACATTACCACAAAAAGTTCTTTTACATGGCATTTTTTAAGTATATACCGCTTAAATTATAACAGCCACTTAAATATAAGTCGCCCTCAGATTAAGTAGGTTTCAGTATTCGGCCATTAGTCTCAGAAAAAAGCCTAACAATTATTTGCAATCACACTTATGTTTGTAACAGTTATAGGAAATAAAGTCTACAGTCTTTTGTTTCACATAAAACTACAACAGCTTTATACTTTCCCCACCTTTTTATACATACCCGGTACCTATTACCATCAACCTTAGTTATGGAAACGTTAAAATAGCTTCGAAATAATCCGCTGCGAGGTATTCGTTATTGGTTTTCAACTTTGGCGGCGCGCTCTCGAACGCCCAGATTCCACCATCGTACTTAATATAGTGAAAATTCACGGCAATTTAAATCACGGCGTCACTTTGATTTCTATTCGATTTTATGCCTATATTAATAGATGCGATAACTTAACTACATATAACGCTCCCAGACTGTGCTTTTACCTAGTGTTTCCTAATACTAAAACAAACACTTAGACTTAGTGTCCTTACAAACACATATTTTTAATAATACAATTATATTTATTAATACACATACATACATACAAACATAACCACACGCCTGTATTCCCCGAAGGGGTAGGCAGAGGTGCATTGCTGCACCCACATTTCGCCAGGTATTTATCAATTCCACGTAATAGGGGGCGAGCCTATTGCCGTTTTTACCGTTACTCCGTGCTGCTACTGAGAATTTCTGCCCGACCCGGGAAACGTATCCAGAACCTCTAGATCGCACGGCACATACTATATCTTTATTATTTAAAATATTTATACACGGGGGTAAAGAGAAATATATACAGATATTCGCCTTACCGACATCGTTTTTTCCCGGAAGGCACAGGGATACACACGTAATCAGTTTTTCCTGTTTTTACAGAGGGTAAAAAAGATATGATGCTTAAAAAAGATATTTTTATTTCTTCGTAAAAAAACGCATTGCAAAATAATTGAAACAATAACTTGTAGTAATGTTTTATAAAAAATGTCATAGTAATTGTGGGTAGACTTAATATGTTAAACGTCTATTAGTCAGTTCTCAACAGGCTAGCTATTTGTTTCGTATTTGGGTGTTTGTGAGGCCGATAAGTTTCTCATAGTTTCTGATACCCACGACACAGGACTTATATCCTAGTGGGGGGTCAGAACTATGTGTGTGACTGTTGGGTTTATTTATTTATTTCTATTGTTTCCACGGCATAAGTCATAAAACACAGTAAGCCAAAACACAGCATAATTACGGTAAACTGGGTTACTTTTTATCCCAGTTTATTAAGTTCCTAGGAGTTGCTTTGTCTTGGGAGACAAAATCAAGTGAATGCGCGAACAAAAGCTATTTCTTTAATATATCAACCAGGATCTTGTTTAAAAAAGTTAATTACGATTCTCTTAAATAAGTCACATTAAGTCGCGATTCTTGAACGGTCAAATATCATTTAACAGAATGACACAAACTATAAGTCACCTAAGATTAACATTGAGTGAAGCTCGATGATGAAAGCAGTGATGGCCTCGAGGTTTAGGCGCGGGGTCGAGAATTTCGACGGTCGCAGGTCCAAACCCCAGGCACACACCTCTGACTTTTCGAAGTTATGTGTGTATTCACAATGAATTATCACTTGCTTTAACGGTGAAGGAAAACATCGTGATAAAACCTGCACACCTAAAAAGTTCTTAGGAATTTCTTAGGTGTGTAGTCCGCCAACCCGCACTAGGCCAGCGTGGTGGACTAAGGCTTAAACCCTCTCAGTTGTAGAGGAGGCCCGTGCCCAGCAGTGGGACGTATTTGGGCTGATGATGATGAAGCTCTAAGCTGTTTGTTGCTAATACATCCAGTTATTAAAGATGAGTGAAAGCTTCAATCACATTCTAAATATCCCAGTAAGGATACAGTGTTGAAACTTGGCCTGTTGTCCAATATTCCGATTCTACGTCTAAGTTCCGAGCATCAGCTATAAATCTAAATGCATTGACGCGTTACCTAAGCCAATGTTTGAGAGCGTTAGTTGAGCTATAGGATATCCCGACAGACTAATACTCGAGTCTTAACTAACATGCCACCTTCCATTTTAATCCAACTACGATTCAAACAGTTTCGTGGACAACGTTCATTACAAGAACCCTACTTTGTACATAATTATAAGTATATACTGACGCATGTATGTATATAAAGAAGAAGACCTACCTAGTATGTACTTACCAAACGTAGGTCTGCCTCGTGGTCTCGCTGCACAAGTATGTGCCGTGCGATCTAGAGGCCCTGGGTTCGATTCCCGGGTCGGGCAAAGTGTTATTGGGTTTTTCAATTAGGAAATTCTCAGTAGCAGAACGGAGTCTGAAATTGTGCCCGAAAAACGGCAATAGGCTCGCCCCCTATTACGTGGGACTGATACAAAAACCTGGCGAAATGTGGGTGCAGAAATGCACCTCTGCCTACCCTTTCGGGGAATACAGGCGTGAGTTTATGTATGTATGTATGTACCTACCAAACGTCTATTCGGGAATCTAAAACCGGACCATACATAATATATAATAAATTAATAACAATTTCTCTGAACAGTCACATGTAGGTAACATAGTTCTGACCCCATACTCTGAATCTTGTGTCGTGGCTAGAAACTACGAGAGACATTACGGTCTCACTGCCACCCAGACCATAAACAAGTATTTGTGGATCACACAAATATTTGTCTCTGAGCGGGAATCGAACACGCGGCCTCTCGTTTCGCAAGCTAGTAGCCAACTGCGCCACAGAAGCTGTCAAAATATCCAACCATATAACCAACATACCATCTAGATGGCACGGCTCGTTAAACGAAAAGAATGAAACTTAGTTCCACATTATCATCATCATCATGATCATCCAGGGAATAGAATTCTAAATCGCAGAACATATACTTGTGCCGCGAGACCACGAGGCAGACATACATTATTCATATACATATGTAAAGTAAGTACTATCTATTATCAGCACTTGACGTAAATTATTACCAGATAATTTGGATTACTAAATAAAGCACAAATCCTTGTCTAGATTGTCCTATGTCTAGATGTAGACAGCCGCTGTCCCGTCGGTATCGAGCTAACGAGATTTCCTTGCCATTCCTATCCGCCAGACTTCTAATAAAATTTACTTCGGCCTCTGATTCCCCGATACTTTTGATCCATGGGAATAAGGACATCCTAATCGATTTAAATTGTACATTTGTAAGAGCAGTCGTTGTCTGTATTGATCGGTCTCTTATTGATATACCTAAATTTTACAATACAGCCTACTCTTACTAGTTTTCACGCAACACGCTTGTATCCTTAACCACCACCACTGCCCGGTGGTACTACCACTGAAGCCCAAAAGCGTTACACGTTTGTGTAATGTCTAGTTTATATCTATTTTCTATATATGTATATCTATTCTTATTTATATGTCAAATTGCTTTTGTTAAATGAAGATTTAAAGATTATTGATTCGGAATTTTGTAATGCGAACTGGGTTTTGGGCTTTTATAGAAGTACCGCTACCGCGTGGGAGTAGTCAAGGGGTGTATTTTTATACGCGATGCTTCGCCCTTTTTAACATACATACATAATCTCACGCCTGTATTCTCCGAAGGGATCGGCAGTGGTGCATTTGCACACCCACATTGCTCCAGGTATGTATCAGTCCCACGTAATAGGGGGCGAGCTAATTGCCGTTTTTCGAGCACATTTCCAGACTCCGTACTGCTACTGAGAATTTCCTAATGGAAAAACCCAGTACCAATATTTATGGACCTATTCAAGTATCTCTGCACCACCCTAAGGTTGACTGGTGGATAATGCCTTAGGCATTAAGTCCGTCTTTATACATTGTCACGTATATTAGTCATAAATAAATAAGTACCAATGACATCATAAGATTAATGTTTTAGTCTAAATATAGTCAGATTACAAATGCGGTTGGCTTTAATAAGGTTTGAAGTAAACTTGTATGGTATTGCGGTTTTGGTTAATAATGCTTTGTATATCCAATTACCATCAATCGATCACGCGTCACTAAACAATGAGGCGGCATTATAGCACTCAGGTTGAGTAATTAGCTTTAACATATAATAAGTCTTAGTTTAGAATCATCATCAGCCCATATACAGACATAGACAGGCAGGTGGCGCAGATGGCTAGACACCAGCTTGCGAAACGAAAGGCCGCGGGTTCGATCCCCGCACCGAGACAAATGTTTGCGTGATCCACAAATATTTGTTTCGGGTCTGGGTGTGTGTGAGACCGAAAAGTCTCTCGTAGTTTCTGATATCCACGACACAGGACGTGTATCCTAGTGTGGGATCAGAACTATGTATGTGACTATTGAGTGTATTTATTTATATATATACGTCCCACTGCTAGGCACGGGCCTCCTCAACAGCTGAGAGGGTTTAGACCTTTGACACCACGCTGGCCTAGTGCCTCAAAATAATGTAAGTTGTCAGGCGGTAAAAAACACGTTGAGCATTCGTAGTTACTTAAAAATACACTTAATTGAGACTCAAGTTCTAAAACATAAGTCTTGCATCGTGGGTTACAACTGCCAGAGAAGCAACTAGAGACTTTTCAGTGTCTTGAAAACTCAGATTCGAAACGGTTTCGAAGCTAATGATCATCATCATCATCAGCAGCCTTTCTTACGTCCACTGCTGGACATAGGCCTCTCGTATGGCACGCCACTGGGCTCGATCTTCGGCCCTACTCATCCAACCGCAGCCAGCCACCTTGCGAATACAGTCACCCTACCTAGCCAGCGAAGCTAATATATACTCAAAACTAAAACTAACAGGGTTACTTAGACTAAGAATAACTAAGAAACTATATAACTAAGAATTTGTCCAAAGTTTGAAGCCTATCTCCATATTATTTGATTACGCAAATGTTTACAAAGATCTTTGAATTCGTACTTGTTCGTTTACAATTTGAAGACACTGCGATTGGTGTTTTGTTGGATAAATATATTTGATAAAATAACACCATTTATTTTATGTATTATTATTTTTTAACATTGTACCAAAAGATCCATCCAATGTTTCTTTTTAAAATATAATATTATTTATCCAGCATAAATACACAAAAATAACCAATGTAAAATAATTCTTGCATATTTTGCGCTTCGAATAATGAATTATCCTGCAAAGTAAAGTATTAATTCGAGTCATTTTTCTGCAATATCAGATGAAATTGTGAGCAACATCATGCCGTGAGACGGCGTTCATTAATTTTATGAGCCTAATAAACATGTTGAGCTACACTACAGGCCATAAATTGGGTGCCTAGCTGCGAATTAGCCCGCTCTAATTATTAAACGTAGTGTGGCGATGTTAATCGGTTTTTTATCGTCGCTTTAACTACACGTGTGTTATTTTTTGTCGCAGAGAGAACATTAATTCAACTGTCTTTTTTTAGCAGTTTAAAAAAAACTTCTTTTTGGAGCATTTAAGAAGATAACTTGTCCAGGATGGCACTACTGTCGTACTGTTGTTCTATAGTAACTCTATTGCGTATTTGAAAATTGTTCTATAGTAACTCTGCGTATTAAAATTGCATTATACATACATACATATTAGCTGTAGTGATGGCCTCAAGGTTTAGGCGCGTGGTCGAGAATCTTGGCAGTAGCAGATTCAAACCCCACCTCTGAATTTTCCAAGCTATGTGTGTATTCACAATTAATCTTCATTTTCTTTACGTTGAAGGAAAACATCGAGAGGAAACCTGCTCACCTAAAAGTTCTTCTCTTCTACTAGGCCACCGTGGTGGAATAAGGCCTTAACCCTCTCAGTTGTAGAGGAGGCCCGTGCCCAGCAGTGGGACGTATAAGGGCGTATGATGTTCCCAGATGCATGTTTTATGTGTAAGAAGAGCAAATAAACATAAAGTTGATTCAAAGAACATTTTTTGAATATGAGCCGCGCCATCACATCTTTGAATAGCCGGTTTTTATCACCAGAAAAGTATCCCTTTATAACTAAATAAGATATGACTGCTACTCAACTCGTTTACACGTTCTCAAGATATTCTACCTACGTTCAGGAAACTTTAATATATTTTTTTCATATACACGAGTAGTAGTAATAATGTGACGTTTGTTAGAGAACCAATTTACAAGTAAATATAGTTGGTATTTTCTATTACATATCGTGTTGGGAAATAGGAATGTCTTTTCATATCTCCTTCGCGTGTATCACAGATTTATTAAATAGTGTCTCATATATATTTTGTCACTTATCATTACCTATATTCTGATGTCATACACTATATTTTTGAAGCGTTACTCATGTCTTTTTGACAGAAAATAAAATCTAGTATAGAAAAATATACTTAAACATGGTGTAATGATTAAGCGCAGACTAAGCTTGTGAGTTTTGATCCTTGTAATATTGTGATTGAGTTGTTGTAACAAAATACTTCGATTATTGAAATTACACATAATAAATAATAATTTAATAATATGAGAATAAAAAGTTGTAAATTTTGTATTCAACACAAAATTTAATACATTCCTGTGTATTCACATATTCACAAATATGTACATAACAGGCTGCTATTGAAAATTCTTTAAAAAAAAATCGGAAATATTCAGTCTTGTTATTACTATGACGTCACATAACACGAAGTTGACATTACGGTAATGTGTAAAGACAACACGTGTGCACTCCCGGTCGATAAACAAAAGAACTATTTGTACTTCATGAATATGTTATGAGCAACACTCCATTATGACGACTGTGCCACAAGTGTCAATGCATTACATTAAATGATGTACAGGATTTATTTATTTATTCACACTTTATACAAGTTTGTATCGGTGGACTTAATGCCTGTCGAACCTAGGGTGATGCAGAGATGGAATGAGGCAGGTGATTTATCAAATGGAACGCTCCTATTCTATCCAAAATAGCATTAATATATTTAATAATTTAATATGATTTAGTATCGAAAATTCCCGGTAGCATCATGGAGTCTAAAAGTGTGACTAATAAAAAAGTCTTGCTCCATAATATTATGTTATACGTAGCACTATCGTATATCTCGTAGCACTATACGTATCTATATCTGTAGATCTGTCTCAACCTACTATTTGAAGATTAGAGGGATGTCGTGGGTTAAAGGTGCATTCTGTAGGTGTTTGTACAAATACTCATGTTTGGAGGTATTATTTTTTTTATTATAAAACCACGTTTCAACTATTTTATTTTTACCACAAATAAGAGCGCTTCTACTGCAATTTTTTAAACGAAAACACCAAATGCCACTTTTTATGATCTGAAACGAACCCGAGACCGCTTGGTCGAACTGCGCAAACTCCTTTATTTTATTAATAAATACACCCAACCGTCATATACACAGTTCTAACCCTACACTAAGATACATGTCTGTGTCGTGAGTATCAGAAGCTAGAGACTTTTCGGTCTCACAGACACCTAGAATCGAAACAAATATTTGTGGATCACACAAACATTTGTCTCGGTACGGGAATTGCACCGCGCCTCTCGCTCCGCTAGGTGGCTAACCAATTAAGCCACGGATTTCCAGATCAATCAGCACTAGCTCCTTTTTTTATTAATGCCATTTAATATTACAAAGACAAATTGATTCTTATTCTATGTGCTATCAGATTACCTCAAGAAAAGATATATTTTGTGTTCCATAAACACGCACGAGAGCCGTCAATAAAGGTGGCTATGCTCAGTCGTATCGCCTGCTTTATTCCGTAGCGGATAATATCGAGAGCGGCCACGTTCCCCGTACATTGGGTGCCGCAAATTCGAAATATTTATATTTGGTACTCGCCGGATTCTGCGATGACTGTCTTTGGGGTTCCCTGGGGCGGGGTCTTGGGATAGTAATTTTTTTTTGTAAATACATACATACCCTCGTGCTTGTATTCCCCAAAGGAGTAGGCAGAGGTGCAATTCTGTACCGACATTTCGCAAGGTATATATCAGTCCCACGTAATAGGGGGCGAGCCTATACCGTTTTTCGGGCACATTTCCACACACCGTGCTGCTAGTCTCCAAGCCTTTAGCTGGCACGATACATACTTGCGCCGCGAGACCACGAGGTAATATTTTAAGTACATATAGGCTTTTTGTAAATATTGTGTAATAGATGAGAAAGGAGCTGTCTAAATTAGTACTGAAGTATTGACTAAGTTGAACTCATCTGTGATTTAATAATTAATAAAACATAATACGTAATATCAAGACTGTCATCATGTACCCAAAAGCTCTACATACTGAAGTAAACCCGTGCGCCAATTTTAACAATTTTAATTTTAGAAACGCAGTCGAGAATCTCGGCGGTCGCGGGTTCAAACCCCAGGCACACATCTCTTACTTTTCGAAGTTATGTGTGTATTTACAATGAATTATCAAGTACTTTAACGGTGAAAGAAAACATCGTGAGGAAACCTGCACACCTAAAAGTTCTTAGTAATTTCTTAGTTGTGTAGACCGCCAACCCGCACTAGGCTCAGCGTGGTGGACTGAGGCCTAAACCCTCTCAGTTGTAGAGGAGGCCCGTGCCCAGCAGTGGGACGTATATGGGCTGATGATGAAGCTGATAAATATTTTTATTGATTAATTGATCTTTTATAGTGCAATATAAGTACCTGTATGTAAATTTTAGGTTTTTTATTATGAATGTTACAATTTGGAAATTATCAAGATCTCCCAGCTGGTTCCATAACCAATCTATCTATTAGCTACATAGTCTAATAAAACATTGACTCTCAATAACTGCAGAAATCCTTCTGACATGCAGAACCGCAGTTCTACCGTCGACTCTTATTCAGCGGTGCTTTTTTCCTTCCAATATAATATTTAGGGCACGTACAACGTTTCTGAGTAGGCCAGACGAAAATTCATAACGCAGCGATATTGCTCGCTATATTGAAAAATAGTTATTTAGATTAGCGTTGCGGGTTTCGGCTGTGCGTGCGGCCTCATGGAATTCTTTCAGTTTGGATCAAAATTTAATTTTTTTAGGTTTATAATTTACTACCTTATGTAACATGTATTTTATTATTGGCTGCCTCGTCGTCACGCGGTATCGGTTTCCTGGGTGAGGCAAAGGGTTTCTGTAAATGTCCCCAAAAAACGGCAATAGGCTCGCACCCTTGTACTTAGAACGAAACACGTGTATTTTTATTACTTTTTGTACTCGCAAAGCAAAGTAAAAAGTACAGTGCGGTCAGAATAGAATTTCAGAATCAGGAGGAGAAAGCTCATCTGCTGGAACAATTATGTTAGCCTGTTGCAAATTGGAAATACAAATAGTATAAACTAGTATTAATGCTAGGTCTTTTTTTTATTGTTTATCATGCCTGTATATTCTAAACTTCATATAAGCTGATTCTTCAGTTCTTCAGAGTTGCATTGGTGGGTGGGTGGTGGGATAAGGACAAAACAGGCTGATTCTGAAACACGACATACTTGTATAGGTCTTTACATATTATACACGACGACACGTGATATGTAATGACCTATACACGTATGTCGTGTTTCAGAATCAGCCTGTTATAGGTAACAAGTTGTGTTCGGCAGTTGCTGTTAGAGAAATCCATAGCTCTGGCTTCAGGGTATTCCGGGGCCGTCTCGCTGAATGCGCTGATGGTGGCCGTCGCGGGGTATTTAGTCGGTATTACGGCGCAATTATTTTTGGTAGGGACCCGGCCCAGCGGCCGCCCGCAACACGGGCGGTAACATCTATGCTGGGTCGGAAGGCGCCGGTGAGTCCGACACACCCTCGCCCCTCCGGGGGTGGGATGGTCCGTAAATGGATATTCCCCGCGAAAAAAAAAAAAAGTTGCTGTTAGAGAAACATTGATAACAAAGTATACGACTAAATGTTTATGAATAACTAACAAAACAATTTGATAGAATTTTATAGAGATAAAACGAAAACAAAGGAAAAAGGTAGCAGTGTGGGAATCAGAACATCTGCTATCACTTAGACCAAATCGCAAGATATTATTTATTTATTTATTTATGCTTTATAAACATTGTATAAAGGTGGACTTAATGCCTAAGGCATTATCTACCAGTCAACCTTGGGGTGATGCAGAGAAAACATATTAATGAATAGGTGCATAAAATATAAATTGTCATGATTAAAAATATATATGTATGTATGATATTAATAAATATTTATCAATTTATACATAAGTGATATTTTTAAGCTATTAAGGAAACAAAAATATTAGTAGGTCTTTGGTTTGTAAATCTACTTCCAATTTATGGGTCAGAAAGGCAGTTCGTCTGTTCGGTTCGCGAAACATATAATTTCCTAAATTCAAAACATACAGGAATAATAGTCGAAGTATTTTTACTTAAATAGTTCATAATCATCATCATTATCAACAGTCTTTTTAACCATAGTTACAATTAGCATATTTGTAGAATAAAATACTCATTCTTCACAATAAAATTCTTTACCTTTTTTTCTTTATATCTTACCGCAAAATTCCCTACAGACTGTAATATAATAAAAAATCGTAAAGCGCAAACTGAAAATCCTTGTTTCACTTTTAAGTCAATAAAATCTCAAATCCGCCAACCCTAATTGACTGTGGCTTCGAGAAAAATTAGATATTTCAGTCCTGAATTACAGTCTAGGCTTTGATGAAATTTCATCCACGGCGAGCGCTTCGATCCGATTTCGTTTCTTATTATCATCAAGTTTTCGACTGAGTATTGGATATTTATTAAGAAGCGAAAGAAAAAAAAAAGGCAGTGATGGCCTCGAGGTTTAGGCGCGCGGTTGAGTGGTCGCAGGTTCAAACCCCAGGCACACACCTCTGACTTTTTGAAGTTATGTGTGTATTCACAATGAATCATCACTTGCTTTAACGGTGAAGGAAAACATCGTGATAAAACCTGCACACCTAAAAGTTCTTAGGAATTTCTTAGGTGTGTAGTCCGCCAACCCGCACTAGACCAGCGTGGTGGACTAAGGCCTAAACCCTCTCAGTTGTAGAGGAGGCCCGTGCCCAGCAGTGGGACGTATATGGGCTGATGATGAAAGAAAATTATCACCAGCCCACGTCCAGCATACGTCCCACTGCTGGGCACTGGCCTCCTCTATATCTGAGAGGGGTTAGGCCTCATTTCATAACGATGGCCTAGTGCATGTTTGAAACCCGCGATCGCCGAGAATTCGACCGGACGTCTAAACTACGAGGCCATCACGGCCTAACTTAGCGACAGAAATTATCACACCCTTAAATTTTAACTTTTTTCTTATATTTTAATTTTTTACCAAGTACATACATTAAAAGTAAAACAGTTACCATTAATTAATTAAAAACTTACAGAACTCAATAACATATTGGAATTAACTATTTTAAGCAAATTGATACAAAAAGAAAAAAATCTAATCAGAAAGAAATAATAGTTTTCAATTAAACACAGTACACGAAATAGCTGTATGAGTCGGAAGCGAGAATCGTAAAAAGGACGATCCAATTACAGCTGTGCGTTTTTTGTTTCTTTTAAAACTTCCTTCTTCATACTTTCCGTTTCGATTATTTTTATCATGAAAAATAAAACAACCTAAATGCTGAGGGACATTACGGTATGGGGAGTTTTTATAGTGATACTATTTACATCTTATTTATTGGATTATTGGGCAGTCATATATTTCCATTAAGAATTACTCATCGGCAGTCATACGAAGTCTACAATTTTTCTTTTTAAACAGGCTCGCCCCTAATAAGAGTCATTTAATATCTGGCAAAATGTGGGCGAAATAATATACATCTGTCTCAGTGGCGGTACTTCCATAGAAGCCCAAAAGTGTTACACGTTTATTGTATAATGTCTAGTTTATAATTGTTTATTGTAGGCTCAGGATATTCCAATTTATATGTCAAATTGCTTTTGTTAAATAAAGATTTAAAGCTTAAAGATTATTATTTCGAATTTTGTAAGGCAAACTGGGCTTTTGGGCTTCTATGGAAGTACCGCCACTGATCTGTCTACCCTTTGGAGATACTAGCTTTAGAATATATATTATATGTTCGTATTTGAAACTTAGTTGGCTGAAAGTGAAGATAGCGTTCTACGTATTTTATCGATCTGGCGGCGAGTTAAATTATTCCCTTGGGATAACTAGCCCGGTAGTGAGTAAAGGCAAACATTACTATTACCTTAAATGTATGGTTGACGTGATTTAAAGGGGTTAAACTCTGCTTTTAGCGATCTCAAATTGTGTTGAATAGTGTTGTTAAAATTTCCGCGTTGGTTCGGATAGCGGTAAACAAGGCGTTAAACCGGCATAATAACCTATGCAAAGGATTTGCCTTCTGTCATCCATTGAATTGGCCGGAAAAATTGCGTCGTTTTGTAAAATAAATTTTGTGTTTTAACTACAATTATAGTCTATTTGAACAGCAAGGGACTTGGTATTTTATTCACATTTGAGTTATTTTGTGTATTCGTTATAAGTCACACAGAAATCCTATAATGTCTGATGATGTTGATACAGTTTTTGATGATGATGATAATGACGATGAATTTCTTGTTCCAGATAAAACGATCAAATGTGCAAATTCAGAAATGTGACTATAAAGTTGAAGAACAGTCCGAAAATGAAGAGGCGCTCGTTAACCACGGTCCGCGAGGAGTCGCAGCCGAAGACCAGCTCCATCAGCGACGTGGCCATCTACGCGATGGTCACCACTACAGCGGTGCTCAGCTACGTGAACAGCCTGAACGGTGACTTTGTCCACGATGACATTCCAGCCATCGTGACCAATGGTGATGTGGTGGGAACCAACTCTTTGAGGCAGCTGTTCATGGATGATTTCTGGGGAACTCCGATGGCTGATGCTAACAGTCATAAGTCGTACCGGCCGCTGACTACGTTGTCTTTCCGGTAAGTTTTATTTATAGTACTGATTGCTGTGTTTAATTATCATATTATGTGATTCATGGTGTAACTTAACATGCTCTTACTTATGTATGTGGGACAATTAGCTATTTGTATACAATTATTCTTAATCGTTATCCTTTTAATTGATTTCCTTGCGGTTGAAGATAGGCTAGGATCTTAAAGAAATTAAAATGACTTTCGCTACATAGACAATTTACAATACAACTTACATATATTGTAGATGGTTAACTGCATTGGCGGTACTTCCATAGAAGCCCGAAAGCCCAACTTGCCTTACGAAATTCCGAATAATCTTAAAGTTTTAAATGTTTGTTTAATAGCTATTTTGACATATAAATGAGAATGTACTGACCTAACAATTATAAACTAGACATTTCACTATGAACGTGTGACTTTTTGGGCCTCTATGGAAGTACCGCCACTGGTTATTGTACCTACTCATACATAAACTATTCCATTCCCTATAACACTCCATACAGCTCTTCCCTAATCTTTCCAACTTATCCATAAACATTCGTATACATCACTTCATAAGTTATGCTACGGAATATGTGCACATTAGGCAAGTATTCGGCGAGGCAAGTTTATTATTCCGTGATCAATATTTGAATGCATAGAATGTCTGTAGTTCCGGAACAATGAGTTTATTAATAGTCTTTGAACTCGGGGCGAGATGCGTTGCCAAATGTTAGCAACATCGGTGCATATCCGGCAATACGTGCTATTCAGTGTTGCCAAATTCAACGGTTCCTAATACAGATGATTCCGTTTGTTCTTGCATATTATCCGGTTTCGACGTGGACGATATAATTGTATCGATTTTTGTGGGACATGTGTCTGTCTCGCTAGAGGAAACATTATTTATATTTAAGCTGCTGTGTGTTTGTTCACATTTTTATTGTCGTTGCTTTTTTCTCATAATGCTATGCTAGTAACAGGCTGAGTGCACTATGACTATGTTTGACTGGGGTAGATATTGTTTATTACCTATTTGTCGTGAATAAACAACTTTTTCTTAGACGTCGATAAAGAATGATATTACTAGAGGCTCATTAATTCTTTTGGTCTCTTCTTTCTTTTTGTTTTGTAGCTTAGATCTAAACTACCATCTATAAAGTATGAGGATAGGGTATGTAGGGTGTTTATACGTGGAAAAATCATTCGACCTGGTCGCTTTAGGTACATAGCCTTTACATAGATTTGTATGATAAATATTCTATGTAAGAATGCCTAAAGTTTAGCGAAATATTACTGTAATTTCACATAATATTATCAAGGTGAGTTATTGAAATAAATAGTGTATGTAGTTCATACCGTTTTTTTTATTATAAATAAAAAATACATATATCACTATATTTTAATGCTAAAAACATTTGTGAGCATAGTTTTTAATATCTTACTCTTTATAAAATAATGCGTACTTATGTATATTGCGAAGATTAAATGAAACAAGTCTCTATTGTCTAGAGGAGGTTGTAAAAGCAACATAGTTTATACAAATGCTAGCTACAATAATATTTTACTGTGCATTCTAGTAACTATACTACTGTTATAAAGTACTGTTACTATTATTAAGTATTAAGTTACTATTATAAAGTAAAGTTACGGGTTTGTCTCGATGTATGAGTAGGCTGCGTACGATAGAAACGTCCCGGGTTCGATTCCCCAGTCGGGCAAAGTGTTATCGGGTTTTTCTTTAAGATAATTCTCAGTAGCTGCATTTTTATATGTAAATATGCCCAAAAACAGCATTAAACTCTATTACGTGGAGTATTTTTTTTTTTTTTTCCTGGCACGGCAAAGTGACCCCATTGCACCTGATGGTAAGCGTAATGGGGTCCAGAAAAAGTGCCGACCAGCGAGAGATGAACACAAGTGGCCAAACGTGGTTGCAGAAAAGCACTATAGCAAGGCAAACGTGAGTGTATGAGATTGTAGACTTAATAAAGCATATCTTACTTATCTATACGTTACTTGAATAAGCTAAAACAGAGATCAAGTCACCAATACATAGATGAAATGTTAAATACACACAATAATCACATCAATTTAAATCGGAAAACGTATGCTATTTATCATCATCATCATCAGCCCATATACGTCCCACTGCTGGGCACGGGCCTCCTCTACAACTGAGAGGGTTTAGGCCTTAGTCCACCACGCTGGCCTGGTTAGGGTTGGCGGACTACACACCTGAGAAATTCCTAAAAACTTTTAGGTGTGCAGGTTTGATCACGATGTTTTTGTTTACCGTTAAAGTACGCGATAATTCTTTGTGAATACACACATAACTTCGGAAAGTTAGAGGTGTGTGCCTGGGGTTTGAAACTGCGACCGTTGAGATTCTTGACCGCGTGCCTAAACCTCGAGGCCATCACGATGGGAATGATATTACAGATATATAATAATGCAATAGTACCATTTGCCTCTTCCCGAAGCTGCTGACCTGGTAACCCGAGTTTACACATAACTAACCCATTCCCTGACATTCGATCCCATAGCTCACCTTCCTATAAAAGTTTTAATTAATCTTGTTCTTTTTCACGGTACACTCCATAACGCCGGACAAATGAGGCAGGCAGAGAATTAAGCATTACTTATTTATAACCATTCTTAAAACTGCTGGTGTATGGTAATGTGGTACGCCTTCCATCTCTGCACCACCTAAGGTTCGACTGTTAAAGAATGCCTCAGGCATTAAGTCCACCTTTACATGTAATGTATGAAGGGTAAATAAATAAATAAATAAATCGTTTCTATCCGAATAACGACCATTCTGCAAAAAAATTAATACTCAACACAGTAACTCATGCAATTGTATTGCGTTCTTGGACCAGGCTAATGGAAATGAACGAAAATATAATTTTTTAACATATTTTACCAATAAAACCGCTATTTAGACCGCATACCTGCACCAAAGCAAAAAATTAATAATGAAGCAGTAATTTTCTTCGACGTAATCATTCATACGATCGCTTGTCCTGCGTTACATAAAAGGTCAATGCGTTTAAAAGCATATATAAAACTACATACTACGTTTGCAGTAACACCTGCACCAATAAATTATGATAACACGTGACATTTTGCGGCGCCGACCAAAGGCACCGCGCTATCTCTCGCCGCCGAATTCGCACTTTCATTTAAATGTTATGTTTATCATCGTTCTTTATTTAATAGCGGCTTTTATTTTTGAATTTATTCGCTTTTGCTTCAATCGGACTTTCGTCTATTAATAATTAGCGCCATATCTAAGCGATGTATTAATCTAAAAATGTAATTTTTTTTTTATTTTATTTTTTTATTCTGGCACGGCAAAGTGACCCCATTGCACCTGATGGTAAGCGCAATGGAGTCCAGAAAAAGTGCCGACCAGCGAGAGATGATGGTCTCCCGTTGGTCGACACAATCATGCCGGCCGAATACCTCTTCACCTTATTGTGAAGAAGTTTGGGGGACTATCAATCATGGCGATCAAAGGACCGATTAATTTAGGTGACTTTACCTCTATTTAAGCCATAGATGTATGTAAATGTCAGAGCAAAATATAAACACACATCTGACCTCTGAATTTTCGAAGTTATGGGTGTATTCACAAAGAATTATCACGTACTTTAATGGTGAAGGAAAACATCGTGATGAAACCTGCACACCTAAAAGTTCTTAGGAATTTCTTAGGTGTGTATTCCGCCAACCCGCACTAGGCCAGCGCGACTAAGGCCTTAACCCTCTCAGTTGTAGAGGAGGACCGTGCCCAGCAGTGGGACGTATATGGGCTGATGATGATGATGTAAATGTCAGAGCAAAATATGTTTCTTCACGACGCTTTTAAAGTGCGCCATTTCAATAATAATGTGTACAGTGTTTGATTACAAAAAGCGGAATATCTCTCTCTAATTGATAAAATTGTTCCGGCCTATTTTTAGCCACGACGCGACGTTCAAACACGTCATGGTGTTCCAAACTGCAACTGAATTTATGTTAGATCTTATCCTATGTAAACTGTGCATTAAATATCGTAATTTTCTGTGCTAAATGATGTTGATCTAATATTTGTAATTTTAATTAAAATATTTGCCGGCACAGAACGTTTTTTATTTATTTATTTAAAACTTTATTGTACACACAACACTAAAACTAAGGAGTACAGAGGACTAGAAAAGTACAATGGGCGGCCTTATCGTACAAGGCGATCTCTTACAGGCAACCTGGTTTATAATTTTTCTTTTGTAAAATGGTTTGTTAAACCTGAACCTGCGGGTTCGATCACCGTGTCGGGATGTTTGTGGGGTTAACAAATATTAGTTTTGAATTTTTCACTGAAAAGTCTCTCGTAGTCTCTATATCTTTCTGATGACGCAAGACTTGTATCAGAACTACGAAATTGGTGGGTGTGGTTATTTATTGTCTATAATAAAACATTCGATTAATTGAGTCTATTCAAACGCAGTTCCTCTCTCTAACTGGTGGAAAGCACACAATATCGGTAACATTATAGTTTAATGCGAGGATTTAGTGTGTATTGTGTTGCTAACAATGGGCAAACGTCAAGCGCGACCACAATCGATTCTGCCAATACTACATAATGCCACTTAATCTCAAATTCCGCGTATTGTTTGAATTGGCTAGTTTTTGGTATTACGAGTATAACGTATAGGATCATACGATATATCAGAGTAAGCCATATTTTTTTTATACTGCAAATAGATTTTTTTGAAATTAAGGAGTTTCTTCTTATAATTATGATGTTTTTTATTTCTTTTTGGGTGGTAAAAGTCTTAGAACGTAGAATTAAAAATCTACGTGGTTGCTCCAGACTTATTCAACAACCAATGTTGTACCCAGAGCACCAAGCTTAGTAGGGCATAATTGTACAGTGACACCTGTATTCCCAAAAGGGCAGACAAACATGGCTCACTTCGTTTGAAGTGCCATGTACTTAAAGTCGATCTAAGTCGACTAAATGAGAAACTTTGACAGCCCCGTGGCGCAGTTGACTAGACACGCTTGCGAAACGAGAGGCCGCGGGTTCGATCCCCGCACCGAGACAAATGTTTGTGTGATCCATAAATATTTGTTTCTGGTCTGGGTGTATGTGAGACCGAAAAGTCTCTCGTAGTTTCTGATACCCACGACACAAGACTTGTATCTTAGTGTGGGATCAGAACTATGTAGGTATGTGACTGTTGGGTGTATTTACTTTTGAAAAATTAGAATTTCTTAATAAACATTTTTCATCCCGGAAACGCATTTGAGATCTTTTAATCTCATGCCGCTCATTTACACTTTTTGTCGATTCATAAAAAATATAAGCAGCACGCACAATAATTTACACAAATGACATTTTTAAAAATTCAAGTGGACACGTCGATGTGTCTGTAAATATTTTACGAATAGAAATAATGTCGCCGTGTTTAATGTATGTCTGTACGTCCTCGTTACTGTCAAGGGGATGATGGGGTGGGATATAATGGCAGGGCGGTGTGTGTATCTATTTATATAAGTATTTTTATATTTCACATTAAGGTATCGTAAGTACGTGTTAGTTTAGTGGTCTGCTGAATACTGAAATCTGTGAGGCGCGCTATTTTTATCATATCTGTTCCACTGCAGGGCACGGGCTTCAATAGTAGAGTATTGAAAGGCTTGATATACCATATTTTGGTCGCAAGTTTCCTTTAAGTGTTTGGCTTCAAGCTCTTTGAAATTCATTTAGAACCTTTAAAAAGTCGGTTTGAAACCACAGCCACCGAAATGGTGCCTTAGTATACCAAGCACCTAATATTCGAAGCAATCACGCGCAGTACTCGAAGGTTTAAATTCAAGACTTACATTCACTATCAAAATATATATTTACAGCCGTTTTAATATTTTTTTATATATTTTTTTTCAACTTTGAAGAAAAAAATTACCCAATTTTGAACACGAAGTCTGGAAACAAAAAAAAAGACAGTATAAGGCTATAAAAGAGCCAAATTGGTGTAAAAATTCACCCACACCTCGGAACATACTGACGTCACTATGTAAATACGTTAAATGTATTTCTCTTTCATCAAAACTAAACACACACGAGCAACAAATATGACGTTAATCTCAGTTGACAAATAAACATCACACCCGCCCCCCGTCCTCCGCAGCCCCCACTTCACCCTTGAAACAAGCGCGTGCCATGTAAACTGAAGTCTATGAAAATAAACACGAAATCCGAAATCGGATTACACGGGGATTTCAACGGGAACCGATAGTGAGGGTGCGGACGCGACGGGATCTTATTTTTACAGAAACTTGAGATCCTTTACAAGATTTGTTGGGCTTTGTTTATGGGGAGTTTGGGAAATTATTTGCGGGCTTGTGATCTTGTGTGATGTTAGGTGCTAATACTGGATAAGCTTTTGTTTGTACGGTAAAGTGACTGAAGTGGCACCTGAGGCTAGCTTAATAACATTAGATAGTTATGTACCTATAATAAATATAATAAATGTCTTTAAAAGAAATACAGACAATGTCTTACAAACTAAAGTGAACATTAAGTGGTCCTATTTCTTTTAAAATATTTCAATTAACAGCTGTATTCACAACTTGTAGATGTACCATTGTACATAGTGATATGTAAAATCATTAATTGTCCTCTACTCACATACGGATATCCGTTTTCGTGATTACAATTTAAAAAATAAAAGTTAATTTATGCTTGTAAATTAAAAATTAATAGCATGGACCATGGCAAGTTCATGAAAGTAGAATTAGAACCAATATCATCATCATTAGCCTACACGCGTCCACTGCTGTACGAAGGCCTCCTCAAAAGACTTCCAGAGCGCTCTATCAGAAGCAGCCGATTTGAAAAATTATGACCAATATGCTCGAGTTAAATTCGTGAGTCGTCCCATGAGTCGCACGGAGCAATCACCGCCGTGCCAATGGTTACATATTGTATTAATCCAATTGGCATATTAGTTTCGCAGCTACGGGAACAATTTGGGACCAATTGGCCGTGGCCCACGCTTGGCTTGTGCGTAATTACTACATCAGGCGCGGAAAGGCAATGTCCTACTGCGGAACAGGATACATAGCTTGGATCTTGAATTGATGGCTTCATAAATTACTTGCTTTTGGCACGAAGTTTTGTATTGGGTGCAGGGAGAAATGAAAATTTTGTGTGATAGAATTTAATGAGTGTCAAGTCTTGAGTTATTTAGTAGTTGTTAAAGTAACATAAAGTTCTTTCTTTCTTTTTTCCATCTCATTTATAGGCAAGGGTCTCTTTCATCTGCCTGGTGTTTTATGTAACTAATAGAAGTTCTTATGTTTTCTGTATACGTCACTCGTAATGAAGAATGAAAATATAAGTGGTGTATGGAAAAGAAGAGGGCAAAGATTCGGAAGTGCGATTTCCAACTCTTCATACAGACTTAATCGAATCTGTGACAGACTCTAGCATAAATAACGGCACTCACGCCACCAAACATATGCCGTCGTATCACAAAAGTAACGATAGCGCAAAAATGGACCGATACACGACCACGACCATTCCACCAATATTTTGCAACTAAGAAAAAATTTTATAGACTTCACATCTTTGTAAAATAAATCTTTGACTCCCTCGTGGTCTCGCGGTACAAGTATGTGCCGTGCAATCTAGAGGTCCTGGGTTCGATTCCCGGGTCGGGCAAAGTGTTATTGGGTTTTTCCATTAGGAAATTCTCGGTAACAGCACGGAGTCTGGAAATGTGCCCGAAAAACGGCAATAGGCTCGCCACCTATTACGTGGGACTGATACATACTTGGCGAAATGCGGGTGTAGAAATGCACCTCTGCCTACCCCTTCGGGGAATACATGCGTGAGTTTATGTATGTATGTATCTTTGTAAAATGTCTTTAAAAATATTTGATGTTGAGAAAGGTAGCCTGGACCGGCATAATAGGCTAAAACATCTATGATATCGCAAAAAAAATCGTATGTAACTCAGCAATGTAATGCAAAATTATTTTAAAGTACGACGCGTCCCTTACCAAGGTACAGGCAATAACGCAGCGTCGATAACGCATCCCGGCGGGCGTTAACTACAGCGCGTGCGGTCGGCGGCAATTACTCACTGGGCTTGGCGCCGCGCTCCCACATTACCAGAAAGATAGCGCACTACCTACTAATTGGACGCGATTAGGACACCTCCATTGGCTTTTCGCTCAGCCCTTGTGGTGTTGGTTGAACGAGAGGTTGCGATTTCGGAAACTGAAACATAAGTAGACGAAAAATCCACAATTTTTTTTTGGTATGAGTGTTTGTGTAACCGTCAAGTCTTTCATTGTGATTGGCATTAAAAATACATGAAACTATTAGTTTGGGATCAGTATTATATACGTGACAGTGTTTCTTTTAAATTTATTTCTTAAATAAAATTAATCATATGCCATCAGAGTATTTTCCTTACGATGTTTCCCTTCACCTTCAAAATACATGATAATTTATCAATCGGGAGATAAAATGTGCTGCATACTAGATGGAAATGATAAAAGAGCATACCTCCTACCAAGCTAGTTACGAATTACCGAATGAAAGCTATTGCATACATTTTAACGTACATTACTGGCATACGACACGAATAACAAAACTTGGCCTTATTAAATAAAACAATGACATTAATGCAAATGATTTTACCGCGGCGCGGTTGTTAGATTTGCGAGGCGTGCTATCTGTAGTGTTTGGATTGTATCCAGCTCGTTTAGAATTATATATTTTGTTTTGGAAGTTGAGTTGTTTTTATTAGATACATAAATATATCAGATTTCGATTTAGTGGGTTCGTATGTATGATCCCTGATTATTACTACATTTTAATCTATGCACTGGTATTTTTTCAAAACAGGTTTATTTTCAATGGAAAATTATAATTATTAGTAATTAATAAATAGACGTAACAGTCACATACATTTTTCTGACACTGACACTGCGTAAAGTAACAATTCTTGTGTCGTGGGTATCAGAAATCATGAGACACTTTGTGGTCTCACAAATGTCCACAATGTGGTCGCAGCAAATACTTGTGCAGTTAACAAACATATTTCTTAGTTATCAGCCCAAATACGTCCCACAGCTGGGCACGGGCCTCCTCTACAACTAAGAGGGTTTAGGCCTTTGTCCACCACGCTGGCCTAGTGAGAGTTGGCGGACTACACACCTAAGAAATTCCTAAGAACTTTTAGGTGTGCAGGTTTTATCACGATGTTTACTTCAACTTTGAAGCAAGTGATAATTCATTGTGAATACACACATAACTTCGAAAAGTCAGAGGTGTGTGCCTGGGGTTTGAACCTGCGACCGCCGAAATTCTCGACGGCGCGCCTAAACCTCGAGGCCATCACTGCTTTTTTTTTTTTTTTTCTTAGTGCAGAGATCAAATCCGCGACCTCTTGCTTACCTAGGTGGTTTTCAGCCTTCTGAATTAAGGAGGCACATAATGTTATTTTTTATATATTTATAAGAATCGATCTTGCTGTAGCTTATGAAAATTGAATGGGAATATACAGGTGTACAAAAGACCGTGATCGAAATCTAAAAAATATAATGGCTGATTAGGAAAATTTCAATTTAAAAAAAAAAAATTGCGTCAATGTGTTTGTAATCACCGTAACTATTACCTGTGTAATTTTCCTCGTACGGTCTGTTTATACCCAGTATAGATTAAAATTAAGAAAAACAATCATGACGTCACGCAATGAGCTATTAACGCAGAATTGATAAAGTAAAATTAACACATTTTAAAGTCATTAACTGCGATCTTATGTGGGTTCACACACGTTAAAATATGAGTAAGCCTCTTACATACCACAAGCACGAGATAAATTATTAATAAGAGCATTAGATATAAAACAAACCAAGCCGGTGGCAATGGGCGGGAAACCGCATCAAATTAAATGCGGCACACACTGCGCGTACACCACGTCACGCCGCGGGAACAATAAATCACGAATGCTATTATTGGCCGACTCAAGTGATAATGTATGGGATGTCTTTTTAAAATAATGTGTGGGCGTGTAATACGGGGCACGGATAAATTGTTCATATAGGAAGAAATATAAAAATAAATGTGGTTGGATTTCAAATCACAAAAGTTAATTTTTAATTTCAATCCTGTATCTATAAGTGTGTTTTTACATCCATGTTTCCCCAGCTATATTTTTGTTACCATTTGCCTTTAACCGCAAATTAATAAATCTACAATTAACAGGACTAAGGCCTAAACCCTCTCAGATGTAGAGGAGGCCCGTGCCCAGCAGTGGGACGTACATATATGGGCTGATGATGACAATTAACTGATTTAAAAAAATGAGGAAAATTTAAATAACCCGACAGTCTAGGCTTTCTGAAATAATATTACAGTAGCAAGGACTAATTTTTTACAGCGTGTAAATATTACATAATTAAATGACAGTGGCTTAGACAATCTTTAACCACACATAACATAAAATACTATCTCATGACATCGTATTACTAAAGTGAAAAATTACATATTATGACGCAAGACAAATTCTGACTTTGATTGGGAATAATGTCACGTGACTCAGAGTGTTGTGCGGTTTGTGTGCCGGCAAAATTAAACAGGCGAGCGATGTCTGCGCTGGTATAAATTGTCGATATTCGTCTCTGTCGCTTAATACTTCGTAAAGTTGAGCTGTGATGGATGCCAGCTGAGTGCGGCCGTGATGCCATGTTATAAGATTCTGTGAATGCTTTAAATTGGGTGTTTGTTTAGTTCATACACTATGTTGTTGTATCAATCTTTATACTTTTGTTTGAGTTGAGAGTTTACGTCTAAGTCAAACGGACTTAGTGCGGGTTTTTAGACTTTTTAATATATTTCTTATCAAGCATGTAGTTGTAATATGTATTTTTGTAAGAAGTGATGGCCTCGAGTTTTAAGCGCGCTGTCGAGAATCGTGATCGAGAAGGTGCCCACCTCTGACTTTTCAAAGTTATGTGTGCATTTACAATAAATTTTCACGTACTTTAACGGCGAAGAAACGTCGTGAGGAAACCGGCACACCTAAAAGTTCTTTGTAATATCTTAGGTATGTAGTCCGCCAACTCGCACTAAGCCAGCATGGTGGATTAAGGCGTAAATCCTCACGGTTGTAGAGAAGGCCCGTGTCCAGCAGTGGGACATATGTATGTATATGGGCTGACGATGACGATGGTGATGGTTTGTAGTAGGATTAGCGATGTTTTCCAATGATGATGAGAATGATGGTAATTAACCAGTAATATCATCATTAGACTCCGCAATCCGCGACCATCATTTCTCGTTTAAAAAAAAAATAGAAGGCTTCAATAATAAAGTATGCTCCAAATCCCTGCTTAAAGCGGGGCAGATTTATATTTTTAATTATGTTGTGAATTAATTGGGCTTGTAACTTTTGAACTGTCTGGTATTTTTTTTAATGAAAAATCACTGTTTTTGCAGTATGGTCCAAACAGAAACTCAATTGCATGTTTGACATATTGGACTACTTAAGTAAATTGTAAATTGCATAAGAGACGATAGCTGAGTAAATTCAAGCATTCTACTACTAACGAAATTTACAAAATAATATACAAAAACCCCACACACTTCCTCTACATTTTCATTTATACTTTCCCAATACACATTCCGAGCTACCGACCGAACAAGCCCTAAACTCCACGAGGAACGACAGGAAATATAATATAAAACCCCAAATACGTACATCGCAATGCGTCCCACGCAGAAAAAACTCCGTGACATCAAATCAAAGCTTCAAAAACCGCAATGAAAACCGTTTTATCCGAAAGGAAACCGCATTGTGCGACTTTGCTTGTGTTAAACATATACGGAGTACGGGACTGGACTTGAATTACAGTTTGGGGGACAGGACCATGTATTCCATATTTTTTTTACGTAATAACATACTTAATGTGTAAATCTGTTATAGCGAGACACGTAAATGCAACCTGTCAACCAACCTTAATAGTTTCGTTAATAATAAAGCCCACGTACCTAATTGTTTCAACAAATTGAGAATCAAGTTGGATGCTAGATCAGGCGGTATATAGCATAAACACATATTTTTGGCCTATAAAAGTACTTACGAGTGTTTGAACTTAAAGATATTTTCTCTAGTTTCATTGTTGGTACCTCAAAGTTATTATCATCCAATACAGCTACATCATCATCAGCATCATCAGCCCATATACGACCCACTGTTGTGCACGGGCCTTCTCTACATCTAAGAGAGTTTAGGCCTTGTTCACCACGCTGGTCTAGTACGGGTTGGCATACCTCTACATAGGTTTAAAGAATTATTTCCTTACTTGTATCGAATTCCCCATAGGTTTTATATTTATTTGTATGCGCCAAGCCATTTGTACATGCCGATATAAGAAGTGGTGGCCTCGAGATATAGGCATGCGGTCGAGAATCTCGGCGGTAGCAGGCTCAAACCACAGGCACAGATCTCTGACTTTTCTAAAAGTCATTCACAATGAATTATCACGTACTTTAACGGTGACGGAAAGCATCGTGAGGAAACCTGCACTCCTACAAGTTCTCAGAAATTTCTGAGGTGTGTAGTCCGCCAACCCGCACTAGGTCAGCGTGGTGGACTAAGGCGTAAACCCTCTCAGTGGTACGTTTATGGGTGATGATGATGATGGTGATGAAGTCATTTGTACGGATTTTACCCTGAAGATTTTTAATGCAACATGTTTAAAAATAATTTTTGTGACCTTTAATATGTCCTAATCTACCTTATGGACGTCCATTGCTGCAATTGCAGAATACAAAAAGAAATAAAACAAAAAAATAAATTTTCGACCACTAGAAAGCCCTGAGTACGTGCCCGGTGTTGGAATAATACAAACGTTCTTTGGGAAAAATATTTTATTTAGTGGGTCTCCTTTGCTATCCAAGCGGGTCGGGCAGCAATAAAAATATTATATACGTAAGTGCTCTGCAGTTGCGGTTTGCGTGTCCGTTTGTATAAGTTACACGCTTATAGCGATTACCTGAAAAGAACATTACGAGACCTGAATATGGTTCAAACGCATTGGGAGCTCAGCGAAATGATAGATAGCATTATAATAGTAATAGATGGATATTTTTTTTTTCATATCATTAATTTTTCATTCATCTAAATTTCAATCATCACTTACTTTAACGATGAAGGAAAAAATTGTGAGGAAACACCTATAGGTTCTTACTAATTTCTTAGGTGTGTAGTCCGCCAACCCGCACGAGGCCAGCGTGGTGGACTCAGGCCTAAAACCCTCTCAGTTGTAGAAGAGGCCCATGCTGATGATAATACACTAATGATTAACCCAATCACATTTTATGTACCCTTGAATATTATTTGAGGCTTTTTCGATAACACCCGTTATACTTATTTATGACTAGCGTTTGATCATCGTTTCACTCGAGCCCATTTTGACACAAAGTAATAGCTGTCCATGGCGCAATTTTATAATCTATACTAATATTAAGTAGAGGAAAGGTTTGTATTTTGGTATCGCATAAATGCAAAAACTATTAGACGGACTTTGTTATTTTCACTTCTGATAAATACAGCATTTTTTATTATTATCAAAGCGCTGATGGCTTGTACCACGGGTAATGGACAAACGTAATGTGTGGATACCTCTGTCCCTCGCGCCGTGGTATGCCAACGTTTGCCGTTTATTTAACCTCACTTTTATCCCTTTAAAATATATCTCGTTCTTAATTATTTCAGTAGCGCGATCTTGCACGAATATATTTTATGAGCTCGCGTTTTATTGTTTCCCACTTGGTGTTACCGTTGCTTTGTACGAGAAGAGTTTAGTTTAATCTTTATTTACGTTTATTTATTTATTTATTATTTATTTAAAACTTTATTGTACACATAAAAATAAAATGAACTTAGGAGTACAGTAAACAAATCAAGTACAAAGGGCGGTACGTTATTCTTCATCATCCTCTTGCCCTGTTCCCAATTAGGTATATTTGGGGTCGGCGCAGTATGTTTTATGCTTTCTTTCAAACATACCTATCAGCCGACATGTCTACATTCACCCCTTTTTCTTTTATATCTTCCCTCACGCACTCCCATAAATCTCTTCTTTGGCCATCGTATGCTTGTTCGTTCTTCAATTCATATTATTTGTATTCTTCGTCTACTAATAAAATAATAGAAGTCTTAAAAAAGCTGTTTGCCAAAATTACAATAAAGCTGACTTTAGTTTTTTCAATTGTACATACATCCATACATACATAAACTCACGCCTGTGTTCCCCGAAGGGGTAGGCAGAGGTGCATTTCTGCACCCACATTTCGCCAAGTATGTATCAGTCCCACGTAATAGGGGGCGAGGCTATTTCCGTTTTTCGGGCACATTTCCAGACTCCGTGCTGTTACTGAGAATTTCCATTAGGAAAAACACAAAAACACTTTGGCCGACCCGGGAATCGAACCCAGGACCTCTAGATCGCACGGCACATACTTGTATTGCGAGACCACGAGGCAGTCTACCTAAAAGCTAATCCTTTTAATAGAAACGCATAGTCGAGCAACCGAACGTGTATGGACTGATATAATTATTGTAAATAATGAAATTAACAGAATATATGAACATGGTTTTAAAATCACAAATCAAGAGCAGAAGATGAAATAACTAAAATACGAGTAAGTTCACATATTTCTGTTCAAACAACAAGGAAACTTGACGAGGAAGGTTTAGTCGAAAATTAGGCGAATAAAAATCTAGATATCGAATATTTCATTCAAAAATGCAGGAAATATTAGATTAACATTTTCTTTGGCACATGAGGTATAAAGGTCGCATGACCTTACAGCCTGGCGTGACCTTACAAATATACAGCAGATAAAAATATAAGTTGTTACAAATTGTGATTGCATGCCGGCGCGCAATTAGCGTTTATGTTGTGAAATTTTGGCTGGCAAATATTAGGGAACCAAGAATTAGAGATACCGGAACTGACTTTTTTTTACGCGGGAAAAATCCTATTTACGGACCATCCCACCCCTGGAGGGGCGAGGGTGTGTCGGACTCACCGGCGCCTTCCAACCCAGCATGGATGTTACCGCCCGTGGATGTCTTGGGCGACCGCTGGGCCAGGTCCCTACCAAAATCTGCGCCGTAATACCGACTAAAAACCCCGCGATGGCCACCATCGCGCCAAGGAGGGCGGTCTATGGGCGAGATATTGCCCACCATGATACCGCAGCCGCCCAGAGCGCCTCCGAGACGAAAAGCGTCTCGGCCGTCTCGGAGTGATAGGACACGGACACAGGCCACCGTGCCGCCGCCCTTCTTGGGGTCACTTTCAGTAAGCGACCCCAAGGGTCCCTATTAGTCGCCTCTTACGACAGGCAGGGACCAAGACCGTGGTGGGATTCTTACGCCCCCTTGCCACAGGGCAGATACCGGAACTGACTGACATAATTTATTTCATGATTAGATTCTTAGTACATTTATTTATTTCAAGTTGTCACAAAAATATACTACAGCCTCTTTTTAATTTTATAGTTTAGGCGAAGTAAGGTTTAGATAAATGCAAGTCATCAAATTTAATTTTAAATTACAATTAAAGGAGAATGCCCATAAGCAGTATCGCATGATTTTAAGTTGTGCCACAAGTTAGTAATATCGACAATTCTTGTCTTTAATTTTAATGATTTTATTTCGTATTAGTTGACCCTACATTTGCCGGATTAAAAAAAACAAAGATAAATAGTATTTCTATTTATTTACCTAATACCTCCATTTTCTGTTGTCGTTTTATTACGCTGTCTTGCCATTATATAAAAATATATCAAATCGACTTTTAATTTATTTGATCATTTACTATTAAGCAGAAATTACAATTATATTGTTTTAAGCTGTCACTAGATCTTGTTTGTGGGTTCGCTAGCGTGAAAAGTCAATAATAAGACTTATTCAAATAAAAGCAACTTACTCTTTAGCCATGCTCGGTGGTGGTTGCTATAGGTTTCAGTTTCTACTACCAAACGCAATCATTTTTAAAGCGAGGCACTTCACAGATTTTTGCTTTGCGCACATTGCTTTTATCAAAGCGCTTATTTGCAACAATCACATCAATTAATAGCTCTTTATTTATTTTCATTAACAGATTATAGCAAGTACGGCACTATTGTAATAGAGTATATTTTCCTCTGCTGTATATTTCTAACCATACGTTGCATATACTGACTGTTCCTATAATGATACCTAACACGAAAATATTTTCTATGAAAATGATAATCATGAGAAATATCGATTATAATAATAATAAATCGACTTATGCACTTGGCAACATTGAAATTGGTTGGCGGGTGGGATAATGTCATTATATGTTTATACAAGAACGGCCGTTACGTTTATTTTTCGCAAAAGTAAACATATTAATGTTATTCGTTTTCCAAGTATGGTTCTTACTTCTTAGTTATATAATAAGTAGTGATTTTGAGAAAGAGACTCCATATAGGTAACTTACTTTATAATCGAGATAGACTCCTTGTACAATTTATTGTGAAAAGTGGTTGTGAGACAGTGGCTCCTATCCTAGTAATTTAGTGTGACAAGTGATTAGTGAATAGTGATTGTGAGACAGAGCCTCCTTATATCACTGTATTATGGTAATATCAGTTCGCCGGTGTGTTAATTGTACACTTCGGCTACGTTATGGACCTTCGCAGGCATTCAGAGAAATCAATGAAATCATGTACAATCTCTATGTGGATTTCACCCTCGCCGGCAAGTGAATTCAAAACTGTAACTGTTTACTGTAGCTACATTGTATATTATATTATATGTAAACACAGATATTTGGTTTATGCTCCAATGAGGATTTTCAGGTTTTTATTTTCAATACTTATTGTTAGGCCAGGTTTTAACTATTGTTACTGTGATGTTTATAACTATTCTAATTGCCTGCTTTAATGTGCTGTTTAAGACACAGGGATATACAATCCCAAACACTTAGACTGCTACCTATTATTAGCTTTAACTTGGGAATTTCAGACATAACAAGTAATACACAATTAACTGATTCACAGAGGTAGTATATTACTAGCCTTTGAATTTAAATACAAAGTCTTTGCATGGAGTGTTATGCTGTTCTTCAAGTTGGCTCACTTAAAGCTTCTATTTTAGGACATTGAAATGTATGTTTTGTATATATGTCTCAAGGGCCTCATTCTTCATGTTAAATGAGAATTCCTGTTTTTAACTTTATTATACTTTGACCCTATAGTTACCATGGAACCCCGCAAATTATGCAAGTACTATTTAGTTTTATTGATAGGGTATGTAAATTACAACACTATGCATAAGTTTTCATTGTGGCACAAAAATATTTGTGCCTATACTAAGTTCTATAGTCAGTTGGGCATTGCCCTTTAATTATTATTTAATTTACTTAAATAGCTGTGGCAGTTTCTGCATTTAATAAACTGTAGTCACTATGTGTGGGAATATAAACCTAACCCAAACATTATAATAATAAGGTATTTATGATTTCCTTAATAATATATGTATGTATATATAGAGTAAGAAACATTATTTATAATATATACAGTACCTACGTCCGCCAACCCGCACTAGGCCAGCATGGTGGACTAAGGCCTAAACCCTCTCAGTTGTAGGGGAGGCCCGTGCCCAGCAGTGGGACGTATATGGGCTGATGATGATGTCTTTTCTAATTTTTTTTCCCAACTATTAAGGACCTCTTGTTGAGTGTAGGCCTCTTCCATAGCCCAACCATATTTCCGAGCGTAGAAATTTAATTTTTAATCATAAGCCACATCTAGTCTCCTTATTTGCGTACGTAAGATTTATGCCTTCAGATTCGGGCAGTACCTGGTACCGCACAGTATAATAAGAGAAACACAATTATTATCATATCTAATGTTATTTCGTTTTGCCGACTTGTTTGTCGTATGAAATTCTGTTATAATGACTTTTGTCGAGTTTTGAAGACAATTATTGTTGATAATTACTATTCTAATTATGTGGATTTGATGGTAATTATAAGTTTAATTCTTGATATTACGGACTTCTTATAATATTATGTATATTGAGTATACCTCTAATTGGCGTCCCACTGCTAGGCACGGGCCTCCTCTACTACTGAGAGGGTTTAAGTCTTAGTCCATCACGCTGGCCTACTGCGGGTGTGCGGACTACATACCTAAGAAATTCCTAAGAACTTTTAGGTGTGCAGGTTTCATCACGATGTTTTCCTTCACCGTTAAAGTACGTGATAATTCATTGTGAATACACACATTCGAAAATTCAGAGGTGTGCCTGGGGTTTGAACCCGACACCACCGAGATTCTCGACTGCGCGCCTAATCCTCGAGGCCGTCGCTACTTCAAACAATACCCAAACTTAAATCTAAACCCTGAATACTCCAAAAGTGTGCATAGCTGAGTTATTGTTCGTACTTGACCGATATTCCCTTCCACTCACCTACACTGCTTTTAACCAGTTAAGGGTTGTCATTACTTTAATGAATCCACCCTTGCCACCGACTTATTAAAGTAATGACTGTTTCAAATATTCATGGGTCCATCACGGTGGTTTTAATTTTGACATTTGTCATCATTTTGGATTGAAAAATGACATGTTAATGGTGCTCAAGGGGAGAGGCTAAGGTGAGAAGGTCTGGGGTTTAGAAGGTTAGATATTGACCGACTATGATTTGTGTTATATGCTTACTCTGTACATGTGGTGTCAAATAAAGAGTTATATTGTTATTATAAATAAAGGTTGCAATCTGTTCTACCATCTTATTTCATTGCAAGTTATGATAAAGTTAAAACATCTTTACACAGTTTTAAAAAGAAAAAATACTGATAAAATAGGTTATACTTGATACATCATTCCACTTTCATTACTTATTCAAAACCCAAAAGTCCTCGGGCGTTATCTGCCGAGTATTTTACGACCGTCCTGGAATAATGTCTGGACATTTATCTAAATGGCGTACTACGCTAAGTGACCGCGACATAAATATTGCCGCAATAGAATAAGGAAACTGTTGGAACTACGGACTTTTTTATGTTTGCAGAAATGGATAGCGGCAGTTTAATACTCGAGAGGCTTAGGGGAGAGTTACGTCTAGACTACGTTGTAGAAGTTCATAAGGGATTTATTATATTAAATAAATAAATACACCCAACAGTCACATACATGCATAGTTCTGATCCCACACTAAGAGACGAGTCTTGCGTCAGGTATCAGACACTACAAGAGATTTTTGGATCTCAAAAACACCCAGACCCAAAACAAATATTTGTGGATCACACAAACATTTGTCTCGGTGCGGGGATCGAACCCGCGGCCTCTCGTTTCGCAAGCTGGTGTGTAGCCAACTGCGCCACGGCGATGATGATTAATTATTAAAAAGTACAAACTGGCGGACAAATAATAATAACAAAATATCTGTTTACAAACGACATATGCCAAATGTTTGGCTGTTGGGCGACGCTGGAGCCAATCTGGGCAGAGTTTAAATGTATTTTGTACGCAGACGTAATGTAGTTTTGTTGCCAAGCCCGCGGTACGATTGTGTCGTCTGATATATTATACGCGATACGTTTGCCAAAATTTCGGTCAATGTCTTCGATTTTGTACGAGTGTTTGGTCTCCGTGTTTCGTGTGTAGTCATTTATTTTCTTACCGAAACTGGGAAGTTGTTCCCATTTGCAGTTATGTTTGGAGCTTTTGTTTCCTATGTATTAACGCGGCGCGACGGTCTTTTTTACATAAGGGTGAAACCTCATAGTTCAATATTTGGTCTCCCGCTTTGCTGTTGAGGGAAGTGGACAATTCTTTGTTTTCCAACTCCCTCTGCATATTATTTCTGATTAATTGCGTTGCGAGATCATGAAAATTAGGTTCCCTTAGATTCTCAGAACTTTAGTACTCGGAGTCAATACCGTGCGTGCCGCTGTTGATCCTGGAGCACAGGAGTTACAGTGGCAGGTCTGTGTTGGTATAGGGTTTCTTATGTATTGTTTTAGTGGAATGAAATCAATGAATATACCTTCTAGGATGGCACGTAGTTTTGATACATTGAGATATAGTTGCGTATTAACAACCAATGTATTAAATATTTTTCCACTGTACGAAATTGTGTTCAAAGAAGCAGTTTCTCACTATTTGTGACATTGACAACACCCGTAGTGCAGTTGGTTAGATATCAACGAAGTAAGAGTCAAATGAGGGGTCGTTTTGAACAAATGTTTGTGGGATTTTTAGGACCCATTAGACAATATTTCTGAGGCTATTAAGTCTCGTGTTGATTACAATATCCAGAACATAATACTTGTATCCTAATGTGGTTTCAGAATGGTACGTTTCTTTTGGGTGCATTTGTTAATAATTGACTTAATCACCTCTACCTACCCCTTCGGGGAATACAGGCGTGAGTTTTCATAACTATCCAGATTGTAGCTTCGAACACAAACGAAACAAGTATTTGTATTTGTGTTCCGCCAGACCGAAAACTCATGCAACGTTTCGGACTCAAGATGTCGTAGATTAATATCTCAGTGTGAATTTAATGTTATTTTTTTGAAGCCCAAAAATCACCTATGACCTCCAAATTTACCACCTGTAATAACTCCGCCACTTGGGCACATCCATTATCAATGAAAGGGAAGTCGTGACGGTGTCGTCACGGCGTCGTTACCACGTCGTCGGCGTTCCTTTCACGCACTAAATTAATGGTGGAGCTCACGCAAACGCGTTTTTACGCTTGTTGGTACAATATCACGGGCGGAGAGATTTTAAGTCTGGTAGATCTTACTCTAGGCTAATCGTAGTCAGATTGAACTGCGGTAGAAATCGATTGGTTTAACAGTAGTGGATCTGACTTACGAAATTGATGAGAAGCAATTTTTCGGTGAGCAATATTACAATAATAAGTAGTATTGGCCTCGCGGTTTAGGCCCGTGATCGAGAATCTCGGCAGTCGTGGGTTCAAACTCCAGGCACACACATCTGACTTTTATAATAAATTATCACACTCTAACGGTGAAGGAAAACAACGTGAGGCCTACTAAAAGTTCTTAGGAATTTCTTAGGTGTGTAGTCCGCCAACCCGCACTAGTCCACTGTGGTGGACTAAGGCCTCTCAGTTGTAGACGAGAGCCGTGCCTAGCAGTGGGACGTATATGGCCTGATGATTATGCTGATAATAGTACAAATGCGAGCAAAGCCGAAAGTCCTATGACTATAATCACATCAGAAAGCCTAGATTTCAGGTATCGCGAACTATTTACAGTAATCCGTTACACGGGTGGATTAGCTCCACTGGCTGCCTCACGAGTGCTAAATGTAGTTACGCGCGCGACAATAATTGTTATCGACAGACTAATTTAATCTCAGCGCAGCGGAGGCTTTAATTAACCGTATTTGCTGGGACATGTCCAATCAGCGAAGCAGTGCGACTGGTAATTAGTAAATGCATTTATGATAAAAACGGTACAGATCTATGGATAGATTTTAATGATGTTTCTATTTGGTTTGTATAGCTGTGGTCGTTTGCAGTAGTACCGTGGTTTAAATTCGAATTAATGGGGGAAATACTATTTCTGATAGAAAGACTTCAAAGGAAAATAAACAAATAAAGCGTCAATTCTTGTTAATCAAATTTTTTATATTTCATTTGTTAGCATTGTGCTAATCAGTGATTACTTAGAGTAATTGTGAACGTTCGCAATCGCAGCGTTTTTGACTAACTTACATGTATTTTCATGTCAACGTATTATAAACCATTATGGACTAAGGCCTAATCCCTCTCAGTTGTAGAAGAGGCCCATGCCCAGAAGTGGGACGTACATATATGGGCTGATGATATTGAAGATTATGATGATTAAGAACTATATGTATTTTTATGCGACGTTGACATGATTTAGTGTAGAGCCTAATTAAATAAAGTTGCCAAATAATATTTACTTCAAAAGGCCCGGATCTTATAACTTGCGTCGCGGTACAAGTGGCTGGATTTTCTTCGTGCCAGCATTTGTGTCATTCTGCGACTGTCACTGAAAATGTGCTTTGAATACAGAAACCCTATGTTTGACTTTATAATTGACACTGTGTCTAATGATTCACTCCGTTTTCTAGCTATTTTTGAAGAAAAATCGTAGAAATTGTTAAGTTATTCAGAAGGCTAAGTAGGACAATTTCTAATAAGTAGAATATCTGAAGAGGCCATTCGGTTCGAGTAGTTTTCATTGCAGATTCGTTTATAGTTCGAAATGTCTAATGATACAGCTTGATTAGGAACATTTTCGTATAATGAAGAATAAAAACAAAAGGCCATTGCGATTGAACGTCTGTAATAATAACTGACAAATAAATAACATGAAAAAAAAAAACTCACCCAACAGTCACATACATAGTTCTGACCCCACACTAAGATACAACTTATTGTGGATATCAGAAACTACGAGAGACTTTTCGGTCCCGCAAACACCCAGACCCGAAACAAATATTTGTGGATCACCCAAATATATGTCTCAGAGTGATGATCAAACCCGCGACCTCTAGTTTCTTAAGCTGGTTTCTAGCCAACTACGCCACAATAAAAAAAATAAAGATTTTTTATTGGCTGGGTTGAATAAAAAATTTGAAACACAATGACCGACCCAATTAATTGTTATATCGAAAGTATTCCACCGGATTTGATGAAATTTAGTCAAATATACAGCAAAAAACTAGACGTGCTTGTTTCAGTCTTTGTATGAGTTTTAGGGTTATGTTCACAGACTTTACTAGCCATCATCATCGTCATCATCATCATCAGCTCATATACGTCCCACTGCTGGGCACAGGCCTCCTCTACAACTGAGAGGGTTTAGGCCTTAGTTAAACTAGTGCGGGTTGGCGGACTACACACCTAAGAAATTCCTAAGAACTTTTAGGTGTGCAGGTACAACGCGATGTTTTCCTTCACCGTTAAAAAACGTTATAATTCTTTGTGAATACTAGCAAAGCAAACGTCAAACCTATTGGAATAGAGGAATATAATAAAAGTCTCGCCGTGCTAATCATAATTTTGTCTAGACTACTGACACATTACTATATGAAAATACATTGAAATGTTTGCTAACGACTCCATTCATAACACGTGAAGTTATGAGAAAGGACGTGTCAACAGTCACTAGAAAAACAAAAGATAGTGTTGCAGAATCCAGTACAAAAACAAGCATCTTATTAAGGAATACTTGGTGTATAAAAATGACCCCGGGGTCATTAGGGACGCCTCATTAAGCGAGAAGATCCACACTTCTCAGACTATTTAAATTTTCACTGCTTACGTGAGGTGTTACGCACGCGCATAAGCTTTCAGAATTATTTTGTCACTACAGTTAAATATACTTTCTAACACTAATATCCCTAAGGAATTGACAGCGGTGGATTACACACAAGATTGTTCAGCTATGATTCTTTTTTTTTTTTTTTTTTTTTTTTTTACTCCCAACAGTCACATACATAGTTCTGACCCCACACTAGGATACAAGTCCTGTGTCGTGAGTATCAGAAACTACGAGAGACTTTTCGGTCTCACAAACACCCAGACCCGGAACAAATATTTGTGGATCACACAAACATTTGTCTCGGTGCGGGGATCGAACCCGCGGCCTCTCGTTTCGCAAGCTGGTGTCTAGCCAACTGCGCCACGGGGCTGTCATTTAAATTTCATATTAAATTTCATATAATAGGTTATATTTGTTTCCGTTCTTAGAACACTTTTTCAGACTCTGTCCTAGTAATTTAGAATTGCCTTTTTGAAATATCCAATAACACTGCTGTCCTCGATCGTATCAGCATACTTATGTCATATGCAACTTATACCCTGAATAAAAAAAACCTTGTGCCAACTAGGGTTTTTTTTTATAACAATTTTTGAAAACTATTATGCCACGTCGGAAACTTCGAGCAAAAGTTTATATATATTACTTTCGTTATTCAAAGCTTGTTTTGTTTTTCTCTCCTCTGTGTGTATTATCAAAGGCGAAATACTAAAAAAACATAAAAATATTTCGTAAAACACACACGACATCTCTACTCTTTTAAAAAGGTGTAAAAAACTTAAACGACATAAATACGGATGGAAATTCGGCGTTCTCTTTCGGCGTTTAAGCCCGCTCTATAATGATGTGGCTAACAAGGCTCGCTCGAGTGGGCACAAGAACGCGGTGACGTCACTGACATCAATGACGCCACTGACTTCTGACGGAAAGTCAAACGGTTAGTGCGAAATGTACATTTAACGAGTTTGGTTTATAAAGACGCTTTTCCATTGAGAAGGTCATTGTGGATTCCTGGATTCAGATATAATACAGAAAAATACTATATCCGTAGTGTTTGACTGATAAGGTAATAAATAGCAGTGAAGATGATTGATTTCTAGATACTTTATCCGTTCAAGGAATACAACTCAGGCATTCTCGATTCTTACTAGCCGATGGTGTAACATGACTAAGGAGGTAGTATAATATTAGTATTACATGGAAGATGGGTAAATGAATGCTTGCTACGTTATAACGGTACAATGGTAGAACAGATTTGGATATAATTTAACACGCAGAGAGATTACGGTCTGAATAATGAAAATATAAAGAATAATGGTAGTGATCTCCAGTCAGGATGTTTACGGCAAAAGTTCAATCGCGTCTTAACGCCCACTGCCACTTAACACCAGACAGCGCAAAATAACCTGTGAAATGTAATTTTATTTGATGATAAAAGGAACGAGCACTTCTATAGGGTCTTAAATGTAAAATATTTATAATATGAGAAGTTATTTCCAAACGGCCTCCTTTTCCTATTTCTTCAGTCACTTGATGGCAAAATGACGATCTAAATCTCTTGGCTAATAAGAAATGATTGATTTTTCTCATAACTGCAACAATAAATTGATCGGTATGAAGGTGATGATTAAAGAAGAAAGAAAGAAGTATTTATTGCTAGCACAATTTACATGTAAAATATAATAAACAGAAAACAAAGAGAAAATAAATTAATAATAAGATTTTCAAATGTAATGTATGTAATTTTCTCTAAAAGTCTTAATATGAATTTTCACTCTTTTTATTTTCGGTAACAACAGAATAATGTACATAATGAAGTATGATGTGCGTCCTGTGGTTGTCTTTTCGTCCTAAATTCGGTAGTAGCTACTATGTACGAATATCTAAGTGGATACAAATAGGTCATACCACGAATTCTCCTACTAAAGTATATCCTCATAAAACCTGCACTAGGCCAGTATGGTGGACTAAGGCACAAACCCTCTGTTATAGAAGAGGCCTGTGCCCGGCAATGGGACGTAAATGAGCTGATGATGAAGATGATCCAAAAAATTTAGTCCGTTATCCCTGCCATGCCGTGCCTCATTATGCGGGCCATTTGCAGAGCTGACAATAACGCAATAAATATACATATTTTTGCATATCAAACTACTTTTATCATGTCATCTCTCAGGCGAGTGTCACGCGCAGTGCCGGCCTGTACCGTCTTACCATTATTTTCACACAGGTACGGAATAGGAACATATTTAACTCATTCTAATATAGTTACCTCGAGGTCTCGCCGCGCAAGTATTTGAAACTATGTGTCGTATAATCAAAGTATTATTAGTAACAGCGTTAGAATATTCTCAGTAACAGCCACAGAGTTTGGAAATATGGCCTAAAATCTTAATTGTTTCATTGCAATCAGGTACAGTATTACCCTCTCGGTTGAAGAGGAGGCCAGTGCCCAGCAGTGGGACGTATATGGGCTGATGATGAGGTACAGCCTTATCACTTTGTTTTGGTAATTCAAAAGACTGACACGCCTTCATTAGGATTCATAAGATGTGATCGTAGATTCGATTGAAGAACTAGGTTTAAGCTACTATTTCACCAACCCACAGCTCTAACTACACACCTGTTCGAAACTGACATTTCTTGATTATATGAGAGCACGCGACACACGACAAACTTACAAATGCGGTCCTCAAAATAAGTTTTCTCGTTATTTCCACCCACGGTTGTAGAGCACTGCCGTGGTGGGAGCCGCAAAACATCGGTCCATTCCCATTTCAGCTGCCATTTACAGTATTGGCGTTTCAACGCGGTGAATTATGACATTACGACGTATTGGATGCCTATAAAAATGTTATTGCTCATAGCTTATTTATTTTCGCCGTTTAACGTATTACCCGGATAAGTAAAAAAGTCATATTGCAGGAGTAAAGGCTTCGAATAAAACTGGATAATCATTTTTCTTGGAGAGTTTCAACAGTAAATGTAAATTTTAATACATACTATTAATTTTTATTTTAATGGGGGAAGGAGGAGACGAGTGTTGTGTTGAAACAAATATATATTATGATTTGAGTGTCACGTAAAAGGAGTTAGATTGATGTAATCCAATGATTTGACAGTCCCGTGGCGCAGTTGGCTAGATACCAGCTTGCGAAACGAGAGGCCGCGGGTTCGATCCCCGCACCGAGACAAATGTTTGTGCGATCCACAAGTATTTGTTTCGGGTTTGGATGTTTGTAAGACCATAAAGTCTCTAGTAGTTTCTGATACCCACGACATAAAACTTGGATCTTAATGTGGGGTCAGAACTGTATGTGTGTATGTGACTGTTGCGTGTATTTTTTTTTATAAATGTTATTACTTCCTGCTATGGGTGCTACTAACATCGAAAAAAATTTTATAGATACCAGAGATACCAGATTTATATCTTAGTATTAGTCTTAGGGCGTGGCAGTTATTAACAGTTTTCAAAAACTATCGGACGTGACCGGTATTGATTCGTTATTGATGTGCTCGAAAACGGCAACAGACTCACAGTTACGCCCTCGTAAGGTCAGGGTCCCTACCTGAAATAAAATTGACGAAACATGGGTACAGATATCTACATCTGCTTAACTTCGACGTTAAAGGCGTGGATGTGTTTGCATGTCCATATTTATATCTAGTCTTTAAATATAATTACATCTGTCAGAAAACTAATACCTCCTTTCCTATCCTGGACTGTACACTATACCTCCTAGAGTCGTGAGTGAAATGTAGTATTTAATAAATGACATCGGATGTCTCGGTGCTGAAGTAAATCTCGGCTGTTATTGAAGACGTGCGCGCCCCGAGCGAGCGTCACGTACCGCCCCAGAACCGCCAACTAAACCCCAACAACTATATTACTTCTTAAACGGCTGAGTAAAACTTCTAACTCGTGTCGTCTTGTACAACTTAGGTATGTGGTGCGGCTTACAACTTCCACACAGAATTCCAGTCTATAACTTTGCTGTTGACAGATGTTCTGAGAAATTGAAAAATGAATTGCTCTAACGTGTTTAGATGGCCGGCTGTTGTGACTGATAGTATATGTACATTCTTGTAATTTGTTTCGAATACTGGCAGTGTGACGTGACTAAGCATACAAGGTTAAAACTCTTGGTATAATGTTTAAATTATATTATATGTGTTATGTTTATATTCACAAATAATTATCACGTACTTTAACAGTGTAGGAAAACATCGTGAGGAAACCTGCACACCTACAAGTTCTTAGGAATTTCTTAGGTGTGTAGTCCGCCAACCCGCACTAGGCCGTGTGGAGGACTAAGACCTAGAACCCTCTCAATTGTAGATGAAGTCCGTGCCTACCACTGGGACGTATGTATATGGGCTGATGATGATGATGATGATGAATGTTAAGCCAGTCTAGTGTTCTCATCTGTTATGGAAGTATGCAAACCGTACTTGAACAGATAGACGTGTAAGGAAAGATCAGTTGAAAACTCATAGTAGATATATATAGCGCATGATGAACTGAAGGTGCATTAAAGTTATAAAAAAATATACGGACAATCTTATCTGATCAGAGTGGCTTATGATGAATAATATCAAGAGGGTCATATTCTATTTTACAATGTATTTGGTATTATAGAAAGTCTAGAATCCCAGACAAAAACGCATAAAGCAATCCATAAAAATATTCCTTACAAAAGCATTTCATAAAAAAGTACTAAGACCTAAAAACGTCGCACCTTTTATATTCACAAAGATTTTTCTAGAACATCCGAGAATGGGAACCAAATAATAAAATCATGAACGGATGGCTCTTTTCATAGAGCTACTTGATAAGACGCCGTGAATCTGGGGCCGCATAAATGTCTTAGTAAATTTAGTCTTTTTGATAACCCCGAGACGATGGAAAATGGAGTTCTAACCTCTACGGGGCTAACCAAAGGCTTGGTGCAGGTGCGGACTCGGTGAATTATTAATCGCCCCAAATACCCCGAGCAAGTTTTTGATACGGTTATCAAGATTGCTCTATGTCAGGATTTCCTTGGTAATATTTCGTTTGGGGGAAGATAGTAACTTTGTCTTTTATTTTTAAAAGTTTTTAATTGTATATGGACTGCTTATTGGTTTTGTAAATAAATACAATCGTAATGAGACTCAAGTCTCAGTAAAGAATAAGTTCTAAAGAGCCCAAACAAACAAAAAGACAAAACATAAAAAATTAAAATATTTGGAATAATTCACATACCAGTACCAATCAGTAAAAGTATAGTAAAAATAAACATCCTGTTTTGTCGTTTGAACTGAAGAAAACGTTTAATTATATGAAATGATTACTAGGAAATGTAAGTTGTGTGTTTAAAGTTTGTCGCAGAATTAAATTAGATTTCGACCCACATTATAAATCTGACTCCGCCTCTGCTTCAAATGTTTACCGACCAGTGGTCTGGAGCATAATAAATAGCATAAGTTGCTAAAGTGGGCCCTGGCTCAACAATAGGGGCTTTGTTTTGGGACCTCTTGTATTAAGGACCTGTTATATTTATGTCCGGAGGGTGAAATTAATTTAGTTTTATCAATAAAATTTGAGTAGTCCACTTTGGAGTAAAATGGCGTTGTGGGTGATTAGGGGCTGTTCTTTTCGCATTTGGGCTAGTTATTTATTTAAGACTTTTTCGTTCTAGCTTAAGAAGGTAGATATTTATTTTTAAATCTGTTGCATAGTACTATGGAAGAAATATATGTATACCTCTATTTAGAAAATTATTATTATGATATAATTCACGGTGCCATTAGAGGTGAACCAACAGGTCTAGAGTTTGATCCTTGTACCGATAGTATTCTTTATACCATACGGCATATTGGAATAAAAATTCTGTACTTATCATGTTTTCATGATCACTATATTACAGTATTTAATGGTAATTTGTTGGCTACCTCTTACTGTGATATATTTGAATAGTTCTGCGTTGTCAAGTGCAGTCTTTTTACCGATACTAGCAAGAAATATTTATACATTAATTTTAATGATACTTACTAAATCTGATGGCTACTTTATTCCACTTATTTATTTATTCATATATTAACACTTTCTTGCATATACAAAATAATATAAATAAACTTAGCTATTAAAAAAGAAAACAAAAGACGGCCTTATCGCTCTTGGCAATTTCTTCCAGGCAACCTTAATTACTACTCTTTATTTTGCTTCATTGCTACCTATTTTAACCTATTATAATTCCTTCCATTTCGGTTATTTTATCAGCCAGTGAGCATAATTCAATTATTTACATCTCAAACATCAAATGAATAACACAACTAAACAGCAAACTACGCGATTACACCCAACGCAAACATATTACAATATTTACCTCCCAACTTCCAAATTCGGCTCTGATTAAATTGCAACACACACATTCCGAACATCGCGCCGATTGCCGAACTTGTCTCATACAGTAAGTATGCATAGCATAATTATGCAAATAGTAGTTCCGCTGTCAGCGAGCAAACAGGGAACTACGGAGTAAATCCGCAGTCGCAGGATGTCTAGCATTAATACTCGTAATATTACTAATGCTCGCGGATTCCCCCGACCGTGTGTAGTCGTGTTTGACAAATATTTGCTCGCAATTATTGGTGATTAGTTATTAAAGTTAATGCGTCGGTGGAGTGACGATAAATTGGGTTTTAGGGGCGGTGGTGTGACTAATTTCGAGTGGAATGATATCCTATTTCATAGTTCTGTTTACATCTACCTTTCCGTTGGGGGAAACGTGTTCTGGAGTTGAGACCACGACTCGGCGTAGTGTAGGACGACTTCTGGCTTGGGGTGACGATATACGCAAGGTGGCTAGCAGCGGTTGGATGAGGAGGGCCGAAGATCGAGCCCAGTGCTGTGCTATAGGATAGACCTATGTCCAGCAGTGGACGTGAGAAAAGCTGTTGATGATGATGATGATGATGATACATTTAAAGTGTTACCCGTGGTCCTGATTCTACTGCATCGTCGTATCAGAACAGTCACGTGACTGTATTTTGTTTCTTAAATTTATATCAGAAACATTTTTTTACCAAATTTAAAAAGTGTGGGGCTGTGAAAATGTCTTGATAGAAATAAAAAGGAATAATTTGCTGAAACTGAAAAATTTAGCTCAAGATGGCAAGTTTGTTGATGCAGATACACGACTAATGTCATTACAAATAAAGAAAAGAGAAAAAAAAACTGAACAAGGCAATCCCTCCAACGTAGGTTTTCTGTGAGACGGCTGTACCACCAAGGTAGAGCCGACTTATTCATAGTATATTGAGATAAAGTAGAATACCAAAATAATGCGAGAAATACCAAATATAATAAAAAAACAATAGCTATTCGTTTATCCTTATATGCTTTATTTTACAATACAAGAGACTTATCTACGTTAATTAGTGGTCGCCATCCTTCAGAGCTGGACAAATTTTGAATTACTCGAGTTTAAAATGTTCAATGGATTCGTTTCATTAGTGCGTGCTATCGAGAAAACCGCCGAGCAATAATTGCAATCCCAACGGCAATTCATTGGATGCCACGTGATTGTTGTGCAGGGGTGAAATTGGTGACTGGAGGGCGACAAATTTAAGTAAAAAGAGATATTTCATAATAGTTTAGGTATTATTTTTCTTTCGGAGTTTCTGCTGAGCAAGGGCCTCCTCTATAACTGAGAAAGTTTAGGCCTAAGTCCACGCTAGCTAGCCTAGTGCGGGTTGGAGTACTACACACCTAAGAATTTCTTAAGAACTTTTAGTTGTGCAAGTTTCCGCACGATATTTTGCTTCAACGTGAAAGTACGTGATAATTCATGATGAATACATACCCACATTTGGAGTTGATGAACAAATATTTACAGAATAGGACCTAAAGTTGACATTTTGATATTTTGTAAATGTGAAATTTATTACATTTATTTATTATTAACAAGATACAGTCGTAAAAGGACGACCTTAATCATTTATGCAGTTAACACTTATTTTACTGAACTGGCGCTTAGAATAAATTCTGATATATACATTTATGTATATAAACTCACGCCTGTCTCCCGTTGGGGTAGGCAGAGACTATAGAGCGCCAAATGCACTTCCAATCACACTGCTTTCACTTCTTAAACTGATATTAGCCTCTTCATGCATGCACGTCAGTTTCGAGGACTCTTTATGTAACCCTTTTTAAATAAATCACCTATGAGTTGTTTACAGAGCCTAGGACGCCCTTGACCGACGTCACCCCTCACAAAAAGTTCTGATAGAAATATACAAAGGAGGTCTTGGGCCCTAAAGTCCCCTATAGCCTCCGGCCCTGTTCAGTCTCCCGCCTTACATATTGCATTGTTCGTGATAGTGAATGGATACGTGCTACATACAATTTGTCGCTTGATCGGTTGCATCCCGCTTAGGCGGGATCTTTGTGAATTTCCTACAGAGGCGCACGCTATACAGGCTTTCTGAAACATCTACGTAATGAGTTTAGGTCCCCTTTCCATTATCATTATGTAAGTAAATGTTTTATACTAGCTATACCTAGAAAGTCGTGATGGCCTCGAGGCTTAGCCACGCGGTCGGGAATCTCGACGGTCGTAGGTTCAAACCCCAGGCACACACCTGACTTTTCGAAGTTATGTGTGTATTCACAAAGAATTATCACGTACTTTAACGGTGAAGGAAAACATCGTGATGAAACCTGCACACCTAAAAAAATCTCATGAATTACTTAGGTGTGCAGTCCGCTAACTCACACTAGGCCACCGTGGTGGACTAAGGCCTAAAAACTCTCTTAGTTGTAGAGGAGGCCCGTGGCCAGCAGTGGGACGTATATGGGCTGATGATGATACATAGAAAAAGAATATGAAACGGCTATATTTTAACATTTTTAATCAACTTTTATTCAGCTTCTTGATATTTCCAAATCACTTCATCTTTTTTTATGGGGATCTTAAAATTTAACTAGCGAAACGTGAGTGTAGATGCATGTCTGTCTATACCTTTGGGATTTAAGCGGTTATACATATATAACAATGGATATACACAAACATACTCATATATCTTTATATTTCGTGCTTCTTCAACAACTTAAACATTTATGTATATTAGTTGAGATTTACATATTATTTTCTTTTCACAAAGGGCATTATTTTGGTCAGAAAACGTTTACATAATTTCGCATATCTCTTTTAATCCTAGTCTCTCTCATCATCATCAGCCAATACACGTCCCACCGCTGGGAACGGACCTCCTCTACAACTAAGAAAGTTAAGGCCTTAGTCCACCACGCTGGCCTCGTGCGGGTGTGTACCTAAGAAATTTCTTATAACTTATTTTAGGTGTGCAGGTTTCCTTACGATGTTTTCCTTCGCCCTTAATGTACGTGATAATTTATTGTAAACACATAACTTCGAATAGTCAGAGAAGTGTGCGTAAGGTTTGAACCAGCGACCGCCGAGATCCCTAATTACTCAACTCCGTTGTACATAATGAAGTATGTAACAGAAGGGGTTGGGGTGGCAACCAGCCAGCTCATTGGGGCTCGCTAATTCAAGACTGCCTCGTGGTCTCGCGGTACAAGTATGTGCCGTGGGATCTAGAGGTCCTGGGTTCGATTCCCGGGTCGGGCAAAGTGTTATTGAAATTCTCAGTAACAGCACGGAGTCTGGAAATGTGCCCGAAAAACGGCAATAGGCTCGATACATACCTGGCGAAATGTGGGTGCAGAAATGCACCTCTGCCTACTCCTTCGGGGAATACAGACGTGAGTTTATGTATGTATGTGTGTAATTCAAAACATTTGCCCTCTAGTTCTGCATTTATTCACAATTCGATTACCAATTAAAATTGTACTCTGTGGTAACATTATTAAGATTCTATTGATTTTAAATGGCCGCCCGTTTGCATATACGCTTCGTAATTACGGTTTTAGAAGGGCTACATATACCCGATGTGGTTTGTGATTTGTACTATTTTATCGTTTCATTAGGTTAATGACTTGAACGCTCACGAACCAAAGGATCTAGATTCATTGTTGTGTTTGATGGAAATTATTTTTTGTGTGTGGTAACTTAGTTGTTCACAAGAGTCTTAAAGCCAGTAAAGATGGTTTAGGTGGTGATCATGATGATTATTATAACGATAATGTCTGCCACTTGTAAGTGGATAGGCGAGAATCGATTGCAATTTCTTCTCACCAATTTATAGAACTTCGGAGTCTTTATTGAAACCGGCACACAAGCTCTAAATTATTGTTAACTAAAGAAATATGAATTTCCAACAAAAAACAAATCAGGCAACTACATTCATCAAAAGAAACGCAACAGCGTCACTTGATGTCAGTTTTCAATGTGATATTAAAACCAATTATGGACGTATCTAAGTTACTTCAGCCCATCGTACCTTATTCAAAGGAGGCAGCATGTCTTCGCGAATTTATATATGCATAAACGGACGCGGGTTAGATTCCCGGACTTTTATAAAGAAAACAGCAGCAACACTGAGTCTTGAAATACTCCCCGGAAACTGCAATACGCTCGCCAATTATTACGTGGGACTTAAAAAAAACATTTGACGAATTTTGTATGAAGAAATTCTCCTCTATCAACAAACATATTTAAGTTTAAAAATACAAATTATGTTTCACTTCTAATCCACAAAAAATCTGATCACAAAGTTTTGCAAATAAAGCTACATTATTCCATATATTTTTAATGTCAATAGCATAATTACCATAAAATATTCAACAAATCAGGTCTTTGAAAGTGCCGATGTAGGCGACATAATCCACCAATACATATATTAAAAATCCCTTTGTCTCGCGTTTCCCGATTCCAATATTTCTCTTTACTATGCAGATGCTCCGTATAAGGCAATCTTCGAAGCTATTTAATATTTTATTACATTTTTATGGCAACACTGGCTGTATCGGTACGCTGCCTTTGCCTCGTACTTTTTACCGCATAAGTTTATTATTCAACTTTCTTATATTAGCCTCGTGTCTTGTTTCATTGGAATTAATAATGATATCAGCTCTATCTTTGAGAGAGGTCAGGCCTTAATTTACCATGCAGGCCAGTGTAGATGACATATCTGAGGAATTTCTTGGATAAGCTTTTAGACATGCAGGTTGCCTCAGGATGTTTTCCATCACCGGTGAGACTGATATAAAGAAAACACTGATATCTACGATAAATCCGAATTGTGTCTCGAATTTTGCACTTCAGATTAACATACTGTTGTTACTTTATATTATATGAATTTATTAACGTATTGTATATATTATTTTAGGAATAGCTATAAACTATTTCATTATACAGATCAGAGTAGAAGAGATTATTTGATTGATTTGAATAATTCAATTTTAGCAATTCACATTAGGTACACACAATTTGAATTCTGCCCAAGCGCGTTTATTCTTTACGCTCCTTATTTTACAGGGTGACTATGCATTTCGTTTTTAAATAAAAATCTACATTTTCGCTAAAATTTATGGTCTTCATAAACCGAAAAGCGTGTGTGTTTGAACTCTGTATCAGAGATATTTACATTTTTAAATTAATTCGGCGGCAAAGCATGTATGCACTTCACCTCATTGTAACTACAATGTCACAGGTATATTGTATATACCGAAGAAAATCTGTCGTTGATCTATGAAATCTGCCTTTTAAATATAGTATGTTTAAATCTTCAAGATCTTTAATGCGCTCTGTTGAGCCAAATAATTTTTACACTGCGTAGGCGAGAGTTCTTCGGTTTTATCCAGGATGTTAAGTCTAGTTTCTTAGAAGGTTTTACATATTCGTGGGCAAGTAACATTTTCTATTTATTTATATTTGAAGGGCTCCAAAAGTTGTTGTTGTCTCTATAAATCCACGACATAAGACGTTTCTAAAAAAGGCTTGCTAATTGTGTAAGTGAGTGTTGTTTTTATGATCACATGTGCTATCCATATTGGACTAAACACTTAATTATCAAAAAATATAAACTGAGCCTATGAGCCGTGTGATCGAGAGGTCCTGGGTTCGATCCCCGGGGCAGGCAAACTGTTATTGGGGTTTTCCATTAGGAAGTTCTCAGTAGCAGCACAGAGTCTGGAAATGTGCTCGAAAAACGGCAATAGACTTGCCTCCTATTACGTGGGACCGATACATACCTGGCGAAATGTGGGTGCAGAAATGCACCTCTCCTACCCCTTCGGGGAATACAGGCGTGAGGTTATGTGAGGTATGTATGTATGTATAAAATGAGCCGTTTATTGACCTTCACGTTTTAAAAGAATATAGCAAATACATACATACATACATACATAAACTCACGCCTGTATTCCCCGAAGGGGTAGGAGAGGTGCATTACTGCACCCACATTTCGCCAGGTATGTATCAGTCCCACGTAATACGGGGCGAGCCTATTGCCGTTTTTCGGGCAAATTTCCAGACTCCGTGCTGTTACTGAGAATGTCCTAATGGAAAAACCCAATAACACTTTGCCCGACCCGGGAATCGAACCCAGGACCTCTAGATCGCACGGCACATACTTGTACCGCGAGACCACGAGGCAGTCGCAAATATAGCAAATATTTATAAACAATGTGTACCCTACAGCGCAAGACGCCCAAGATTTATTTCGGCTTACACGAGTCACTCTTCCGAACTCGGCTAACAGAGTCGCGATAAGGGCTTCACATGAAAAGTTGGAAACCGGCCCGTGAAGGATGCTCACCTCTTAACGCACAAAAACGGCTGTACTTTATCACTCAGCTTGGTTTATTAGCGCGCCACGCAAACGGATGGCTTCGGCGGCGCTCGGCAGTCTTCGGCTGTTTTCGTACGATCGTCTGAAGTATTGCGGCTATTAGGAATGTTTTGTTTGAATTTTATTATGTCTATTTATTGAGGTAATATGTTTGGAGAAAGACTTTTATGTTTAGGCTGTGTACACGTTTTGGCAATGTTATTACTGTCTCATATGTAAAACCTTATATTAAGGAAATTTGAAACAAGAAGAACCGTAGATTATTTTCATCGATAACTTTTCGTAATTCTTAGAGACTAAAGTTCGGGTCAGAACTTAGGTGCCATATAAAAATCTGCTTCTTATTGTGTTACATAAGATAACTATTTCACAAGATTATAAGCAAATGTGTGGAGTCTGAGTAAGCTTATTGTACACTTACGGATGCTGACGATTGTAAAATTCGATTTATTAACATAATAAATTGTGTTTAAAATTTTATAAAAGAGGATTAATTCACAAACAATTCACTCATTTAAAAGACAAGTGAGAGATCACTACCTTTCTCTCTGATCTATCTTTTCTCCGCTCACCTGTTTATATGCTATACATTATATATGTATGTATATATATATTTTTATTATGTATTTTAGTGTAAGTATATGTTTAAAAATATAAATAGATTTTTGCGTTTTGTATATATTTATATTATTTTTATTTACTCAGTTATTAATATTATTTATTTTATTATAGTTGTTTGTTCTCTCTTTTACTTCTTTCTATACACTTTATTCTACCCTCTTTATTTTTCCTCTTTTATTATCCATCCTAAGGTTACCTGGAAGAAATTGCCTAGAGCGATAAGGCCGCCTCTTGTTTTCTTTCTCATTACCTAAGTTTCTTTATATAATTTTGTATATATACAAGAAAGTGTTAATAAATAAATTAATTAATATTCAGGGGTGTTGTCAATAGGTATTTCCAATCAGTAAGCATATTATTAAATCAATTTCATTCCATAATTGACACAACAAAGGAAAATGTGTCCGGTCAGACGAATAGTCTTCGATACACAGTTGTAAATAAAACAGTTCTCTAATGTCCAGCGAGGCGTCCGAGCGCACTCCGTCTGGCCGCGTCTCGCTCCGACTAGCAGTTTCATCGCCACAAATGGACCGCCAAATTGTACACTCCACTTGAACAATGGACATTATTGCAGTTTAGCTAACGGCTAAATCCAGCTTTAATGATACCTTGAATATCTTAGGAGTGGCCGTGAGTTCCGACGACGATTTTATTGCCAGTGAAATGTTGGAATTTATGAATCTATTTGATTTTAAAACTTTTTGAAAAGGATTCTTTTTTGCTCCATCACCCACCCACCATTGTAACTCTTGCTAATATTACTATACTCCAGGATCAACAGCGGTACGCACAGTATTGACACCGATCACTGAAGCTCATTAAATCTAAGGGAACCTAATTTTTTATGATCACGCAACGAAGTTAATCTGAAAAAAGATATTAAGAAGGAGTTGGAAACAAAGTGTTGTTCAATTCCCTCCACGGCAAAGCGGACAAAATATTAGATGAAGAGAAGATTATTAAGGAAATATAGTTTCATATCAATCTAGATGTTTAATTCTGCGATACAAGCCATGCTTAGTGCAGAGACCGTAGGATAATATAATAAGTATGTAACTTAAACTAAATAAAATTCCCTCGGACTGATAGCAAAATAGCCATAACAGGGCAATAACCTTAAAAAAATTCAGTCCACGTGTTTATTTGTGTAAGATGTAAATAGAAGATGCTTGAAAACAATGAAATCTAAGCGCCTCGGAAAATTTATGAATAATCTGATCATCGAGGGAACTTGAATCTTGTCGTTGGTAATACAACTCTGCCAATTAAGCACTTGTCGCTAATTGGTTGGAACTAAGGAATGTTTCCATCGGACGTCGACTTAGTAATTAAGACCAACTTCTCAAATAGTTCGCGCAAATAAGCCAAATATTTCGTAAGAATTTTTTGTACAGCAATCTTCATTCCTTTCTCAATTTCAGTATATGTGTATTTAAAGGTTTTGAAGAATTTACAGACGGTATTTAGGTGTAAATTAATGGAAAAAATAAATTGAAAGTCATTGACTAGCTTTCAGAGAATACGTTTTCATTAGGAGTTATTAAGAACGATATAGTTGTAGAAAAAGTGTTACTAAGTTATTTAAGCACAAATAAAATCTGTTAAGATATAGTAGACGTAGACGAAAAACTTAGACCTAGATGAAGGCACTGACTAATCGAACTTAACTTACAATGTTATAACATTACATGGTGAGTGATATTTCCCACCTTTATGAAAGAGCTATTCATAAAATATTCCTTAGTATATGGAATATAATTAACCGCAATCAATCAGAATTGAGTTTTGTGACAAATAATGCTAAATACAAATTTTATGAAAATTGATTAAGCCGACGGGAGTTTTAATAAGTCATACAGTAATAACATGGTTAAGCATTTAACAATTATATTTTAACAAAACCGTAAAATGTTATAATTACATTTTACGGCTTTGCTATGGCAAAAGAAGGCCGTTAGCAAAACCGTAAAATGTAATTGAAAATATGTATAGTTTTGTTCATAAATAACAAATTTAGCATGTAAATGTTTTTGGTTCCATAAAACCAGTTACGGAGAAATTTAAACGATAACAAATATTCTATTACAGACCACATATCGAATAGTTTCGGGAGCGAAATTAATTATAGCTTCGTGTAACACAGGCAGCTGACAAAAACTGGCGTGCCTATGACAAATGGGCCCAATAAAAACGGTCCAATATTACATTTGGTACAAAACACGACGTGCAGCGCCAATAATAGGTAGCAGGGGATTGCGCAATCATTGCGAACAAAGAACTGAAAGTAACAAATTCCCAACCAATCTTGGTTTGTTCACACTATGAGAAACTTGCTCTTGTAGTACAAGTAAAGGACCAACAGTTCGGGAACGATATTTGTCTTCACATCTAGGCAGTAAACAACGCGCCAAGGATGTAGCAAGTTTCTAAATACATTCGTTGAATTGAAGAAGAATTTACTGGAGACAACTCGTTTAATGGTTTTAGAAGTTTTGGGTGGGAACTTTTTAATTCGGTAAACTTTTGGGTTTCACTTATTTCAGTTGAAGGTGCTTTTTTTTTCTCAGGATTGGGCAACAGTACATAAAATTTTACACATGTTACTTGTACATTGAGCTCTCAAGAAACTCCTCTTTTTCGACTGAAATGATATAGTTGTACTATTTTTTATGAGTAAACAACTTAAGTACTTGCGTTCCGCTTCGTCCCAACTTAATTTTACAAAAACTGTAGCATTTGTTCTTTAAGTATAATAAAAAAAAAATTAAAAGTTGTTTTTAAGTATATCTGTAAACAATTTTTACAATCTAATCGTTCCTGTTTATAGTGCTAGAGTCTATTGCATAGTCTAAATATAGACTTCTGACATTTTAATTTTAGCTTTAGCTTCAGTCTGTCCCAAGGTTTACGTTTCTCGCAGTGCTTGCAGCGTATTCCAGCAATAACCGTAAATCATAAAACGAAAACTAACAATCTTCTGGTCGCCTCAAACATCGCGCAGTGTTTTGGGAAATTACATTCGTGTGGAAGCGGAACTTTAGTAGATACATGCGGAAGACATTACGGATGATTTTATGGCGCGACTTCTTCGTGGAATGATATTTTCTGCATGATATTGAACTGTGGGGTGCTGGGATCAAGCTATGTTTATCCTAAAAACATCATCATCATTATCATTCTCAGCCCACACGTACCCACTGCTGAGCATAGGCCTCTCCCAATGCTCGCAATTTTTCTCAGTCCTTTTTTCCTTCTTACATTTAATTTTTCTAACATAAACATATTTCTAACATAAACATAAAGTGGAAGTGGGCCGGCCATGTCTGCCGACGGTCTGACGGCCGATGGAGCACACAAGTGTTGGAGTGGAGACCGCGCTTAGGTAGACGTAGTGTAGGACGACCTGCAGCACGGTGGTCCGACGACTTGAGAAAGGTGGCGGGTAACGGATGGATGAGGGCTGCACAAGACCGGGATGGTTGGCGCTTTCTTGGGGAGGCCTACGTTCAGCAGTGGACGGCGATAGGCTGAGTATATAAACATATTTTCATTGACAATTAAATCAAATGCAAGATAAATTGACCCATATTATTATTATTTTCCGAAAAATTGGCACTTTTATTCATAATTTATATAAACATTTGCATAGCGCAACGGGGTAAAAGCGCGAGAACTTGTATTTTCATTTAAAAATGCCCAAGGCTTCGTCGATGAGGACTTATTTCTTATTTATATTTATTTGTTTCCATATGCGATGGTTTAAAATATTGCGCCTATTGAGAGTGTTGTGTATGATACATACATACAATACATACATAAACTCACGCCTGTATTCCCCGAAGGGGTAGGCAGAGGTGCATTTCTGCACCCACATTTCACCAGGTATGTATCAGTCCCACGTAATAGGGAGCGAGCCTATTGCCGTTTTTCGGGCACATTTCCAGACTCCGTGCTGTTACTGAGAATTTTCTAATGGAAAAACCCAATAACACTTTGCCCGACCCGGGAATCGAACCCAGGACCTCTAGATCGCACGGCACATACTTGTACCGCGAGACCACGAGGCATATTTATTTGCCTTATTGTTATACATTAGAATTTAGTATAGAATTAGAATTAAGGTTTAGAATCAAACCATGAAGGAAATAGAAAAATGAAAGCTACAAAAAAAAAAACAGCGTCGATAAAGTAGTTTCCATCTTGGCGAAATTATTTGTTAAGTAATTGAAGAGTATATAACGAATATCCTATATATCAATCCAAATAATAAAATCAAGTAACATAAATTACATCCAAAGTGATTGTGTAACATTCAAATATACACTAACTTTCCGATTTACAATATTTATGCGGTCATAATCCTACAAACGCTGTGATTCAGAACAAACCATTAATACTGTTTCACTAGACACGCCACCAATCATGCAAAAATACTTCCATTCATTCCAATGAAATCGCTGAATGCATTGCTCTAAGTAAAAACACAGTGTCTCGCCGTGTTCGCAATTGGAAAACGTCACTCGCAATGCCGCCTGTATTTTGTATGCAGTAATTTCTGTGTCTCCGACGCACACAGTTCTCGCTTTTTGTATCTTCTGTTTTAATGAGAACAGCTTTGCTTTTAGCTGTTTTAATGTCGGCTATTGTGTGTGTAATTAGGCGTGCTTTCAGCGCCTTCACACCCTTTAGGCACTGTTTGATAATTGTAAGAAAATTCCTTCCTGTTTTTTGTTCGTGGACATTTTTATCTCGCACTTTTGTGCTGGTAATGAGATGTGTTATTTTCTCTATCTTTGTCTTTAAAGACTTTACAAAAGTTCTTGCCATTCTTTCTTGTCTTTTGTGAATAACAAGGTATTTGGACGAGCATAGTGGACGAACTGTTCTGAAATTTAAGTATAGTGCAATTAAAATATAGACTAGTTATGGTCAACTACTTTAAAGTTTATCTCGCATCAACTGACCTAATTACCAGCATGTTTTTAACCAAATGTTTGGATGATTTGTTAATTTTACGACGAAAACAAACATAAATGATTATCCTAAAATCCTTTAAAACCTGTTTAAGCAGAATCCATTTCATACAAATAGAACCCCGGCCAATCAAAGGTAAGAAATCAGTTTGGTTCACAATAGGTTTGCAGACCTGTACAACATATCGATTGGTTAAATCGAAGATTCATGGCAACACGCTCAGCTCGAGTTTGCGCTGATTTTTATCCGAACAAAAGCGTCTGCAATCTTATTACTTCTAGTAAAGCAGTTATTTCCAAAGTACAGTTACCTTGTTAATATCATCCATACATTCAAATCAAAGTAACAGTTGTAATTTTCGGATACGATATTAACAATTGCAAGAAAAGAAAGGAAAAGAATCCGACCCTAAAAACAGTACCAATTGATATTTTGCAAAAAAAACATTGATAATTATACTACATGTTTAAGAAACTCATGTAAAAAGAATGTCAAATGTGATGGACCAGTTTGAAATGTAGAACCTGCTTTCACATCCTAACCATAATTTTTGCAAATGCAAATGTGCCCGGAAATGATGTCTTGAGGACTGGCGAAACGTGAATAAAAAGTATACTTCTACCTATCCCTTTAAGAAATAAAGGTCTGATAGAATATGTATACTTACAAAGTTGAAGGGCATGATAGTAATACAGTATTAATAAATAAGTATATAACTTAAAATGTAGAACTACACAAAATTAAATATAGTACTAATAGTATCCTAAGTAATAGAATTAAAAGCTACCACGTCCGATATAAAACACAAGGACAGCATTATGCATGAAGCACTCGCGGAACGATCGCGGATCGTTTGTCAAGCTGAACCGTGCGTCGCACAAATCCCGAGGCACACGCCAGTTACATTTGTTGAGTCCTAATAACATTTAAAACTGTTTCTGTACTGTCGGGAGTTTTCTTACTGTTTATAGATGTACAACTTTGTACCGTGTCTTTGAATAAAGAATAGTTTTATAGTTCTGTCTGTATTTTTTTCTGCTCGGATTTTAGGATTATTCCCAAATGGAAATGTTTTTGTAATACGCTTTGGCGGTCGAGCGTGTGATCATCTTTGACTTTTTAACACCACGAGAAACATGCATATTAAGTTCCATAAAGAAATGACTTAGCTTTGTAAGTTCATCAACCCGCACTTAACCACCCTAATGGGCTAAAGCCTAACCCCTCTCAACTGTAGAGGAAGCATGTCTACCACCAGTGTATAATTTATTTACCTCATTTTATATTATACGATCATACGTTTATACTATCAGATGATTTGTTTTATCCATTATTTTAAAGCCACAAATATCCAATCTATACAAATAAATAAAATTGGAGTGTCTGTTTGTATAATAATATTAAAATAACCGCTTCTTAATAAATGCATATCGATGTATAGGTACACGGTACATATACCAAAATAACGTTTTTTACAATTTTTGTCTGTTTGTCTGTCTGTTTGTTCCGGCTAATCTCTGAAACGGGTGGACCGATTTTGACGGGACTTTTATTGGCAGGTAGCTGATGTAATAAGGAGTAACTCAGGCAAAAAAAAACGTTTTGAAGAATCGACTGTTAGGCGGAACGAAGTTCGCCGGGTCAGCTAGTCATTAATAAAAAAACAAAATTTGTAAGTGGGCCACGTAAAGTAATTTTATCCTAAAAACTCAAAAAGTCTAACTTGACAATGAATCTAAAGAAATGAATCATGAACACAGGAAGAATACTTTAATTTCCTCTATAGAAATGGGTATAATGCTTTGATCTACTTATTTAAAAGGTACAAAAAGGCAAGAGCCAGAGCTAGGCACGTCTGTAGCCAGCTGGGGTCCATTCATCATAGACGTCGGGACATGATGGCTCACTGGTAATAGGGAAAACGATCCGTTTCACGCAAATGAACTTTTTTGTAATGACAAAAAATAATTGTCACCAATTGTTTGCTGGACGGATGGGCTTAAGTGTTTTCCTCAGAACTAGAGCTTTGTTCAATGATTGTTTTGTACTGTAAGCGTTCGAGATATACGAGTTTTGTAAACAGCTACCAACGGAACAACAGTATGAATAATTTTTTAGACCTCAGCGATGTAATTGGTAAAAAACTTGCAGCTCAAGTGTAAGATTGTAATCAAAACTTTTTAAAGTAGTAAGTTTTAGTAAATGAAACTCCGTTTACACTTTACACTTTGTGTGCAGTGTCGTCTTTAAATCATGAATTTTTTTATTTATAAATTACATCTGGCTACAGTGTAACAAAAAATATTACTTTTTTGCTTTTTTTGAACTTTCTTTAAGATTCTTTTTCGGGATAAATGTATTTAGATAACTTATCTAAAAAGTCTTTAAAATGGATTCACTGGTTTACGTTTAAAAGCATCACATAGAGACAAAATATAGCCTCAGTTAAGTTTAATTTATTTGTAATTAAGACTTCCAAAGAAATTGCAGTGAGAGTACTGTATTAACAGACTTATATAAAATAAACTCATTTTAAAATGTTTTATTTCATTGCTGATAGTTATCTAATATATAAGTTCAGGATAAATATATAATAAATAAATAAATACACCCAACAGTCACATACATAGTTCTGACCCCACACTAGGATACAAGTCCTGTGTCGTGGGTATCAGAGACTACGAGAGACTTTTCGGTCTCACAAACACCCAGACTCGAAACTAATATTTGTGGATCACACAAACATTTGTCTCGGTGCGGGTATCGAACCCGCGGCCTCTCGTTTCGCAAGCTGGGGTCTAGCCATCTGCGCCACGGGGCTGTCTTACACGGGGATGGTTACCTTCTGCGTATTGTACGCCTTACATCATAGTCGCTAACCTCAAAAATATGAATACCTTACCGTAAGGACTATAATACTGATACGTCCCGTACAAAGATTCTCACTCTCCACTACGCATATTTATTCCAATAAAGCTAAACAATTTCAATCAAGGGCCCGGCTGTTCTGTTTATAGGCTTGAAAATACGTTCATAAATCACTAATACCTCGTGTGAAATTAATTTTCATCGGAGATATTCTAGCTGAGGCATCCATCAGGCGATTGTGTGACAACGCAACGTGTGGACCTCAAATTTAATTGAAAAACCAATCAGCGATGACAACCGGCTGGACCACAATGAGTTTAGACCGCAGACAAACTTTTATGATACGCGGTGTAGGGTTAATTGCTTTGTTGTTTTGTGACTAATTTTTGTTGGTTGTTAGATATTTGTATTCGCTCGCCAACACAGTACATGGGAAATTGAAACAGTGGGTCACTTTTGTGAGTGTGTTACATTGTCTTTTTAATTTTTCTTCGTGTTATTTTGTACCGTTCTACTTTTTAATATTTAAAGTGTTTATAATTATATATAGACACTCAATTCATTTATTGTAACAGTTCCTCAGTTGTAAAGTTTTGCTAAATAGTTATTTAAGTAATATACCAAGGTAATTAATTGTATGCAATTACAATAAACTATTGACCATTATGAAAAATGAAGATTATGAATTACGGAAATGATATTATGCCAAAACTATTATGAATTTCTTACCATGACAATATGAAAAGTATTTGAAGTCACAATCATCTATTAAATAAGAGATGAATATTTTATTTTATTAATTACCCGCGCATCCTTTTATACGGGCTGTATAAAGGCCGTGAAAAAAAGCAGTGATGGCCTCGAGGTTTAGGCGCGCGGTCGAGAATTTCGGCGGTAGCAGGTTCAAACCCCAGGCACACACCTCTGATTTTTCGAAGTTATGTGTGTATTCACAGTGAATTATCACTTGCTTTAACGGTGAAGGAAAACATCGTGATAAAACCTGCACACCTAAAAGTTCTTAGGAATTTATTAGGTGTGTAGTCCGCCAACCCGCACTAGGCCAGCGTGGTGGACTAAGGCCTAAACCCTCTCAGTTGTAGAGGAGGCCCGTGCCCAGCAGTGGGACGCATTTGGGCTGGTGATAATGAGGTAAATTTTATACCCTCAGTAATTTATTCGTGTTGTTTTATCATTATAGCAGATTAGTTAACATGTCATTTGCTAAAGTCTTTCAGAATTTCGGGGTGATCTTTATCACTAAAGTTTCCTAAATTACAAGACTGTAAAATCTATGTGCAGTATTTAAGGCCCGGTTGGAAGTTTAATACAAAACCTCGTAAAGTAGTGCAGAAGACATGTGTGCCGAAACAAAGCCCATACCACCCTCGGCTATTTCACAGTAATGGGAGTCCGTTGGCATATTGTCGCCATAAACTATGACCGTTGTCACCCTATCTCCGATTCTACCACCCTGCGTCTGTAGCGTTTCGAATCAGTTTTTATGCAATAACAATCTTGTTACGTTGATTTTGAGACTGTGTTTTAGTTGTACGGTGTTGGATCTTGAGTTGAAATTGAATCTTTGAATGTCTTATTTTCGGATTGGTTTTCAACTCGTTGGACGTAGATTAATAATATTTTTCAATTGTTTTTTAGAAAATCTGACACAAAAATAACTTTTTAAAATTTTCTTTATTGTGTTGCATAGACAATTTCAATGATGATTAGACATGATGTTGGGAACGAGCTTCTTATTAAATGCCCATCTCGATGACATGAATGAGGCACCTATATAATCATAATATCAGTGAACTTCAATCTTAAGTTTAAAAGAAATCACACAGAACCAAGAAATAACATGAACTCAATCCCATAATAAAAGTTCATTTAATCACAATATTTTGTTCAAACACCAATATTATCTCAAGTTCGCAGCGTTCGCTATCGGTATCATCGACGTGGTTATTGTCGAGTGGCCGGCCGTTTTATTGCAAAAGCAATATTCCCCAGCCCTGTATGTACCAGGCATTTGTCGCGAGCCATATCTTCTGTTTGCGCTATCAGCCTTTAATTTTTTTTTTCGCATCGAGAAATATTTTATTGCCGTCGATTGTCAGTATTGTTCGCGAGTCGATGTATAGTTATTGGTTGGAAAGAATTTGCGTCGTTCTAAGCTGAATGGGTTCGCGGATAGAAGTCATAGTGAATGAATGGAAAAAATATTGTCTGCAATTGAAAATATACGCAAGATGATTATTTTTCAAGTTTGCAAAACAGAATCGTGTTCGCGTTTAGGTTTTTTTTTTTATGAGATATATGTATAAGCATTGTTCTGTATGAGGATTGAAATAACAACCTTTCTAACCTTGAATGCTATGTTTGTATCTAGAATATAAATTAAGCTGACGTTAAATAAAAATGCAGCAAAGTTGTCCAAATGTATGTATATTTCACTAGTATCAAACTGTCTGAGATAAAAAAAAAACAGAGAGATTTATGGGTTTTGGCCTATGCAACGATACTGTGTGTCCAAAATCTCGATATTCCCATATAATCCCTTCCAATACCATCAAAATCCTATTGTAATTGGTATCCTTATGGCATACTCCTACATCATTAAAACCAGAGATAATTAACCACGAAAATATAACTACATTATAAATTTTATAGCTCACTCGAACGTTAATCCTCCACTTCTTTAATTAACCTACACTGCAGTTTTGAAGTTGAACCGTTCCGAAAGCTCGCGTGCATTGCGCGGTATTAATATTTCCCATTCGCTGACACCCACCTGCAAGCCTGACACAGGTGCGGAATCAGAAATAAAATTAAGACTGCTTAACCCTCGATTAACAGCCAAATTTGTTTTATACACTATTCTAAACATTTAATTTTTCTTGATTTAAAAATAATAGATAGGTTTGTTACAGAGTAGTTTTAAAGATATGGCCACAATCAGCCAAGGAATACATAATATGCAAAAAGGCGTTTAGCATTCAGGAAATACATCTACAATGTGAAACTAAGTTAGTGTATGACATAAAAATGCTATATGTTTTAAAGCGTTCCCACGAGGAAACAGCAAAAATATATTGCAGCAATACTCCTGGGTTATTTGGCATGTTACTCCTTGCATTTTATAATATTTTGTAACCTATTTCGTGCATACTACAAGTCAAAAGCCTCATTATGTACTTAAAGAAGAGCAAACGGCAGCTTGTTCAGGTTAAGAAATGTTTAAATTTTCAGTATGTCGGAAAGCATTGAAAACACTAATGTTTCACTGTTTACTTTGTTGAGTTCTTAGATACGATTTTTTTTCATATTCGGTAGATATATCGTACTTTGCCTAGTAATAGGTGCGGACTTGTATACATAAATAAGCCAGACATCTAGCAAATTACTTATGTTTAGTAAGTCCATATTATAAAATTTTCACATAAAGAGGATGCATAAATATTTTTAAAGCTTACACATACTCAAACAAACATATGCGGAACGATAAAAATATGTCAACTATTATTTCCCATAAAAATATTTGTCTCAACATCAAACTCGGAAACTTATACGCATAAAGTAAAATTGCTTTGCCGCTGCGTTAATAGGTCACGGCTCATATATTTTATTTACGTGAGCAAACATTTCAGGAGTGCGCATTTGGTATTTTTTCACCACATAAATATTCCTGATTGCGTCCCTGATTACCGCATTCACCGCGATTTTAACCTTTCGTTGCGCTAAGCAATTAAGTTAGCTGTTTTAAAATTTAAGTTCGATTAAAAGCTTTTTGTTTTATTGAAGGATTATGGATTTATATTTACTGAACTTTTTGTTAAAAAAACTTTAAGATTTATTGGATTTTTTTATTTTATTGAAGTTTATGACCCTAATGCTGGGCTCTCCTCTTGCATGATTATTATTTCAAAACCAGTACATGTGATTTGTGATTAAATCCGTTCATATCATCTCGCATCTTTTCTCTCAGCTAATTTCTATCGGGTACTAAAATTGGCTCATTGATGTATATTCAATCAAGCCACATGACCAGCTTGATCTAATTTGTATGCGTGGCCCCAAAAGTTTTCTCAAGAATACATAATATTAGAGCGACAACTGTGTAGAAGTTTTTTAAGCTTACATAACGACTTAAATACACTTTACTTTTTTTTGTGGAATATTCTATGTACTTTTTGTTATTGTATTCCGCTTCTTTACAAATTTGAGGAAGGTCTAGCTGAAAATGATGATGATCATTCAATGAAGAACAAAGTAAATTACTAAAAACTTGTGCATTAGGTTTCAAACTCGTACTAGTATTATATTTCAGGAGACTAAACTCTTAATCATAAGCTATAACACAAAAATTTAAAAACCTAAAAGGCTTTAAAAAGCAGTTAAATTTCATTTCCAATTGAAAGCAAAGCTGTCACTTGACAAACAAATCCATTTGCACAATGTACAAAATGGCGCTGTATTTCTTGTATCCAGTTCGAGCGTGGAACAAACATCTCAGGCGCCAAAGCTTTAAATTGAAAGCACCGATACTGAGACCTTCGAGTCCGGAGCTAACGAAGCGTCACTAGATTGCTTTTTAATAGGCATCAGTATCAGAGATCCCGGGAACCCATCTAGCCATCCTCGTTTTGCGATACGTGCCGGCTCCCTATTAAGGGTTTTGTTCTGCGTTTTTTGCAATCTCCAGAATTAATTGCTTGTTCCTGTCACGTGGTGAGCGGCGTTTTTTGTTATCTTGATAGGGGCCGCCTGTTTGGCTCTATCTCAATCAATCAGCTCGCTTAATTGGACGCGGGTAGACTTTTTGATGTGGGTGATGTACAATTTCGCGGTGCTTTGTTACGTTTGTGAAGATGTCTTGGCGGTCGGTGGTGGTAATAAAGGTTCCTATGATCGCGATAGTGTCGAGGTAGCTGTTTTCGTTATATTTATTAATACGAGTTTTTTTTTTGTTTGGTTTTATATACTTCCGATTGACTACGTGTTATATTGTATCTACATTTCACGCGTATCTTCTAAAACAAATATCTGTGTCCACTGGAGTAGACCGACCTGTATTACAATAACGTTTCGCCATCTGTATTTTAAATACCACATAGTAGGAGTCAAACCTATTGACGTCTTTAAAATATTTGTTTTGTTACTGATAATTTTCTAAAACCCAATAACATTTGGTTCAACCTGTGAATCGAAATCCAAACACTGTCAATGACCCTTGCACACTTACCGCAGTACCATCGAGGTAGTCAGTGGTTTTATCTATCTATAGGTATAGTTGTGCTACCATAGTACTCCATAGATGAAAGAAGATAAAAGATTAAAGATAAAAAAATACTTATATATTTTTTTAAATAATTAAAGTATCTATATTTTCATAAAATTAGTAGCTACAATTAGGTTAATATATGGGTTCCCAAGGATCGACCTCTACGAACTGTTAAGTCTAAAATACCCCCTGGTCCCTTTGTTTCAGTCTTTAATTTTCTATCTACGTATTTATTGTAACCAAACAATTCATAGCAAGTAAAACGTTGTAAAAGGCCACTCTTCGACATAAAAACATATTTTAATTCAATAGCAATTTGAAATCGTTTCATCAACGATTCGAAATCGGTGGCAATGAACGAGTAATTATTGGAAAATTTCTGAAGAGATTAGAAACACAATGCGGTGGCCATTAAAAATGTTTTTTTATGAAAGATAGTAATTACTTGCACGATTGTGGCCCGACACGTGTGTCGTGCGCGCGGGCTAAATGTTTTATAATGGTAGACTTAAATTGCTTTGTTTACCCTCTTTGTGGTGGGTTGTCTCATTATCCCAATATAAATTGGTTTTGATAGTAATTGTCGGTTATATTTCATGATTAATATTTAATTTATGCTATCTAATGATCTACATTTAGGCTTCCTTTTTGAGTTCCCGCTTTCAACTGTTTTTAGGTTAATTGATAAGTCTGGGGTAGCTATATTGAGATATTTGATTAATAATTGGTTCTAGAATATTAATATTTTAGACTAGCGTGGAAAATTATAATTGTTTTTTCTTCTTTACTTTGCTTTATAAAAAAGGCACGTGCCGATAAATCTAAATTTGTTTTTGCAGATTGATTTCTATTAAGAAATTACTATGGTAGTCTTGGACCGAACGGCATATTTATAACTTTTTTGGATATGGACGTGCAAACGAATAATAAAACAAAAAAAATACTTACTTACCTATCTACACCACCACGCACTGGTCGCATTTCGGAATTGTAAATACATATGTTATTATTTACAATAATTAGTGATGGCATCGAGGTTTAGGCGCACGGTCGAGAATCTCGGCGGTCGCAGGTTCATACCCCAGGTACACACCGACTTTTCAAAGTTATGTATTTATTCACAATGAATTTTATCATTTACTTTAACGGTGAAGGAAAACGTCGTGTCGTGATGAAACCTGCACACCTAATTTTTTTTTGGAATTTCTTAGGTGTGTCCGCCAACCCGCACTAGGCCAGCACGGTGGTCTACGGCCTAAATCCTCTCAATAGTAGAGGACGACTGTGCCCAACAGTGGGACGTATATGGGCCGATGATGAAATACATATGTATGTCGTGGGTATATATGTATGAACGTCCATGCTCACTTTAGATGAGACTTTCTATGCCCCATCTAACCACACACTCATCATTTTTGGGTTCCTAGGTTGTCATATGAGAGTATTGGTGATTTCATCATCAGCCCATATACGTCCCACTGCTGGGCACGGGCCTCCTCTACAACTGTTAGGGTTTGGTGGATTGGTGATTTACCGAACTTTAAAAATAATATACGGCCAATATTCCTGAATGCGTATAACAGAATATTTTTACATTGCCAATGAGTGCACGCGAATTTTAATGGCAAACGGTACTGAATAAAGCTTTTAAAATTTACCAGCAAGCTTCGGTTTTTCATTAATTATATATATGTGTTGGCGAACGCTACATCATATAATTACTACCAGCAAATTACGAAATACCAGTACAAAAAAGGCTTACTAGCACTTTATAGTAAATGCGACTCCGTTTAAATAGTTTTGTCTACTGTGGTAGGTACTCGTAGTAGACAAAACATTTACTAAAAGTATTTACTTGTGATCTTAGCGCTTTGGGACATTGCATTCGTACATTTCGCTAATTAATTGTATCTGTAATTGAGAGTAATATAAATACACCGAACAGTCACATACATTTGTCAGCCCAGTGGCGCAGTTGGGTAGACACCAGCTTGTGAAACGAGAGGCCCCAGCACCGAGAACATTGTTTGTGTGATCCCCAAATATTTGATTCGGGTGTATTTGTGAGACGGAAAAGTCTCTCGTAGTTTCTAACATCCACGACACAAGACTTGTATCTTATTGTGGGTCAGAACTACGTCTGTGACTGTTGAGTGTATTATTTTTATCTATTATTACATATTTCTTACCCTAATATAAATATCTAGTGTATCAAAGATTTTGAAAGACATTTCCGACTCACAGACACCTAAACCTTAACTAATGGATTCTTGTGTCACAAGTCAGTCAACTTTAGCCAACTTAACCAGGAAGGGTGTCTTTGTATCATTTTAGTTTTTTCAAAATAAAATGATTTGAAAGATAAATACGAACAAATTAACAGCTTTGGCAGCATTTGGGAGCATCACAACGCTTTTTTGCCAAAAATCGAATGACGCAATCAAATTTAGGACGAAATATCGATAGATTGCAGTTCCAATTTCGTGTATCGGATAAATCTTAGTATTCACTCGTCGAAGTAAGCATTTCGGGCACGTAGGTACGGCGTAAGTGCGATTCCACGTAAGTAAACCGCGCGGCCCTTTCCCTGCAATTTACCTCGAGGCGTGAGCATAAAGGAGACGGCACATAGAGTATTTCTAAAAGTGCGATTGGTTTTTAAAGAAAATATTTTTGATAAAGACTTTAAAATTTATTGTCTCGTTGGACCCACCGCATTGCTGCATGGCGTGGAATATAAAGTCTCAATGTTGGGTAAAGCAATATTGGATTCTCTCATTCCGAATTTTTAGCAACGGCCCTGAGTTTAGAAATGAACCCAAAATGGCAATAGACTCGCCGCCTATAGCTCGAGTTTTTTTACGGAACTGGCAAAATACGGGTGTAGAATTACTCCTCTACCTATTCCTTTGCCGCGTAGGCGTTTTTCTATCACTAGCAGATACTTAAAAATACATTCTTGATGTTTCTTTTCAGTGGGCATTTACGAAGCATCGCTAGAGCCACATAATATGACATTTTGAGTTGTATAAATGCCTTAGCGGGCCTATATAGTGTAAAATTGACATAATGACAATTAAAAAAAGGATGTATTGATATATTTTTGATAAAATAATGTCATTTCGTGTCGTTGAGGGAGTTTTTTGCCGTTTAAAACTGATGATTAAAACACTCGTAGAAGTCTAATTGAATAAAGATGACTTTGACTTTTACTTTCAAAGTCATCTTGACTTTGACTTACATATACAAAAAATGATATGTGTCTATAATGAATGATTACTAGTCTTAAAACCTTGGACCCTGCTGGTGTTTTTTCTACGCCCGACAACCGTTCAATGTACAGCAGCTCTTATGTAACCCGTGCGGAGAGTGTTGCGAGTATGTCGTTATTTTTTCACGTCACACCTCAGCTGTTATTTGAAGCTTGTTAAGCACATTTTCAGTATAGCTATTATTTTAAGTTTTCGTAATATTATCGAGACAAGGTGAGACCTGGTTGTAGATATAACTGAGAAAATTGTTCTACGGTGTGTAAATATATTGATAAAATGAAAATATTGCTGGTGGCACGTTTGTGTATACCTTACGAATTTCACGAATATTAAATTATTTTGTCGAACAAAACGTTGTCTCAATATATGCTTGCTGAGATAAAATATATTGGTTTAACATTAGTTTGTGCTAGAAAATTCCATACTTATTTATGAGTTATTTATAGCATCAGACGCACAAATACTTATTTTATCAAGTTATAACTTTTGGTCGGGACGTTAATATAAAATGAGAGTGGACTCAGTTCAGAAAATCATTATTATATATTTTTATTTTTATCGATGTCCATTCTCTTTTTACTTATTTTCGTTCAAACACAATATATAACTACAACGTAATTAAATAATGTTATGTCATCGTCTAACCAAGTCTTGACTACATTAAATTGCCTTCTTGGAACAACCTCCAGTTTTAAGAATAAAACAAATCAGTGCCAGCAAATTGCTAGTAATTCTAAAGTAACTAGGTCAAATGCCAATATATCAAACAAATAATAATTTAGTAAATGGTATAACAGCAATGTCAATTTAAGAATAACATGACAGGCACCACTAAAACTTCCCAATTATATTTCTGATGTAAGGGCATATACGACATCGGTCAATCAATATTACGGTCAGAAAAATCGCCACAGTCATCCAAAGAAATAAATAAAAGGACATTTTTTGTACGCAATTTGTGGAATCCGTATCGAATTAGTATCGGGATTTTGTTATCAATAAATGCAATGAACGTAACGAATCTGTCTGGAAACATTTTTTGTTCGGTAATTGGGGAGGCTGATTCTGATTACTACAGTACCTAATATTTTTACTTTTGTCTCCTTGTGAGCTATTTATTTATCTCTTTTATTTAATGTACACTGTTTTTTTATATACATGTGTATTGTGTATTTTATGTTATTTATAATTTTGTAGTGAAAACTTCTTTAGCGGCGATGCGCAGTTTTTTGGAATGGGTAAACAATGTCTCGCGTCAGATCACGTGACACTGATCAAAAATGCGTGACGTATTTTTTTTTATTAAATACACCCATCAGTCACATACATAGTTCTGACCCCACACTAAGATACAAGTCTTGTGTCGTGAATATCAGAAACTGCGAGAGACTTTTCGGTATCACAACCACCCAGACCCGAAACAAATACTTGTGGATCACACAAACATTTGTCTCGGTGCGGGGATCGAACCCGCGGCCTCTCGTTTCGCAAGCTGGTATCTAGCCAACTGCGCCACGGGGCTGTCATTACCTATGTAATATACATTTTCATGTTGTGTACGATAGCGCATTAAATATTGTATTTTATCACCACCAAATGATAGTAATTTTATACTGTTAAAAAGCAATTCGTGCTAAATTATTCTCTAACCATTCCAAAATATTCAAAATTGGACAACGGTGATGTTGAAGTATTCACTTCTGCCGACACTCCATGAGTGCCAGAGTTTTGAAATAACTGTGTTTCTGCTTACCTTATTATTGAATTTAACCGCCGTGCCCGCTGACTTTAATTGGTGCAGTCTGATTGCGAGATTCCACTTCGACCCGAGGAGGGTTTACCAGAATGTAAGGAAATTTCTGGGAACCTGGGACTTTCCTATTCTGGAATTAGAATATGGAAATAAGGCCGGTACAATTGTCTTTTTGCGTAGGTATTAAAACGGCTTGCGAAGCATGAATGTAACATATCTACCCTTTAAGGATACAAGAGGATATCCCCCTAGACGTCCATATGCACGTCCAAGGTCGTTAAACAGACCGGTTCGTTAACCTGAACTCTTACTTCCTAAATCTATACAAGCTGTTTGTTCTAACTTTAATTATAAAGGGACACGTGATTATTAATTACTTCAAGTTCATAACGTGGCCCCTTAGGTGAAGTTTTGTTTACAAGAGGTAGAGGTAGAGCTTGTATAGTGGGCGGTTATTGCCTTATGTACACTTGGAAAATTTTATATTGACATTTAGGATGTATAGGACAACGATTAATATCATTTTTGTAAGTATAATTAATTGATAAACTCTCATAAATTTAGTTTATTGTAAGGTCGACTGTTACGGAATGCCTAAGGCATTAAATCCGCCTTTATACAATTTATATATAACGGCATAAAACCATATACTGAGAGCTACGTCATCGCTCTTGCATAAACAAGAATGACTCACGGGCCGGGCGGTCGCCCTTCTGCGGTGTCGATTGCCCCCACTATTCTGTCTAGTCTAGCGGAGCGAAGCATTCGTCCATCTACGTTCGGACAGCAAACATCCGATTTATTGGGAAATAAAAGGAACTTTGATTGAAGTTGGTTGTTAAAATTACTTCCCAAAATGGATCCTCCAGTAATAACGATGTCACTGCTATTCATAACGATACAGGGCTATCTGCCTCGTCAGTAATTGTGAAAGTTTACTAAAGATAACTCATCATCATCATCAGCCTCTTTTACGTCCACTGCTGGACATAGGCCTCTCCTATGGCACGCCACTGGGCTCGATCTTCGGCCTTCCTCATCCAACCGCTTCAAACTCAAAGTATGAGTTATCACCATAAACCAACAGTTGTGACGTCGGTAATGTGACGTCACACATCTTAAAGACACTTCGAAGCCTCTCCTTATCCGACATATATGAAGCATAATAAATAAAATCATTGTATAAAAACGCTTTTTCCGTTGTTTCAGACTGAACCACGCGCTAGCCGGGTTGCGGCCGTGGTGGTGGCACGCCTGCAACGTGGTGCTGCATGCTGCGTGCTGCGCTCTTGTCGCCCGCGCATGCGTCACCATTGCTCGTCTGCAACGGCCCTTCGCTGCCCTAGCTGCCTTGCTATTCGCTGTGCATCCCGTACATACCGAGGCGGTAAGAATATTTTAATTTATGAGTGAAATGAAATTATACTTTATTGAATCTATAAATACACAAATACATCACTCATCATCATCATCATCATCATCATCATCATTATCAGCCCATATACGTCTCACTGTTGGGCACGGGCCTCCTCTACAACTGAGAGGGTTGTAACTGGCAAGTCGTGATAGCCTAGAGGTTTAAGCACGCGGTCGAGGATCTTTCGCAATAAGTCACTCAGATTTGGTTGTTTCAGTCATTTCAAAATTTAGTACACCATCCTGTTAGGAAGACAGTCATCACTAGCATTAATTTTGTAACTAACATAAATTCATTAAGAGCGTTTATGCAGTTTTAGCCTAATTTGAGAAAAACAGTACTTTTCGAACCCATTAAAATTGATCGTATAAACATGTTAATTACCAATTATTTTAGGGAATTTTGTCGTCTAAATACATAGTTAGTGAAGAACATTTTAAGATTTTTGTGTAAATTTTGATAAATAAATAAATAACTGAACGAAGATTTTTATCTTCATCATTTTCGAGGCTCAAAATTTGGGTTTATTTATAAACTATTTGATCAAAATAAAATGTTGTTGGATCGGAAATATCCCCAAGCAATTAGTTAGTGAAAATCATTTTAAGATTTAAATCCCTTATTCAAGTAATAAAAAATCTAAGTTCGAAATATTGAGAAATTACTGTCAATACAGGATTTTTTGACCCATATATGATACTTAATTTAATAAAACAACAACATTTTATAATATAAGAACGTGTACTTGAAATCGTACAATTACAACAAACAATGATGATGATCAGTGATGATATAAGTGATGTATTTAACGTTTTATAGACTCAATAAACATTGTTTCATTCATTTTCATTGCATTTATCATTAACTATCGACGCTCATATTTACGCGAATCATATTTACCGAAATTCGACTAGCCGCGTGGCGCGTAAACGCTCTAAGTTCATATACGTTCCATTGCTGGGTACAGGGCTTCTCTACGACTGACAGGGGTTTGGGCTTAATATACCTAATCCGGGTTAGCGAACTACACGTCTTAGAAATTTCTTAGAAAAAAAATTCAGTTGTGTAGGTTTCCTCATGATTCTATATGAAAAGGACGTTATTAAACATTGTGAATAGACTCATAAGCTTGAACAGTCAGTGCGTGACCGGTGTGGGATCCCGCGACCGTCGAAATTTGTCTCCTCCAGCTACTAATCCTTGAAGTCGTCACGGTAAAACATTATGAAGGATATTGTAACAACGATCAAAATGTTTGCTGAATTTTTGATAGCCCAAAATGGGGTGAATTGAGATTTCCTACAAATTTGCTTAGAAAGAACTTCTACGTATTGCAGTTGAACCAAACCAATACGCCGTCATACAAATTGAAACATTTCGGTGGGCGTCACGCGCATTACACGCAGAATGCGATTTTTTATTGATAACGTCTAGAACTAAGATTATAATAAGTTACGGATTATTATTATATCACGTTAGTAAAACAAAATACTTGCTTCTTGTTATTTATTTGCAGTTTATTACTTGCCCATTGAATAATATTCAATCAAATTCTCTTTCATCATCATCATCATCAGCCCATATACGTCCCACTGCTGGGCACGGGCCTCCTCTACCATTGAGAGGGTTTAGGCCTTAGTCCACCACGCTGGCCTAGTGCGGGTTGGCGGACTACACACCTAAGAAATTCCTAAGAACTTTTTTTTTTTTTAGGTGTGCAGGTTTAATTACGATGTTTTCCTTCACCGTTAAAGTACGTGATAATTCATTGTGAATACACACATAACTTCGAAAAGTCAGAGGTATGTGCCTGGGGTTTGAACCCGCGACCGTCGAGATTCTCGACCGCGTGCCCAAACCTCGAGGCCATCACGACTTATAAATTCTCTTTAGTCTTATCTTATATCAAATTAATTTAATTTTAGGTATACTAACAAAAACAATTTTTTAGATTCATTCGGAGCCAATGAAGCAGCTATCAATAATTTGCTTTTTTCTTATAAAATGTTTATGAAAAGAGGCCTCTTAAAAAAGGCCTTTTAATAAAGGTGTATTGAAATACTAAACCGCTTGACGAAGCCCACGCAATTTGCTCAATGTATATCGGTAATTAGTTTTTTAAAAGAAAGCGATTATTAAAATTACAGTTAAATATTAAAAGAAAATTTGAATAAAATTTTTAAACAATCAAAAATGCAGTTTGGCAGGCATGAGCGAACGTTATTACATAACTAAAGACAAGTTAATGTTACTCAAACATTCTACTTGTCACTTATTTTTGCATAATAATAAAATTTATGAGGTCTTACGTCGTAGTTTATAAAAAACTAGGCGAGACTTTTTGCTCTCACAAACACACAGAAACAATTTTTTGCGGGTAACTAATCTATGTATTTGTCTTGGTGTGGAAATCGCACACACGCCTACTCGTTTCATTTAACCAACTCCAGTAAGGAGGTAATAAAAAGTAAATAATAAATTCAATAAAATTAAACACACGAACACACACACACACACACACACACACATACACGTTTATTTCCTTTTTTTATTATTTAAATTAATTATTGTTATTCCTAGTTTTAATTCACTTATCTCGTGCTCTATGGAGAGCCTAATAACTGCAACACAGTTTTTGAACTATCGCAGTTATTATGGTGCATTTCTATGTAAAAACATGAATGTGAAATAAAGTTTTTATTATTTAAAAAAAACTTTTCGTTTTCTCTTTGACATTTCGAAGTTATTGTGTGGTGTTCACTATGAATTATCACGTACATTGACGGTGAAGGAAAACGTTGTAAGGAAACCCGCATACCTAAAAATTCTTAATTTTTTTATTAGATGTGTAGTCCGCCAACGCGCACTTGGCTAGCGTGGTAGACTAAAGCCTAATTCCTCTCAGTTGTGGATAAGGCCTGTGCCCAGAAGTGGGACGTATATGGACTGATGACGATGAAGACATTTGAAGTTAATTTAAAATTTATTTAAAGCGAGCGAACCTATTATCTATTACTAGATGCAATGATTATAACTGTATACAATTTCAAAGTCACTTAAAATACTTTTTCTTAATAAAATTATGAAATATTATACTCTTATGAGCTTTAATTACTTGTTTCAATGTGATAAACTATCATTGTTTTTATGAAAGCATAAAAAAGAAAAAATCTAATGTTGTTTTCCTTGACAGGTGGCAGGAGTGGTTGCGAGGGCAGATGTGCTAGCCTGTATATTCTTTCTATCATCACTTCTAGTATATCACAGGTAAATGAGAGAATTGCTATCATGCACATTTTAGTTACATACACCTGTATTTCCGCAGGGGTTGGCACAGGTGTATTTCTTCAATCACGTTTCGCCGGGATTTTTAAGTTCAACGTAAAAGAGGAGGTGGTTATTGTCATATTTTAAGGATATTTTAAGACTTCGTGCTGCTACAGAGGAAACTCCAATAACACTTTTCCTGATTGGGGAATCACCCTTATACACACCAAACGCCAATGTATTTATTTTTCCGAAATCCACTGATATAAATAAAAACAAGTACCTACATTTATAAACATCAAAATTTATTCGCCCACTTTTTTTATATTGGCTTTTTAACGCCCCATTTAATCCCCTTCTCATTCTATATTGAATGACGACTGCCTCGTGGTCTCGCGGTACAAGTATGTGCCGTGTGATCTAGAGGTCCTGGGTTCGATTCCCGGGTCGGGCAAAGTGTTATTGGGTTTTTCCATTAGGAAATTCTCGGTAACAACACGGAGTCTGGAAATGTGCCCGAAAAACGGCAATAGGCTCGCCACCTATTACGTGGGACTGATACATACTTGGCGAAATGTGGGTGCAGAGATGCACCTCTGCCTACCCCTTAAGGGAATACAGGCGTGAGTTTATGTATTTATGTATGTTTATGTATTGGCTTTTTAACGCCCCATTTAATCCCCTTCTCATTTTATATTACAAAATGTGCAGGCTATCATACATTTATATCACCGTTCTTCAATTTCACCCCTAGCAATGTCGGCGAAGATATTTTTTCCGTTAAATAAATTCTGTCTATGATCTAATCCCTTTGAAGCTTTTGTCAATGTGAAAGCCTTTATTTAATCCTTTTATAATAGAAAGTATTGTCTCTCCGATCTTTGGAGCAACATTTAAAGGGCATACTTCACATGCGTCACAAGACAACAGGGATCATTCCAGAATTTATTGGAATTCTATTGTGACCTTATATTATGACCTTAGGCGTAGCAGACATTTTTCTATTTCAAGTGGAAATGGTATTTAGATAAGTCATCTCATTGCTTTAGAAATGGGTGTAGTATAAAATTTTAGTATAAATTGAAGAGAAACTGATACAATAATATAAGCTGCATATTAATCTAGGAGTCAAAATGTATTTGAATTATTCATTAAAAAATACTAAACAGTACTGCAATAAATTGTCCGAAAACTGAAAGACTTTAAAAATAGCTGACGAATCGTAGCCTCCAAGGTTATAGGTACGTGTGTGTAGATTTTAAAGTATCTTTAATGATCAAAATCTTTGCTGATGGTAATATTCATCGTTCATCGTTAATTCCTTCAAAAAGACGAATTCGTTCCGAAAAATCCAACTCAGCAAATTGGGCCTCTGGCACTCTCATTCACCGTATAATGATTGAAGAAGCTACTACCGTGGTGGTGCACAAGAAACTTTAATACCCCAATTCCGTTTATCTACAGCGTCGCTCCACGGCCTAGAATTTTCTACACATATAAATTAGTTAAGTTCTTTTAAATTTTTTTTATTTAAAAGTCCAATGCAGGCATTTGACCACGATCTCACCTGGTGTTACGCGACGATGCGGTCGACGATGGAGCATGCCTGTCTAGTAGCAGCCTATTCACATTTGATTTGAATTTGTCCAGATTGTATCGTACGGGAAACACTTCAGCGGACAGGGCGTTCCACTCCTTTGCAGTGCGCATTAAAAAAGTAGACCCAAATCGGTGTGTGCGGCAAGATGACATATTAACAACGATAATATTAATTTATTGCAGACCAACGAGCAATAAAAAGTGCGTATGGCTAAGCATCGTACTGGGAGCGTTGAGTATGTTCGCCAAGGAGACAGGAGTCACCATTCTTATGCTCAATTTAGCATTCGACTTTTATAGATGTTGGCCGTTTGTTAAGAGGTAAGAATCAATTGTGATTTTCGCAGCAAAAAATTCTTTATATCAATCCATATACATCTCACAACTGGGCACAAGCTTTCTTCATGAACCACAATGATTACTAATAAGGTTTGGCAGACAAAACACCTAGAAATACCTAAGAACTTTTGGGTGAGCAGTTTTTCTCACGATGTTTTCCCTCATCGTTAAACATTACACAACGACGTTTTTTATCATAAATACATCAAAATATCTCATATCATTTGTTTGTAAGTGCTACTGGCACCGCCCTGGTCATGGCCCAAAAACTGCAATGAAAGGAAACTACCACAAGGTTCTATATTTTGGTCGAAAATGTTTTAATCTAAATTAAAATTGTTCCTTAATTTGCTTGTCGACCGTGATAAGGGTAAATGCCATTCTAATTATATTTAAACTTTTGCCATGTTTGCTAACAAAGGTTAGAATCTATTTTAATAATTTTAAAGGTCATTGGTTTTATTAGATAAAGAAGTATATTCGATACATTTACATGTTTAATATAAGAGCTTCGCTCCTAGCGACAAGATCGACAATTTTAGGCGTCTAATTTGATAGATGTTTTCTTTGTGCTGATATTTATTATAAAAAATAAAGAGATTTAATTTTTATTAATATATTGTATTTTAATCTGTTCTTTTTTAAACAAGACTGCGTCAAGATGTTTGCTATTCTAATATGAATAATTAAAAAAAATGCAAATAATAAATCGAAAAAGGATGATTTCACTAGAATGATATTTTTCTAACAGGTCAATATGCTCATTGAAGATAGAGAAAAAATGTACCGGTCTGTCTGTGCGTACAATCAAAGTGGTAGTGTCGCTGGCTCTGCTTATTTGCGTGAGGTTGGCTCTATTGCAAGGAACGCTGCCAACATTCTCAACACAAGACAATCCCGCGGCTTTTCATCCTAGTTTCTTCGTCAGGTAAGTATAGTGCGACGCTCAAAATCATATTAAAATTATATCTAAGACAATGAGTCTTAATAATTAAAAATATATATGTGATAAATAATTTTTTTATCAAATTTATTTTGTTATGACTTCATTAAAAAGATAAGAAAATATTTTTAATGTTTGTTATATACAGAACTGCTGTAACTATATTTAAAGCTTTCTTTAATGAAAAACGTCAATACAAAGGTGGTATTTATATAAAAATCATATAGTTTGCTAAGAATATCAGGTCAATATATCGACGTACTTCCGAACGCTACTTGATTGTGACGAATGAGAATAATAAAATAAAATACTAAAAATAAAATCAATTATAATTATAATTACAGATGCGTTATTCATTATACCTGTAGAGGTGAATATTAAAAGGCTGGAGTGGCTGTTTGAACTTCGTTTCCTTATGTCTTCTATGTCTCCGATAGAAATAAATTTAAATTAATATTGAAATGAAATCCATCGGATTTAATTTACGACGCTCGATACGGGAGTTTTCAGATATTAATTTTTATGAGAGATAATCTTTAGAATATTTTTATTACAACCCTAGTTTACCAGGAGTGGGTGCGTTAGATAAGCTAATAGCGTCTAATAAAATTGTAACTCGAGTTTGAAATAGTAATTTTAGAATAAGTTTCATTTTTCGCTTAATTTGCCTGTTCATTTCCATTTTGGAATGTTACATGTTATTTATGTTGGACCCGCTTTTACCCGCGGTTTTCTATACGATGACATATAAGATAAGGTCAAGCAAAGTCAAAAACAAATGCCTAGAGACTCAACATTTGCCGTGGATTAAAAGTAGTCTACACGTATTGCAGTTCTTCATATACAAAATAAACTTAATCAAAATTCGTTCAACTGTGTTCGCGTATAAGCGTACCAACAAACAAACAAACTTACCTTAACCCTTTTAAGCATATAAAATCTTAATCAAAAATTACTCTTAGTGCTTTTAGGCCCACTTAAACCGCATTCGATTACTTCGTATAAATCAGAAGCTAATTGTGCAACAGCTTTTCGTGGATTAATTGTTTCGTACTTCAAAACAAAAATTTCTTTTGGATAAATATTTGTTTTCCTATATTGTATTTTTTTCTACAAGTACAACTATAACATTATGACTGCCTCGTGGTCTCGCGGTACAAGTATGTGCCGTGCGATCTAGAGGTCCTGGGCTCGATTCCCGGGTCGGGCAAAGTGTTATTGGGTTTTTCCATTAGGAAATTCTCAGTCAGGAGTCTGGAAATGTGCCCAAAAAAACGGTAATAGGCTCGCCCCCTATTACGTGGGACTGATACATACCTGTCGAAATGTGGGTGCAGAAATGCACCTCTGCCTACCCCTTCGAGGAATACAGGCGTGAGTTTATGTATGTATGTGTATGTATAACATTATTATCTGGATTCACGATGATTGATATGTATGTATATTATTTTATCCTAACTTTCCTTCGAGTAGTCTATCCCTGCTAGAAGACACCTACAAGAAACAGAGCTACTGACAAATCAAAACACAATGAACCATTTCCTCTATCAGGTTGATGACATTCTGCTACTTGGCCGCGTTCAACTGGTGGCTGCTCCTGTGCCCTTGGACACTGAGCCACGACTGGCAGATGGGGTCAGTGCCCCTCATCACGAGCGGGTGGGACCCCAGGAATTTGCTGACATGTGCTGCGTTTGGGGCGTTGATGCTTCTGTGTTATCGATGTGTTGCTGACTTGGAGGTAAATGTTTCATTTTTTTCATTTTTCTGGATACATATTTACTTTATTCTTGTGTCATTTACATCTTCTGTTTTGATGTGTATTTCTTATTTACAAGAAATCAAAAACATAAAACAGGTATTATATATCGAGATCTTTATTTCTAATACACCATCATTATCATATACATACATATTACATATGTATAATTATAAGTCAAAAATATCTCGACCTTATTACGTGTATCGGTGCAAATGCCCCTCTGCCTACCCCTTCGGAAAATATAGGCACGAGGACGTATTTATGTAAAAAATAAATAAAATGCCATTAACTATAAAAAATGAGATTTTACTCTAAAATAGTCTGTTATTAAAATTAACTTTATGTTTTCACGGCATAAAGATAACATTTAATGAAATAATTGATGAATAACAGGTGCAGCGGCACACTCCAGCAGTGATTGGTCTACTGCTGCTAGTGATACCGTTCGTGCCCGCCAGCAACCTTCTCGTCACCGTTGGTTTTGTCATCGCCGAACGGGTTTTGTACATTCCCAGGTAACTGTTGATACAAAACGTTCAGAGCCGGACTTGCGTTAGTAATATGAGAATTGGTCGATTGTTATTATCATACGCTTCTTCATCTTTTTAGGGTAGCTAACATCACAACTCCAAATCTTCTAAAGTCTATAAATGTATACGCAATCATTGTAGATACTTTGTTTTTAAATAAGAAATCTCTTCCAATTCCCTAGCGGTTTGCTAGACACCAGTTTGTAAAACGAGAGGCCGCAGGTTCGATCCCCGCATCAACATCATCATGTTTGTGTGATCCGCTAATATTTGTTTCGGGTCTGGGTGTTTATGAGACCGAAAAGTCTTTCGTAGTTTCTGATACCCACGACGCAAGTTTTATACTGACTGGTGTGACTCTTAGTGTGGGGCCAGAGCTATGTATGACTGTTAGGTGTATTTATTTCGTTGTATTTTGGAGAATTTTAACAACTACGTACATTAAAACTAGTACTAACCCAACAATTTTCCAACAGTGTGGGCAGCGTGATCATCACAGCGTATGGTGTTCAGCTTATGTGGTACTCCAAGCCAGGAACCAAAGCTGTTCTGGTGGTTGGTCTCGCAATCCTGGCTGCCAGTGGCGTGGCTAGAACTTACCGTAGGAACGCTGATTGGAGGGATCGAGCTACGCTTTTGAGGTACGTATTTCATTGCTTTGTGTATCTTTAGAGACAGAATGAGTAGATTACACAAAAATCTGAAACAAAACAGTAATGAAATAAAACATCTCTTATTTTTTTGGAATCAGACTATCTGTTTTTAGAATTAATAACTTCTCTCTCTCTTCTCTCTCTCTTTAAGCAGTAATGAAAAACGGAAGTAGTAGTTTTGATCATGGCAACAACACGTTCATTTTTGTAATCAGAAAATGATTGTAGATTAAATAGTTGTAGCAATAAAAGTTTCAGGGTCTACAATTTTTTTTTAATCTGTCACTAATAAGAATCTCATTGTTATTTGTATTGACTTCATACTCAAATCCCAAAAAAAATCTATGAAAGGGGAACTATATTTTATTGATTGATTGACATAAGAACTAAACGATTAGAAAAAGATGGAAAATAGAAATCCTCTAAAATATTATAATTCTAACTAAACATTAAAACCGAAAAGCAGTTCCGCACACAAAGTACTAATATCAGTGGAGGTACTTCAGTTAGAAGCCCAAAATGGGTACACGTTAATTGTGTAATGTCTAGTTTATAACTGTTTATCGTTGGGTCAGTACTTATATTCCCATTTATATGTTATATACATACATACATACATAAACTCACGCCTGTATTCCCCGAAGGGGTAGGCAGAGGTGCATTTCTGCACCCACCTTTCGCCAAGTATGTATCAGTCCCACGTAATCGGGGGCGAGCCTATTGCCGTTTTTCGGGCACATTTCCAGACTCCGTGCTGTTACCGAGAATTTCCTAATGGAAAAAACCCAATAACACTTTGCCCGACCCGGGAATCGAACCCAGGACCTCTAGATCGCACGGCACATGCTTGTACCGCGAGACCACGAGGCAGTCTTATATGCTATATGAGTTTGTTAAATAAGGATTTAAAGCTTCAAGATTATAATCATTCGGAATTTTATAAGGCAAGCTGGGCTTTCGGGCTTCTATGGAAGTACCGCCACTGCTATTTATATCAGCTTAATTACTCCTAGCACAATACTTCGGATGAGCACTTACTCCAGGAATCCATTGAAATTTGAAACTTCACCAAAGTGTTAAACTTCATTAAGCTAAATTAAGGTTTATAAACAAGCCAGGTGGGTACCACGCAGATTTCTTGTCGGAGTACATTTATCTAATTTAATTTTAATAAATATTTCATATTAAAAAAAATACGGTAATGTTAAAGAACTTGCTGTAGGGGAATTTCTAATTTTTGCTATTATTTTGTATCATTAACTTTATGCTATGTTAGAATCATTTATATAGTCATTATAAAATGTCTATCAAAAGTTTAGACAAATGTAAATTCGTATTAAAAGTAATTGGCATATTATCGATATAACGGCGTAAAACCATATGCTGAGAGCTACGTCATCGCTCTTGCATAAACAAGAATGACTCACGGGCGGTCACCTCTCTGCGGTGTCGATTACCCCCACTATTCGTCTATAAAAAGCCGCCCGCTGCAGCGGAGCAAGCATTCATCGGTCGGCGCGCGGACTGTAAACATCCGATTTATTGGGAAATAAAAGGAACTTTGATTGAAGTTGATTGTTGAAATTACTTCTCAAAATGGATCCTCCAGTCATAACGATGTCACTGCTATTAATAACGATACAGGGCTATCTGCCTCGTCAGTAATTGTGAAAGTTTACTAAAGATAACTGAAAGTATGAGTCATTACCATAAACCAACAGTTGTGACGTCGGCAATGTGACGTCACACATCTTAAAGACACTTCCAAGCCTCTCCTGCTCCGACAGATTTTATATCCGAAAAATAGTGGTTATTTTTGGACGTCCACTTCGCCAGCAATGTTTTAATTCGCCTATATAGAGGACAATCCTATTGAAGCTCGCCCGAAATGCTTCCAATCTTCGTACTACAGAGGTTTTATATGCTAAAAAACGTTTTTCCGACTCGATTGAAGCTGAGAATTCTCGCCATATAATTACAAACAAAATGTGATGATGGATGGCATGTTCAGTAATTATTCTACATTTAAAAGATACACAGCCTGCAGTATCGCTCTATAATTGAAATCTAAAACACTTTTAAACAAACCTATAATCCTGGAAATTTCAACGGCCATAAAATTATATGCGTTTAGTATAGTCGGGTTTGTCACTAAACTGTGCAATTTGCAGTTTTCTATACATGCCAGTGCTTTTAAAGTTTAACTGTGCTCGTAACATTTTACGGACGTTTCCTGGAGGTTTGTTTATGGCGACGAAGTGGCCATGGCTATGGGATTCGAAATTTCAATCACTGTGCTATTTACTTTTTATTATTTAGCTCCGTTTTATAGTTTATTTAATTCGATAAACTGAATGTTTTTACTGTCGCTTTAAAATAACTTTTATAGCAAAATCTACGCGAACGTATAGCCGGCATTTGATGTTATCAGGACATACTAACCTGATTCATGACTAAAACCAGGTTTATTCTTACGTTTACTGTCTAAAAGCAGGTAAAGAAGGTAGAATCTGATGGATTATTGCTGCTAGGCGCCAAAAACTTAGTCGATAGGTTAACCTGTCCATTATTATTTAAATATGTTGTTCTGTGTCTCTGCGATTACTGTCTAATAGCAACGGTAACGAAGGTAGAACCTGATGAATTATAGCTACTAGACTCCAAAAACATAAAATACCAACCTTTTTGTTGTTTTTTAAATCTGTTACTTTCATGACGCAGTGGAATCACTCACGTCTGTACCCACGAAGAGGTACACACCCAAGTGTCACTAGCTTTAAAAAAAACTTATTTTTAGTTCCACTTCATATGACCATCGCCATTAGAGTTTTTATGGCACATTTCTTGACTTCGAGCAGTTACTGAGATTTTCTAAAAGTAATAACCCATTAACACTGCCTTATCTTGAAATTAATCCCAGGACCTCTGACTCGCACGGCATGTACTTATACCGTGGGACCAACGAATATTTTTTCGTAAAAGATTAATGAAATAAAAATTTGGTATGATCAATGATGTTATTTTTCATCGAATGCTAATAAAGCTATAAGTTTAACAAGAAATAAATAATGTCGACGTTAATGGCTGTTTTATAGAAACGGACCAAATTATACGAGAAAACGCCTTGAGAATGGCTACACTAAATAACCCTGTGAAGTGTAGAATCGATTGCAGCGACGTGCTCCCTGCAATGTAGATGATGTATACGTGAGGGCGAATAACAGTAGTAATGTTCGTTGCATAACTTCATTCTATAGTATTTTTATAGACCTTTTATCCAAAAAAAAAAAAATTTTAAAGTAGGGTGTTGGTGAAGGTCAGATTTTTACGTACATTAATTCTCAAAAGCACTCATGTTGCAAGAGTATTGTTTTATATAAGTACTAATAATAATAAGCGCTTCAGACAAGTTGGTCTGGAAGTCATTGATAGAGGTCTATGTTGATGATGAAAGCGCAGCAAGTTTAATAGAATGAATTCAGTGGCTTCCATAGAAGCCCAAAAGACCAGCTTGCCTTACAAAATTGCGAATAATAATATAATCTTTAATCCTTGTTTAAGAAAAGCAATTTGACATATAAATGATAATATCCTGACCCCACATTAAACAATTATAACTAGACATTACACAATTAACGTGTAACGCTTTTGGGCTTCTATGGAAGTACTGCCACTGAATTAATTATGAGCACAAAATTTCCTAGAATATATTCCAAAAAATACTGCGGTTTGACTCTTTTGAGCGATACAGTTTATACCATATATACTTATTATTATGCAACACGCTTAGGCCACAGAAATAACGTATTTTTTTAAATCAAATAAACAAAACAAATTTTCCCAAATGTGTACGAAGATAGATTCGAAATGTGCGTTTATTCACAAAAGTTTTTTTCTTATTAGATACTGTCGATTGATTGACAAAAGACCTTGAATTCGGGAGAGGTCGCCCTATTCGCCAAGTTCAAGGCCACGACCCGGATGAAGGAAGTAAAGTGGAATAATGTATCCGGGTTTTTGGAGCAGGCTTGAAATGTGTTTACGATTATGCCTGATGAATTAAGGGATTTAGTATTGACAGTAAGAACTTAGGAGAGTTAACTTATAAAGTATGTAGGTACTAGCTTGGCCCGCGGAACGGATCGTGTTTTGAAGAAAAAAAAACTCAGTTTTTTTTTTGGTTTTGTACTCTCAGTTTGAGTCTTTGCATAGATTTTTTTTAAGCTTATTGTGATTAAATCGGTTAGACTACCTCGTATACCCCACGGCACAAGTGTGTACCGTCTAGAGGTTCCAGGTTCGATTGACAGGACTGGCAAAGCCAGCAGCTGGCGACACGTGGGTGCAGATCAGCACCTTTACTTATTTAGTTATTAATTTTACCCTTCCAGACCTTAGTGTTTGTGTGTGTATCTTTATGCCATTTTTTAAATATTTTAACCTAGAGATATAATTTGTCATACTTTATCCAGAGTCTTGATCATAAGATTGTATTCTTTCAAGTTGATAGCGTCACGTAATCTAGTTAACCCTTTGCATAAAGTGTTATATAAAGTAAGACTCGGAGGTTCAACCATTTATTTTGCCCTGCCACCGTTTCTGTGGAATAACCAACCAACGTATCTTTTTAGATATACATATCTATTTAAAAAAAAAAAGTGAATATGCACATATATTATTTCTAAGCTTTTTAAGTGAAATTTAGTAAAAAAATGGTCAAGCAATTTTAGTAATATAGCTGGTTTAATGACTGTAATTGACTTGTCTTGTTTCTGGGTGTTTATATCACTTAATACCTTTTAAATAAGTTTCAGTTTTAGGAATGGTTTTGTGACAATTAGTGTTATTTGTTCATTCATCATTCTCAGCCCACATACTACTGTGTCCAAAAAATAAGGTGACATTGTATTTATTTCGAAAATTCTTTATTTATTCTTCCAAATCAATTTCATCCCCTTCAAAGTAATCCCCTCCCGATGCAATGCTCTTATGCCAACGGATTTTCCAATCTTCGAAGCACTGATTGTAGTCACTTTCCGGGATGGTCTTCAGTTCCGTCTTCGCTGCGGCTTGAATCTCCTCTATCGTATCAAAACGGTGTCCCCGGAGCGATCTTTTGAGCTTGCTGAACAGCCAGAAGTCACACGGCGCCAGATCAGGTGAATACGGTGGTTGCGGAACGATATGGGTTGAGTTATTGGCGAAATGATCACGAATTACGAGTGCAGTTTTCGGTACCAGTCGAGATTTGTCGCGCTTGAGGCCCAAAACATCCTTTAAAATAGTATTGACCGAGCCTTTCGATATGCCAACCTCATCAGCAAGGTCTCTAATCGTTAATCGACGGTTTTTCAACACCAAATCTTTGATTTGTTCGACGTGAGCTTCGTCGGTTGAGGTTGATGGTCGCCCAGGATTCTCTTCGTCTTCGACACGTTCACGGCCGGCTTGGAACTCACTATACCACTTGTAAACATTTTTTTTAGACATAGCCTCATCACCAAAGGCTTTCCGCACCATCCTCAACGTATCCGCAGCAGAAAATTGATTCAAACGCAAACAAAATTTAATGCAAATCCTTTGCTCAACAAATTTCGACATCGCGAAAAACGAAAAACTCACTTTTAGCTGCTCACAAAATGACGCGTATCTCAAACACTAATGAATATTTTGACATGTAAATTTGACATAGATGTCACGGACAGTACTACATACCTAAAAAAAATTAAAATTCTCCAAGTCCTTCGACACGCGCCGTTTAAATTTAAATGTCACCTTATTTTTTGGACACAGTAGTATACCCACTCTCCCCTAATATTGGCCATTCATCTCGGTCCTGGGCTACTTCATCCAAAATTTTCTGGCTACTTGGGTTATGTCATCCGACCATCTAGCTGGTTGTCTGCCTCGTGAGACACTTGTCCACCAACAATAGATTCTCCTCGAAATTGAACCACTGTCATTTTAATTTATTCATTAATATAACATGAATCCTGATAATATTCCAATCCAATCCATCAGCCAATCGAAGTCCACTGCTGGACATAGGCCTCTCCCAATGATTTCCACAGGGACCTGTTGGAAGCAGCCTGCATCCAGCGACGTCCCGCGACCTTCACCAGGTCGTCCGACCATCTTGTCGGAGGACGTCCCACGCTGCGCTTTCCGGTACGTGGCCTCCACTCGAGAACCTTTTGGCCCCATCGGCCATCGGTTCTCCGCGCTATGTGCCCGGCCCATTGCCACTTCAACTTGCTAATCCGCTGGGCTATGTCGGTAGTTTAGTTTGTAGGGAAACCCCGAGCATAGCCCTCTCCATAGCTCGTTGAGTGACTCTGGGCCGTCTAATGAGGCCCATAGTGGAAGGCCACGTCTCAGTGCCGTATGTCATCTAATAATATTCACGTTAATTTATTAATGTTAAAAATATGGTGAATGTATGAATTGTGTGGTTATTACAAAATATACCATTATATATTGGCACATTTCTGCGAAACGGGAATAAAGGTGACTTTTTGCGGTATTCTTCATTAATGCGATCAAATTTAATGATGAAATTGATATAATATTATTGGTGCAGTAAAATTACATTCAGTTTAGTATTCAAATATAGTCATCACATGTTGGATTTAATATCTAGAAAAATCCTAGGAGTTCTTAGGGTATTAAAACGTTTCTTTTATACTCATTCTAATTTATGATAAAGAACATGTGACTATATGTGACCTCCACTGGATGTTATGAATGTTTACAATAAAACTTGCATGAAAGTCTCATAGCAACACATAAATTCTTTATAAAATAATTTCTACCAAATATAATTCCCAAATTCGGCCACAAGTATCGCAGTTGAACTAACGCACATAACATCAACACTATTCTACTTCTATATCCTTTCCGTATTAAATTCCATTTTCAAAAACCAGTCCCTGTAACCACGTCACTGCGGAACTTAAGCCGCAATGAAATGTGGTCGCGCTGTCATATAAAATTTTTCACTAAACAGCGCGGCAATGCTAAAGAAATTTCACACGTACACTAGCGCTAAGGTGTCTGCATTTAACCGTATATAACGTTTCAAATGTGTTTTGTTCCGTACAGGTCGGATTTAGTTACTTTGCCGCAGAACGCTAAACTGCATTACAACTTGGCGAACTTTCTTCGCGAGACGGAGCAACAAGACGCCGCCATCAAACATTATAAAGAAGCTTTGAGGTAATAAATGCTCGCCACACCCCGAGTACGAGGGCGTTTAGGCAGTCTCTCGCAGTTTTGTTATATACTTATTTTTGTTTTATAAATGAGCTGTAGAAGACTTCAATTAATTTTACAGCTTATTTTAATATCTATTACATTATTGCGCATCTGTTGATATATAATTGTTATGTTTTGTATTACCTGCGAATATTTTATACTTGATATTTTTATGTTTTTGCAAATTATTAATTATAGTTGAAGTCGATAGTGTAAACATTAGATCCAAATGTCGTTTTGTTAACTATTTTAATGATAAATACATCAAAACACGGCATAACACAAAATTTCATGAACAAGAAAATTATAATTATAGTAACTTTTATATCAAAACATTTTCATTAAAACATTAATGTCCCTGATAAAATACTAGACATTTTCTGTGTTACTGGTGTGGGAAACTTACAATATGCATTTATTCATAGGTTATGGCCGACGTACGCGAGTGCCCATAACAACATCGGCACGCTGGTCTCGGGGGCTGAGAAAGCTGAGCATCATTTCCTCCAAGCTATTAAGTTCAACAAATATCATGTAAACGCGCACTACAATCTCGGGAAATTGTACAAGTAAGATATAGTAACAAGAACTGCTTTACTTGAATTGAATTAAGACGGTGCCCACTAGTAACAAATGATAGAAATAAAGAAAAAAATTAGAAATAATGGACTCACATCATCATCATCAGCCCATATACGTCCCACTGCTGGACACGGGTCTCCTCTACAACTGAGAGGGTGTAGGCCTTAGTCCACCACGCTGGCCTAGTGCGGGTTGGCGGACTACACACCTAATAAATTCCTAAGAACTTTTAGGTGTGCAGGTTTTATCACGATGTTTTCCTTCACCGTTAAAGCAAGTGATAATTCTTTGTGAATACACACATAACTTCGAAAAGTCAGAGGTGTGTGCCTGGGGTTTGAACCCGCGACCGTCGAGATTCTCGACCGCGTGCCTAAACCTCGAGGCCATCACGACTTCACTCACAAGTGGATAGAAAATACCTACCAAGTCTTTAACAGTTAGACCCAGCTAAATATATAAAATAGTAAGATATTTATAAAAGATTTTGATGCCGTGACAGAACATGAGCATCTTTTTACTATCCTGCCTCAAATAAATGTGCTACCAGAGGGCGTAGACAAAGTAACATGCGAAGCGACTATTAGTAACGATCAAATTGTACGATATTGACAAATGTTTATGTGATTTTGCAATTTATCATTTCAATTCATCAGCTATCAGCTAATGGAAGTCTTTTAAAATTTTGCTTATTCAGAAATAAAATTAAACTAGTCAAACCGACAGAATTTAGATTTAAAAAAGACTTATATAAGCATAAGCAGCGTATTTTATAAAAAGCTGTAGACACCTCAGTTTATGTCTTGTTTTGATTTCAAAAGATGAAGGAAGAAGAACCAACAATTCCGCATTTAATCCTATAGGTCTCCTTATAGGTAAACCAAACACAATTAATATGAACATTGATGAAGCTCTCTGTTCCTTATTTTAATTTATACTAGAACGACTAAGTGTTAAAACCAGACCTGATTGTAAGCACGGTGCTGTTTATAACCCTACTAAATACGAATAAAGGCGCGTGTGTACCAGTGGCGGTACTTCCATAGAAGCCCAAAAGCCCAGATTGTCTTACAAAATTCCGAATAATAATCTTTGAGCTTTAAATCTTTATTTAACAAAAACCATTGGACATATAAATGAGAATATCCTGACCCCACAATAAACAATAAGAATCTAGACATTACTATTAACGTGTAACGCTTTTGGGCTTCTATGGAAGTACCGCCACTGGTGTGTACCTATGTGTGTTTTATCTCTGCACCGTCCCAAGGTTGACTGGTAGAAAATACCTAAGACATTCATACCCTCCCCAGAGATACCGAAAGGGGAGCTTAAGGCGCTTTCCTCAAGTTAAAAAAAGTCTGCATTTATACATAATGTATAAATGCAGAAATAAGTAAATAGCTCTATTTTTTTCTCTGTTAGACAGATGCTAATGTCATAGTCATACAATTGACTTAATTGACAATAGGTCCTTGGAAAAGAAAATATTTTTATCAATGTGCCCAGGTAAAAATAGGCTAGACAGCAAGATTAAACCTTATTTTCTCTACTTAGAAAAAGCGGACGAGCTCATCAAGCGATAGCCATGCTGGAGAAGTGTGTATGGCTTCAACCACGGTTCGTTCAAGCACATATGAGCTGCTGACTCTCAAGCCCGAGTTGGAGAAGAAGGCAATTCTCCATAAGCTGGTAGAACTTGAACCAAACAACTGGGAGCATTACGTTCTGTATGGTGATTGGTTTAGAAATAAAGGTAAGAAGATAGACAAGGAATATTAAGTTATACTTAAAACTTCATGAGGGTTAGGAAAAGTTAAACATGGTTTTAAAATAAATAGTTAGGCTACTAACCTAAACAACCTAAACTTATATTTATTGTAGTGAATAAAGTGAAAAATACTGAATAGTTGTAAAAATAATGGACGAAGGTTTATTTTGTGTATGACTAACAACAGGAAAATTGTTTTCCTTTTAGAACTCAAACATGAACAACGATACTAATTAGAGTTAGCAATTTTTTGTACTCTTTTATATATTTTTGAATTACAGTGGAATCCGTTTATAATGACATCGAAGGGAATTGACAAACACGTCATAATAAGCGGACGTCATACAAAGCGTGTAGTGACAAAAAAACCTCTTTGAGGTAAACATTTATTTAGATATTTATTTACATTTTGATAGATAAACATAGTATATAAATACAAAATAAAAATTGCACGTAATAAGTACGATACATGTATGTACATATTATGTATGTATGTTCGTACATACATACATACATATATGTATTTTTCATATTTCTTCGTCGGGAATCGATGAACATTGCAGAAGGTAGAATAAAGAATCATGTCGGTCATTATAACCGGCCATTAATTATTAAAAAATGGGTCATAATAAGCGGCATGTCACTGTAAGCGAAGTCATTATATCCGACTTTTACGAAGAATTTTATATGAAAACCAAAGTTTGTTGTGTAATACGTCATAATAAGCGGTTGGTCAATATAAACGGAGTCATATTAAACGGATTCTACTGTAGTACATAACGAGTAAAATAAAAATAAGAAGGGAACTCAATAAATAACAAAAGATACCGAAACCATGTTGAGAAACCTTGAAAATAATTGTGCGATATTAGATTTACCAACATCTAAAGATTTGAATACCAAATCTCAAAAACCCGCCAAGTGGAATAATGATCCGGGTTCAATTATTTTTTCTTTTGCTTTATAAAATATTATATTTCAGGGTTGCCTGGTGCTGCCGTGAAGTATTATTTAGAAGCCACAAGACTTAGTTTCAGATATCGAAATGTTGAGCGGCCGGTTCGAGGGGATCTTGTTTCTTACCGATCAACTGCTCTAATGTACCGCTCGTTAGGACACAAATCCAGAACATTACAGCTTTTGACAAGGTTTGGTTTGAATTTAACTGAAATTATTATACTTATCAGTAGCCATAAGTTTTCACGAACTAAATTCGTGAATATCCCACCTTCGATCAAATTATGTTTTAACTCGAAACTATTTAACATAGCACTTTAGTAGCGAAAAATATTGCCACGTATATTGGCAGTAAGACATTATTAAATGGGATTAAAGTTATTCGAATGCGATCTGGAAAGATTTAAATTCTGGTGACACAAATGTAGAAACAACAAAAGCAGTGATGGCCTCGAGGTTTAGGCGCGCGGTCGGTAATTTCGGCGGTGGCAGGTTCAAACCCCAGGCAGACACCTCTGACTTTTCGAAGTTATGTGTGTATTCACATTGAATTATCACTTGATTTAACGGTGAAGGAAAACATCGTGATAAAACCTGCACACCTAAAAGTTCTTAGGAATATCTTAGGTGTGTAGTCCGCCAACCCGCACTAGGCCAGTGTGGTGGACTAAGGCCTACACCAGTCTCAGTTGTAGAGGAGGCCCGTGTCCAGCAGTGGGACGTATATGGGCTGATGATGAAATGTAGAAACAACAAGTTACAACAGTATTTGATCCGAGGTATGCGAATGCAACGTGGATCTTACCCACACGGACGATGAGTGTATGATACACTCTATCTCGTATGCCCTAGGAGTCATAGTAGCTATATTTCTTTAGGTTCCACGTACTGTTTTTCGGGCACATACATAGATGCTGGTACTGAGTATTTTCCGTTGGAAAATCACAATACCACTTTGCACACCCGTAAATTAAGCCTTGGTCATCTGCATCGCCCCGTTTTATTAGACAGCCCAGTGGCACAGATGGCTAGACACCAGCTTGCGAAACGAGAGGCCGTGGGTTCGATCCCCGCACCGAGACAAATGTTTGTGTGATCCACAAATATTTGTTTCGGGTCTGGGTGTATGTGACACCGAAAAGTCTCTCGTAGTGTCTGATACCCACGACACAAGACTCGTATCTTAATGTGGGGTCAGAACTATGTATATGACTGTTGGGTGTATTTATTTATTTATTTATCGCACGACACACACGCTTACGTACTGGAACTGACGAGGGGCTTAGAGCTTGTAAATTCATCATCAGCCCAAATACGTCCCACTGCTGGGCACGGGCCTCCTCTACTACTGAGAGGGTTTAGGCTTTAGTCCACCACGCTGGCCTAGTGCGGGTTGGCGGACTACACACCTAAGAAATTCTTAAGAACTTTTAGGTGTGCAGGTTTTATCACGATGTTTTCCTTCACCGTTAAAGCAAGTGATAATTCATTGTGAATACACACATAACTTGGAAAAGTCAGAGGTGTGTGCCTGGGGTTTGAACCTGCGAGCGCCGAAATTCAAACCTGTGCTTGTAAATGAATAAGTTGTAATTTGCAATGTATAATGGTAGGTGGCACACGTGGCGGCGCGGCTGGCCCAGCGCCGCGGCCGCGCACATGTACCTGCGGGACTGGACACTCAAAATGGAGCTGGAAGGCCGGGCCCAAATCTATTCCAAGGCTGTTAATCCTACTGTGAGTATGCCTATTTATTTTTCTTTAAGATTCATATCCCTCGACTAATCAATCACATACATACATACATAAACTCACGCCTGTATTCCCCGAAGGGGTAGGCAGAGGTGCATTTCTGCACCCACATTTCGCCAGGTATGTATCAGTCCCACGTAATAGGGGGCGAGCCTATTGCCGTTTTAACTAATCAATCATTATCTTAGATATCTTTTGATCTGGTCTCCTTGATAGTAATACCTTTGGCAATGTGATATATTATTTTTATTCTTAATAAAGATAAGATAACTCGTTAAAGAATAGTATTCCCTCCTTCCTATGATCCTGGATCCTTTAAGCGAAGCGTGAAGAAGCATTTGTGCAGGCCGGCATGATTGTATCGTCCAGCGGGTGACCATATCGTTTCTCGCTGGTCGGTATTAATTTTTTGGACTCCACTGTGCTTACCATCAGGTACAGTGGAGTCACTTTGCCGTATCAGTATACAAAAAAAGTATTAAGAAATAAAGTTATTTCACATCGAACAATTATTGTAAGAACAAGTTCAGAATTTTATCACCTCAACGATTAAGCTATTAAAAAAAGTGATTTGGGTGGTATGGCCCTATATAAAATGAAGTTGATGTAGTATATTCGAGAAGATCAGCTATTTAATAAAGTTTTCTTTGCAGAAATCAACAAAGTGCTTCGACCATTCGCAACTAACTGTCGAAGCTGTAAAACCAGACGTAGTGGAGGAGGAAGAAGAACGAACAACTAAAACTACCAGTGCAAAGGACAAAGTGCATAACAAAAAACAAAACAGTGACGTAAAATCGTGTGAATGCAAATCTTGCGGGACCAAAAAACGTAACCTATCAATTTCATCGCAAATAAAAACGACCCACAACAAATCCGAAATAGGACTCAAAGACAAAAAGTGCAACCTGCATAGGAAAAAGAAGAAAGCGAAATCCAACGTACTGCCAAATATAGGAGCGCCTTTAGCTAAACATATTCTTATAAAAACTTTCTAAGTTTACACGCGAGAGAACTATCGCAGTAAATCAATGGGTATTAAGGTGAATAAACATTTATCAAATGCCGTGTGATAAACGAGTGTGGACCTTTTCAGTTGGTGTGACATTTTTGCGCTTGGATTTTCGTCTATTTTTTGTAATTATACATCAAGGACCGTTAGGTATAGTTCAGCCGACAATATCGCGAGGTTATTTCTAGTTAAGTGAATGAGTCAATATGGGAATTCCGATGGGTATTCTGGTGAGTTTTGCGCAAAAGCAATTAGTCAAAAATATCATTATTAGTAAAAGTGTGTAAAAATTGTGCTTGCCATCAGGTACAGTGGAGTCACTTTGCCGTGCCAGAATAAAAAAAAAAAAAAAGTCGTGATGGCCTCGAGGTTTAGACACGCGGTCGAGAATCTCAACAGTCGCGGGTTCAAACCCCAGGCACACACCTCTGACTTTTCGAAGTTATGTGTGTATTCACAATGAATTAAAACGTACTTTAACGGTGAAGGAAAACATCGTGATGAAACCTGTCACCTAAAATTTCTTAGGAATTTCTTAGGTGGGAAGTCCGCCAACCCGCACTAGGCCAGCGTGGTGGACTAAGGCCTAAACCCTCTCAGTTGTAGAGGAGGCCCGTGCCCAGCAGTGGGACGTATATAGGCTGATGATGATGATGATGATGAGCTAATTGGATAAACTATTTTTCTGTCAATATGTCACTTAAATTTGAATTTCTTCCTAATAAATAGATTGTTTTGCCCTACGGAATTCCCAATTGATTGTATTAGATAGAAAACTAATTTTAAAATCATTTGTAGGGAGATGAAAAAATTATATTTTTGTGAATGGAATAACGAGTGTAGGGTGATTTTTATGAACATGCACAATGTTTGTACGCTAGCCTTTAGGTGTTTTTCTATGTTGTGGTCAACCTTGGAATTGATAAAGGAATTGTCTACAGTATTTTTAATCATTCTTGTACCCTATAGTAGTACTCTGTTAATATTAACATAATTGTTTTTGTATTCTCATTACTCATCGATATGTAAAAGAAGCTTTGTAACCCTATATTCATAATTATACTTTATTTATTCAAATGTAGTAGGTATACTATCATTATCCCGCTTAATTGACGAGGTATTGTTACTGTTGAATGAGGGAGGTTGACCATATTGGTAATAAGGTATGTATGTGCCACAGCTAGTATACAGAATGCTTGGCCTTACTAACATAACATAATATAGTAAAGTCACGAACGCTTGCTGTGTTAATAACATATTTTGTATATGTCCTTAATCACATAAAAACAGGAACAATGTGTATTTGTTACCAGGAATGATTGCAAACCCTTTGATATTGAATGTATCTGCAAATTTCCAGATTTAATATTCTTAAAGACATCGTTCCATACTAATATTCATTTTCATATCACAGTAAAATATTTTTTAACAGCATATTAAACCATGTATGGGATGAGTTATGTAAATTATTTATAACATTAATTTATACCTCTATGCCAATAGCGAAAATAAAGTAAACCTAACTAAATTCTTGGACGCAGGATGCAAATTGAACCAAATCGTGAGAACGTCAAATGTATCGACTTGCCAGTTCGTAGTGTTTTGACTGTAACACTTATCCTGAGTGGTCTTACTTAGGAGGTAATCTCCATAGTAAATGCAGTAAGACAGTTGCTAAAGAGATCACACGTAACAATTGGCATTTTCCATGAATAATTATTATTGGATTTGAATAACGGGTTGTCTGGAAGAAATCGCAGCTAGCGATAAGACCGCCTGTTGTAACTATATATCTTTTTAGTTGTATGTTATTTATGTTATTTTTCCTTGTATAGTGTACAATAAAGTATATTAAATAAATAAAAAAATAAAAATAAAATAACGAAATAGTTAAGACATTTTATTAAACTTATTTTATTAAAATACAAGTTAAGGTACTGTCACATCTACACAAATTTTTAGTTAACAGCTCGATATCTGTCATCGTTCGTAGTTCGGTACTGAGTTAATCTGGCACCAATCAGTAAGCAGCTTAGAAAATAAGATACCCAGTGTCATCCTACCATGAAGCCATTAGTCAAATAAACAATCTTTCACGAAAAAGGTTATAGCTAGAGTTTGCAATTCCGCGTTCCCGCATTTTTTTGACTCGGCAAGGTAATTCAGCTTTTACTGAAGGCCTATTAGCTCCATCACAACAGCGCGGGCGCGTCAGTCAGATCGATCAACCGATCGAGCGAAGTAAAGGATCAAAATTAGTTTATTTGTTTGTTTAGGTAAGATACAAAGTCCATATTAACAAGCAGGAAACCCTATTGATTGCAAACCCCCTACCTAACCTCATAAGAACTATGAAAAAGTACTTTTTCTATTAGATATTGTATGAATGTTTCTATTACTATTATTTTTTTAATATAGTGTAACTAAACTACAGTAATAAGCATTATTATATGCATATTTTTGCATTTTTAAATTTTACTGCGGGAAAAAATTACTGCGAGATTGCAAACCCTAGTTATAGCCCACTGTCCTTGTTATAAAATGTATATTAATACAACCAGATAGAATTGTAAATGAATGATATCCATCAATAGAAACTACAAAATCTTGATTTGATATTGATATATCAAAACATTTTACTGACAAAGAAAATTTGAAAACCGAAACTGGATAATAAAACAAAGAAATACGAGTATAACCTCAAATACATCAAAGCGAATTGATATCGTGTCATTTATTCTGACATTAAAACTTATTACTATTGAAGGAGATGGAGACTCAATACAATATCAATAAAATGGACTCAATTGAGCGTTAAATTTAATTTCAAACGAGAATCCATGAAACTTCAATAGGGCAATTTGTCTTATTAAAGACATTGAGTGATAGTTTTCAAAATGCGATATTTTGCAACGTATTGTTGTAAACAATAACATTATTAAATTCATTGTTAATGAGTGAGCTTGAATTGATTCGTTGAAATATCTATTATTTGATTGCTTTTATTGTTTGCCTTGTTATTTCGATGTGTTTTTGGCGCTAGTTACATAATTTTGCCTGTATTGATTACATTCTGCTCAATGATTGAGTGATGCAAGCGTAATGATGCGTTTACGTTGTCATAACGTCTTTCACGATGAACAAAAATATTTTTTGCCACTGCAAAATATACTACAATTCTTTTAATATATAATGTGGCATGCTAGAAATTCCAAATGCAATATAAACATTTAAATATTTTTAACCAAGAAATAGATCAGACACCGATGATTGAACCAATTTTAACCATTTCCATTTCAATAACTACTGGTGTGCTTCAAGTTATAATGGATGGTCGACGCTTAATGAACGCGGGATATACCTACTAACTTCCTTATGGTTCGTGAGATACTTAAATATTAAGCTAATGAAACTAATTAAAGTTTGGTATGTAAGGAATATACCAAATTCAGAAAGGTCATTTCTGGTAACAGAGCAAATCACAACAAACTCAATATTTTAAGCTGTAAATAATATGTTTAAGTTAGTATTAAAAAAGCACATGACAATGCTTTGGATGTACTGAGAAATAAACCATTTAATTATTGTTGTTATGTTTTATTCACGACCCTTATTTTTTATTAGCATACATACATACATACACAAACTCACGCCTGTATTCCCCGAAGGGGTAGGCAGAGGTGCATTTCTGCACCCACATTTCGCCAGGTATGTATCAGTCCCACGTAATAGGGGGCGAGCCTATGGCCGCCTTTCGGGCACATTTCCAGACTCCGTGCTGTTACTGAGAATTTCCTAATAGAAAAACCCAATAACACTCTGCCCGACCCGGGAATCGAACCCAGGACCTCTAGATCGCAAGGCTCATACTTGTACCGCGAGACCACGAGGCATTTTATTAGCAAATTCATGAAACTAATGCACGCTAAATTGTTTTTTTTTTAAATGATAACAACGAGTAACATGAATGAACATTTTATAGGTATTTAAAACCAGAAACAAATATTTGTGTATAATATGTATGTAGGTAATAAGCAGGGATTGGCCTCGAGGTTTAGGCGCGCGGTCGAGAATTTTCGGCGGTCGCAGGTTCAAACCCCAGACACACACATCTGACTTCGAAGTTATGTGTGTATTCACAATGAATTATCACTTGCTTTGACGGTGAAGGAAAGCATCGTGATAAAAACTGCATACCTAAAAGTTCTTAGGAATTTCTTAGGTGTGTAGTGCGCCAACCCGCACTAGACCAGCGTGGTGGACTAAGGCCTAAACCCTCTCAGTTGTAGAGGAGGCCCGTGCCCGCAGTGGGACGTAATTTGGGCTGATGATGATGGAGGTACAATCATTTCTGAACTTAGGGACGACATAGTTAGCTTTAATACTTTACAATAGTTAGAAAATATCATACATACATAATATTGTACGTTGATATCATTGGAATTAGGCGACTGTTCCAATTATATCACGATTAAATATGTGCGTGCAACCCAGAATTCAGGGATTGTGTTCCTAGATCGGATCAGAGAACACTGTAAGTACCAAGTAGTCGGAAAATGTGCCTGATGGATGATACCGATCGATGATGGAGACTCGACGATTATTTCTAGGGGCTTAAAACATACAAACATAACCGAACGGCTGTATTCTCCGAAGGAATAGGCAGAAGTGCATTTCTGTACCCACATTTCGCCAGGTATGTATCAGTCCCACGTAATAGGGGGCAAGACTACTGTCGGTTTTCGGGCACATTTCCAGACACTGTGCTGTTTCTGAGAATTTCTTAATGGGAATACCCAATAACACTTTGCCCGACCCAGGAATCGAACCCTCGACCTCTAGATCGCATGGCACATACTTGTGCCGCGAGACCACGAGGTAGTTAAACAGGAAATAACAGTTTAGATACATTTTAAAAAACGCTCTAGAATCTTTCTTGAAAGCGTTTTCAATACCCTCATCTCACTACTAAAAACTAGACATCTAGCTTTTGTAGGCCGTGCAAATGTTGGTTCGAACGCTTCGTTCTCAGATTTGACCAATTCCGTAATAAGATACCTATATGTATGTATTTAGCTAAAGTATGACTACATAACAAACCAACATCCAAGTAAAAGTTGCACCTGCATAGCTATTACAACCATAATCGCAGGTTAATCCTTTAGAGTTGAATCTCAGTTCAAGAGACTTCTGTGCTTTGCAACAAGTGGCTTCTCTGTGTAAACATCCTAGACTATAAACAGGCAATTCTGAACCCTTTTCCAGGGACATAGGGTTGACTTTGTTTTTCGCAAACATCTAGCCCCGCTTACTTTGTGTGCACGAGCTTTTTTATGCAGCTATTCGAGACGCTGCCTCGGCGATTACAATGAGAAATGTGTGTTTTGGTTGAATATATATTTGTTATCGTCCTTTTAAGAACATTCTGTTTGTGTGTCTTTGAGGGATGGTACGTTTAGTGGAGCGAGGGAATGAGTAACTATTTTTATACTGCCATCGTAGTAGAAAATATTTTAAAGTTTGATGATCTTGGATTCTGTGTAATCTAGAAAAATGAGAAAAGAGAGTGACACCCCACGATGACTGCCTCGATCCTTATTGGGATTTTTCATTCGAAATATCTCAGTAGAAGCACGGAGTCTGGCATTGTGCCCGAAAAAATGGCAAGGCTCGCCTGCTATTACGTGGGACTTATATATACCTGGGGAAATTCATCATCATTCATCATCACTCAGCCCAAATACGTCCACTGCTGGGCACGGGCCTCCTCTACAACTGAGAGGTTTAAGCCTTAGTCCACCACGCTGGCCTAGTGCGGGTTGGCGGACTACACACCTAAGAAATTCCTAAGAACTTTTTAGTGTGCAGGTTTTATCACGATGTTTTCCTTCACCGTTAAAAGCAAGTGATAATTCATGTGAATACACACATAACTTCGAAAAGTCAGGGGTGTGTGCCTGGGGTTTGAACTGCGACCGTCGAAATTCTCGACCGCGCGCCGAAACCTCGAGGCCATCACTGCTGGCGAAATGTGGGTGTCGAAATGCACCTCCTGCCTACCACTTCGACGAATATAGGCGTGAGGCTATGTATGTATGAGAAAGGAGTGTGTTTGAGAATTATTGGTAATTGGTTGATTTTTTTACAGCCCCGTGGCGCAGTTGGCTAAATACCAGCTTTGCGAAACGAGAGGACGTGGGTTCGAATCCCCGCAACCGAGACAAATTGTTGTGTGATCCACAAATATTTGTTTCGGGTCTGGGTGTCTGTGAGACCGAAAAGTCTCTCGTAGTTTCTGATACTCACGACACGAGACTAGTATCTTAATGTAGTGTCGGAACTATGTATGGTGACTGTTGGGTGTATTTATTTATTTTATTTTATTTAATATTCTTTATTGGACACCACAAAAAACAAGAATAACTTATAATAAAACTAAAATAAATTCTAAAAGTGCCACAAAGGGCGGTGTATTTATTTATTTATAAACACCGTTTAATATAACCTTCGTTCGTATAGGCTTAATTTCGAGACTCCGTGCCACTATTGAAATTTTCTAAAAAGAAAAATTAATAACAATTTATCCAAAAATCGAAAACGAGACTCTGTATCGCACGATGCAGTTTTCCGCTACGAGATTGAGTCAAAGTCAAAGTCAAATGAGAAATGAAAAATTTACCCTACCCGCCATGCTTGAGATCTGAGAGCCATTTCAATTGTCGCCATAAAGATGATTAGTTATTGCCAGTAATTATTGTACATAAGATTTAAATTTACCTTTGACATTTCGTAATCTTAAAGTAACGCTTTCAAAGTTTGATTTCGCGAGCAAATTTCGGATAGAATCAGATTATAATACACAACAAGTTAAATTGAAGTAGACTGTCGAAGTTTGTAATATATATTCCCATAATGCATCAAAATATTATCATCTTCCAATCTATACTAGGACTAATGCCGTCCACCCGGCTGAATGCGGGCAGCTCGACTCGATTCGACTTACAAAGAAAAATTGTTTACGTTTGGACGGAACTGTTCAGTAGTGCACTCATAGTCAAAAGCTATTATGGTTACTACATACATATATACATAAGAATCTCACGCTTGTAATTCCTCGAAGGGGTAGGCAGAGGGGCATTTCTCTCCATCCACATTGCCAATTGTGTTTGCGTCACACATTATAGGGGGTTACTGCTGAGCTAAACCGATATTAACGAGCTTATTGCCGTTTTTCGGGGCACAACTCCAGACTCCGTGCTGCTACTGAGAATTCCTAATGGAAAACCCATAACACTTTGCATGACCCGGAAATCGAATCCGAGACCTAGATCGCACAGCGCGTACATTTGGGTACCGGAGATTCATGAGGTAGTATTCGTGTTAACGATTCGAGTTTTTCACTAAAGGTAAGTTTTGTCTAAGAAATTAGAATACTTTCTCGTTCACAAAATCTATTTTTACAGCCGTATAACCAAATGTCTCCTCAGCAAGAGTTGGAATTGTGTTAGCTGCCATAAAAACAACTACATCACGAAGACTGATTAGTATTGTGTGACTGCACCTATCCTAATCATGATTGATGATCATCAGCAGCCTTTCTTATGTGCACTGCTGGACATAGGCCTCTCCTATGGTACGCCACTGGGCTCGATCTTCGGCCCTCCTCATCCAACCGCTTCCAGCCACCCTGCAAATATCGTCACCCCACCTAGCCAGAGAGCGCCCTACACTACGTTTGCCGAGTGTCCACTCCAGAACCCGTTTCCCCAAACGGTTGTCGGTTCTGCGACAGATGTGACCTGCCCACTGCCACTTCAGCTCGCTAAATCCTTTGGGCTAGGTCGACATATTTGGTTCTTCTGACGGATGGTATTCTGATTTCTGATCCTAAGATGTGAAACTACTACGTAACTTGCAAAATTTATCCGGCACAAATTTGCACCAGCAGAAACCTACGTCATACGTCGGGGCACTAAGGATTCAAGGATTATTAAACTAAATATGAAGCGAACTACGTACTTGCCGAAACTCGAAAGTTATGATCAACTTTGATTGCAAATATGAAGTTAGTTTTGTAGATATTTTGCCAATATCAGTAATGTCGTCTTGGGATAATTTGTTGATTACCATCTTGAAAACATATTTGAGAAAAAGAGATTATGGATTAATCGGCCTCCGAAAATTTCACATACCAAAGAAATGGGGAAGTAAAACTGTTACTTTACCTTATTTTCTATGATTTTTTTTTTTTTTTTTTTTCTGTTTATTTGATCACTACATTCTGTCACCTACTGGGACATTTCGTCGTATCCTACGAATAAAGCCACTATGGCCCTTGTGGCTTTTTATTTTTATTGCATAATTAATATCGGCTACACCTATTACATCACCTTCATTAAAAAAAACTCGGAAAATTACATTTTATCCACCAGAAAATAAAGGTTTAAAAATAGCCACTATTGTTATCCTCTGGAATCATCCGACGGAAACAGCCACAACAGTCGCAATGTCCTTTTTTCGTCCCGGGGAGCACGGGGCAAGCGCGGGAGTGAGTCGGGGCGCATGCGCCACTCCGCCGTTATTCCGCGGGACTCGCACCATTTGCGCGTACTGCACCGGGGCTGCACGATTGGGCCGTTTGGTTTGCAATAATACCTAATAATTTCGAGATACTAAAGGGTTTGCTTAAACTATAATGAAACGAAGAAGACGGACTATAGGGCATATCCCGGGCAAAGGATAAAATGAGTCGTATTGAAATGCCAACACGAAGAAAATACCTACAAACAATGTTTACACCTGTGCGTTAATTTTAACCGTCATTTGTTTTATTTTCATTTTTATAGGTACATTATGCGTAGTTATAGCAATATTATGATTATGAAGTGTGAAAACCGAAATGTTAAGAATATTACCAAGTTGTAGCGAGAACGTATATAAATCTTGTTTTTGATGTAATTATAGGAACTCCGTAGAAAAAAGGCGCTGTGGTATTTGTGGCTTGTTCCACGGAATTGTCATATCGTATTAGTATGAAGAGTTCTTAGCCCTAATCGCTTTTGTGCCTTATTCCCCGAACAAAATTATTTTGTTGTTTTTTTCACATTTCTATGCAGTTTGCATGCATGAATTTAATATTATTTTCATTAACTTACCTTTCATTAACATTTTAAATACTGTAAAATATTAATATTGTTAAATAACAAAGTAGTAAAAAATATTTATGGCTTTGATAAAATCTTAGTGGTGGTTGGGGCTTTTTAACATTAGTTTGTATAGTTCAATTGTGTGTGCTAAAAATATTGAAATGGGTTTTTTATACTTACAACTAACGTTTTATTAGCTCTACTAACAAACTCGAATTAATTTGTTTAAATTGTTTCAATTTCATACAAAAATATTTTAAAGCCTACTGAAAACCAAAACGCCGAACATGACATGTCTACATAGGTATTTACTGTAACCTGAAGCTGAGAAATTCCAAGATGGCGAGATAGTTACAGCTTGTTGTTGACATGCAAAAATTCTAACATTCCTTTGGAAACGTGGGCATTTATTATTATATAAGAAAGTTGAACCTTTTACTGTTTATGATATGGCACATAAAACCGGCTAAAATTGTTACATGTGGTCGGAGGTAAATGGTAAAAAAGGGAGCCAATGAAATATTAGTGGCTATATTATTATGCAATCTAAGATACAAGGGGGCAATCAACAATTCTGATTTTGGTCGGATAACTGCTCTGGCCAAAATCACAATCGCATCCTCTTTACATTGTATCAATACATTGTCGGAAAATACGACGTCGAAAGTATCACCCACAGATTTCTAGAAGTTGGACATACCCAAAATGAAGGAGATATCATCCACTCCGTTATTGAGGGCGCTTCAAAAAATATGAAACTCTTCAGGAATAATCTTTTTTTAAGATTTAAGATCTTTGTGTTGTTTCGATGTATTTGCCAGTTCAAAATTATTTAAACAAGATTATTATGGTTTTTACTAATTTTCCTTTTCAATGTCGTTATTACTTTATGATGTTAATATTCTCTTTGCTGACAATGTTATTAAACAACTATGTTACCTTACCTTACGTAAAGACTTATGTTCTTTGGAAATACTATTGACTGATTAATTATTTGACCAAAAGTTGTTTAGATTTCGTTGCTTGATTATGTTACTTGATTGTTTCTAGATTTTAATTTTTAATATGATTAATTTAAGTAGCGCGTTATTCGATTATAAATATTAAAGATGTTGATTTTTGCCTTTCGTAGAATTTGCATATTGTAATTTTGATTTGTTCATTTTAGATTTCCTATATAAATAACGCGATATTCTATTAATTGTAGTAAATAAATACATAAATACACCCAACAGTCACATACATAGTTCTGACCCCACACTAAGATACGAGTCTTGTGTCGTGGGTATCACAAACTACGTGAGACTTTTCGGTCTCACAAACACCCAGACCCGAAACAAACACTTGTCTCGGTGCGGGGATCGAACCTGCGGCCTCTCGTTTCGCAAGCTGGTTACTAGCCAACTGCGCCACGGGGTTGTCGGGGCGTATTTATATGACTATTCATCATCAGCCAATATACGTACCATTGCTGGACCTGGCCTCCTCTACAACTGAGAGGGTTTTAGACCTTACTTCACTACGCTGGCCTAGTGCGGGTTGGCGGACTACATACCTTAGAGATTCCTAAGAACTTTTAGGTGTGCAGGTTCTTTAAATTAAAACAATAAATAGCCCTTAATGCTCTTACGACTTGGCATCTTCCGACGAAAACAGGCATAACGTCTATTGCTTCCAGGTTTTTACTTTTTATTCCGTAGAATAAAGACATAAGGGACAAAATTGACAGAAATATTGACAAAAAAATCATATTAATGATTTTATAACAAACCCCGAACAGTTTATCGACACTTCAAATGTTAACAACTCAAAAATCTCCCTTAGTGTTTAAATAAAACACAAAAAACCTCCTCCTGTAAAGTTGTTATTTTGCAGTTACGCCTTTATTCGTAGGATACGACGATTTAATAGTTGGCTTGTCGGGTTCTGTAATAACATGCTCGGTATGTGACCTAAGTCACATCCTACTTTACTTTACTGTGATTTAAGTATGTCCTGGGGTACTCTCCGTTTTAATCTACGAGTTGCGTGGGTTTCCTCCATCAAGACTTTCGCTAAGCGATTTGGGTGGTTTGTGATCCTTTCTTTGTAGGTTTTTGTATATCGTAGAATTTCTTGTTTGACAGTATGTACTTGAAGGTCGTGATGCAACTGTTCATTTGTCACATACCAGGGAGCGTTGGTTACCATTCGCAGCATTTTGTTCTGGAATCTCTGCACTATTTCAATATTGGAATGAGAGGCTGTCCCCCACAATTGGATACCATAGGTCCAGATTGGTTTTAGTATAGCTTTGTACAAAAGAAGTTTATTGCTCATTGATAGTTGTGACCGGCGACCTATTAACCAATAGTATTTCCGTATTTGCAATCCCAGCTGTTTGCGTTTTGTAAAGATATGTTTTTGCCAGGTCAATCGTTTGTCCAGGTGCAAGCCTAGGTATCTCACATGGTCTGCTCGGGGAATCTCGAGGTTGTTGAGCTTTACTGGTGGACATGTACCTTTTTTTAAAGTGAAGGTAACATTTACTGACTTTGTTTCATTTGCCTTGATTCGCCACTTCTTGAGCCAGGTTGAAATATTGTTTATTCCATTCTGGAGGATTTTTGAGGCCTCTATGGGGTCTTCATGAGAGGACAAGATTGCTGTGTCATCGGCAAAGGTTCCAGTTGTTATACAGTCTGATGTTGGTAGGTCTGAAGTGTAGATCAGGTAGAGTAACGGTCCCAGGACGCTACCTTGAGGGACTCCCGCGTTGATATTACAAAGGCCTGAGTAAGCCTCACCATGGTTAACTAGGAAATATCTATCTTTTAAGAAAGATTTCAGGATGTTATAGGCATAGTTGGGAAACAAAGATTTTATTTTAAATAATAATCCTTCATGCCATACTCTGTCGAAGGCTTGAGATATATCAAGAAAGACACTCGCGCAGTACCTTTTAGCTTCAAAAGATTTGTCTATTTCGTTTATTAACCTATGGACTTGGTCTATGGTAGCGTGCTTTTGACGAAAACCAAATTGATGGTCAGGTATAAGTCTTTGTTGTTCTACAAATGGCATAATTTGTAGTAGTATGAGCGTTTCGAGTATCTTCGACGGTATGGGTAACAAACTTATTGGCCGATATGACTTGGGATCCTCAGATTTTTTATCTGGTTTTAGTAACATGATTATTTGTGCAACTTTCCACTGTGGTGGAATGAATTGAAGTCTAGCTATGGCGTTATAAATTGCTGTAATCATTGTTATCCCAGAATCAGGTAGTTCTTGCAGGATTTTGTTGGTAATGAGGTCGTATCCTGGAGATTTCTTTGAGTTGGCTTTTTGTATTACACTTCTGACCTCTTTTGTTGTAAATCTTATTGGCGGGATTTCATCTATTTCTGAGGTTTTCAGATATTCTTTTACCGTATTCTCATGCTCTGATGGGCCTTCATAGGGATGAGGTTGGAAGACATTTGATAAATGCTCAGCGAACGTATTAGCTTTCTCTTGGTCACTACGTGCCCAGCAATTATCTGCCTTTCTCAGAGGTGGGGATGTTGTTGTAGGCCGCTTGATGTTTCTTGTTGCTTTCCAGAGAGAGTAGTCAGTAGCTGAGGTGGCATCAAGATCCTCAAGATATGCTTGGAATCCAGCGTTTCGATCTTGGTCAAGGATGTGCTTAAGTTCTTTTGTTTTGTAGTTTAATTGTTTTTTTGTATCAGGGCATCTGTTTTGTTGCCATCGTTTGCGGAGATCTCTTTTTTCACGAATTTTGTCGAGAATATTTGGGGGTACGTATTGATCAGATGGTTTATGTTGGATGTTTGGAGTCGAATTCCAAGCCGCATTCTGGATACTGGTGGTAAAGAACTCAATAGCATTTGCAATATCATTTTCCGTCTGAAGTGCAATTGGTGCGCCGAAAGCCTCATCTATCAGAAAACGAAACAGGGCCCAATTAGTCCTTTTATTGTGTAATGTACATTTTTTGGTTGTTTCTTTAACTTTCGCTCCAATTTCCACAAAAATAGGAGAGTGGTCCGATGATAGATCCCAGCAACTACAGCAAGATATATTGTTTTTTGCTACGCCTTTAGTGATGCAAAAATCAATGATGTCTGGTATTTTTCCTTTGTCAGAGGGCCAGTATGTAGGTTGTCCTGTTGAGATTACGTTCATAGTTCCTGCCTGTACGCTCTTCAAAAGTTCACGGCCTCTTGGTAGGGTTAACCTAGACCCCCAAAATGTGTGTTTGGCATTATAGTCGCCCCCCGCTATGAAACGGTTGCCAAGAGTTTTGAAGTAATCATTAAACTGTTCTTCCTTTACAGTGTGTCTTGGTGGACAGTAAAGAGACGATATTATAATGTTGCTTATCCAGTCGTACACAACTACACTCGTGGCTTGAAGATAGTCCTTTCGATACGATTGAGACTGATGATGTTTTATGTTGGATCTGATAAGAATGGCTGATCCACCGTGTGCTTTACCATCTGGATGCAACGTATGGTATAATGTGTAGTTGGGGATTTTGAAGAAACTCTTAGTTGTAAAATGAGTTTCAGAAATTAGCATGATGTCAACTTTATTTGTTTTTAAGAAAATTTTTAACTCGTTTGAGTGGTTTGACAGGCCATTGGCATTCCACACGCATAGTTTTATGGATGAGAATGTGTTGATAACTTCGACATGAGTTCTGCTAGCATCTGAGTCATTGTTAGCATTTGGTTCATAAGTGTCTGTATTGAGCTATTGAAGGTTCGAAGAATATCCGCTATGTGTTGGTCGGTAGTGTTGTCTTTGTTTGGTTCTGGGTTTTGGTCATTTTTTTCAGCTGCAGCAGCAGCATATGACTTTCCTTTATTCACAGCGTTTCTTTGGCTTACTTGTACTATATTTTCTAGGGTTTTAGGCTTTCGGGTATTGGATTGTGTGGTGGGATATTTTATTTTTTGTAGCTCTTTGTAGACAATGCAGCCCTTATAATTGGCGGGATGGTTGCCTTCACAGAGTATGCATTTCACTTTGTCGGAACGTTCTTTTCTAGGGCAGTTTATTGTGTGATGGGGTCCAGCACATTTCACACAACTAGGTTGTCTGTGGCAGTACTTTTGCGTATGACCATATTGTTGGCAGTTGGTACATTGAGGAATTGCGCGTTTAGGTCTTGGTGGTTCAATTTCTATACGACAGTTAAGGAGTGATCTGATGCTATAGATATCCTTGTTGTTAGGACTTGGTTGCAAGTCTAAGAAAAACATAGGGAGAGGTTTTTTTGTTCTGCTGTTTTTGACATTCCAGATATTGTTAACTTTATGGTGTAGGTCCTCTAAGACTTGTTTTATTTCTTCAGTGTCAGTTGAAGGATGCATGCGTTTTAGCACTACTCTGAAGTTTTTCTCGCGTTTAGGTTGGTATGTAAAGAATTCAGTTTTTCTATTTTTGAGTTCTTTATAAATAGTCGAATATGAATCCGGGGATTTAGCCTGAATTTTGACTCTTTCACCTTGTAAGATTTTGATTTCATACTCTTCGTGAGCCACATCTTCTAACATTTTTGTTAGGGGCTGGATATTACTGACCTTATCAACGAAGAAGGGTGGGGGTTTTACTACTTGGCGTGTTGCTTGGTCTGCAGCTTTTGGTTCTTCAGTAGTTTCTAGTTCCGCAAACATATTCGATGTTGGCACTGGTGCCGCCAGCCAATAGTTCAGTCTGGTTTGTTTCTGACTTCGTGACATTGTTTCAGGGCTGCTTCTCAGTCTCTTGCGGCTATTCTCTTCTTGCCAGTTGTGTGTGTCGTTTTCATAGTTTTTATGAGCATGTTCCATGTAGGGAGCCTCTAATGTTTGTGTGTTAGTTGCAGGTGCCTCCGATGGTATGCCACTGTAAGAGTTGGATCTAGGTCTGTTTATGAATAGTCCCTTATGGAAGATCTGTTGCGTGAGAATAGGTTTCGGGTTATTAGTTTTTAATTTTATATTCTTAGAGCGAAATTTGCCCCCCCCAGAATCCGAGGGGCTGCCTGAACTCTGCTCAAGGGAACAATGTTCAGGGAGGGATTCTCCACAATCTGTGGTACCCTCCTGGGGTAGATATGTTTTAGATTCCGCCATTTCATAGATTTTCGTTTTTTCTTTTCTGTCGGGGTGAGATCCCTTAGGCCGAGTCTTACAAGACTAAAGGCACGCCCATGCCTACTGGTTTTGGTTCGCGCTAGGTATTTGATTTCCCTAGTACCTCCCATATCTGGGGGGCATTCCCCTATCCACCACCTGGGGACGCGGCCGATGGGAGTCCAGCAACTCCACACGACGATTTTCTATGATGAATAAAATATCTTTAATACAACTGGTATTCACAGTAATATGATTATAACGCAAAAAATAATAAAATTGTCTATGTCAACGAAATGCATAACTTTATCATCAGCCAAAGGAACCAAATCCTATTCAAAAAATTACCATAACGTCCCATTAGAAGTTGTCTAAAAGCATAAAATTATACACAATTTGAGTAACTGATACAAGTATAGTAATATGAGTATCTGAAATCTTCAGAAATCAACTGTCGCTGTCCTTAAACAATACCTACAGCACTTTTCTACAAAACTGGGCAGTAGAAACTTTACCAACAAAAAACTAAAAAGGCGGCAAAGAATGGAGCACACACAATGGCACAACGCTCAGGGCATCTTTAAAACTTTTAATTAGTGCGAACAGCGTAAACTGCAGTTAAATGGAATTAGTCATTTCCACAGGCATGTGGCCACAACTATTCGGTTCAATTTAAACTTTTGCACGATGACTCGCTCCTGTTCAGTTCGATTAACGTGAAGACAAATTGCCGATAGTTCCACAATGTTTACTGTTTACTTTCGTGCTCTCTTCGGTTTTTGCTTTGGCACGCTATGTAAAGTGAACACTTCGTGTACATAGACAATGTTGATAGCCACTATGTTGTGAGCGTGCAACCAATTAATGAACTTCAAGTTTAAAATTGTTTTATATAAGTTCTTTGAAAGGTTATTGGAATTTTGCAAGCTGTGAATAAATAAGCCGGGGTGCGCTGCCTCACGACATTGTTCACTCATTTATTATATTTCGTGGCTTAGAAGTAAGCTTGTTATACTTCGTAATACTTAAGACTAAAGTGTCTAGTTCGTGCGTCAATCTTTTAAACACTGAAAAGTGGTAAATATTTTTTGCGAAATAAACTAACTTACGAACAACATAATATAATTATGTAAATACCATTGTAATGCAATTTTCTGGCATAAATATTTTACCCCTCCTTCTGACGCTACAAAATATGAAATTCGGTTTTCTTGAGAATAGCTTTGTACCTATATTGCTAAGTATTTTATAAAATACTTTTAAAACATTGGTTCCAATCGGTTCTTTAAATTACTGTTTATTCAAATATTATGTCTATTTTTATTATCCTTTTTGACTTTTGTTTTTATTTAGGTTAAGTTTTCAAGCAAGTTGGGTATACATATGTATTTATACGTATATGGAAACGTTTCATTAGCTTTTAAGTAATTTATGTAATAGAATAATAAGTTGTTTTTGTAACTGTATGTTTCTTCAATAACATATAAGGACGTTCTCTTAAGTAAGGATTGGTGAACCTAAATAAAAATAATCATCATCATCATCAGCCCAGACACGTCCCACTGCTGGGCACGGGCCTCCTCTACAACTGAGAGGGTTTAGGCCTTAGTCCACAACGCTGGCCTAGTGCGGGTTGGCGGACTACACACCTAAGAAATTCCTAAGAACTTTTAGGTGTGCAGGTTTTATCACGATGTTTTCCTTCACCGTTAAAGCAAGTGATAATTCATTGTAAATACACAAATAACTTCGAAAAGTCAGAGGTGTGTGCCTGGGGTTTGAACCTGCGACCGCCGAGATTCTCGACCGTGCGCCTAAACCTCGAGGCCATCACTGCCTCAAATAAAAATAATACTGGTGGTTAAACTTGTTTCTTTATAAACATACATTTAAGAAAATAAAAGGACACAACGTCCTTTCCTGAGAACTAATTCTTAGGGGAATGGAAGCTATGCAGTTGCAAGGCTCCAAGCGGACTGTGACGACAGGCGCTCCCCCTCCCTCCCCCCTCAGTCAGGGGTAGGGGTAACACAAAGGATGCTCAACAATCGCTTTACGCAAACATCGCCCGTTTTATTCTGCGATCCAATGGTGACTGGTTCGCTACGGAATTGTATGCAAATGTGTTGGGATGAAATTCTGCAACGGCGTTGGTCGGTTCAATGCAGATTTTATTAACTATAATGGTGTGTTGGCCACGCAGTGATGGCCTCGAGGTTTAGGCGCGCGGTCGAGAATTTCGGCGGTCGCAGGTTCAAACCCCAGGCACACACCTCTGACTTTTCGAAGTTATGTGTGTATTCACAATGAATTATCACTTGCTTTAACGGTGAAGGAAAACATCGTGATAAAACCTGCACACCTAAAAGTTCTTAGGAATTTCTTAGGTGTGTAGTCCGCCAACCCGCACTAGGCCAGCGTGGTGGACTAAGGCCTAAACCCTCACAGTTGTAGAGGAGGCCCGTGCCCAGCAGTGGGACGTATATCAGTGGCGGTACTTCCATAGAAGCCCAAAAACGTAACACGTTAATTTGTAAAGTCTAGTTTATAATTGTTTATTGTGGGGTCAGTATATTCTCATTTATATGTCAAATTGCTTTTGTTAAATAAAGATTCAAAGCTTAAAGATTAATTATTATTCGGAATTTTGAAAGGCAAACTGGACTTTTGGGCTTCTATGGAAGTACAGCCTCTGACGTATATGGGCTGATGATGATGACGAATAGTGTGTGATCGGCGCTTGGTTTTATAAATACTTTTTAATAAAAAAAGGATTATATTTATCAATGTTTTTTTTTTATTGCCAGTACACAGTGATAGTAGGGGAGAGGGGGGCTTGTTGTAACAATTTTTCGTTTCTTGGCTATGAAAGCTTAATTCTTTGGTATTTATGAAATCTAGCAGTACTATTCCAATTAACAACTATTCAACTATCGATTCCAAATAAACTTTTGATCAAACCTGTGACGGTTTTTTGTAGAAACGGTTTTGAAAAAAAATTGACGAGTGTTACAATTTACCCCGTGATTGGGGCTAGTTGTAACAGGCTTGGGGCACATTGTAACATTAGGAATTGAAAACCAGTTTTATATTTTATAAAGATTTATTTGGCATATTTAGCATAAGAAACTTTACAAACGCTAAAACAGGTTTAGACTTTTAAGTTAAATATTTAATCTAACAGGAAATATTCAAAAATAAACAATTAACATGTTCTTTCTTTACTTAAACTATTAATTAAATTTGAGCTCACAGCCATTTATAATCTTAACTTCTTCAGTAATCAGACTTGATTCATTTAGCATTATAAACCTTAGGCACGGTATAAAAAACGTTGACTTTTAAGTTTTATTCCTTAAACTATAAAGGAACTTTAGACTCACAGCCATTTATAATAACAAAATCTCAATTTTTTAAGTAATCAACCTTTTGATTGACGTAGGTAAAATATGAAATCAGTCTTCATCGGAATCACAATTGAGACACACAAATGAGATCTTATTTCCTGTTGCACATTTTACATGTGCCCACATCTTGCACATGATGTATTGTATTGACTGCTCGTTTTAATTTTCATAAGTTTCCCCACAAGCTAAACAAAACCATTCCATGGGTTCAGATTCCGAATCAGAATTTAAAACACCATATTTTACTTCTTCTATCTTTTGACTATCTTTATCTTATCTTTTTCCTCTCAATCTTTTTGTCATCGTTTTTTGCTCTTTCCTTTGCCTTTCCTAGTCTCTTGTGTTTTCTTTGTCTTCTATAACTTTTATTCATGATCTTTATGGAACCCGTTCTTCTCTGGCGTATCTGTGAGGACCCAGCATTTTCTTTTACGTTGAGGGTGGTTAGTAATTTTCGTGGTGGAGCTTTTGGCTAAGGTCTTATTTTAGATGGAGAGAAATTAAATTGATTTTGAATACCAGAAGGTAAAAAAGTATTCAAAACATGAAAAGAAGGAATTTAAATACGTCCCGCGTAATTTCATATAACTTTTAAATAAATAAGGGGCAAGTTGTAACATGTAACATGTTACAACTTGCCCCGTAAAAGTGTTACAACATACCCAGCTGCGAGTTTTTTTGAAATAACTTCTATTAAAAAAAAAGGCGCTTACTTGGTGTGAAATTACACTTAATATAATCAAACTAAACAAATGCTAAATGTATATGTATGAATCAACGAATGCTAAACAATTTGAAATCTATGATAATCCATTTTGTATAAGGAGTAAAAAATACATGACCTGGCTTTTTCAGAGCGCCTGCACATAACTGCTTCCTGCGCCGTTCGGCAGGGTACTGATCGTGCTTATATGATAGAATGGGTATAACGTAGTAGGTTAGGTTGAAAACCAAACGAATTTTCTTCTATTATGTAGGTAAAAAATGCTTGTTACTACTTACCCGTGTTACAACTAGCCCCACGCTCCCCTACTGACTACTGGTGGTAGGTTAGCTGTTCGAATAGTTTTGATATTCTAGAAATTATTTATTAATCTGCGGTAGGGCCACAAATCATATTTTGTGATTGGTTCATACCTAGTGTTAGCTGTAATTTTATCTGTCAAAAAATCACCTGAATGATCCTAATGGTCACTATTCACAGATTCATATAATTAAATACCGGATGGACCAGCTACAAATTTGCACACACGTCACTAAAACGTGGATGAAGTTGTTATGTCACAGATACCTATTAGAGTTTTTGTAGATCGCACAACCACACAATTTTATTATATATAACGGCGTAAAACCATATGCTGAGAGCTACGTCATCGCTCTTGCATAAACAAGAATGACTCACGGGCGGTCACCTCTCTGCGGTGTCGATTACCCCCACTATTCGTCTATAAAAGGCCGCCCGCTACAGCGGAGTGGGCATTCATCGGTCGACGCGCGGACAGCAAACATCCGATTTCTTGGGAAATAAAAGGAACTTTGATTGAAATTGATTGTTGAAATTACTTCTCAAAATGGATCCTCCAGTAATAACGATGTCACTGCTATTCTTAAACGATCCTGGGCTATCTGCCTCGTCAGTAATTGTGAAGTTTTACTAAAGAAAACTCAAAGTATGAGTTATCACCATAAACCAACAGTTGTGACGTCGGCAATGTGACGTCACACATCTTAACGACACTTCCAAGCCTCTCCTGCTCCGACATATATAAAAAATATATATTTTGACTGCCTGTTCTCGCGATACAAGTACGTGCTGTGCGCTCTAGAGGTCCTGGTTTTGATTCCCGGGTCGGGTAAAATGTTATTGGGTTTTTCCATTAGAAAATTCTCAGTAGCAGCACGGACTATGGAAATGTGCTCTAAAAACGACTATAGGCTCGCCTCCTGTTACGTGGGACAAAAACATAATTGGCAAAATATCGGTGCAGAAATGCACCTCTGCCTGCCACTTCGGGGAATATAGGCGTGAGATTATATGTATTTCTTACTGAGTATAAATAGTAAATTAATATCAATGATTTACGAGTATATAATGTAATAACAGTTCGGAATAAAATTAGTATTATTAAATGCTAACGTGGTATTGCTGCGATGAAATAAATATTGCTCTTAAAATTTTCAGTGTCTCGCAAACACGCTAAGTGTTGCGCTCGCACGTACTAAAACCATTTATGTAAAATATTTAATATTATTTTGGTAATTTTCTACGATTGTCCAAAATTTTGCTCTTGAATTTTACAAAGTGTATCGTAGTTGTTTATTTTGAAAGGAAACTCTAATACATTTTTTTCAGTTTTCGTAAATTCTTGTTCGAGTACAAAATTAATGGCAGTTATTTATCTAAAGTAGTTTGGTTGAGCCGTAGCTTTATTGCTCAGGATCTTGCGACCAAACAAATGGTTTACCAGATGTTAAACGGTCATCGCCGCCCATAAACATTAAAACAAAGAGGTATTAGAGAGCAATTTCAGAAAGAGTTTAAAAACTCGTTTCCTTTTTCATTCAGCCATTAACCGTAAGCATATGGGTCAATGAAATTATCGTGTATTTATCATGTAGGCAATAATATAGCCATAGTCGCAAAGCATGTTTTGTTTTTTTTTTTTATTTTTACTTTGCTTTGCTCACTTTAAGGCCATTTCCAAGTTTATGCAACCACACCTAGAGGTGTGGTGTGGAACAGACTAGAGTCTGTTCTGCTCCTCGTGGCCACTTTCTGACACCAGCACAATGTCGTCAGCAAAGAGCATGCACCAGGGTGCTTCCTCCTATTAATACATAACTATGACTATGGCTATTGGGTACATATAACAGTTGAATAAGACTAGAAAGGAAATGTGAGCATGCCGAGTTTACTGAACCTACGATTAGACTATCATATGTTTGACACGCCTGCTTCTTAGTAATTTGAGTGGTGTGTTATGTCAAGACTTTTATAAATGTGTGATAACTAATAGCAGCCCTTTATTATTGCTTTAAAATTTGTGAATATAGAGTTTAATTAGTGATACCTGCCTGACATCGATCTCAAAAATAGTTGGTTTACGTACCTACTTAGGTAGACACGAAATTATGATTTTTCAAATTTTTCTTATTTTTCAATAAATTTGACTATTTTGAAGTCAGTTTATTTTTTTCAACATACATACATAAACTCACGCCTGTATTCCCCGAAAAGGTAGGCAGAGGTGCATTTCTGCACCCACATTTCGCCAGGTATATATCGGTTCCACGTAACAGGGAGCAGGTCGCCGTTTTTCGGGCACAATTCCAGACTCCGTGCTGCTACCGAGAATTTCCTAATGGAAAAACCCAATAACACTTTGCCCGACCCGGGAATCTAACCCAGGACCTCTAGATCGCACGGGACATACTTGTACCGCGAGACCACGAGGCAGTAATTTTTTCAAATTACTTTCATTTAGTAATTTTAATATATATACTACTCAATACTTATACCTATTTATTTTAAAGTAAAAAAAATTGGCACGCAAAGTCACGGGCGGAGCTCCACAACTGCGAAAAGTACGAAACAATTTGTAAGACACGGCATCATATAAAACAGTTTAACGAGTAAAGGGGCAGGTAACTGTCGTTTAAGTAAATCGCGATCAGCACGCTACCAGCCACGCTGCTTGGATAAATGTTGGGAAATTAACGACTGGCGGTGGATTACCGGACTGGGCGATATATGTCGAATGTACGCTCATTTTACCCAAAAAATTGTCCATATTTAATTTGTGTTTTAAAATGAAGGTTTTTTTAAAGATATATAGGCATGGTTGGAGGAATTGGGCAGTTACAGATGACCGTATTCATCATCAGCCCATTTACGTCCGACTGCTCGGCACAGTCCTTCTCTGCAGCTGAGAGGTTTTCGGCCTTAGTCCACCACGCTGGACCAGTGCGGGTTGGTGGATTAGACACCTAAGAAATTCCTAAGAACTTTTAGGAGTGCAGGTTGTGCAGGTTGTTTTTCTTCACCGTTAAAGAACGTGATAATTTCTTGTGAATACATAATTTCGTAGACAGATGTGTGCCTGGAGTTTGAAACCGCGAACGCAAAGATTCTCTATATTTTTTTTATAACTGAATCCAAATAACGTATTTGACATTTTACAGATTCCAAAAATATTTTCATTTCAATACATTTCAGTATAAACATAAGAAATTAATAATCACATATTGATTGATTACTTATCACATAGACTGCATTTAATTTTATTTGAAACGTCGAGAGAATTCGTTGATTTCAGTAAACACAAACTGTAATTAAACCCGTATCTCTAAAACGCTGCGTTCGGAATTTTGATAAAATAACTAGAAGCGATACCGAAAAAATTTAATAAACAAACATACATGCCTTTGAACGCCCAATGTATTAAGCTTTAAAAACTCTTTGATGAAAGCCGCAACGCCCATGCTCTGTAAAATTATTTTATGTTCGCGCAAAAGTTTGGAATACTTTTTAGTTTTGTTTTTAATACCATTCCATATACATACATATTTGGTTACGGTAATTGCGTAGAAGTCGTGATGGCCTCGAGGTTTGGGCACGCGGTCGAGAATCTCGACGGTCGCGGGTTCAAACCCCAGGCACACACCTCTGACTTTTCGAAGTTATGTGTGTATTCACAATGAATTATCACGTACTTTAACGGTGAAGGAAAACATCGTGATGAAACCTGCACACCTAAAAGTTCTTAGAAATTTATTAGGTGTGTAGTCTGCCAACCCGCACTAGGCCAGCGTGGTGGACTAAGGCCTAAACCGTCTCAATGGTAGAGGAGGCCCGTGCCCAGCAGTGGGACGTATATGGGCTGATGATGATGATGATGAATTGCGTAGCGTTTATTTATCATGTAGGCAATAATATGGCACTTACATACATACATAACCTCAAGGGGTAGACAGAGATGCATTTCTGCACCCACATTTCGCCAGGTATGTATCGATCCCACGTAATAGGGGGCGATAATATAGCACTTATGACATGCCAATCCATGTTTTTAAAAAAAGGAAAAAACTAAATTTATTGAATTATAAATGACGTAAAATACACTGGTCAATATGTTTTATTTTTATTAAAACTATGTATTTTAATTTTAATGTTATTTTTGTTCTATTCGGGATATGTCTGTACCTATCTAGTTAAAAAGATGTAGGGATAATTGCGTCGTCTAGTGGGAAATAGACTTAATAATTTGTCTTTTTATCTCATTGTCCTAACATTCACATGTGCCAGTTAAGTTATTTTACAGTATAAAAATACCATGTTTTTCTATTATTATATTTATAATTACGAATTTCGTCGTAAAACCTTTCATGTGAATGATTAGGGGT